>OX359294.1:40193361-40808205 GCA_947179395.2 Pulicaria dysenterica
TGTCTCATTGGTGGCAAGAAAATACACATTATTCATCAAACTGTCAACAATCACCCAGATCATATCATGACTTCACTGAGTACGTAGGAGTTTGGTTACAAAATCCATCATGATAAGCTCCCATTTCCATTCTGATATCTCTAACTGTTTCAAAATTCATAAAGTTCCTGGCGCTCAATTATAAAATGTGCATATTTTATATCAAAATTCCACGAATTATGCAACATATGTCTTCATCGTGAACCACCAATTCAACACTTTAAGATCGTTATTCAATTTAGTGCTATCTGATAAAACAGACAATCTAGAATTGTCAATCTCTTTTAAAATCAAATCACAAAACTCTCCAAACAAAGGCACTTAAACACTAGACCCGTAAGTCTTTATTCCTCGAAATTCATCAATTAAATCTTCCTTTCTCTTTAATAAATTTCTTTTCCACTTCAAAATTTCATCATTCAAAATCTTCACTTGAGCAATTCCAGTTTATCCACTAAGTTAAAACAATCTCAATTTGCAGAAAACAAATATTATCATTGCTTCCATCGCATTTCCAAGCATAGGTTACTGTATTAGTTTTTCAAAGTTGATAACGAAATTTCGCAATCATAGCATTAAATAAATTCTAAATATCATCTTTATCTCATATTCAACTCTTTAGACAGAAAACATATACCGCAAGCCCAAATGATCATTACAAATTCCGCATTTTATGTCATATCAATAATATCTCTACGGTGTACAAAGCAATCAACAGTTGTAAACTCCAAGTCATGCAAAGGAAATATTACAACGCACTAAAAAATCATCAAATCCATCGAGTAGTGCAAAAATAGGTGTCTGACAAGATAACCATTTCAAAATCTGAAGTACTACTTCTATTCATCATCCCGTCCAATCAAATCTCTATACAGGTTAGCCAGGTCAACGAACTTACAATCTCAAATACATCTTTATCAAAAACATTTATGGTTAATCAAAAACCTTCAAATATCAGATATCATCTGCCTTTTCATTTCAGCCCAAACCTAAATACACTCATACGCAAAATAAGTAGATAAATCTTCATAACAAAGTAAGGACGTAATCGGTTGTGTTTTTAACAATTAACTAAACACAATACATCATACAACATGCAATTCAACTAATCAGAAATCAACTTCTTATGGAATTTAATAACTGCCTTATACTGTTTCAAACAATACATACTTATCAGTTATCAAACCCAGATATAGACATCAACAGAAAATGAACGAAAAAAACATTTATCATAAATTAACTCTACTTCTAGTAGAACAGTAGCATCAGAAGCAGGCATACTCAATTATCACATAAAGCCACAGAGATAATTGAGCAATCAACTCTAAAATCACATAACATACATAAAGGTATAAAGTTCATCAAAACATACACGTACTATCATCTTCAGTAATGGTAGCATCATCTACCATCATCTGTATTGCTCTACTCTCTAGCGAAAGAGGGTTCTTTCTCTTCTGTCCCACTACGAAAGATGATGACCCACCAACAACCCCCGTTCCTGACCCATGTCTCATTTCCTTTTTTCTCTTCGTAGTACAATTGGCAGCACGATGTCCATTCTCATGGAAATTCCAACAAAGATTTGTTCTGAACCGGTAGACAACCGATTTATGAACAGTTTCTCCACATCGTAAACATCGAAGAGTTTGTGGAGTACAAGATCCAAGGTGTCGAGATCGACACTTTTTACACCATGGTATTTTAGACTTTCTTTTCTAAATATTGGTTTAGTTAACCTTTTCTTCTCATTACAATAATACGCATTTAAAGCTTTAACAGCTTCTTTCAACTGATTCAAATTTACTTTAGGACTCTCCCTATCATTGGACCCTAATGAGTTCATATGTAGGGTTGGTTTAAGTTTGCTAGATTCATACCTACCTCTTATTTGTGGTAACCTTGGGCAAGTATGTGGATAGGGATATGGGTATTGTCCTAATGATTTTAATAAATCATGATATTGCTGTTGTTGCTCAAAGTCCGGTGGTTTATAAGCATAAGGTATAGGTATGGAATGGAATGATACCGGAGAGGGCATGTTTGGGTTTGTAATTATTCTAGGTAAACTCATGAACTGTACACTCCGAGCTTGCTGTTGTTGTTGTTGCATTTCCTGAATCGGTCCTCTAAGTTCCTGTATTTGTCTCTGCAACTGTGAAATCCTCTCTTCTTCTTTATCCATACCAGAGGAACTACCTGCCTGATCAGCACCACACATCTGTTTCATTGTCTGTTCATCACTATCTTTTCGAGGGGTCAGTGGGGCTTTGGTCAAATCTTCGTTCGCAGCCATCTGATACCTGTCATAACAAATATTTCACTACTGGGTTAAACATTACCCGTTAGTTAAATTCAACTAACTACCCACGGAGCTACACTACTAATTACCCACTCTGAGAATACTGGACTGACCAGAGCCTCGGTTCGAGTATTGCACGAATCATCAATGCAAATCCTCAAACCAATGCTCTGATACCAATTTGTAACACTGTACTTTTATTTAAACATATTACTGCGCGTGGAAGCTTAATTAAGATAATTACATATAAATATAAGTTAAATAAAATCTTCATCTGGTTTAACATTTACAAAATTGCCACTACAATGTTAATAACAAAACAGGTTCTACATAAAAAATTTAGACATCAGAGTGAGTTGTCTGTCCATATTCCCAGTCATATATATTCGGAAAGATTACCAAAAGAAATTTGCAAAAGAAGGTAGTGGGGAATTAGCACAAAGCTAAGTGAGTGAATTAATATCTAAGCACATACAAGGCAAACAGCCTAAACACATAGCTCAAAATCCAAGGAGAATCGGCGGTCATGCAGAACCTACAACCAAGGTCGGCCAAAACCAAGGTTTACCGATGGCTCAGTTAACGTGGACAACGATATCAGCACCTCTTGAATACAACAAATGCAATTCAAGAAAAAGCTAATACTGTATATCCCTAAACTAGACCCAGCCGAAACACCGCCACGCTGATCTCCAAAACATCATGTATACATATCAAATCAAGACATACAGTTGAAAGAGCATAGTTACAATCAGGATATCATATCCTGTATATCCGAAGATATAAATCCACTCACCTGCGTCCTCGACAATCAAAGCTCAGTGGTCTTATATTACTGAGTCTTCAGATCCCCTGACAACACAGCACAACCAAATCAGTAATTCAAATCATAATTAACTCCAAAAGTCAAGTTACTACGCAAACAGGTCAAAACTAACCCATTACGCAAAACACATATAATCAGCATGAAAAACATCTAAAACCATTTAAGATAATCATATATGTTATAAGCAAGGTGTAGCAATCGACAGAACGCGCTCAAAGTTCAAATATACCAATTTACCTCGCAAACGGGTCAAAATCAACCCGTTAGGTTAAACACACCAAACCAACTTGAAATAAGTCAAACATCATTTAGGAATGCTTCATATATCATATGGAACATGTATCAATCAATGAAACACGTTCACAAGTTATCTAAGTCCATTTCTCGAATTTAAAGTATGCGTTTAACACAAATATCTACACATATAGCATCAAACATTATAGCCACCTCTTCTATATCATATAATCATAACTCAATCTTTAAGAATGTAAGTTTTCTCCCAAAATTCTGCTCAAAACATAAAACTATGTACAAAAACCCATTTTTGACCAAACAGGTAAAATAACCGCAACTTTAACTCTAACGGATCGACACCAAAACGACATTTTTTGAAAAAACTTTCTAAAGACAGCTTGTTCCCCTTATAATGAAGAGTTGATCTGCACTTTTTGAGATTCTAACTCGGAAAGACGACCAAAGTCAACAAAAGTCAACTTTAGCGAGATTTCGGTAATTTTTAGCAATTCAATTCCAAATCAATTCTACTCATTTTTCAGTGTTTACTAACATCATTTAGAACTTTTAGAAGCTATCTTACATACATTTCACTCATCCAATTAATTCAAACAAAAATCCAACTTTAATTAACTAAGAAATGTCCAATTTAGCAATTTATTGAAATTCATCAAAACTAACACTTCTAATCCATAATTTGAGTTTCAAACAATCTATATGTGTTGTAGGAACTATGTGAAGCATAAAAATCAGTCCCTTAATGGTCAATTTCGAATTTGACCCATTTAGAATCATTTATTCATGAATTCCTAATTTCAAGTTCATCTCCTACAACCTTTAATGGAGTTTCATGCTCAATCATCATAACCATAGCAATTCATCATTCAAATGATATCAAATCAGTTTAGAACTTCATATTTATGCATACTAAACACATGGAAAACATTAAAACATAATATGGATTATCTAATCATGAACTCACAAATTCAAGTTTACTCCTTGACCTCCATTAATGGGTTTCTTGAACTAAATCTTCAAAACGCAGAATTTAATCATCTAAATCATGTAAAACCAGTTAAAATTTCATTATTTATACATATTAAACACATAAGAATCATCAATACACAATGCAAATATCAAATCCTTGAATTTCCAAATTCAAGTTTCATGCTAACCTCCATTAATGGTAGTTTGAAGCTCAAGTTAGTAAATACACAACAAATCACCATCAAGTTGATACTAATTCGGTAATAAACTCCAACTAAACATGTTAAAACATATTAATATCATCATATTTACAAAATACCCAAAGTATCTCTAACCCTAGAAAATCAATAATGATTTCAAGCTAAGATTGCTTCAAGAACTACAAGAACTCATGTTCGGAATCATAATTACCAACCTTTAATGGAGCAAATCAACACCAAACATGCTTAATCAAGGCTGGAGTAAGAGTTTATTTCGAGTAAGAGTTTATTTCAAGGGAAAGCACATACACACACTTCACGATCTTCACAATGAAGAAACATATAAAATTGACTTCTAAAGGTCAAATAAATACATAAGGTCGGCTGGTGGAATCAATTAAATGATACACAGTACCAAATACAGATATCTGACATACAGGAACCTAAGTAAAGTGGTCCTACTCAAATCATTAAGAAGCACCGAGGTATTATTTGAGACCCTCGTGTAAAAACGAATCATATGGCGTCAATATTACATAAAAATATTAAAATTAATATTTTTACCATTTACCTCGTGGACCAATTAAATCATCAAACAATAATCATCAAATAAACATATCATGACAATTAAATAATCAATTACCATAAACAATTAAATATAAATAATAAACAAATAGTTTACCATTTGCGTCTAAACTGCCAGGCCCGTTAGGAGGATGTTACACTTTTGCTTTTACAGGCGGTACTTTTGTGTGTATTATTCAGCATCTTTGACCTTCTTTTGTGGACAGTTCCTGATCATGTAGCCAGATCTCCCACAGTTATAGCATTTCAAGTCAATGTTCTTTTCCTCCTTCCTTTCATCTCTTTGAAATCTGGGCTTATCAACTGGAGCAAGCCTTTCTGGTCTTCTGGAGCCAGAAGTAAACCTATGTCTGTTGTTGGTTTTTTTTAAGCGATTTATGAAAGTTCTACCAACAACTGAGAGGGCATGAATGGCAACTTCAACTGACTCTTCATCATCATCTTATGGCTCTGATTCACTAAGAATCACCTGCTTAAACTTCATGGATCTTGATGAAGATTCTCTTGGAATTATGTCAGTAGCCACCAATGCTAAAGGATATACAGCTGGTTGTTTTGGGAGAGTCTTCAGTATCTCATCCTGGTATTGATTGAGGTCTTCGAATATGTTTTGGAAAGTGACTGTGGTAAGATCTTTATTGATTTGCTTGTACAGTCTAACATATTCTTTCCACTCTGGACCTAGAGACTTTAGAAAGACACAGTTTAGATCTAGGTCTGTCCGAATGATTTGATTGGACCTCATCTTATTTTACAACTTGCAAAATCTACCATAGGTTTCAAAAAGAAGTTCATTCTCTCTAACACTGAAGTCATGATAGCTGTTGACTTGTTGGGTACGCTTGATATACTCTCCTTGCTCAGTACCCTGTAGCTGTTTCTTTATCTCATCCCATATTTCCTTAGTAGTGGCTAAGCTATCTATCTTTGTGTATATCTCTGAGGAGAGTCCTTGTTTCAGATAATACTTAGCCAACCTTTCAGCCTTCTTGATCTTCTTTTCTTGAGTTGTGAGCTCATTAACAGTCTTTTCCCTCTCATGACGAAGAATGGCGGGATTGCTGTTCGGATCAGCCTCAACAACTTTGGTAAACTTTTTGTTCCCGTTCATGATGCAGTCTATCATCATTTCTCCGTGTGACTCATTGTGCTCCAGGAAGTCCATGAACCTTCCTTTCCAAACATTGTATTCCCTTCGAAACAGAACACGAGGTTTTGTATCGGTACCAATGGACATCATTTCATTTGAACTTGACATTGTGAGAGTTTTAGTAAGAAATGATCGTTCACTTGTTATGGATGGAATGATTGTTCTAAAACTTAATTGACAAGAGAGAATAGTTTTCTTTTCAAGTCAGTTTTGAAAAATTATTGGTGATGATTTGAGGAGATAATTCAATTTAATTCAACTTTGAATTAGATCTTGTAAAGATTAAATTCAATTTTGAATTATATAAAATTGAGTTAATTTAATTCAACTTTGAATTATATCCGAGTTAGATTAAATTCAATTTTGAATTAGATTTTGAGATTTAAGTTCGATTTTCCTCTTTGTTCAAAAGTCAAAGTCCCAATGGTTCTATCACTTGTCCAATAAGTTCAAGGTATGCGAATGGTATTATGCGAATGATAGTATCCCTTGAAGATAATAGAATGCGATTGGGCAGTGTAATCTTGATCAAGTAGAGAAATCAATAGAATGTGATCGATCCCTGTAGCACCAAATAGTTAGAAATAAAGTTAGAAGTGTCAATCGAATGCTTATCAAGTAAATGATTCGAATGCGATTGCCTTTGATATGTCCAATATCCAAGTACTAGAAGCAGTGAATCGCAAGGGCCAACTTAATGTGATTGATGAACTGTTAGAATCGCACAGATGGATTAGGGCGGCTGATAGATTACTTGAGAACCCCTAATCGCATGCGATTGGTCTGTTACCGGCTGATAGCACTGAGTAACACTTAGTAAATTTCAACTTTGAAAGAACTCTATAAGCCGCATAAACCTGTCAATCGTATTGACCAACAACCCGGCTTATTGGATCTGATGTGTCCCTATCAGATCTGAAGGCCTTACCCCTTATGGTGTCAACCCACTTGTATGGGTAGTACTTGAGTTGCCTTGTACAACACTTAATCTTTGCAGAATAAATAATTATTTTTTAATCAAAAATCAAATTCTTCTTCTTCAATACTGCATTTAAACCTCAAGAACACCATAAATGCTTAAATTTCCAGAAAATTAAATGCCATAAAGTCGAGCATTTAATGAACTATTGGACTTTTTCCTTTAAAAACACCACTCGGTTTAAAGTGTTCTTCAAAAAAGCCTTATAAAACAGTAGAAATCCTTGAAAAACCCGAAGAGATGGTAGAAAAATTAGTGGTTTATACCTTAAATGTGTTCTACCTTTGGAGAATGCTTGAACTCGTACTTTTCTCAAACTTTACCTTGTGGTTGTATTCTTTGTAGAAATCGAATGCTTGTTCTTCACCTTGAGCTTGAAATCTTCGAGTTTTACTTGTTGTTTTCGAACAATCATGAGCCAAAAACAAGTTTGGCTCTGATACCAATTGATGGTCCCTTTATACGTAAAGGATGAAGCAATGCTAGAGATTATCTTGTGTAGTGTTTGTTTGTGTGTGTTCGGTTTAGAGAGAGATAGCCGAGAGCTACAGAGGAAACACAAACACAAGGGAGTTGGAAATGCAAAGCTTACATTAGAATGTGGGGGGCAAATGCCTTTTATAGCATTTGCCCTAAGTTACAATAGTTACATATTTGCACCCTCACTTTTTATACTCTAACACATACATCTATTTTTATATATTTACATTATTCTATTTTTTTATACACCGAGTGTAACATCATGTCGAAAAACATCATTACCCATTTTCTGAATTCTCATGATTCATCCTTCATATATTCTGCTACCTTGAGCAAAAATCACCTGCATCTCCTACACTCAAGATATCATTTCTTCTTCTTTATCAAGCTTCATCAAAGATCCATAGAATTTTTTGAAAAAATCGTTGTATATCCAATCTGCTAAACCATCACAATTCACATTTCAGATGATGGTGTTGGCATCAATGTGTCTGCTCAAGCCTTCATTCTCACCTGAAGGATGGATGAAGCACCTCATTTAATAATTTCACCTCTTTTTTTCTTATGTGAAATTTAAAGACCCCTTTTGATGTAAATATCATCTATGTTATATATAAATCTAGCTTTTTGGTGTTGATGGCATTATATGTTTCAGATATTTATGCATGCATGCTCATTCTGATTATGCTCTCTTATGTTTGATTATCATGAGGAGAATTGTATAAACAACTAAATCATATCTTCAAAACCCTGATTTATCAGTCTTGAAGCTTAAAGTACTAATGTTCATAATGTTGGGGTTCTATGAGCACAGCGGAAGCAACAAGGTACAATAATTAAAGCACAATGTACAAGCATATAAAGCATAAAATCCCAAAATGGACCAAACTCTATGACTACACATGCAACATGAAAAGAAGAAGGAAAGAAGGTTATACCCTCTCCTAAGCTCCAGAAACAAGTGGATGTAAGTGGTGATGACTTGAAGCTCACGAAAAGCTCCCTCTAATGAAGTCCACCCCGAGTTTACACCACCTCCTTGTACTAGCATGTTTGTAAGAGCTTCAAAGCCTTCGACTCTTCACAAAAACAGCCTTCTCCTTCCAGAAACTCGGACCCTTGGCTTGAACTCTCAAGAACACTCTTACTTGACTAAGTTTTTATGAGTGTTTAGTTTGGCAAAATGATGTCAAGTAACAATTGAGAGATACTTTTATAAATTCCCAAGTGACACTTAGATACCCCAAAGACCGGCCAAGAGGTCCCAATAAAGAAGCCCATGCATTGGGCAAGAGTGGATGTGGAAAACACAATCATTGCATGTAGTTTGACAGACGTTAGCGCCGCTAACCTTAAGGCTTTAGCGCCGCTAACTCCAAAGAGTTAGCGCCGCTAAACTCGCATGCACAACAACTTTTCCATTTTGACATTTTGCCCCAATAGGCCCATACATTATCGGTAGTGATCTATATGGCGTACGTGCGTCAGAGGGCATACTCCAACAAACTCTCACGTGCACCTGACACACCATACCCATAAACAAAAAACAAAGAGCGGCCTCTAGTAAGGCATCTCTGCCCCCAAGGCAGTATGGGTTTTGTCATCTAGAACAAAAACCAAATCCAAAATCAGTTACGAAATGATCCTATAGATAAGTGATCATTTATCCCTTCATTCGCGATATCCGTGTGAACACGAGACATGGTTAAATGTCAATCTTCAGATCGTTCACGATTATGTTTCTCGATCTCGATTGATGGTGACCCAAAACCCAGTTGCAATCGATCAAATATCATTGCACTTCGAGCATGACCATGCATTTTACGTCAGCGCTCAATCATCGAGGGCCCATGGATATCTCTATACTTCTTGAGAAATGAATCCCTTTGACTACATTACTCCACCACATACACCATACTTTACCTAAAGGCTTCCTTTATAACAGCCAATTACGAACTGCGTTTGAAAGCAATCAAGGCAAAGCAGATCCATGCTTTGGATCACATGTATCTCCAGTCTATAGACATAATGATATTATCATCCTGACTTACTCGTGACATAAACCATGAAGTAAGTTCAGGTGTGGGTTGTCCAGTAACTTGACCATTGCAAGTACAGGCGAAGTGTTGCGTCTCTTTTATCTAATCGAATATTTGAAAGCGACCAACCACTTTCCTCATCTTATCTCAAACTTCCTCCCCATGAATAATGACCGACTGTGGACATTTAGAATCTAAAAGGTATTAAGGGAAGAATTAAACATGCTAAGATGGAACACAGTAAGGATTCATAAAATCACATTTAATAATCAATATAGTATGAAATACAATACTGCTTAACGTTCCCAAAATACAAGTACAAATCAAACATAAACTAGAAGATTACACTCAAACCAACTCACTAGAAAATCTAACACCTATCGATCTAGTGTGACAATCATGTACAGCTTGTGACAACGTGTTGGTCCCGAATGGATACTACAACAACAAATGTTTGTAGAAGGGGGGTTGAATACAAACTTTAGCAAATTAAAATTTAAGAGACACACGGTTTACTTTAATATAATTCTTATTGATGTGAATCAAGAATTACATGAACTAGATGCGGAAAATCTAAGTTCAATAAAAGGTGGCAACTAAATTTGTCTAACACATAGACTAAGCTAATCTTAAACAACTTATGTCTAAGATGTTCAACACATGAACAAGTTTGTTATACTGAAAATAAAATGCTAACTCTTATAATTCTCAACAAATGAGATTTCAGTATTCAACTATCTATTCGCCTCTATTTAGCATGTTTCCATGCATGAGTATATATAAGCAAAGTGGTGTCCGGGTTGATGAAAAGAGAAGGTCATAAAGGTATTTCGTTTAACAATATTATAATAGATAAAGTTAGTGGCTGAGAGGTAAGTTAACTTTACAAGCAAAGTGTGTAAAGTAACCATACTTTTCAGTAATGAGTTTACCCACTATCTATTATTATATTATTAAAGTACTACCTTTATGTCTTGGAAAAGTACACGTTTCTTTCCATGCTTGTGCTTTAATCAACACCATGCTTTCTGAAGATTTGACTTTACCAAGTATAGAGTTGCTAGCCATACTTAGTTGAAGCAGCATATCTTCGAGATCTTCTCTTCAAAAGTATCTTTCTCCTTTTCCAGGGGATAAAGATCTATCCTTTTTGTTTCTTTGCAGATACAAAAAGTGTTAAGTACTTTACAAAGAAAGATCTAAGGCATAATAAGAACAACACATGTTCTGCCTTGGACTAAAGAAAATATTACATAGAAAAGCTATTAACTGAGATATAGAATAATAACTCAGCTAACAGACACTGAACTGCAAATGTAATTTTGCTCAGCTAAGGATAAATGTGAAAGACTCAGCTGACTAGATTTGCTCAGCTGATCGAAATGCTCAGCTAACAATACAAATCAAAGTAACTAATAAACTGATCAAACTAAACTGTCAGCTGATCCCAAGGGCTCTGCTAATTGTTTGAGTATGATCAGCTTATGAAGAAAAGATTGGATAAGTAGTAAATACCTAATCTGACAGATGGGAGGCATCAGCTGATCAATATGATTGTGTCAGCTGATCCTTGATAGCTCAGCTGATCTTGAAACTTTTCTCAGCTGATGGTTTTGGACCATCAGCTGATCCATTGTAGATCCTCAGTTGATGCTTCTTGACTGATCTTTTCCTCTCAGTTGATCTTCCTGAAGCTTGTCCTTTAGCTGATACTCAGTGTTCAGCTGACACTTGTTTTCTTCAGTTGACACTTCTTACTTACAATTTTCTTTATGTCTAACATGAAAAACAACACCTGTTTTTCATTTATCTAAGTCTAAATTGAATAAGTGGTTTTGTTAACATCAAATCCTATTTTAATTAATAGACAGGTTTGATTTAGGTTTGATATTGTTATCTCCCCAACACAACGGTTCAGTGAACGGATCGGCCAAGTTACTCTCCGATGCTACTCTGCTGATTGCAATATCACAACTCTCTATAACATCTCTGATGAAGTGGTATTTTCGAGGAATGTGCCTCGTCCGCATATGAGCCTTTGGTTCCTTAGCTAGAACAACCACACCCTCTTTGTCACAAAAGATCTCAATAGGGTCGGATATGCTAGGAACCACTCCAAGGTATTGGATGAACTTCTTCATCCATACCGCCTCTTTAGCTGCTTCACTAGCCGCAATGTACTCCGACTGGGTAGTTGAATCAGCTACGGTGTCTTTCTTGGAGCTCCTCCAGCTTATAGCACCACCATTGAGAAGGAACACGAACCCCGATTGTGATCAGCAGTCGTCCTTATCAGTTTGGAATCTTGCGTCAGAGTAACCATGTACTCTAATCTCTTCCTTACCACCATAAACTAAGAACATCACCTTTATCCTCCGAAGGTACTTGAGAATATTCTTAACCGCAGTACAATGGGCTTGGCCGGGGTTAGCCTGATATCTACTCGTCATGCTCAAAGCACACGATACATAAGGACGAGTGCATAGCATGGCGTACATGATTGATGCTATTGCCGAAGCATAATGGAACCCTCTTCATTACGTCTAGTTCCTCCTTGGAACTAGGACATTGAGCCTTGCTCAACGTCATTTCATGTAACTCCCAAGAAAAGATTTAACATCTTCTAAAGTTGGGACGTCGTTCCCAATAAGTAGAATATCATCCCGTTGGTCCCGAATGGATACTACAACAACAAATGTTTGTAGAATGGGGGGTTGAATAAAAACTTTAGCAAATTAAAATTTAAAAGACACACGGTTTACTTTTATATAATTCTTATTGATATGAATCAAGAATTACATGAACTAGATGCGAAAAATCTAAGTTCAATAAAAGGTGGCAACTAAATTTGTTTAACACATAGACTAAGCTAATCTTAAACAACTTATGTCTAAGATGTTCAACACATGAACAAGTTTGTTGTACTGAAAATAAAATGCTAACTCTTCTAGTTCTCAACAAATGAGATTTCAGTATTCAACTATCTATTCGCATACTAAGCATGTTTCCATGCATGAGTATATATAAGCAAGGGTGTCCGGGTTGATGAAGAGGAGAAAGAGATAAAGGAACTTGATTTAATAATATTATTATAGATAAAGTTAGTGGGTGAAAAGTAAGTTAACTTTATACACAAAGTGTGTAAAGTGAACATACTTTTCAGTAATTAGTGTACCCACTATCTATTATTATATTATTAAAGTACTACCTTTATGACTTGAGAAAGTAAACTTCTCCTTCCATGCTTGTGCCTAAATCAACACCATGCTTTCTGAAGATTTGACTTAACCAAGTATAGAGTTGCCAGCCATACTTAGTTGTTGAAGCATATCTTCGAGATCTTCTCCTCTAAAGTATCTTTCTCCTTTTCCAGAGGATAAAGATCTATCCTTTTTGTTTCTTTGAAGATACAAAAAGTGCTAAGAACTTTTACAAAGAAAGATCTAAGGCATAATAAGAACAACACATGTTCAGCCTTTGACTAGAGAAAATAATACATAGAAAAGCTATTAACTGAGATATAGAATAACAACTCAGCTAACAGACACTGAACTGCAGATGTAATTTTGCTCAGCTAAGGATGAATGTGAAAGACTCAGCTGACTAGATTTGCTCAGCTGATCGAATTGCTCAGCAGATAACATAAATCAACGTATAGCTAATAAACTTATCTAACTAAACTGTCAGCTGATCTCAAGGGCTCAGCTAATCGTTTGAGTATGATCAGCTTATGAAGAATAAGATTGGATAAGTAGTAAATACCTTATCTGACAAATGAGAGGCATCAGCTGACAAAAGAGATACTATCAGCTGATCCTTGACTGCTCAGCTGATCCTTGAGGAACCCTCAGCTGATGGTTTGTACTATCAGCTGACGCTTTGTAAATGCATAGCTGATGCTTCTTGACTTGTCTTTTCTTCTTAGCTGATCTTCCTGAAGCTGGTCCTTTGGCTGATACTCAGTGTTCAGCTGACACTACGATTCGTCAGCTGACATTTCTTACTTAGGAATTTCTTTAAGTCTAAAATGAAAAACAACACATGTTTTTCATTTATCTAAGTCAAAAAACTGAATATGTGGTTTTGTTAACATTAAATCCTATTTTACTTAATAGACAGGTTTGATTTAGGTTTGATATTGCTATCTCCCCAACAATCTCCCCCTATTTGATTATGACAAAACCTTATCTGTTTAAGAAGAATCAGTTTGACTCGGATTTGTAAAGATAAAACTTTTAAGTGCATTTTGGTTACCTAGCTATCTGTTTTTGGTAACTCTTTAATATGTGTTCCCTGATATTCTGTTTTTAGGAATCTTTTCATTTATGAAGTACCATGTTCTATTTTTGTGGTCTCTTTCATCCTTTTTCTGTTTTTAGGATTTTTATATTTTCTTTATTTACGTTATGTGAGCTATCTACTAAGAGTCATCTATACTAGCATTTTAGCTAAGTAGTCCATGATCAAAGTTTCAAGCTTGATTACAAAACAAATATTTATAGAGAGTTTGTACAGAGCAATCTAACTATGAGTTAAACTAAGTATAGAAGTTGAACTATTCTAGGAATTAAAAAAAACAACTAGTCTAGTTATGAAGTTTCAGTTTTCTTCCCACCAAGGTTCTTCTTTCACATCCAGAAGTCTGTCTAGTGGATTTGCAGCCAACAACTCTTCAGCTCTTTCTTGAATCAGACTTTCAAAATGTTCACTTCCTGTCTATCCCCTTGTTGAAGTTGCAGCTTGAAATATCAGCTCTCTAGGGGCTCTTCCTAAGTCAGATTCTCTTAGGAATCTCCAAACACCAACTCTATTCTTGAAGAACATCCCTCTTTCAGGTTCAGTTATATACCTGAACATTTCAGGATCATTATTGGGAGAAAGAGCAGTATTCAGATTCTCATAAGCAGGAAGATAGGGATGATCAGGATTGAAAATGATTTGTTCAGCAGCAACAAAGGCTTTTGAAGTCTTCTTGAAGACATCCTCAATTGCTTGAATATGAGCAACAAATTGATCATGAGTGAATAGTCTGTTGTATACTGACATTCTGATCCAGTATTCAAATTTAGCAATGAACCTCTAGACTATCTCACTCTTGGACTTAAGGAGATGGTACAGGATCTCAATCATCTCAAAGAAGGAGAGTAGTTTGCAGTGATGTAGATAAGTATCTTCATAAGTTTTTCTTTCATCTCTTCTCACTACTCTGACATAAGGACCTTCATCTATACCTCTGTAAGGAGTAACCCTTGAAATGATGTATGCACATCTTCTGTTTACCAAGTTTTCTCTATTTTCCAAGAACTCCTTGGATTGCCTTTCAGTTTGCTGAGCAGTGCTTCCAAAGTTGAAGTTGAGCAATGCTTGAATGGCTTCCTTGTGAGTCTTTCCTCTTTTAAGTACTTGGTTGGTGGAAGGGTCATCTTGCTGTGGTGCAGTTTGTACTTGATGTGTTTGAGAGGACAGCATGATTAGTTCTTCTTCTTGTAATTTTCTCAGTTCATCATCAGTAACACCAATAATTGCAGCAAGATCTTCAGGAGTAGTGAAATCCTTATGCCTTTCCTTGGTTTTCAATACTTCTTCAACAGATGTACCAAGTGCAGCAGCTAAGTCACTAAGCTCTCTGAGACTCTCATCTTCTTTATGAAGTTCTTCCTCTCTTCTTTCTTCAGCTTCAATCTCCTCAGCAGACATGATTTTCTTTCCTTTTTTCCTTGAAGTACTGCTGGGAGTTGGTTGACTTGATTGAGCTGGAGAGGAAGCTTGGACTGTTGGAGCTTGAGTGGAGAGGCTCTGCTTTTTCAAGTTAAGCAGAGAGGACAGAGGCATCCTATCTTCATCCTCATCATTATCAGAATCTTCTGATGGCACATTGATTGGTGCACAAGATTTATCTTGTCTGGGCTTTTTAGCACTCTTCCTTCTAGCCATTTGTTTAAATCTTCTTTTTGGCCTCTGCTCATCTTGAGCAGATTGCTCCCCCTCAGATAGATTCTCCCCCTCAACATTTGATTTCCTTTGAGTTTCTCTTTCATTGGGGGTTTCTTGATCTACTGCTGCCTTATCAGCTTCTACTACTTGAGTATGATCTGGTGATAAGCTTGAACTAGTAGTAGAATCCGAGTCTGACTTCTCCCCCTTTTTATCATCAACAAATGAAAAAGGAAAGTTGTCAGAAGGCTTGGCAACAGAAGGTGGGATAAAGGAGTAAGAAGATGGAGAAGGAGTGGAGGTAGATGGAGGGATAGTTGAAGGTGAAGGAGAGGTAGTAGGGATAGGAGGTTGGGTGAAGGATGGAGGTTTTCTCAGGCTTAGGATAGCATCAGTGATATTGGTGAATTCCTTAAGGGTTTCACTGTGCTTTTGGATTGAGTAGTTGCTTGCTTAAGGTTGTGAGATCAGTATTTATGGTTTGGAGAAGAGAAGGGACTCTAAGAAGAGAGTCAAGGATGGTTACAGAAATGTTGGTAGGGGAAAGTCTTAAGGTGTGGAGTTGGGAAAGAAGATTAGAAATGGTTTGGTTTAAGGAAGAAATTATATGATTTGAAATGGGAGGTGAAGGAGTGGGTGTAGGGTGAGAAGTTTGGGATAAGAGTTGATCCAATTTAAGAAGAATTGGTGATAGATCAACTGGGGCAGGGGTGGGTTGGGGTTGGGATTGTTTAGCTTTAAGTGACTCAACTTCTTGGGTAAGAAGGGAAAGTTGAGTTTCTGTTTTGGATTGGAAGTTGGTAAAGGAGGTTTGAAGAATAACCATCTTTTGAGAGATGGACAGAAGGCTTTGAAGTATTTGAGGGGAGGGTTCAGAAGAGATAGAGGAAGGGGTTGAATGGGAGTTGATTGAAAGATTGTGCATAGAACAGGAATAGATTGAGGTCGCTCGCTTAGACCTTGGTGTAAAGTCCTAAGATCACTAGGAGCAGAGATTGTACCTTGTACCAATGGTTGGTTTATACCACTGACATTGACAGGTAGTGTGGAGATTTGTGTAAGAATAGAAAAAATAGATGGTACAACAATGTGAATGTGAGGTGGGGTTGAACTCACTTGGGTTCCCCTTGTTACATCAACAAGCTGTTGGGAGCTTGTTGAGGGTATAGGCAGACTGACTATGGGTAGTGACACAGTGTGACCCTGAGCTGAGGTATGTCTTTCAATGGTATCACTCTGTTAGGAGAGTGACCCAGATTGCAGGATTCCTATTGTTACAGGTGCACCTTGTTGGGAAGATGCACCTACTGGTTGTAGGGTTGTATCAACTTCCATAAGCTCCCCTACAACATAAGAGGAAACTATAGGAGTTGAGGTCAAGGGTGCATTGTGCAATCCCTCTGAGATAAGTGCAGTGTGCACTATCTCTAATGACCTTGTTTCTGTATGGGTTACAAGTGGAGTGGAACCAGTGACTGTTGGGAGTTCACTAGAGCTTGGCATTTGTGGGAGTGTTTCAACAGGATTTGAGGATGGGTTCTCAAAGGTATACCTGAGATGCGTTTTGCTTTGCTGATCTCTATGAGCTCCACTAGCTTATCAGAGACCTCTTCATTATCAGGGACTTCTTCATCTTCACCACTTGGTGCTCTATGAACAGAGTCACTTGATCCTTGTTGTTGATCAGGGTTGGGATATGCAACTGTGCCTCCAAGAGTCCTACTGGGAGAATCATCATCAGATTCTTCTTCACTTTCATGAGTGCTTAGGTACCCGGACCTCCTTGAAGTAGTTGAACTAGAGGGAAACATTTGTAATGGTATTCCATGTTGACTGGATGAAGTAGAAACAAAATGATAAGGCTCATCTCCCATGTAAAATCCACCAGTATCACCATCATGGCCATTACCACCATCACTATCATCACTTGAATCATTACCTCTTACAGGTTCATCAACATTCACCTCATCTAAATTTCCTCCTTCAAACATGGCTTCATAATGAGTAACAGATTGAGCCACTTCCTCAGTTATAACATCAGGGGACTCAGAATCATAAGCCACTTCTTCATCATGCACCTCCTCCTCATCATCATCATCATTAGCAATATCAATTAACTCTTGCATCTGTGAAGTGATTGCAGGACCCTGATCTTCCCTTTTCAGATGAAAGATCTTTTGACCCATTTGAGGTATGGTTATTGTGTCCAAAACAGCAGCAATCCCAGTGTATTTTTCCCATTGAAGATGATGAAGTACAAGCAAGCTTATGTTGGGATTTCGTGGTCTCGCAGCGGAAGCAAGGTACAACATATAAAGCCCAATGTACAAGCCAATAAAGCATAAAAACATGAAATCCCAAAAGAGGACCAAACTCTATGTTAAAGAAATGCAACTTGAAAGAAGGAATGAAGGTTATACCTTTCTCCTTAGCTCCAGAAATGGTGGGTGTTTTGATGACGATCCTCCAAGAACGAAAACCGCGGATCAACTAATGGGTGATACCCCGGTAACACACCAACCTCGAGAGCTAGCTCGCCTCTAGTAGTACTTCACCATGAATACTACCTCGGAACAGCAACAACAAGACCTAATCTCTGGAACAATCTCTCCAACAACCTCTCAAAGTCACTATGGTACTTTAGAGTGTACTTATGTGTGTGTATTTCCACCAAGAGAGAAAAATGCAATGCATCAACTACAAATGAGTGTTCTAGATCAGTTTTAATCTCCCAAAGCCGGCCATAGTGGAAACCACAAGTCATACATGCATAAGCTAGCTTGGGAGGTGATTTGAAAAATGTCACATGCAGCCGTAGCGGCGCTAACTCTTAGGGTTTAGCGGCGCTAGCCCCGTTAAGTTAGCGGCGCTAACGCGGCCTGTCAGTGAAGTGACACAAAGTACATGTAGCCGTAGCGGCTCTAATGTTTAGGACTTAGCGGCGCTAACCCCTTAAAGTTAGCGACGCTAACGCGGCATGCGATGTCAACTTTTGTCTTTTGTCATATTTGGTCCCTTAACTTTAGTTGCAGTCAAGTTAGACCCCGGTGTATGACCCGATAGGCCCATACATCATCAGCAGCGGTCTATATGGTGTACGTGCATTAATGGGCATATTCCAACAAACTCCCACTTGCACATAATGCACCGTACCCATGTGACCACAGACAAAGAGCGGCCTCTAGCAAAAGCATCATTGCCCCCAAGTCAGTATGGGTTCCGCTTCTTTGTAGAAAACCATTACCTACAAAAAGAACGTAGAGTTCCTATTTGATAAGTGATCAAACATCCTTTTGTTCGCGATATCCTTGTGAACACGAGACATGGATTAATATGTCAATATCCAGATCGTTCACGATTATGTTTCTCGATCTTGATTGGTGGTGACCAAAATTTAAGGACATATCTGATTCTCAATCAATATTCCTTTGCGCATGGCCATGCTTATTTTGGTGTCAGCACCCAATCATCGAGGGGCCCAGGGATATCTCTCATACTAGAGGAACAAATTCCGTTGACTGTACAATCCCATAACTTGAACCTTGTCTTACTTAACTATTCCTTTTATAATAGCCAGTTACGAACTACGTTTTGAAATAGCTAAATTAAGAAAGTTTCATGCTATGGTAATTCATACATTTCGGGTCGAAGGACGTAATGATATTATCCTTCCGAGTCACTCTTTGACCATGCTCCATGAAGTGAACTCGGGTGTGGGTCTTCCAATCACTTGAAACTCCTTTCAAGCACAGGTTACTGTTGCGTTTCATGCATTAAATCCTTTATCAATGCACAACCAACACCTAACCTCAGCCTTATTTCAAACTTCCTTCCCTTAAAGAATGACTAGCTGTGGAAATTTAGAATGTATAAACATTCTGGGAAGTGGTTAAACATGCTAAGATGGAACACAGTAAAGACCAATGAAGGTAACCGCATCATGCGTATATATAGTCCCCACTATATATCGATACAATCATCAGTGAGCAGTACTGCTTACCGTTCCCAAGGCTTATAAGTAAATCAAACATTTACTAAAACGATATTCAAGCATAGTCATAAGCATGAACAATGCTATCATACCTAGTATGAAATTCATCACTAGAATTTGACAATGGCTTAATTATGGGATCATCTACACGATATCCCTTTGTACTCTTTTGTATTCTCTTGTTAAACCCCTTGCATAGTGTTTATCAAAGAGATCATATACAAGGTTATCATAGTCATTATATCCTCAATGTTACCGAAGTCAGCAATAGGATTAATGACACTTATGATTATTAGAATCGACATGCCCTCAATGTAACCGTCGTTCACAATAGGGTCACTGATACTCATGTTTACTAGAGTCGACATACCCTTAATGTTACCGAAGTACGCAATATGGTCAATGAAACTCATTTAAATCTAAATGTACACCACATATATTTGGATATTCAAAACTTTGATTAAAATCGACAGTCTCACAAGTATAGATTTGCTTGCAGTAATAACTTACTCAAGACAACTCTATTTTTGTCGAACATCAAGAACATACTTCAGTATTTCTTGAATTTAGAATCCACTTGATTTCATATTCTCTATTTATACTCGTAGAACAATAATTCCATCAATAGGTTGAAAAACAACCCTAAATTAGGACATTATTTTCATTTGAGTATATTTTACTAGGAACACATAAAGCTCCGACTAGCCCTGACAAGAGTATCTGGCTTAATCTATGCTTTCTAGAAAACTCATTCCTTTGACTTGCTCGTAAAGCAAGATTACAGCCATAAGATGCAAGTTTTGTTGACTTCATTCATGTACACAACTTGGATATAATGGATATGCAAGACCTCGGAACATGTTTCAAAACATTTCCTCAACTTAATCCTGCGAAGGATCAAGGTCTTCTTATTTCCATGTGAACATACTTGTTTCCCCAAAGCGACAACAATGCTTCACATAATCCAGACTTAATCTGGATATTATGGATGTGTAAGAACCTCGGAAAGTGTCTTAAGCATTTCCTCAACTTAATCTTATGAAGGATACAGGTCTCTTACATCCAAGTGAACTAACTTGTTTCCGCAAGGTGACAACAATATTTCACTTTATCCAAGTCATCTTCAACATAACCACTAGAACATGTTTCCATATGATCAACATGAAACACTTTTGTCTCTAGTCGGTATTTGAAGTTGTCTATGATTGCATATTTGTTAGTCCCTTCACCCTTCTTGGATTACACCTCAGGTATGGGATTAACCCAAGTCAAGTACTTGGATGCAGCAAAAGATTAAATCTATGTATACCATTCTCTTCTTATATTCACTAGTGAACTCAGGGTCCCACTATGTTTCCAATGAATGGTAACATCACAATGATTTACCATCAAGCTGTTGTTGCTAAAATATGACAACCTCATATCTAAATAACCTTCTTGAATTCCATCAGATTTATAGAAGCAATGGATATAGTCAGGTTTTACCAGCATCTCTATGCTGATTAAATGCTAGTGTCAACATTATCTTTCTTATTTAAGTTTTACGTTCTTCCACTTGAATGCTTTTGAAAATTGTCTTCTTCCTTTTGAGCAACCAAAAAATGGTTCCTATAAGTCTAAGAAACAATTATCCGAAACTCAGATGAACTACTTAAATATATAGAGGCATCAACTTATAATTCATCCATCTCCCACTGAATGTAGACTGGATAATTTTAAGTCATGAGATTGATAAGCAAAGGACTCTTTCTAGTCAAAATCTCATTCGATGCTTAAGTGACCATAATGTTGAGTTTTAGATTGAGGACTTGGTTCATAAAATTAATGTATACCAATCACATTGAATACATGTTTTAGGCCTGCCTTTTACCAGATCATCAACAAAGATATCCGATTTTCTTTAATGTGACACCATGTACAAATGTGTCTTTTATAGAAAACAAATTATGGGTTAAACCCATGATCCATTTCATATTTAAACTAATATAGATAAGAAAACTTAGCATCTTGTCTTGATCTAAGAATTTTATATCTATATGCCCTTACTGATTCTTAATTTTCTTTAGGTTAGTTCCGAACACCACTAGGTTTCAGACACAAGCCTTTTCTCTACTAACCATTCTCTCAACAACTATCATAAAGGTGGTGATGGAGAATTTCACTAGTGTCACTCTTAGTGGCATACTTGAACGGATTATCCACACTAGTGTGATCAATATCCAACAAGTCATAATCCTTCCTACCAACACTGGTGAAGTTTTTCTTAATCACCCTAGTCCAATAAACAATATTTATACCTTTCATTTAGCCCGAGGCTAAACTTTTACAAAGATCCTAACCACATGGATCTATGCGATGTAAATGTTGTTTACTTGGTCAAGTTTGATTATGCCATAGAGCTCATATATCCAAACCATTTTTGGATCTAAGAATCAATTATTCATGATTGCATTATTACTTATAACAAGTCTTTTTGTATGTTATGATATGGATAAGTTTTGATAAAATCATCTCGAAAACAATTTTTCAAAATTGTTTCAATTCCAAGTGATATCCATCGTCATCAAATGTGTATTTAAGCACTTAAAATAGTCAAAATAACACATAAGCATGGACATGGATCTAATTTGAAATGAAACCATCATAATGAAAATTTTTCATAAAATACAAGATTCAAAATACATCCATCATCTTCAAAAGAACATACAATAAAGCAAGTCTTGTCACGCAGGGCATACAAAAAAAAGTAATAAATTAATCCGGAATTAATGGCGAGACCAACACTCCCATTTCTCTTGTAGAAGACAATCAACAAAATTTCTTCTTCAGAGATCCGGTTCTTCAAGCTTTTCCTTCTTATAACGAACAGACCTACACTTTGCAACAAAAATAAATTTGTGACAAACGTGAGTCTTATAGCTCGAGTAAACAACCCAGCTTATTAAGGAATAACAATGAAGTATAATCATGAATGTACCTCAAGTAGGAAAATTAACTCTCTCTTTTCTGAGAAGTTTTATATCCTCTCGGCACGAAGGGCAGGCATGACGGCCCCAATCCCCAAATCTTCCGCAGAAGTAGCAAACCACCCCTTGTTGTGTCACCTTAGGCACATCATCAATGTCCGTAGACTCAAAATTTGAAGTAAGCTTGGAAACTCCAACTTCTTCTTTTGATTGGATCGATTTCTTCTTCCTCATATTATGTTGTTCCTTAGAACCATGAACGAGAGTGGATGAGGATGATGTATGCTTGGACATGTTAGATTCTACATCCTTTAACATTCCATGCAACTCATCTATAGAAATTTCCTTTCCATGCATATGATAGTCCTCGACAAACTTTTCATATGAGGCGGGCAGAGACTGAAGTATGAAACTCACACCTAGCTTCCTCCCTATAGGAAATCCTAGTTTTTCCATTTGGT
Source organism: Pulicaria dysenterica (assembly GCA_947179395.2). Lineage (NCBI taxonomy): Eukaryota > Viridiplantae > Streptophyta > Magnoliopsida > Asterales > Asteraceae > Pulicaria > Pulicaria dysenterica. The sequence goes on from OX359294.1 coordinate 40,216,535, forward strand.
CCATGTATGATTTTATCTTCATAACATGGGCACTAACACTCCCGCCTTCCCGCATCTTACAACCAGTTAAACTTTTAACACACTCATAATGTTCTTGCCTAAGTTGTTGTCGGAATATATCCTTCAGCTTGTTAATCATGTCATACACAGTCATGTGCTCAAATTGCTTTCGCAGTTCTAATCTCATACTTGCTAACATGAGACAAGCAACATCGTGCGTATCCCGAACACGCTTTTCATACGCGTATCGGATAGTCCATTCCGCATTGATAGCAGGTGGTTCAGGAAGGGGTTCCTCAAGGATGTGCAACTTAGACTCGGCACGTAGGACAATCCTCAATTGCCTAAGCCAGTCAACGAAGTTCACTCGACGTGTTATGGTTATGATACGACATCCTATATTAAAGAGAGTATACGAATTAGTTAGTTTGATTTGAATCCTCGTTAAAATAATTACCCATATCGTATCGAAAAATATTTTAACAAGGGCTAAGAACCATATTTCACTCCAATTCATGACGGGGTTGCCGCGGATCACTTCATGGAGTTATTTCGGCCGATAACCATCTTATCGATTGCAATCTCTATTGCAACTCTTAGACACTTGCGGGATCCTACGACAACCATCGGCCGTTTGGCATGTTTGATCCCTACTTGCACCAATTCCAAATTAAAATTCTTTGTTGACTCGTGCTAAGCTCGACAGTCACTCAAGGATTTTAATTTGCAATTGTAAATCGTCCGTCAAGACATACGATGTCAAACCCACCAAAATTGGCTCATGCTAAGCTCGACAACCAAAATTGTAAATTTGCCACACGCACCTTCCACACAGTTTTATGAGAGTTGGCTCGTGCTAAGCTCGACAACCAAAACTCATAAATCTAGATTCGGGTGGTATTGAAATACGGATGGCGCAAGATTAACGTTTTATGGAAAAACGGGCTTTCGTTTCCGGCTTGGTTACAGATTAACTTGTTTAGTGATAAAACATATTTCCACTAGGTGAGTTAATCTTGTATGTGAGCACGCGCGAGAGTTGCAAACCATTTTTACCAAATCTCTTGTGATTTTATTAATTTCAAAAAAATTTCAAGCATGTGAATCCTAAGCAAACTATGCAAGAATAATATAAAATCACATCACACGCATATAAACGAAATAAATTTGTAACCCTTGCCATAATTCCTATGCGTTCTTCCCGTGAGCCAAAACGGGTAGAACGTGGTCAATCTAAGGGACGGAAGGTCTTCAATGCGTGCTCCCACTAGAACCGGCATCTCCAATGGATTTCACCGGCTTCTATGGACACGCTCCATCTCCTTCCGACTCCAAATTGTGTGTCTTCATCCAAATTGTACAAAGTATCCAAATAGAAATTGAAATGGCGTACAAGCCACAATAATTTCCTATTTATCTAGTACAAATACACGGATGAATGAAATGGCATGCAAGCCACAATATTATTACAAACAAATCTGAATTAATAAATATTACAGCCCATATTGTGATTTAAAATAACCAAATAACATCCAAACACACAAAATCAACCACAAGGTCAAAGGCAAGGTTTACCAATTTCAAATTAACCACATACAACCAAACATAATAAAATGGTAACAAAATTACCATATCAAAATCTGGCACAAATTTCCAGAATTACAAAAGGCCAAAATTTTCCTGAGATCAAAAAACTGTTTTTAATTTGAAAATCGAAAACTGTCACTGCGCGTTAGCGCCGCTAACATTTATGAGTTAGTGCCGCTAACATTTATGAGTTAGCGCCGCTAACCCGGTTCGAACAGAAAAAAAACAATTTGATTTCGGAATTTTTCAGGCCACCAAGTGCAAATCTAACACAGAGGTGGCTCTGATACCACTGTTCGGATTTCGTGGGATCGCAGGGGAAGCATGGTATAACATATAAAGCCCAATGTACAAGCCAATAAAGCATAAAAACAAAAAATCCCAAAAGAGGACGAAACTCTATGTTAAAGAAATACAAGTTGAAAGAAGGAAATAAGGTTATACCTTTCTCCTTAGCTCCAGAAATGGTGGGTGTTTTGATGGCGATCCTCCAAGTACGAAAACCGCGGATCAACTAATGGGTGGTACCCCGGTAACAGGCCAACCTCGAGAGCTAGCTCGCCTCTAGTAGTACTTCACCGTGAATACTACCTCGGAACAGCAACAACGAGACCTAATCTCTGGAACAATCTCTCAAACAACCTCTCAAAGTCACTATGGCACTTTAGAGTGTACTTATGTGTGTGTATTTCCACCAAGAGAGAAGAATGCAACGCATCAACTACAAATGAGAGTTCCAGATCAGTTTTAATCTCCCAAAGCCGGCCATAGTGAAAACCACAAGTCATGCATGCATAGGCTAGCTTGGGAGGTGATTTGACAAATGTCACATGCAGCCGTAGCGGCGCTAACTCTTAGGGTTTAGCGGCGCTAACCCCTTAAAGTTAGCGGTGCTAACGCGGCCTGTCAGTGAAGTGACACAAAGTATATACAGCCGTAGCGGCGCTAACATTTAGGACTTAGCGGCGCTAACCCCTTAAAGTTAGCGGCGCTAACGCGCATGCGATGTCAACTTTTGTCTTTTGTCATATTTGGTCGCTTAACTTTAGTTGCTGTCAGGTTAGAACCCGGTGTATGACCCAATAGACCCATACATCATCAGCAGCGGTCTATATGGCGTACGTGCATTAATTGGCATATTCCAACAGCTTAGGTACCTGATATAGGGAACAATAGTTCTTGTGGATTTCTTTGCAGTGCCAAGAGTGATCTTATCCACCATCTCCGAGAATATGACTTGAGCAAAGTCAATATTCCTCCCTGTAACCATGGCGTGCAGAATCTTCAGTTCTGTTTGATTCATTTGGTCAAAGCTTCCAGACTTATGACCAAAGCACCGAGTGATTACACTTCCCAAGTACTTCCATGGGTGTCCCAACACAGACAACATATACTGACCATGGGTGACAGCTTCATTGTAGACAATCAGGGGTAAGACCTCTAAGACTTGATCCATTTGAGCAAAAGGTTGATATGGAGCCAAGTTGGGCAGAGAGATGGCTTGACGAAGAGTATTGACATTGATGTTGATGTTGATTGTGCCATTTAGACAGGTGCAGGGAATGAGTTCTTGATCCGTATGGTACTTTGCTGTGTACCACATCTCACCGACAATGTTTGGAAAGATGAATAAAGGATGGGCAGAGAGACAGGGAAACAGGGGATGAACATTGATGAATGCTACCATTTTTTTGTATCCCTTGTTTGATTTATTTGTGTGAATTTCAGTGTTGATTAGAAAGTTGTTTGGGTGAATGGTGATTTCGGAGTTAACAGTAATGTTTTCACCAGCAACAGCGTTAGGGGTAGAAGCAGGATTGAAGGACACCATGATTACAGAGTGAAGAGATTTTGAGTAGCAAGAGTTTAGGGTTTCAGCTTGAAGAGAAGAAGTGTGTTTGGGAAATATGAAAGCATAAGAAAAGAGGAACTGCTCAAAAACACCTTTAAATCTTCTTTGGAAACTTAAACTGCTATCGAAATATCTTTTTGAAAAAGTAACTGTCACATCTGCAAAAAGGTGATAAACGGAATTGTTAATAAATACACAGACAACTAACGGACAATTAAACAAAATTAAATACTACCTAGTAACATATTAAATACAAATGAGAAATTAATAAAATAAGTGTGGGGACACAGAATTTTTACTTTTGAAAATCATCAGCTGACAAAAGAGAGTGTCAGCTGATCCATGTTGAGATAAAATAAGTGTCAGCTAATGAATGCAATCAGCTGAGCGTCTAAGTCTTAACTGATGGTTGATCAGCTGAGGTATAGTATCAGCTGATGATTGTCAGCTGACAAAATATCATTAGCTGATTCTCCATTAAGAAGACATGAAGAAGCTTAGATGAGTACTTCATTTTACACACAAATTGAATTATTTTCTCACACAAAATTAACTACTTAAGAAAGGGAAATGTTACAAATTTAACATGCCAAGTTTGGATATTAGGAAGTTGAACCGCGACTCATCCAAAGATTTTGTAAAAAGATCAGCTAATAGAACATTAGTACTTATATAGTGCATTGAAACTTTCTTTTTCTGCACATTATCTCTAAGAAAATGATGTCTGATTTCAATATGCTTGGTTTTAGAATGCAAAACCGGATTGTTAGAGATAGAAATGGAACTAGTGTTGTCACACAGGATTGGTGAGTTTTCAAACTGTATGTCATAATCAAGTAGTTGATTCTGCAGCCATAAAAGTTGTGCACAGCAGCTTCCGGCAGCAATGTATTCTGCTTCAGCTGTTGAAGTTGAAACAGAGTTCTGTTTCTTGCTTGACCAGCTGACTAATTTTCCACCTAACAGTTGACAACCACCAGATGTACTCTTTCTGTCTAGTGTGCAACCTAAAAAATCAGAATAACTGTCTCCAACTAACTCAAAATCAGAATCTTTGGGATACCAAAGACCTAGATTAGGAGTTCTTTTGAGATACCTGAAAATTCTTTTAACTGCAGCTAAGTGAGATTCTTTGGGATCTGCTTGGTATCTAGCACAAAGACATGTTGAAAACATAATATCTGGTCTACTTGCAGTAAGGTATAAAAGAGATCCCATCATACCTCTATAAGCTGTAATGTTCAATGATTTACCATCAGTGTCCTTACAAAGCTTCAAGGCAGTGGACATGGGTGTTTTCATTGAAGAACAATTTTCAAACTCAAATTTCTAAAGTAAGTCATTTACATACTTTGTTTGATGAATGAAAATTCCATCAACCTCTTGTCTAATTTGAAGTCCAAGAAAATAGTTTAATTCACACATCATGCTCATCTGATAGTTATCAGACATGAGTTTTGAAAACTTTTTACAAATATCCAAATTCGTAGACCCAAATATTATATCATCTACATATATTTGTACAAGAATTACATCACCCTTGAATTTCCTTATAAACAAAGTGTTATATATGCTTCCTCTTATAAAGCCTTTGGTGGTTAGAAAAGAAGAGAGGGTATCATACCAGGCTCTTGGAGCTTGCTTTAAGCCATACAAAGCTTTGTTTAAGAAGTATACATGATCTGGCTTGCTTGCATCCTCAAAACCTGGAGGCTGTTTGACATACACCTCTTCCTTCAATTCTCCATTGAGGAAAGCACTCTTAACATCCATTTGGAAAACTTTGAAGTCTTTGAAGGCAGCATAAGCTAGAAACAGTCTTATGGCTTCAAGTCTTGCAACAGGGTCAAAGGTTTCATCATAATCAATACCTTCTTCCTAGCAATACCCCTGTGCAACTAACCTTGCTTTGTTTCTGATGATCAGCCCTTGTTCATCCATTTTGTTTCTGAACACCCACTTAGTACCACTGATGGATTTTTCCTTTGGTCTTGGCACCAAAGTCCATACATTGTTTCTTGTGAATTCCACCAATTCTTCTTGCATGGCATTAATCCAGTGAGGATCATTTAGAGCTTCATCCACCTTCTTTTGTTCAAACATAGAAACAAAACCAATGTATAACCAGAAGTAACAAGCTTTTGATCTTGTTAGTACAGATGCTTCTATGTTACCTATGACCTGATCTTTAGGATGATCCCTGTGTTCTTTATAGGCATTTTGGATTCTGGGAGAGTTTAAAACAGTTTGGATTAAGGGAGTTGAAATTCTTTGGATTGGGTCAGCTGATGAGACTTCTGGTTGATCAGCTGACAGAATTTCAGGAATGTTATCTGATGAAACTTCTACTGGTGAAGGAATGCTTGATAAGAAATTAGAGTCCATTGATGTTGAAACATGATTCCCATCATTCAGTAAAAGTGTGGGTTGGTTTGAGGTAGGTTGAGCATTGGGTGGTTGTGCATTTGGAACAGTTTCATCTAAATCCTCTATATCAGCTGATGGGAGTGGATCAGCTAACACTGGAATTTTGTTTTCAGTACACAGCAGATCATTAAATTCCTCACCTGTAGATGGATTAGTAGAGCAGGAAGCAACAAAGTCATTTTCATTAAAACTTACATTGATTGATTCTTCTATGACCTTTGTTCTAAGGTTGTAGATTATGTAGGCTTTGGAAATTATAGATGAAACACTTCTGCAACTGATCATTCTGGTTCAGGATGAAACACTGATACCCAAAGATATGCAGAAAGCTGATGTTGGGCATCCTTCGCTTGAGCACTTCATAGGGTGTCTTGTTGTGCCTCTTGATAACAAGGGATCTGTTCTGAGTGAAACACGTACAGTTGACAGCTTCAGCCCACAGATTAAATCCTAACCCACTCTCACATAGCATGGTTCTTACAGCTTCTATTAATGTTCTGTTTCTTCTTTCAGCTACACCATTCTGTTGTGGAGTCCTTGGAGCAGAGAAGTTTTGAGATATACCTTTATCATCACATAATCCTTCTAGAGTTTGATTTCTAAACACTGTTCCATGATCACTTCTGAGCATCCTTACCAGATTTCCGTTTAGCACTTCCATCTTCTTTATGAAGCTTATTATCTATTCAGCAGCCTCACTCTTTGCTTTTAGGAAGATGACCTAAGTGTACCTTGAGAATTCATCAACCATCACTAAAGCATTGTTACTTCCACCAATGCTAGCAGTAGCAACAGGACTAAATAGATCCATGTGCAACATGTAGAAAGGTTCAGTAATAGAGAAGGCTTGCTTAGATGGTAAAGAAGTCCTGTGCTGCTTTCCCTTTTCACAGGCAGAACAAGGTTTAGGCTTAACATACGTCAGTGAAGGTAGTCCTAACACTAGTTCGCCTTGCTCAGCTTGTTTATATTTTTGAAGTTTAAATGAGAAATCCTTTTGTGTCATAACCAGTTTGTGTCAGTTACAGACTTTGTATACAAACAAGTTAACTTAGATGGATCACCAGAGGACATATCAAGAGTATATACATCCTTGGTTCTTTTTGCACGAATAAATGTTTTACCTTCTTGATCTAAAATGGAACCACCTGTTTTTGTAAAGAGGACTTTGATGATCACCATCACATAACTGACTTATGCTGATGAGATTGTACTTAAGCCCTTTAACATATGATACTTTAGACAAGGTTAAGTTCCCATTATGAAGTTCTCCGTAGCCTTTTGTTTGCCCACAATTGTTATCACCAAAGGTCACTCTTGGACCTTTTTCCTTCTTGTAGTTACTAAGCAAAGCTTTACAACCTGTCATGGTCCTTGAACATCCACTGTCAAGATACGATGTGTTCAGCCCCTGCATAGTTGTGATTGAAAAAAGGTTAGTGACACTTGGGCATCCACATTTAAGTGGACCCCTGTGGATTGCACCTAGCCATCCACTTTATATTAGGTTGTTTATCAATGAGAGAAACAACTGTGTTATCATTATCAGTCCGCTGTCTTGTGTTACCTTCAACAGAACAATTACTTGCCTTATGTTCTTTGCTCCCGCATTTATAACATTTTTTATTTTTGAAGCCTTTAACATTTTTTGGTAATTGCCTAAGAGATGTCTTAACTGTTTTCTGATGACTATGGGTCTCAGCTGACAGATTTCACCATTCCTTTGTTGCAACTGATTCTGTAAACTGATAAGGTCTTTGTTTACAGTTACCTTAGGTTGACCCTTAGTTAAAATGAGTTTATGATCAACTTTAGGTGTGGCAGACTTAGACTATTTGTAAACAAAAGGTCCTTTTCCCTTGGTTTCTCCTATTAAAAGAGTTTGAAGTGATGTTAGATCAGCTAAACAAACAGAAGAGGATCCATGATCAGCTGACAGGATATCAGCTGAGCAGTTATCATCTACTTTTTGATCAGCTGATGTAATATCATTAGCTAAAGAATTTTCGGTCAGCTGAGTTCCTAAATTTAATGTATCAGCTTTCAAGGTTTGACAACGAAATGTCTCTTTGGTATCAACAAATGATTCCATTCCTTTACTTACTTCCTTTACAATTAAATTTTCAGTACTTTTGCTTTCTGTCAAAATAATAGAACTTGAATCAACTTTTGAAGTGGTTGAGTCTTTCAGCTGAGTACTTGTACTTTTAACAAATCTGTTAGTGATATTTATATTCTTGCTAAAATCAACACAGTTAGCAGCTTGGGAATAATTTCCACCAATAATAGCTTGAACTTGTTTTGGAATATGCTCATTGACACACTGAGTGGTCTTCTCAGCAGATACACACCAAGATCTAACTACTTTTTGAAGGTCATTAAACTTTATTTTTGCTTCATTGATTTCTTTTACCAAGATCTGATTAAGTATCTTTTTATTAGCTAAATCATCTTCCAGTTTTGTCATTTGTTTCAGTTTCTCATCTTTAAGACTTAATCTCTCTTTTAGTGATTCTATTTGTAATTTTAGCTTCTTTTCTCTTTGAATATTCAACTGAAACTCAACACACAGATAATCTAACATAGTGTTCTTTTCATTATTGTTGGTCCCGAATGGATACTACAACAACAAATGTTTGTAGAAGGAGGGTTGAATACAAACTTTAGCAAATTAAAATTTAAGAGACACGCGATTTACTTTTATATAATTCTTATTGATATGAATCAAGATTTACATGAATTAGGTGCGGAAAATCTAAGTTCAATAAAAGGTGGCAACTAAATTTGTCTAACACATACACTGAGCTAATATTAAACAATTTATGTCTAAGATGTTCAACACATGAACAAGTTTGTTATACTGAAAATAAGATGTTAACTCTTCTAGTTCTCAACAAATGAGATTTCAGTATTCAACTATCTATTCGCATACTTAGCATGTTTCCATGCATAAGTATATATAAGCAAGTTGTGTCCGGGTTGATGAAGAGAGAAGGAGACCAAGATACTTGGTTTAATAATATTATAATAGATAAAGGTAGTGGGTGGAAGGCAGTTTAACTTTACACGCAAAGTGTGTAAAGTAAACATACTTTTCAGTAATGAGTTTACCCACTATCTATTATTATATAATTAAATTACTACCTTTATTTCTTGAGAAAGTAAACTTCTCCTTCCATGCTCTTTCTTTAATCAACACCATGTTTTCTGAAGATTTGACTTTACCAAGTATGGAGTTGCCAGCCATACTTAACATCATATCTTCGAGATCTTCTCTTCAAAAGTATCTTTGTCCTTTTCCAAGGGATAAAGATCTATCCTTTTTGTTTCTTTGCAGATACAAAAAGTGCTAAGTACTTTTACAAAGAAAGATCTAAGGCATAATAAGAACAACACATGTTCTGCCTTTGACTAAAGAAAATATTACATAGAAAAGTTATTAACTGAGATATAGAATAATGACTCAGTTAACATACACTGAACTGCAAATGTAAATTTGCTCAGCTAAGGTTAAATGTGAAAGACTCAGCTGACTAGATTTTCTCAGCTGATCGAAATGCTCAGCCAATAATACAAATCAAGGTATAGCTAACAAACTGATCAAACTAAAATGCCAGCTGATCCCAAGGGGTCAGCTAATCATTTGAGTATGATCAGCTTATGAAGGAAAGTTTGGATAAGTAGTTAATACCTTATCTGACAGATGAGAGGCATCAGCTGATCAATGTGTTTGTGTCAGCTGATCCTTGATAACTCAGCTGATCTCGAAATTTTCCTCAGTTGATGATTTTGGATTATCAGCTGATCCATTGTAGATCCTCAGCTGATTCTTTTTTACTTGTTTTTTCTTCTCAGCTGATCTTCCTGAAGCTGGTCCTTTTGCTGATACTCAGTGTTCAGCTGACACTATGATTCGTCAACTGACATTTCTTACTTAGAAATTCTTTAAGTCTAAGATGAAAAACAACACATGTTTTACATCAATCTAAGTCCAAAACTGAATATATGGTTTTGTTAACATCAAATCCTATTTTACTTAATAGACAGGTTTGATTTAGGTTTGATATTGTTATCTTCCCAACAATCTCCCCCTATTTGATGATGACAAAACCTTATCTGTTTAAGAAGAATCAGTTTGACTCAGATTTGTAAAGATAAAACTTTTAAGTGCAATTTGGTTACCTAGCTATCTGTTTTTTGTAACTCTTTAATATATGTTCCCTGATATTCTGTTTTTGGGAATCTTTTCATTTATGAAGTACCAATGTTCTGTTTTTGTGGTATCTTTTCTATCCTTTTTCTGTTTTTAGGATTTTTGATTTTTACTATATTTACACTATGTGAGCTATCTACTAAGAGTCATCTATACTAGCATTTTAGCTAAGTGGTCCATGATCAAAGTTTCAAGCTTGATTACAAAACAAAGTATTTATATCAGAGCTTGTACAGTGTAATCTAACTAAGAGTTAAACTAAGTACAGAAGTTAAACTATGCTAGGAATTGAAAAATAGAACTAATCAAGTTATGAAGTGTGGTCTTCATTCCCACCAGGGTTCTTCTTTAACTTCAAGAATTCTGATCTGTGGATTTTCAGCTAGAAGTTGTTCAGCTCTTGATCTTAGCAATTATTCAAAGTACTCATTTCCTGTCAAGTCTCTAGTAGCTATTACAGCCTGAAATATCAGTTCTTTTTGAGCTTTCCCTTTCTCAGATTCTCTCTGAAATCTCCAATTGCCAGCTCTGTTCATGAAGAACATTCCTCTTTCAGGTTCAGTTATACACCTGAACATTTCAGGATGTGTATTGGGAGGAAGAGCAGTATTCAGATTCTCATAAGCAAGAAGATTGGGATGATCAGGATTGAGAATGATTTGTTCAGCAGCAACAAAGGCTTTGGAAGTCTTCTTGAAGGCATCCTCAATTGCTTGAACATGAGCAACAAATTGATCATGAGTGAATAGTCTGTTGTATACTGACATTCTGATCCAGTATTCAAATTTAGCAATGAACCTCTGGACTATCTCACTCTTGGACTTAAGGAGATGGTACAGGATCTCAATCATCTCAAAGAAGGAGAGTAGTTTGCAGTGATGTAGATAAGTATCTTCATAAGTTTTTCTTTCATCTCTTCCACTACTCTGAGATAAGGACCTTCATCTGTACCTCTATAAGGAGTAACCCTTGAAATGATGTCTGCATATCTTCTGTTTACCAAGTTTTCTCTATTTTCCAAGAACTCCTTGGATTGCCTTTCAGTTTGCTGAGCAGTGCTTCCAAAGTTGAAGTTGAGCAATGCTTGAATGGCTTCCTTGTGAGTCTTTCCTCTTTTGAGTGCTTTCTTGGTAGAAGGGTCACTCTGCAGTGGTGCTTGTTGTTCTTGAGGAGCTTGAGATGACAATAAGATCATTTCTTCTTCTTGTATTTCCCTTATCTCATCATCTGTAACACCAACTGCAGCAGCAAGATCCTCAGTAGCAGTGAAGTCCTCCTGGTGCCTTTTCCTGGCTTCTATGACTTCTTCAATTGTTGTGCCCAAGGCAGCAGCCAGATCACTGAACTCTTTGAGGTTTTCCTCATTTTTCTGTAATTCTTCCTCTCTCTTTTCTTCTTCTTCAATCTCCTCAGCTGACATTATCTTCTTTCCTTTTCTTCTTGAGCTGCTAGGAGTTGGTTGACTTGATTGTACTAGAGAGGAAGTTTGGACTGGTGGAGCTTGAGTGGAGAGGCTCTGCTTTTTCAAGTTGAGCAGAGAGGACAGAGGCATCCTATCTTCATCATCATCATTATCATAATCTTCTGATGGCACATTGATTGGTGCACAAGATTCATCTTGTCTTGGCTTTTTAGCACTCTTCCTTCTAGCCATTTGTTTGAATCTTCTTTTTGGCCTCTGCTCATCTTGAGCATGTTGCTCCCCCTCAGATTGATTCTCCCCCTCAACGTCTAATTTTCTTTGAGTTTCTGTTTCATTGGGGGCAGATGCATCCTCTGCTTTCATAGCCTGAACCTCAGCTGTATATGCATCAACAGCTGCTCTGATTGTTTCTGGTGAAGGTTCTCTAACTGACTTCTCCCCCTTTTTGTCATCAGCAAATGAAAAAGGAAAGTTGTTAGATGGCTTGGCAACAGAAGGAGGGAAAAAAGAATAAGTAGATGGAGAAGGAGTGGAGGTAGAGGTAGGGATCATTGAAGTTGAAGGAGAGGTAGTGGGGATAGGAGGTTGGGTGAAGAATAGAGGTCTCCTCAGGCTTAGGATAGCATCAGTGATATTGGTGAATTCCTTAAGGGTTTCACTGTGCTTTTGTATCGAGTAGTTGTTTAAGTATTTGAGGTCAGTAGTTATGGTTCGGAGAAGAGAAGGGACTCTAAGAAGAGAGTCAGGTATGGTTACAGAAATGTTGGGAGGGGAAGGTCTTAAGGTGTGGAGTTGGGAAAGAAGATTAGAGATGGTTTGGTTTAAAGAAGTTATGGTTTGGTTTGAGATGGAAGGATATGGAGTAGGAACAGGAGTAGAAGTTTGGGTTAACAGTTGATCCAATTTATGAAGAATGGGTGACAGATCAACTGGGGCAGGGGTGGGTTTGGGTTGGGATTGGGTAGCTTTTAGTGACTCAACCTCTTGGGTTAGATGAGAGAGTTGAGTTTTTGTTTTGGTTTGGAAAGAGGTAAAGGAGGCTTGAAGACTATCCATCTTTTGAGAGATGGACAGAAGGCTTTGAAGAATTTGAGGGGAGGGTTCAGAAGATATAGAGGGAATGGGTTGAGAAGATATGCCAAGAACTGGAATGGAGTGTGGTCCCTCACTTAGACCTTGGTATATAGGCCTAAGATCACTGGGAGCAGAAAGTGTACCCTGTACCAATTGTTGGTTTATACCACTGACGTTGACAGGCAGTGCAATCGTATGTGTTAGAAGTGAATCATGCATAGGTGCAAGTCTGTGAGTGTGAGTGAGGGTTGCACTGATTGGGGTATCCCTTATTTCAGTAGTAAGTTGTTGTGAACTTACTAAGGGCATGGGTAGACTCAATGTGGGTGTTGACACAGTGTGACCTTGGGCTGAGGTCTGTCTTTCAATGGTATCACTCAGTTGGGAGAGTGACCCAGATTGCAGGATTCCCATTGTTACAGGTGCACCTTGTTGGGAAGATACACCCACTGGTTGTAGAGTTGTATCAACTTCCATAAGCTCCCCCTCAACATAAGAGGAAACTATAGGAGTTGAGGTCAAGGGTGAATTGTGCAATCCCTCTGAGATAAGTGCAGTGTGCACCATCTCTAATGACCTTGTTTCTATTTGGGTTACAAAGGGAGTAGAACTAGTGACTGTTGGGAGTACACTAGAGCTTGGCATTTGTGGGGGTGTTGCAACTGGAGTTGAGGATGGGTTCTCACTGGTTGGGATTACCAAATGAGTGTCTTCAGGGAGTGATAAAGGTATACCTGAGATGTGTTTTGCTTTGCTGTTCTCTATGAGCTCCACTAGCTTATCAGAGACCTCTTCAGCATCAGGTACTTCTTCATCTTCCCCACTTGGTGCTCTATGAACAGAGTCACTTGATCATTGTTGTTGATCAGGGTTAGGATATGCAACTGTGCCTCCAAGAGTCCTACTGGGAGAATCATCATCAGATTCTTCTTTACTTTCATGAGTGCTTAGGTGCCCGGACCTTCTTGAAGTAGTTGAACTAGAGGGAAACATTTGTAATGGCATTCCATGTTGACTGGATGAAATAGAAACAGAATGATAAGGCTCATCTCCCATGTAAAATCCACCAGTATCACCATCATGGCCATTACCACCATCAATATCATCATCATCATTACCATCACTAGCATCAATACCATCACTTGAATCATTACCTCTTACAGGTTCATCAACATTCACCTCATCTAAATTTCCTCCATCAAACATGGCTTCATCATGAGTAACCGATTGATCCACTTCCTTAGTTATAACATCAGGGGACTCAGAATCATGAGCCACTTCTTCATCATGCACCTCCTCCTCATCATTATCATCCTTAGCAATATCAACTAACTCTTGCATCTATGTAGTGATTGCAGGACCCTGATCTTCCCTTATCAGATGAGAGATCTTTTGACCCATTTGAGGTATGGTTATTGTGTCCAAACAGCAGCAATCCCAGTGTATTGTTCCCATTGCAGATGATGAAGTACAGGTAAACTTAGGTACCTGATATAGGGAACAATAGTTCTTGTGGATTTCTTTGCAGTGCCAAGAGTGATCTTATCCACCATCTCCTAGAATATCACTTGAGCAAAGTCAATATTCCTCCCTGTGACCAAGGCGTGCAGAATCATCAGTTCTGTTTGATTCATTTGGTCAAAGCTTCCAGACTTATGACCAAAGCACCGAGTGATTATACTTGCCAAGTACTTCCATGGGTGTCCCAGCACAGAAAACTTATACTAACCATGGGTAACGGCTTCATTGTAGCCAATCAGGGGTAAGATCTCCAAGACTTGGTCCATTTGAGCAAAAGGTTGATATGGAGCCCAGTTGGGCAGAGAGATGGCTTGACGAAGAGTATTGACATTGATGTTGATGTTGATTGTGCCATTTAGACAGGTGCAGGTAATGAGTTATTGATCCGTATGGTACCTTGCAGTGTACCACATCTCACCGACAATGTTCGGAAAGATGAAGAAAGGATGGGCAGAGAGACAGGGAAACAGGGGATGAGCAGTGATGAATGCTACCATTTGTTCGTATCCCTAGTTTGATTTATTTGTGGGAATTTCAGTGTTGATTATAAAGTTGTTTGGGCGAATGGTGATTTCTGAGTTTACAGTAATGTTTTTACCAGCCACAGCGTTAGGAGTTGAAATAGGGTTGAAGATCACCATGATTACAGAGTGAAGAAACTGTAAGTGAAGAGAGCTTAGGGTTTTTAATTTTGAAGGGAAGAAGAGTGTTTGGGAATTTTGAAAGCACAAGAAATGAAAAACCGCTCAAAAACACCTTTATATCTTCCTTGGAACCCTAAACTGTCACCAAAATATATTTCAAAAAGTAACTGTCACTTCTACAAAAAGGTGATAAACGGAATAGTTAGCAAATACACAGACAACTAATGGACAATCTAAAAGAAATTAAATACCTAGTTAAAATATTAAATACAAATGAGAAATTAATAAAATAAGTGTGGGGACACATAATTTTTGACTTTTGAAAATCATCAGCTAACAAAAGAGAGTGTCAGCTGATCCATGTTGAGATAAAATAAGTGTCAGCTAATGAGTGCACTTAGTTGAGCTTCTAAGTCTTAGCTGATGGTTTATCAGCTGAGGTATAGTGTCAGCTGATGGTCGTCAGCTGACATGATTCCATTAGCTGATCTACCATAAGTAAAATATGTAGAAGCTTAGATAAGTACTTCATTTCACACATAAATAAAATTAGTTTCTGACACAAATTTATCTACCTAAGAAAAGAATATGTTACAAATTTAACATGCCAAGTTTGGATATTAGGAAGTTGAACCGAGACTCATCCAAAGGTTTTGTAAAAAAATTAGTTATTGAACATCAGTACTTATATAGTGCATTGAAACTTTCTTTTTCTGCACATTATCTCTAAGAAAATGATGTCTGATTTCAATATGCTTGGTTTTAGAATGCAGAACCGGTTTGTTAGAGATAGAAATGGCACTAGTGTTTTCACACAAAATTGGTGAGTTTTCAAACTGTATGTCATAATCAAGTAATTGATTCTGCAGCCACAAAAGTTGAGCACAGCAGCTTCCAGCAGCAATATATTCTGCTTCAGTCGTTGAAGTTGAAATTGAGTTTTGTTTCTTGCTTGACTAGCTGACTAATCTTCCACCTAACAACTGACAACCACCAGATGTACTTTTTCTGTCTAGTGTACAACCTGCAAAATCAAAATCAGTGTATCCAACTAACTCAAAATCAGAATCTTTGGGATACCAAAGACCTAGATTAGGAGTTCCTTTGAGATACCTGAAAATTCTTTTAACTGCAGCTAAGTGAGATTCTTTGGGATCTGCTTGGTATCTAGCACAAAGACATGTAGAAAACATAATATCTGGTCTACTTGCAGTGAGGTATAAAAGAGACCCTATCATACCTCTATAAGCTTTAATGTTCACTGATTTACCATTAGCATCCTTTCCAAGCTTTAAGGCAGTGGACATGGGTGTTTTCATTGAAGAACAATTTTCAAACTCAAATTTCTTAAGTAAGTCATTTACATACTTTGTTTGATGAATGAAAATTCCATCAATCTCTTGTTTGATTTGAAGACCTAGAAAATAGTTTAATTCACCCATCATGCTCATCTGATAATTATCAGACATGAGTTTTGAAAACTTTTTGCAAAGATCAACATTTGTAGACCCAAATATTATATCATCTACATAAATTTGTACAAGAATCACATCACCCTTGAATTTTCTTATAAACAAAGTGCTATCTATGCTTCCTCTTATAAATCCTTTGTTAATTAGAATAGAAGAGAGGGTATCATACCAGGCTCTTGGTGCTTGCTTTAGACCATACAAAGCTTTGTTTAAGAAGTATACATGGTCAGGTTTGCTGGCATCCTCAAAACCTGGAGGTTGTTTGACATACGCCTCTTCCTTCAAATTTCCATTGAGGAAAGCACTCTTAACATCCATTTGGAAAACTTTAAAGTCTTTGAAGGCAGCATAAGCTAAAAACAGAATTATGGCTTCAAGTCTTGCAACAGGGGCAAAGGTTTCATCATAATCAATACCTTCTTCTTGGCAATACCCCTGTGCAACTAACCTTGCTTTGTTTCTGATGATCAGCCCTTGTTCATCCACTTTGTTTCTGAACACCCACTTAGTACCAATGATGGATTTGTCCTTTGGTCTTCGCACCAAAGTCCATACATTGTTCCTAGTAAATTCAGCCAATTCTTCTTGCATTGAATTTATCCAGTGGGGATCAATTAGAGCTTCATCTACCTTCTTTGGTTCAATCATAGAAACAAAACATGTGTATAAACAGAAATTACAAGCTTTTGATCTTGTTAGTACAGGTGCTTCTATGTTACGTATGACCTGATCTTTAGGATGATCCTTGTGGTCCTCGTAGGCATTTTGGATTCTGGGAGAGTTTGGATTAATTTTGGATTATGGGAGTCAAAATTCTTTGGTTTGAATCAGCTGAAGAAACTTCTGGTTGATTAGCTGACAGAATTTCAGGAATGTCAGTTGATGAAACTTCTACTGACGAGGGAATGTTTGATATGGAATTAGAGTCCATTGATGTTGAATCATGATTCTCATCATTTAGTAAAAGTGAGGATTGGTTTTGGATTGGGCGTGCACTGGTTTGATGTAAGTTTGGAATAGTTTCATCTAAATACTCTACATCAGCTGATGAGAGTGGATCAGCTGATACTGGAATGTTGTCTTCAGTATATAGCAGATCATTAAATTCCTCACCTGTAGATGGATTAGTAGAACATGAAGCAACAAAGTCATTTTCATTTAAACTTACATTGATTGATTCTTCTATGACCTTTGTTCTGATGTTGTAGATTCTGTAAGCTTTGGAGATCACAGAATATCCAACAAAAACACCTTCATCAGCCTTTGGTGCAAACTTTTGCAATTGATCTTTCAGGTTCAGTATGATGCACTGACACCTAAAGATGTGAAAGAAACTGATGTTTAGCTTCCTTCCCTTAAGCACTTAATAGGGAGTTTTGTTGTGCCTCTTGATTACTAGGGATCTATTCTGAGTAAAACACGCACAGCTGACAGCTTCAGCCCAGAAGTTGAATCCTAATCCACTCTTACACAGCATGGTTCTTGTAGCTTCAATTAATGTTTTGTTTCTTCTTTCAGCTACACCATTCTGTTGTGGAGTCCTTGGAGCAGAGAAGTTTTGAGATATGCCTTTTTCATCACAGAAACCTTCCATAGTTTGATTTCTAAACTCAGTTCCATGATCACTTCTAAGCATCGTTACTAGATTTCCATTTAGCACTTCCATCTTCTTTATGAAGCTTATTATTTCTTCAGCAGCCTCACACTTTTCTTTTAGGAAAATGACCCAAGTGTATCTTGAGAATTCATCAACCATCACCAATGCATACTTACTTCCACCAATACTAGCAGTAGCAATAGGACCAAATAGATCCATGTGCAACATGTAGAAAGGTTCAGTAATGGAGAAGGCTTGCTTAGATGGAAAAGAAGTCTAGTGCTGCTTTCCCTTCTCACAGGAAGAACAAGGTTTAGGCTTAACATACGTCAGTGAAGGTAGTCCTGACACTAGTTCACCCTTGCTCAGCTTGTTTATATTTTTTAAGTTTAAGTGACAAAGCCTTTTGTGCCATAACCAGTTTGTGTCAGTTACAGATTTTGTATACAAACAGGTTAACTTGGATGGATAACCAGAGGACATATCAAGAGTGTATACATCCTTAGTTCTCTTTGCACAAATTATTGTTTTACCTTCTTGATCTAAAATGGAACAACCTGTCTTTGTAAAGAGGACTTTATGATCACCATCACATAACTGACTTATGCTGATGAGATTATACTTTAGCCCTTTAACATATGATACCTTTGACAAGGTTAAGTTCCCATTAGGAAGTTCTTCGTAGCCTTTTGTTTGCCTACAATTGTTATCACCAAAGGTCACTCTTAGACCTTTTTCCTTCTTGTAGTTACTAAGCAAAGCTTTACAACCTGTCATGGTCCTTGAACATCCACTGTCAATATACCATGTGTTCAGCCCTTGCATAGTTGTGATTAAAAGAAGGTTAGTGATGTTGGGAAATGGCTAAGGCATTGAAACTGTTGAAGATGCAAAGTTACAACTGTTAATGGACTTTGTGAAAACAGTTCAAAACTGTTAGAAGGATTCTGATAAAACAGTGGAGGACTGTTAGCTGTAATACGAAGACAGTTGTAACTAACAGTTGCTGTAAGCTTTACAACTGTTAGTCCAAGAGATCAGAACTGTTAGTGTAAAGTTTACAACTGTTAGAAGACCTTGAAGAGAAGACTGTTAGAAGAAGATCAGAACTGTTTCATTCAACAAACAATTTCAGTTGAGCTATTTATGGAAAATGCTATCTTCTTGGATTTGAAGTATATCTTTAACAAAGTTCGAAGATTTTCAAGATTATCTCAGAAGATAGAAGATTACCTAACTGTCAACTTATCAAGGAGGATCAAGAGTCTATAAATACTCGATTAAAATATAGATCTCGATATCATAATTGTTTTTGCATTCGTACGTAATTGTTATTTGCTTTCAGAAAGTGTTTTAGCCTCTAAGTTTCTTTTGAAACCTAAGAACAGATTGTGTTCTTCGTCTAACATAAGAAGTTAGATTGGAGGTGTAGGTGAATATTGTAATCATCGATTGGTTATCAATAAACATCATTTTGGAAGTATTACTTTGTTATTATTAATTGAATTGCTCTTGTGTTCAAAACCTTCTTAATCAATTGAGTGTGATTCCGCAACTTCTTAATTGATTGTGATCAAAACTATTGTCTTTTTAACAATTCTGATTTTATTTCAAAAGATAATTCTTGTTATTTGATATTAAGTAATATCCGATCCTGACAAGTGGTATCAGAGCCTTATCATTAAGGTTCCATTGATCACCAGTTGAAGGTTTTGCACCAATCTGTTGTGTTTCTTTATTTAGAGTTTTTCTAAAGTTTAATTGTGTTTTTCAATCACCATACTGCAATGGAGTCCGGTGGATCTTCTGACAACACTGGATCTGGGTCAAACATTCGTGTTCCCATGCTCAAACCAACTAATTTTGAGATGTGGAAACTAAGAATCAAGCAGCATGTCCAATTAATGGACTATGCTATTTGGGAAATCATTGAAAAGGACCCCATTACTACTGTTGATTTAGATGAAACAGGAAAACCTAAGAAGAAACCACCACAAAAAACTGATGCTGAAAAGAAAGAAAGGATGATTGAGATGAAAGCACTCAGCATCCTTCAGATTGCTATCCCCAATGAGTATCAGCATCAATTCAAAAAGTTTGATGATGCTCATGAACTGTGGAATGCATTAGAGAAGAGGTTTGTTGGGAATGCTAGTTCCAAAAGAAATCAAAGGGATCTACTGAAACAAGCTTATGAGAACTTTACTAGTGGAAAGAATGAGAGTATTACTCAAATATTTGATAGGTTCTATAAGCTGGTGAGTCAATTGGAGAGTGCTAAGGTTAGATTAGAACAAGATGAGATCAATAGAAAGTTTCTTAGGTCCTTAGGTGAAGAGTGGACAGTCTATTCTGCACAATGGAGAACCAAAGATTCTCTAGAGGATATAGAGTTAGATGATCTCTACAACAGTTTGATTGTGTTTGAAGGAGAGATAGAGGGAAAAAGAAAGTCTGTTACCCCTAGCCACAATGCTGCTCTTCTTTCATCCACAGGTATGGACTCAAACCATTCTTTAACTAACTCTGTTAATAGTTGTACAGGTACCAGTTCTGCTGTTGGACTAGATGTAAACACTCCTGATGCTATACTTGAAGCCTTTCTTGCTAGCCATGCCCATTCAACCCTCACGAATGAGGATCTTGAACAAGTGCATCCTGATGATCTTGAGGAGATGGATCTCAAATGGCAGATGGCCATGTTAACGGTCAGAGCCAAAAGGTTTATCAAAAGAACTGGAAGGCAGAACATGAATTTCAGAGCTGATGGCAAAGCTGGTTTTGACAAGTCAAAAGTTAGATGTTTTAAATGTCAACAGTATGGTCACTTTGCCAGAGAGTGCAGATCAGGTGGACAAGGCCAGAATTAAGGACAACGGCCAACTCAAACCTCCTCAGCATTGGTATCACAAGAAGGACATGGGTTTGATTGGAGTGATCAAGCAGAGGAAGCCACTAACAACAAGGCATTGATGTCATTAACTGATTCCTCCATCAAATTGGATTCACCAGAATCAGAAGACATTCAGGTATCTTCTAAACTCTGTCCAGATGAATGTAGAGCCATTGTTAAAAGGTTTATAGAGCACAACAAAAAGGCATGTGCAGCTCTAAGTAGAATGGAGGAGAAAAGGTATGAAACTAGTGTTGTTATTGAAAGCTTTGAAAAGAAAATCAAAGATTATCAAGCTAATGAACTACAAATGGATTATGATAGAAAGTATCATAAGTGGGAGAAGGAGCAGTTTCAAGAAGAGATTGATAGTTTAAAGAAAAAGCTAAGTGAAAAGGAAAGTAAGGTTGATGAGTTAACCAAAAAGTTGGAGGGTGTTGATATTGATCTGAGCATGTTCAAGGCAACAAATCATAAACTTGAAACCTTGTTACAATCACAAATCAGAGACAAGGTGAAAACTGGTTTAGGATATAAACAGACCCCACCTCCATACAATCACAACTACATAATTCCCATGTCTGATGTAGCTGATAGGTATGTTAATGAATCATTACCAGAGGAACTGAAGTCAGCTGATCCACAATTTGAAAGTGAAGAGGAAGGAGTTGTGTATGCGGTGAGTGATGATAAGAATGAAGGAGTTGTGAAGAAGGAAGAGGTCATTCCATTTGAAAATCACATCTGTTGTGAACCCATAGCCACAAAATCCTCTTTACAACCTGTGGTGTTTGTAAAAGCATCCACTGAACCCCTCACCAATGAGCCAAAACCGACCAAAGCTGTTCATTTTATAAGCAGTTCCACAACTGTTACAAACAGTCCCCACCTTTACACTAACAGTCCCAAAAGGAACCTAAACAGTTCTAACCCAAACAGCTCAACTGTTAGTGTTAAGTCAAAAGGAAAAGTGAAGGTTGATGAAATTGGGATTAAGAAGCCAAAGAAGGAAGCTTCAAAAACAAAGTCTCAACCCAAATATGTGAAAAGGGATACTGAAGTGTCTATCTGCACATGCAAACAGCATGGTGTACAGAAATTTCCTCAGTCAGCACTAGTGAGAGGAAACCAACGAAATAGGAACCAGTTCTGGTCACAAAGAACTGGTTTGCCTATTGTCAAAACTAAAAAGTGCTATATATGTGGGAGAACTAATCACTTGGCTAAAGATTGTTATTATAACACACAAATCTATAGCACTCAGAAACCAAATTCCAGAAAACAGACTAACAGTTCCAAGACTGTTAAGCCAAAATAGGGTAACAGTTCTACAACTGTTACATCCAAATCGGCTAACAGTTCTACATCTGTTAAGCCACAATCAAAAACTGTTGGTCTGGCTTGGGTGAAATTGCAAAAACAAACAGTTTCTGAAGAGAGTAAAACTGTTAAACAATCTGAGTTAAAACATGCTTCAACTGTATTACCAACTTCAAAAACTAGTTGTTCAAAAAACTCAACTGTTCATCATAACAGTTGGAAACCACATGTTATCACAAAATACTCTTCATACAAAATAGAGAAGTCTAATTTGGATAACATCAAGAAAACTCAATCTGTGTTTAAGTATTATGACTTGAATGGTGTACCCAATACCTGCATGGCCTGGGTACTTCCTGCTACTAACTGATTTTTATTTGTGCAGAGCATTCATAGGGCCGATCATGGATCAATTTGGCATGTGGATAGTGGATGCTCAAGGCACATGACTGGAAATCCACATTGTTTGAAGGATTTCAGAAGAATCAATGGATTATGTAGCATTTGGAGAAAAATGTGACTATCAGAGAGGAAGCTGATGTGCAATGGATTGATTCCACTGTTGATGGTATGACTGTGTCCGTCTCTGAGGATACCATCCGCTAACATCTACAACTGAATGATCGACGTGGTGAGTATTATGACTCTGTCTCTTTAGAATTTTTGCATGCCGAGTTAGTTAAACTTGGGTATGAGGGCCCTAGGGGAAAGGGAACCTTCTACAAAGGGCAATTCTGCTCACACTGGAAGTTCATGATCCATACTCTCCAGCAGTGCATTAGCCCTAAGAGAACAGGCTGGAATGAGTTTGGGAGCAACATTGCTCTTGCACTCATCTGTCTAGCAAACAATAGATGCTTTAACTTTTCTAAACTGATATTTAATGGTATGGTAAAGCATCTTGGGACCAAATATGGTCTCTTTTTTATGTACCCCAGATTTGTGCAAGTTTTGCTAAACTTTTTGTTGCCAAATCTCCAAAAACACAAGAGTCATCATTCCCTCTGCTCATGTGGCCTCCACATTGAGCAAGTTGCTGCTAAATGGCAAGAGCTTCTCTAGTGCCATAACTCCACCACTCTCTGCAATGGTGGAGTTTCTTTCAAGAAACAGAGCTGCTAGAGTTGAGCATGAAGCCCACAACATTGCTACACCACCAACTCTAGAACCCACAGCTCATGATACTCATATAATCCCCTCTGATACCTTTGATAGAGCTACAACACAAGCCACTCCTCTGAAAACATTCCAAAAGCGAAAAAGAACTGTTAGTGCTCCTTCCACCACAGTTCTCGAATCCCAAACTGTTAGCCCTGCACAGGTGCATTCACCTGTGCAGAATATCGAAAGGGAACCATTCGTGCTGTCTCCCAGGCATAATGAGGAGGTGATCACTCCATTAGAGGGTGATCATGTGGTTTTTTAGGCTGACACTACTGTTTCATCCGCAAGGGATGAACAGGATTGTGTTAATATCATTAAGACCTCAACCACGGCAACAGAGGCTGGTAAAACAGCTTCTGGAAATCCCCAGTACCAAGAACAAAGGGGTACTGGTGTGGAATCTCTTTTGAGTAAACCACCAGTTGTATCAGTGAATGACATATTAATAGTGGCAACACTGTCTAACATTGAGGCTCGCATGAAACATAACGCATTGACGGATCCAAATTTTGCACCATTCTTTGCGGCCTATATTCAAATGAAGAAGAAGATTTCCCTACAGAATAAAAGGATTCTTCAGCAGGATCATCAAATCCAGGTTTTGACCAACAGTTTGAAGCATGCTAATGAGGTACTAAAGCTACACGATCAAGTACTACAACAGTTGACAGCTGCTGCAAGACCCCCTTCAACTGTTCCAATCAAAAAGGGGGAGAGTTCATTACCAACAGTTGCTGAAGTGCCAGAACAAACAGTTGCAGCGGATGAACTAACAGTTGCACCTAGTGAATCAACAGTTGAAGAGAAACTATCAGCGGTGGATAGAGTGCTGATCAATACGATGATTTTGTCTGGTGATTACCCTTCAACAGAGGTTTATAGATCATGGCCAAAGGTTAAACAAGACTATCTGGTGAAAATGGGAAGTGAAATGCTAATCTGTAGTGTCAATCAGATGAGACAGAAGATTGAGGATGGTTGGCTAGATGGAAAGTCTGCAAAGCTTAAGCCACTTAAGCCAAAGCCTGGATTCAAAGGGATTAGTATTTCTGAGATGGCTGGTGAAAAGAAACTGCAAGTTGTACAAGGAAAAGGAAAGGAGATAGTTGTTGCACTACCAAAGCTCAAATAAACCAAAGAACAGCAAGAAGTAAGAGATTTTGAGGTAGCTCAGAGGTTGTCAGCTGAACTTCAAGAACAAGAACAGACAGATTTTGAGATAGCAAAGAAGCTGGCTGATGAGTTCACTAAACAGATAGATGAAGAGGAAAAAGATCAAAAAGGTGTAAAGAGGAAAAGTATTGTGAAAAGAAAAGCACCTCCACCTTCAAAGAAAACAGTGGAGAAAAAGAAAGCTGAGATGGTTCAACTAATAGTGCAAGATCGATTGAGAACAGAACTTCAGCAAGGGATTGTCAAACTGGAGAAAGAACAGTTAGGTCAAAAGTCACACATAAAAGAATGGAAATTTGAAGTTTTAAGGTATGATACTGGTAAGCAAGGAGTCACGGTTGTGAGAGAAATTGAGCCAATAGAGAGTTATTTAAATTTCTTTCAACTGGTGAACAATTTGACTAGAAGAGATCTACAGGATATGTATGTTTATGGAATTAGTCATTATGCAGATGTTGTGGAGATTGAGATTAGAGTTTTGATGAGGCATCTTGCGAGTATATGCAGTCCAAAAGAGATAATACCAGTTTTGATTACTGATAAGGCATTTCCAATAATTTCAATAAAGGTGTATGCTAAAGCTAGAGTGTATCACATGGTTATGGCAAATGCTCAGACTCAATGGTTTGATTTGGAGTTTGTAGAGCACAGTAAAGTAAAGCTTCAATACATGTCAAAGGCAAAATTCTATGGGTCTGATAGAATAAAGGATGATTTGCTTAAGATAATAAAAGAAAGACTGGAACTTTTCAAGTCTGTGTAATTCTCTTTCAATTTTGATTGAAACAGTTGACTTTGCTTAAATAATGGAAGTTATTCTTAGCCCTTTAACATATGATACCTTTGACAAGGTTAAGTTCCCATTAGGAAGTTCTTCGTAGCCTTTTGTTTGCCCACAATTGTTATCACCAAAGGTCACTCTTAGACCTTTTTCCTTCTTGTAGTTACTAAGCAAAGCTTTACAACCTGTCATGGTCCTTGAACATCCACTGTCAATATACCATGTGTTCAGCCCCTGCATAGTTGTGATTGAAAGAAGGTTAGTGATGTTGGGAAATGGCTAAGGCATTGAAACTGTTGAAGATGCAAAGTTACAACTGTTAATGGACTTTGTGAAAACAGTTCAAAACTGTTAGAAGGATTCTGATAAAATAGTCGAGGACTGTTAGCTGTAATACGAAGACAGTTGTAACTAACAGTTGCTGTAAGCTTTACAACTGTTAGTCCAAGAGATCAGAACTGTTAGTACAAAGTTTACAACTGTTAGAAGACCTTGAAGAGAAGACTGTTAGAAGAAGATCATAACTATTTCATTCAACAAACAGTTTCAGTTGAGCTATTTATGGAAAATGCTATCTTCTTGGATTTGAAGTATATCTTTAACAAAGTTCGAAGATTTTCAAGATTATCTCAGAAGATAGAAGATTACCTGACTGTCAACTTATCAAGGAGGATCAAGAGTCTATAAATACTCGATTAGAATATAGATCTCGATATCATAATTGTTTTTGCATTCGTACGTAATTGTTATTTGCTTTCAGAAAGTGTTTTAGCCTCTAAGTTTCTTTTGAAACCTAAGAACAGATTGTGTTCTTCGTCTAACATAAGAAGCTAGATTGGAGGTGTAGGTGAATATTGTAATCATCGATTGGTTATCAATAAACATCGTTTTGGAAGTATTACTTTGTGTTTATTAATTGAATTGCTCTTGTGTTCAAAACCTTCTTAATCAATTGAGTGTGATTCCGCAACTTCTTAATTGATTGTGATCAAAACTATAGATTGTCTTTTTAACAATTCTGATTTTATTTCAAAAGATAATTCTTATTATTTGATATTAAGTAATATCCGATCCTGACAAGTGACAATTGGGCATCCACATTTAAGTGGACCCCTGTGGATTGCACCTAGCCATCCACTTTATATTAGGTTGTTTATGAATGAGAGAAACAACTGTGTTATCATTATCAATCCGTTGTCTTGAGTTACCTTCAAGAGAACAATTACTTGCCTTATGTTCTTTGCTCCCGCATTTATAACATTTTTTATTTTTGGAGTCTTTAACATGTTTTGGTAATTGCCTAACAGATGTGTTAACTGTTTTCTGATGACTATGGGTCATCAGCTGACAGATTTCACAATTCAGTTGTTGCAACTGATTCTGTAAACTGTTAAGGTCTTTGTTTACAGTTACCTTAGGTTGACCCTTATTTAAAATGAGTTTATGATCAACTTTAGGTGTGGTAGACTTAGACTTTTTGTAAACAAAAGGTCCTTTACCCTTGGTTTCTCCTATTAAAAGAGTTTGAAGTGATGTTTGATCAACTAAACAAACAGAAGAGGATCCATAATCAGCTGACAAGATATCAGCTGAGCAGTTATCATCTACTTTTTTATCAGCTGATGTAATATCATTAGCTAAAGAATTTTCAGTCAGCTGAGTTCCTAAATTTAATGTATCAGCTTTCAAGGTTTGACAACAGAATGTCTCTTTGGTATCAACAAATGATTCCATTCCTTTACTTACTTCCTTACAATTAAATTTTCAGTAATTTTGCTATCTGTCAAAATAATAGAACTTGAATCAACTTTTGAAGTGGTTGAGTCTTTCAGCTGAGTACTTGTACTTTTAACAAATCTGTTAGTGATAATACTTTTTCCTTTTACAATCTTTTGAAAAGTAAGAGGTAAAATATCAGCTTTTTCTAAGATATTTATGTTCTTGCTAAAATCAACACAGTTAGCAGCTTAGGAATAATTTCCACCAATAATAGCTTGAACTTGTTTTGGAATCTGCTCATTGACACACTGAGTGGTCTTCTCAGCAGATACACACCAAGATCTAACTACTTTTTGAAGGTCATTAAACTTTATTGTTGTTTCATTGGTTTCTTTTACCAAGATCTGATTAAGTATATTTTGATTAGCTAAATCATCTTCCAGTTTTATCATTTTCTTCAGTTTCTCATCTTTAAGACTTAATCTCTCTTTTAGTGATTCTATTTCTAATTTTAGCTTATTTTCTCTTTGAATATTTGACTGAAACTCAACACACAGATAATCAAACATAGTGTTTTTTTCATTATCTTCATAGGTAATAAATTTTCCAACCTGATACATAGAAGAGGGGTCCCAGTCAGGAGAAGTACAAGCTTTAGAAGCTTTCTTCATGTCCTCATCAAAGGAACTTGTACTTGCTGTGTTAGCCATCAAACTGAACTGAGTTGTGAGGACCTTATCTTTATCACTTGAGAGATCTTCCTCAGCCCAATCTTCTTCTTCAGCAACCAGCACCCTGTTCTGAGCCTTCTTCTTCTTCTTGTCAAGGACAGCAGCAAGAAGCTTCTTATACTTAGCTTCATAATCAATCTTGCTATCTGAGCTTGAGGAACCCTTGAAGCCTGTGCTTCCTATGGACTTACATTCACTGGCATAGTGACCAGTCTTGCCACAGGAAATGCAAACTTCAGAAGCCTTTGTTTTAAACTTGGCTTTTTCTCCCTTGAAAGGTTTCTTCTCAAACCTCTTGACACCCTTTCTCAACAGCAGCTTCAATGTTGTCCATGTTGTCCAGATCTTCATCCCCATCAGCCACCTGCTCTTCATCAGAAGTTTCCTCTTCTTCTTCCTCATCACTTGATTCATCCATCACTGCTGCAAAACTCCTAGATCTTGTATCCTTAGATACAAGGGCAGTAGTTGGAGCTTTTGTAGCCTCCTTCATATCCTTGGTAGAGAGTTTCCTTTGTTTCACTGATTGTTCATGATTCATAAGGTTTCCATATAAACCAACCAGTGTAAGACCCTTGATTTTCTCACCATGTTTAAGCACAGTGATGAAATGATCCCAAGATTCTGGGAGAGAGTCTAGAAACTTGTTTACAAACTCCTTATTGCTCTTGGGAACATCTACCCTTCTTAAGTCATTAATAAGGCAGTTGAACCTGGTGTAGGTCTGAGTTAGACTTTCACCTTTATGAGCAAAGAAGAACTCATATTCTCTTACAAGAAGGAGTTTCTTGTTTTCCTGCACTTCTTCAGTGCCTTCATATGCAACGGTCAAAGTGTCTAGCATCTCTTTTGCATATTTTCAGTTAAGAACTTGATGATAGACATCATTTGGTAGTGCAGAGACTAAGGCTGTTCTTGCTTTAACATCAAGATTAACAAGCCTTTTGTCTTCATCAGACCATTGATTTATAGGCTTTATAATTAGTCTTTCAATAGCAGGAACTTCATCAGTGGCTTCAGTTACTTGAATAGTTGAGGAAGGAACATAAGGACCTTCAGTTACAGTTTTGAGCATCACATCATCTAGGCTTGACATATAGAGAAGAACTTTACTCTTCAAGAGAGAAAAGTTTTCCCCATCAAAAGTTGGACACCTAGTGAGTGAGCCATTATTTGAAGAACCATTTGAAGCAGCAACTGGAGTGGCCATTTGGTAGTGTGGGGTAGAAGCAGTTGAAGAGTAAGCACAACAGATCTCTGATACCAGCTGTTGGTCCCGAATGGATACTACAACAACAAATGTTTGTAGAAGGGGGGTTGAATACAAACTTTAGCAAATTAAAATTTAAGAGACACACGATTTACTTTTATATAATTCTTATTGATATGAATCAAGAATTACATGAACTAGATGCGGAAAATCTAAGTTCAATAAAAGGTGGCAACTAAATTTGTCTAACACATAGACTGAGCTAGTCTTAAACAACTTATGTCTAAGATGTTCAACACATGAACAAGTTTTTTATACTGAAAATAAGATGCTAACTCTTCTAGTTCTCAACAAATGAGATTTCAGTATTCAACTATCTATTCGCATACTTAGCATATTTCCATGCATTAGTATATATAAGCAAGGTATGTCCGGGTTGATGAAGAGAGAAGGAGACAAAGATACTTGGTTTAATAATATTATAATAGATAAATGTAGTGGGTGGAAGGCAGTTTAACTTTACACGCAAAGTGTGTAAAGTAAACATACTTTTCAGTAATGAGTTTACCCACTATCTATTATTATATTATTAAATTACTACCTTTATGTCTTGAGAAAGTAAACTTCTCCTTCCATGCTTTTGCTTTAATCAACACCATGCTTTCTGAAGATTTGACTTTAGCAAGTATGGAGTTGCCAGCCATACTTAACATCATATCTTCAAAAGTATCTTTCTCCTTTTCTAGGGGATAAAGATCTATCCTTTTTGTTTCTTTGCAGATACAAAAAGTGCTAAGTACTTTTACAAAGAAAGATCTAAGGCATAATAAGAACAACACATGTTCTGCCTTTGACTAAAGAAAATATTACTTAGAAAAGCTATTAACTGAGTATAGAATAATAACTCAGCTAACAGACACTGAACTGCAAATGTAATTTTGCTCAGCTAAGGATGAATGTGAAAGACTCAGCTAACTAGATTTGCTCAGCTGATCGAATTGCTCAGCTAATAAAATAAATCAACGTATAGCTAATAAACTGATCCAACTAAACTGTCAGTTGATCTCAAGGGCTCAGCTAATCGTTTGAGTATGATCAGCTTATGAAGAATAAGATTAGATACATAGTAAATGCCTTATCTGACAGATGAGAGGCATCAGCTGACAAAAGAGATACTGTCAGCTGATCCTTGAAATTTTCCTCAGCTGATGGTTTGTACTATCAGCTGATGCTTTGTAAATGCATAGCTGATGCTTCTTGACTTGTCTGTTCTTCTTAGCTGATCTTCCTGAAGCTGGTCCTTTGGCTGATACTCAGTGTGCAGCTGACACTATGATTCGTCAGCTGACATTTCTTACATAGGAATTTCTTTAAGTCTAAAATGAAAAACAACACATGTTTTTCATTTATCTAAGTCAAAAAACTGAATATGTGGTTTTGTTAACATTAAATCCTATTTTACTTAATAGACAGGTTTGATTTAGGTTTGATATTGCTATCTCCCCAACACATCCACATACAGGACAAGGAATACTACAGCGCTCCCACTAGCCCTGACATATACGCATGGTTCATCCTTGCTTTTCGAAAATCCAAACTCTTTGATATTCTCATCAAAGCACAGGTTCCAGATGCGAGATGCTTGCTTAAGTCCATAAATGAACTTCTTTAGTTTGCAGACTCTATCAGGATACTCAGGATGTACAAAACCCTCGGGTTGTGACATAAACACCTCTTCACTAAGCTTCCCATTAAGGAAGGCGGTTTTTACATTCATTTGCCATATCTCGTAGTCATAATACGCAGCTATAGCCATAAGTATTCTAATAGACTTCATCATGGCCACTGGTGAAAAGGTTTCCTCATAGTCAATCCCATGAGTTTGCGTGAAACCTTTAGCCACCAGTCGGGCTTTGAAGGTATCTACAGTTCCATCCACGCCGGTCTTCTTCTTGAAGACCTATTTACACCCCACTGTCTTACACCCGGGTGCAGGATCAACTAATTCCCATACTTGGTTGTTCAACATGGATTGCATCTCACTCTCTATTGCTTCCTTCCACCTAGCAGACTCACTGCCCGCTACGGCTTCCCGGTAGTTGGTCGGTTCATCATGATCCACCAATAAGTCATCGCCCTTAGATATGAGAAAGCCATATCTCTCTGGCTCATGACGTGGTCTACCATACTTACATGGAATCAATGGAGCGTCGTCAGGTACCGATGCATCCTCTTGCTCGGTTTCAACCACTTCGGGTTGAGTGCTAGTGCCGACATTAGTCTCTTCTTCATTAGGTTCTTGAATTTCCTCAAGATCAATCCTCTTACCACTGGATTGCATGGATATCATCTCCCTTTCAAGGAAGACAGCCCTTCGCGCAACAAACACCTTGTTTTCAGAAGGCTTGTAAAACAAGTAACCCATGGCTCCGGTTGGAAACCCAACAAAGTAACACCTTTTAGATCTAGGTTCAAGTTTGTCCTCTACCTCTCGTCTAACGAAGGCATGACATCCCCAAACCTTGAGATATGCGACCTTTGGAGAAACTCCATGCCACATCTCATAGGGTGTCTTTTGGACTTTCTTAGTCGGTACGAGGTTAAGAATCCTAGCCGCCGACTCGTGAGCGTACCCCCAAAAACTAATGGGTACTTCCGTGCGACTCATCATTGATCGGACCATATCTAACAATGTCCGATTCCTCCGCTCGGCGAAACCATTCAATTGTGGTGTCCTAGGAGGAGTTAGTTGTGAAATAATCCCACAACTAATTAGATGATCACGGAACTCCGAGCTCAAATACTCGCCTCCCCTATCGGAGCGAAGTATCTTAATAGTCTTGCCCAATTGATTCTGGACTTCGTTTTGGAAAGTCTTAAAGACCTCAAAGGTCTCAGACTTATGCCTAATCAATTAGACATACCCATATCTGCTGAAATCATCAGTAAATGTAACGAAGTATCTAGAGTTATTCCTTGTAATATGCTTGAACGAACCGCATACATCAGTATGCACTATTTCCAACAAGCATTTAGCCCTTTCACCCACACCAGTAAAGGGTGAATTAGTCATTTTACCCAATAGACAGGATTCGCATATTTCACTTGACCCGAGGTCAAATGATTCCCATATCCCATCCGCTTGTAGGTTGGTGATGTGTTTCTTGTTTATATGGCCAAGACGGATATGCCATAAGGAAAACTTATCCAAACCATTTTTGGATCGAGAATCAATGTTCATGATTGTGCTATTATATTCTATGTATGCATTTGCTTCATATCTACCACGACATGGATAAGCTTTAAATTAGCAAATATCATTTTTCAAACATGTAATAAAACCATTTTAAAATTTGAAATAAAATTCATCGTCATATAATGCATAAAAAGATAAAATATTCCTCGCCACATGCGGCGAGTAGCATACATCTCTTAAAATAATAGAGTAGCCAGTCTTGAAAGTATGCTCCACGCTTCCTTTCTCTAATACGGGGACGACCTCCTTGTTCCCCATAATTAGCTCCAGTTCTCCATCTCTCAGGCTTCTACTTTCCCTTAGCACCTGCACAGTGTTACAAACGTGAGTGCCACAGCCGGTGTCTAAAACCCAGCCGTCAAATGTAGAAGTATGATGGAGTTCAATCATAAACGTACCAAAAGTAGAAGCGCCCGCTCCTGAAGCTCGTAGCTTCTTTAGGCCCTCTAGGTACTTAGGGCAGCTCCGGCGCACATGCCCCTTAACTCCGCAGAAAAAGCAAACCACCTCCTCCGGAGTCTTAACCTGAAGGATTGGACGCTTTTGCTTTGGCTCCGGGGTAGGGTTCGGCTTGGAAGCTCCAACCTTACCCTTACCTTTACCCTTAGGGGTAGAGGCCGGTTTCTTCCTCTTCTTGGACTCATCCTCCTTGATAGCCAAGACGGGAATGGAGGTGGATGGCTTTTTCTTGGTCATGTTGGACACGGCGGTCCGCAGCATACCATGCAATTCCATTAGGGATTTATCCATCCCATGCATATGATAATTCACAACGAATTGATCATATGAAGGTGGGAGAGACCGTAGAATCAAGTCTACCGCCATCTCTCTCGCGATGGCAAATCCCAACCTCTCGAGGCGTTCCACCAACGCTTTCATCTTAACAACGTGGTGGGACACGGTCCCGCCCTCTTGCAACGGCCAACCAAGAAGGTAGTTGAGACAACCATACCGTTCTTGCTTTGCTTGTTGTTGGAACATGTCCATCAACTCGCGCATCATGTCGTAAGTCCTCAGGTGCTCCATCGACTTTTGCAAGTCGTAGCTCATAGTGCTTAGCATGAGGCAAGTAACTTTGGTGATGTCTTTGAGGCGTTTTTCATAAGCCTCTTTAACGACCCTACTCACGTTGGATGCACTGGCCTCAGGGATGGGTTCCTCAATGGTGGCCAGTTTGTCCTCATGACGGAGGACTATTCTAAGTTGCCTAGACCAATCCATGAAATTGGTCCCATCGAGTTTGTCTTTCTCAAGGAAAATCCTTAGAGAAAAAGTGGTGTTGTTGTTGGTGCTAGTTGATGCCATCTATAAAATGCAAAGTAGATTTGGTTAGTTCGATTGAAATCCTTGTGAAAATAATTACCCCAAGTGTTTAATGAAAAACAACTATTTTAACAAGGGCTAAGAACCCGATTTCACCTTGCACCGTGACGGGTTTTCCGCGGATCACGTGGCAAAGCTATTTAGGCCGGCAACTATTGACCGATTGCAATCCATTATTGCAGCTCTTAGTTCCTTGCGGGATCCTACTTGACAACCATTGTGCCAAGTTTGGCATGTTTGATCCCTATACACCAATCTCAAAGTAATACTGTATATAAACTCGGTTAGAGCTCGACGATTATATAAAATATTAATTTGAAACCGTAAATCAACCATCAAGATACACAGTGATACTCTTGCCCAATGATCGACTCGTCTAAAGCTCGACAATCGACCTTGCGAGTTGCCACACGCACCTTCCACACAACTCACACAAAAATTGACCCGGCTAAAGCTCGACAATCAACCCTTGTGTGGTTAGATTTGGGTGGTGTCATCTTATGGACGGCGTGAGATTTAGATTTAGAAAACGGGATTTAGTTTTCCACTTAAAAAACCATTGTGAGTTTTGATTAATAAAAAGTGACAAAAACCAAGCGTTTTCACTAATCGGATACTAAACCACTTTTATATCCTATTTTTAATCAAGTGTGCGCGTGAGAGTTGTTAAACCATTTTTAAAACTCTTGGGTTTTATTATTTATCAAAAATTGTCTTGCATGCAATAGTCCTACAACTCATGCATAAAAAATATATAATAAAACCATCACACGCATACAACATAGTTGGTAA
The DNA here is from genome assembly GCA_947179395.2 of Pulicaria dysenterica. NCBI lineage: Eukaryota > Viridiplantae > Streptophyta > Magnoliopsida > Asterales > Asteraceae > Pulicaria > Pulicaria dysenterica. The sequence continues at coordinate 40,250,707 of OX359294.1, forward strand.
CCATGCCCCGAAAACCAATGCATTTTTCCCGTGAGCCACTACGGGAAAAACAAGTCATCTAAGGACAAAATCTTTGACTTCGATGTGCTCCCACTAAACCCGCCACCTCCATTAGGCCTTTCGGATCCGTGTTCGCCAAGACGTCACTCCATATTATAATTAGATAGAAAAAGGAAATAAATGGAATGCAAGCCACAACTCCTAACTTCTAGTACAAATACATAGTATGGAATATCTAAATTGCATGCAAGCCATAAATACAAAGTTACATACCAAATAAATAAATAAATTTAATTATTATTACAAACCATGTGACATAAAGTCACCAAATGAATGAATAATAAATAACACAACCAAACATCCACAAGGTCTAGGGCATTCTAATGGTTACCAACATCACATGAACATACAAGATTCACTAGTGAACAACATGAACAACATGGTGTGCCACACAAAAACCATGTAAACTTATGCATAATGGTTAGGATTTTCCAAAAATACTCAAGGCACTAAAAATCCCATGTACTTATGCATTAGTAACACCAAACCATTTTTGATGAAACATATTCATAAATACATAATGTAAGTATATGCAATTACCATTTTCATGTCATAATGATAATATACATATAAATACACAAACCATTACACAAGGCAACTAAAATAAATAAATTTTAATTTCTGGACCAAAAAATCCAGAAACTAAAATATAGTGCCAAAAACCCAAAAATATTTTTAAAGTTTTAAAATAAAAAACAGCACTGCCAGACATGGTAGCGCCGCTAAGTTTAGCAAGTTTGCGCCGCTAACTTCTAACAGTTAGCGCCGCTAACCCTTTTAGTCAGAAAACAAAAAAAAATCATTTTCGGGTTTTTCAGTCCACCATGTGCAAATGAAGCATTGAGGTGGCTCTAATACCACTGTTGGGGTTCTATGAGCACAGCGGAAGCAACAAGGTACAATAATCAAAGCATAATGTACAAGCATATAAAGCATAAAATCCCAAAATGGACCAAACTCTATGACTACACATGCAACATGAAAAGAAGAAGGAAAGAAGGTTATACCCTCTCCTAAGCTCCAGAAACAAGTGGATGTAAGTGGTGATGACTAGAAGCCCACGAAAAGCTCCCTCTAATGAAGTCCACCCCGAGTTTACACCACCTGCTTGTACTAGCATGTTTGTAAGAGCTTCAAAGTCTTCAACTCTTCACAAAAACAGCCTTCTCCTTCCAGAAACTCGGACCATTGGCTTGAACTCTCAAGAACACTCATAGAGACTTGACTAAGTGTTTATGAGTGTTTAGTTTGGCAAAAGGATGTCAAGTAACAATTGAGAGATACTTTTATAAACTCTCAAGTGACACATAGATACCCCAAAGACCGGCCAAGAGGTCCCCATAAAGAAGCCCATGCATTAGGCAAGAGTGGAGGTAGAAAACACAATCATTGCATGCAGTCTGACAGACGTTAGTGCCACTAACCTTAAGGCTTTAGCGCCGCTAACTCCAAGGAATTAGCTCCGCTAAACCCGCCTGCACAGCAACTTTTCCATTTTTACATTTTCATTCCCTCCACCTTTTAGGCTGTCGAGATGGTTCCCCGGTGTGTGACCCATTAGGCCCATACATTATCGGTAGTGATCTATATGGCATATGTGCGTCAGAGGGCATACACCGACACATAATGACCGAAAATGTCCTAATAATTTCAAGTATTGTAATGGTAAAATAAAAATATCCATTTCAAGTAGAGTGCTAAATGCAAATAATCTCATACCACACCATCCCACATAGCCTGACTATTAAATTATGTGCAGAGATAATTAATAGGCATGTTATATCCAATGTTATAAGAGACTAAAGGGTCACTTTGCTACACACCCAATTCAGAACAGTTGGATTTCACCTTTTATCTGTGTGGAAAATAATTAATCAGATAGATTAATTATTAAAGAGAAGAAGAAAATAATTAATCAGTTAGATTAATTATTAAAGAGAAAGACGAAATAATTAATCAGTAGTATTAATTATTAAAAAGAGAGAAATAAATAATTAATCAGTTTGTGTTAATTATTAGAAAGGAAATGAATAATAAATAGTTATTTATTATTTAAGGAGAATTAAATATTAAGTTTTAATATTTAATGGACTAAGTTAATTAATTAACTAGCAAAGTCCAGGGGGTTAAAGTGAGAAAAGATAAAAGTTTAATTAAAACAGTGGGCTTTTAATTAAACGGGCTTAGGTCCAATCTAATCCTTATATATATATCCTTAAAGGCTTAAGGATTAAGATAAGTGACACCATCTCTCCCTCTCAATCTCGATCTCGGCTCTCTCTCTCTCTCTCTCTCGATTTCGAACTCTCTCTCTCTCTCTCTCGGTTCCCTCTCCTCTCGTCGAAACCGAACCAAGAAGAAAACACCAAGGTGTTTTGCGACTTGGTGTTATACGAAGGACACACATACACAATCAAGCTTTAAGCTTTGCGTGATACTTGGTGATCCAGGAGCGGTCTAGCAGCCAGTTGAATCGGAGGTGCAGTAGTGGTGGACTATCTTTAGCAATCCTAAAAGTTTTTTGTTCAGGTATAATCTTATAACCTTATCTTTGGATTGTTATGCAAGAAACTATGTTGATCATTTACAGTTTAAAGATCCTAACCCTTTTTGGGGTTTAGAGGATTGTGTTCAATCCAGTTCCGCTTTTAGGATTGAACCAGTAGGATCAAACCCAGGTTTGACCAGTTTGTGTCATTAGGTGGTTTGGTCAGGTTCAAAAACCCTTCAGTGGTATCAGAGCCTCGGCTCTATGATCCATAGTTTCTAGTTTTTATCTGTTTCTGGGATTAAGGTTTGATTCTTGATCACCTATTTGCTCTAGACATTTTCAAAAATCACCAAGGACAACAAAACAGTTTGTTTCTGTTATCCAGTTTTAAGAAATTTAATCCTATTAATCAGAAAGTTTAAACAGTTGGTTTAAACGGTTAAAAAGGATTGTGATTTTTGGATAAGAACAAGTTTTGGATTAAGATAAATTAAACAGTTTGTTTTAATTAATTGAACCTAGTTAATCCAGTTTTTTGTTTGTTTAATAGTTATATAATCTTCTTCATCTTGTTCCTTCTCCTTGAAGTTTTTCGAAAACCATAAGGGATAAAAACAAGTTTTATGTTTTTATCAAGTTCACAAAAGGTTTGATTTTAACCAGTTAGGTTTAAACCAGGTTTGTGTTTAACCGGTTAAAAAGGATAAACTTTTATCTAAAACTAGACTTTAACCAGTTTTTGAACATTTGTTTAAAAAGGTTGAAATCAAGTTTTAGGATAATTAATTATTAATAAAACAAGTTTTTTGTTGATATTAATAATAAATAGTTTTTGGTTTTTGAATTAAATCAAGTGTTTAATCAATATATTAAAACAGTTAGTTTTAATAGATTAAAAAGGTTTTAAAATATTACTGTATTAATCAGAAAACGGGAACCGAAACTATTACCGTGACCGTTAGCGGCGCTAAAATGGTTTTAGCGGCGCTAACAGGACTTAGCGGCGCTAAGGGTCAGAGTGGGCTTCGGCCCAAGTGACTTCGACCCAGTACGCCACGGCCCAAAGGGCTTCGGCCCAAGGTGTTCCTCAGCCCAGGGTGGATCACGATCCAGGTGGGTCTCTGCCCAAGGAGGATCACGGTCCAGCAGGGTTTTGACCCAAGTAGTTTTTGGTCGAATCAGTTTTCGGCCCAAGAGGGTCTCGGCCCAGTGGGTTACATGGGTTGACGGGAGATGTTGGCCCAAGATAGTTTTTCCGGATTAATACGATAGGATTACTAATTTTAAGTTATAAAATTAATAAAGGTGTTATATAAACTAGTATTATATATTTTAATTAGCTTAGTTAAAATATATATTTTAGATATTTATTTATTATGGCTAGTTTAAGTCATTTTTAAATAAATAAATTCTAAAAGGATAAAGTTTATATAATAAAATGGAGAATTAAACAAGATAATTATTTAATTGACCAAAGGTTGTCGGTTTTAAGTTTTTGGAAAACTAGTAATAAAACTCGACGTGAAGATATCATTCAAAGTTTTGAATGAGATCATGTTTTTAATTCTTGTTGAAAACCTAGTTTGGTCAAATAAATTAGAAGACAATAATTCTCGTTTTTGGTTAATAGGTATTAATCAAAAGGATAAATGAGAATAGTTTAAACAAATCAGGTTGTGTGCTTAACAGCACAGTTTTTGTTTATTTATTATAACTGCGTGGTTGACTTTTATATATATATAGTGCTTATATATAAATTGCGTGGTTGTGATTCATATAGCTATAGTTTTTCCGACTTAGGACTCGTTTTTCATTTCTTCTTTTATTTTGGTTTTGGGAAGGCCTGCGTGCCAATTACAATCCCTTTGTTAATTGTAATATTGTACTGGTTAGGGGAGGCCTGCGTGCCACTTATAACCCCATTCAATATTGTATTTGTAAGAGACTAGTAATAGTTTAACCCTTGACCAAGATGGACTTCAAGAAGGTGACAAGGTAAATGCTGTTTTTCACACGGAGCACGGATACTTCGGAGAGGTGTCAAGGCTAGTGGGAGCAGCACATCAAGAAGGCGAATCCAAGTCATTTTTTCCTTAGGTTTGACCTTAGGATTAGTTGGCAAAACTATAGGTTTTATCTGCTTATTATTATCTGCGTGGTTGTGTTTTTATTTACTGTTTTTTCATATTTGCATATGATATGTATGTGATGGTAAATAAAAAGGGGTTTAATAACAGGTTGTTATTAAACAGTGAAAAACCACGTTCTATGACAAACTAGAATATGACTTCAGTCTGGTAGTCGTATTAATTAAATTTTTTTATAAATTTAAAAGTTTTGTCAAGTTTATAAGTTTGAAACTTATAAAGACCGTTTTGTGCATCTAGTTAAGGTACACATGTAAATCGTGTATTTATAAATTTAAAATGGTTTTTCAAAAACTGGAAAATTATGTTTTTTCTTTAAACTTAATTAAAACCCAAGAAAAATCTTAGATCAGTGTGCTACCCACCTAATGGTACACCTTCACTGTTAAACGGTACTCGGGTGTCGGAAGTGCCCAAACCTTGGGCATCCGGGTTCAAACCATTGCGGGAAAGGGCATGAAAGATTCTGCGATAATCGGGAGTCCCGGCCAGAATTCATGCTGTCTTAGGTGGTGCGATCTATTTTGTTGATAATCGGGAGTCCCGGACCAAAAAACACTAGAGTAGAGTTAAACATACTAGACTGGGTCTAAATGCTCTACAAGGTTCTAGGAGTCGTATCAGTTAGGTACGATTGGTACAGGGTGTTACCTACCAGAAATAGCATGACTTGGTGGGAAGTGCCCAAACCTTGCGTCAAGTATGTGAAATATGGGTCCTAGGTCTAATATATATTGTTTATGGGTTTAATGATATATGTTGGAAAGTTTATTTCCAATTACTAATTAAACCGGGTTTTAATTTGTAGATGGCAACCAATGTTACCAATACTAATAACCTCTATCTCCGCTCTATCCTTGAAAAGGATAAGCTCACCGGGTCTAACTTTCTCACTTGGGAGAGAAATCTCCGGATCGTGCTGAGGCACGAGAGAAAGTGGTATGTCCTAGAACAACCTCTAGGAAATCCCCCTGCCAGCAATGCCAGGGCAGAGGTCAGGGAGGCTTTTCAGAAGCGCTCCAATGACGACTTGGATGTTAGCTGCCTCATGCTTGCAACTATGAGTCCAGAGTTGCAATCAAGCATGACGGAAACTCCTGCCTATGACATGATCCGCCAGCTGAGGGACATGTTCCAGGAGCAAGCCCGCACGGAGCGTTATGATACCACTAAGGCATTTAACTCGTGCAAGATGCCTAAGGGGACCTCGGTCAGTGACCATGTCATTAAAATGAAAGGTTACATGGACCACCTAGAGAGACTTGGGCACCCAGTACCGTTGCAGCTAGCAACGGATACGATAATCAACTCGTTGTCGGATGACTATAAGCCTTTTATAGTCAACTACAACATGAATAACATGGAGAAATCCGTGGCTGAGTTGCACTCCATGCTCAATACAGCTGAGCAGAGTATCGGGACCAAGTCTAAGGACATTCTTATGGTGGGACATGGTGGACGTAAGAAGAGGAAGGGGCGCAACGGAAAAGGAAAGGGCAAGGCCCAACCCAGCCAGAATGCACCCAGAGTTAATAACGACAACAAGGGCAAAAAGTCGAAGCCAAACAAGGAAAGGACCGAGAATCGGTGCTTCAGGTGCGGCTAGGCCGGACATTGGAAACGAGATTGTCCGAAAGGTCACGAGGCAGGAGGCAAGTCTGGCTCCTCAGGTATTGTGTGACTAGCTTCTTTGTCACTTTCCTACTTGTAAAGTTTTACGAGTATTCTAAAATCTTGCAATCGTTTATTGCAGGAGGAGATGGAAAGTGATGTGGCCCAGCATGAGAAGATCCCACGTGCAGCTCACGGATATTATAAATAATTTTTTATTTCCTAGTTTATTAAACTCTTTTAAGTTTGGAAACTTTTTGGCTTTGAGTTTATGGAAATTTAATTATTTTGGTTCATATCCGTCATGTGTTCTTATTGTATGAATCATGATTAGTCCAGTTGTGACTAAAAGAGTGTCAATAAGTCAAAGTCTTGACTTGATTGGTGATTCATAATAATCTTATGCTATGATTTGTTGAAGTTATATAAATGCTGGCTCCACTATTCAAATGCTTAAATAAACAAGTTTTGTTTATAAGATTAGATAGTTTTTCTAATTCAACAAGTATTTAAGATTTTATGAAAAGTAAGTGTTCAAAGTCTTGAACATATGGAAATAATAGTCACTATTTCCAGGTAAAGTAGTTTTTGATAAAACGTTTAAGAAAGTATAAAAGTGATTATAATAGTTATTATAATCAAGGAGTTTTATACTAAATGTTTGAAGGAAAGAAATTTAAAATACCATTATGAGTGTTTCATACTTGTGATCATGGTAAGTTTAATGAAACCATTTTCCGTAATTGGAAAGATGGATATATGGGAGATCCAAGTTCTTGGTTTCATAAAACAAATTTCTTGCAAAAACTAAGTTCTTTAAAACATGTGTTTGGAACACAAGTTTTAGGCATGGTAGTCAAGTTTTTGACTAAGGCCTAAAAAGATGTTTTTAAAGAATGTACTTTTTCATAAAAGATAGTGGGAGCACCTGACTTCAGAGTTAATAAATTTTTTAACCAGTGTGATAAATACAAGTTTGAACCTTTAGAGTATATAATTATCGGATGTTTTTAGAAGTTATCTAAAACAGTCAGTTCTTGAAAAAGAACTAATCCGAGGAATGCATGATTTATTGAGAGGTACTCAGTAAAGATATCATTGCAAGATTTTTGAGTCAAGTTATGACTTAAATAGAAATTATATACGGTCTAAAATGTTCAGTGAGTCAGCTTAATATTGTTGGTTAGTTAACGTTAGAAATGATAAATAGGATGTTCTTTAACATTCTTAGTAGTGATATCAGATCAGTGTTGGCATACACAGGGAATCTAATTTCAAGGTTCTTACCAGTAGGTGTAAGAAAAGTCTTATCGCTTCAAATAGATAACAAAATCTAGTAAGATTTAATATATCTACAAATGTAATTACAGGGAGGTTATTTTGTAAAATCAAAAACTTTGGAGTTATTTCCAGTTTTCTCCAAGTTTAAGGAATTTTATAAAATAAGTAAGTCTAGATTTGTTCTTAGGTTGCAAGAACGATTTCTAGCAAAACCAAGAAAGAGTACTTCATGGTACTAGTCTTGTGTTTTAAGGTTTATGATCATATTATTTTTCCTTGTAATCCGTGATAAGTTACAAATGTAAAATAATAAGTAATTCAGATAGACACCGTGAATCGAGTCAATGAGATGGTAGAAATTATACATCTTTATTCCAGGGAGGAATATGGAAGGGTGTAGAAATTAGTTTCATTGTTCTTCACAATTTTGTATGTTTTGGTTTATCCAGGAATAAACTAGGTTTATTCGAAACACTATCCATGACTACTTATCTTGGTAGGAACCTTGATAAGGTTATAAAGTCATCGTAATTTTGGGGTAGATTCGAAAGTATATCGAATATAGCTGCGAACGGTTTTTGCGGACCAAAATTTACGGATATTCGTTAGGGTTACGAATATTGGATTGACCCACCGTGAAAAATACATCGTGGTTTCCTGTCAAAAGTATTTATCACATAGGTTATCCTCAAGCTTGAGGTATTTGGTTTGGGATGCGGTAACTGTTGTCTTCTTAGCGCGTTCTAACGCCACGCCGTAACAGGGTAGTCATAAGGGGCGTGTCTAGATTCAATGGGAGCCGTGTTGCCAAATGCAAATATGCAATATGGTAATTGCACCTCTTTTTTAGGAGAGATATTTCCGGACCCCTTGACTGATTAGAGAAACTGGTAACTGCACGGCCGTGTCCAAACGAACTGATCTGTCTTTATCGTTTATCACGCAGTTTCGAAATCAAGTATGTCATGAACAAATTTTTGAGTCTCTGAGTTGACCTTTTCCATGCTCATGCTCAAAATTGAAATATCGTGCTGCAAGGGACAAACATATATATATGCAAGTTTGTATATATAAAAACATACCCATTCATGAACAGGGAGTTTATGATAGTTTAGTTTATAAACAGTTAATTTATAACAGGTCACTTCTAAGTAGGTTGCTTATGAAGTTTTATCACAAGTCGCTTTGGGGTATAAGAGTTCTTATAACCTGGCCATCCTAAGTGTCTGGCTAGGGACCTTCTTAGGCTAACAATGTGCAGTAACTATTACTTATCTTGCACAAATGGGAGTCTGTTAGATTATGTGCAGAGATAATTAATAGGCATGTTGTATCCAATGTTATAAGAGACTAAAGGGTCACACTGCTACACACCCAATTCAGAACAGTTGGATTTCATCTTTTGTCTGTGTGGAAAATAATTAATCAGATAGATTAATTATTAAAGAGAAGAAGGAAATAATTAATCAGTTAGATTAATTATTAAAGAGAAAGACGAAATAATTAATCATTAGTATTAAATATTGAAAAAAAAGAAATAAATAATTAATCAGTTTGTATTAATTATTAGAAAGGAAATGAATAATAAATAGTTATTTATTATTTAAGGAGAATTAAATATTAAGTTTTAATTTTTAATGGACTAAGTTAATTAATAGTTAATTAATTAACTAGCAAAGTCCAGGGGGTCAAAGTGAGAAGAGATAAAAGTTTAATTAAAAAAGTGGGCTTTTAATTAAACGGGCTTAGGTCCAATCTAATCCTTATATATATCCTTAAAGGCTAAAGGATTAAGATAAGTGACACAAGGAATTAACCCTAGCCACCATCTCTCCCTCTTAATCTCGATCTCGGCTCTCTCTCTCTCTCTCTCGATCGATTTCGAACTCTCTCTCTCTCGGTTCCCTCTCCTCTCGTCGAAACCGAACCAAGAAGAAAACACCAAGGTGTTTTGCGACTTGGTGTTATACGAAGGACACACATACACAATCAAGCTTTAAGCTTTGCATGATACTTGGTGATCCAGGAGCGGTCTAGCAGCCAGTTCAATCGGAGGTGCAGTAGTGGTGGACTATCTATAGCAATCCTAAAAGTTTTTTGTTCAGGTATAATCTTATAACCTTATCTTTGGATTGTTATGCAAGAAACTATGTTGATCATTTAAAGTTTAAAGATCCTAACTCTTTTTGGGGTTTAGAGGGTTGTGTTCAATCCAGTTCCGCTTTTAGGATTGAACCAGTAGGATCAAACCCAGGTTTGACCAGTTTGTGTCATTAGGTGGTTTGGTCAGGTTCAAAAACCCTTCACTGACACATATACCCGTTTGATCTTCTAACGCGCCCATAAAAGTAGCAAATCTTTTATGGGACTACACATTTTTCTCCCCACGATCAATTTTTCAATTTAAATCCTAACCGTTCAACAATTTTTCAAAACCTATTTAACCCTCTTCTTCACCATTTGCAAACTCTTTACCTGCACTTCATCTTCTCCGACGAAAAAGCTCTCTTTGCAAACCTAACTCCTACTCTCAAATGGCTCCCAAAAATGCATCTTGTTGTGTCACACTTCCCTCTTCAGTTACTCCAAAAATTCCAGTCACCACTATCTGCTACAAGAATAACAATTTCATTGATGTGTTATCCATATCTTCAACCACTGAGACATTCCGTCACATAATCACCTACCTTCGTAACTCACCAGTGAATTTTGCCCTATCTGCAAGAGTTCGAATATATGAAGAACACTTATGTGAGTTCTGGATGACCGCTAAATCAATTGAACCCAAACCATCGACCAACACATTACCTTCACCATGCTCTCTGGTTGCAAGTTCGCCACAATCAACAAAAACTTCATTGCCCAAGTTCTTTATCTACCAACTGAAAACTTCTCTATACTTAACCCAAATGCCAAAACTTGACTGTTTGGTTTCTTTCAATACCCTGAAGATTAAAAAGTTAAGGGAAATTCCTTGGCTCGTGCCAAATTACCTCATGCATGGAACTATCTAGTGGCTCTTCTGGTTTATTGCATGACTTGCAAAGTTGAGGGTCATGATCAAGTGAATGAAACTGTTTTGAAAATGGACTTTGCCCTGATCCATGGTCAAACCATTGATTATGCTGATATCATCATGGATAAGCTGGTGTCGGCTCTAACTGCTTCAAAGAGATCTCTTCACATTCCATTTCCTCGATTTCTGTCTCTTATCATTTTCTCCCCGCTAAAGAAAGAAGAATATAACTCTGCTTCTCATCTTCTTGTTGAACCCTCTATTCCTACCTCTGCTTGGAGTGGTACTCCTGAAGCACATCATCCACCTCTCTATGCTGAAATGATGAAGTTTGTCAATCAGGTAGCCCATTGCATTATTCTGTCACCCATTTCTGGTTTCTTATCATCCTCTGTTGCTTCTGTCGTGATCACAACTACCTCTAGTGAAACCCCCATTGCTGCTTCTTTGTCCCAACCCTCTAAGAAAAGAAAATCCCCACCTCCAGATACTAAACTAAAATCCAAACCTAAAACAAAAACCTCATCCAAACCAAAACCACCAACCTCCAAACCCCCCGCTCCCCCTTCACAATCTCCATCTGCAAAACGTCAAAACACAAACTCACCACCCAAATCCCCTTCCTTATCACATGTTGTTCCTAATCCCGGTCGTTTCCTCGTTGTGCACATTTCTTCTGAAGATGACATTGATAATCGACCTCTTCTCAAACAAACGCTCCTTGTTCAAGCCCGTAAACAACAATCCTACTCTATTCCATCTCACATCTCTAAAATATCATCACTTGTCACAATCTCTAAAAAGCCTCTCTATTTCTAAAGCACCCAAGGCTCATGAAGGGACAACTAAAACCTATGTTGTTACTGAGCCTGACCCACCTGCCAATTTTACTAAGACCCTTGAAACATCAGTCACACCTATTGATGCCATGGACTTCACTGAACAAGTTCACGACACAGACATAATACAGTCATTCGAAACTTTGAAACCAGTACAGATGCCTCCACATCCGGTGCTGCTGAAATCACCCCTTCATCCCTCAATGGTTTGGGATATGAACTTATCCTATGGATGTAGCCTATGCACATGATCTTTCAGATCCCAAACCATCTGATATTGATGCATTTAACCCTACTTGTGACGATGCTGGAAAACATCCAACATCTAAAGCTCCCAATACCATTGACACTTCTGTTCACCCTGAAGGACAGGTCCAACAAGTATCCTTTGATGGTTCAGGAACACACATTAATCTTATGGATACATCTAGAGACATGATTACTTAGTCATACACCAGACTGAAACTGATGTTCCCTTTCCCCCTTCATATAACACTAGCACCACTACACCCAATGAATTTCAAATAATCCCATTTAGATCTGAGAACATTTTTGCACCTGAAGACATAGTTTTAAACCATTTTGTAACTGAAGCAACCCCCACTTTTACCCTGGATGTTTCAGCAGACCTAGCTATTACTATGGCTCCCTCCACTTCTATCACCTCTTCTTTTACACTCATTCCTCCTAACTCTTCCTTGATAATCACCCCTACTACTGGCTTTATTTTTGCCCATAATTTACCTCCCTCTCATCACCAACCTGCTGCTGATCTTCTCTCTTTCAAAACTCTTTCTATAGAAGAATTCTTTTCTTTACCTCCTAATTTCTCTCCTTCAGCAAGTCATCCACTTAATTATATACTTGATGATCTTGAAATAGTTGAAACTCAAAAATTTGATAACTCAATTGTTAGTCCCATATAACAAGTGGTTCATGTATAATGTAGGATTGATGAAGGTTTTCATATGTAAACTAGAGAGAATATGAATTTACACCATAGAAAACACCTAGTTTCTTTCAACATTATGAGCAAAACCTTAGCTATTACAATAGTCATATCCCTATATATACTCCATGAGTATATTACATAGAAACTCCTATTTCTATACAATTTATGAATTTACATTCTCCCTCTTTGTATTGAAATAGGAGTGTACACGCCAGTAACCTAAGTCTTCCTTTGATTATATAAGCAGTTTTGGATGTAGCGTCCCACCAAATACATCAGTCTGGAACAATGTTTAATCTTGAGCATTTGACAGCGGAAGCATAAACACTTTTGATGTGTTGGGAAGAATATTCTTTTTGTCTCCCCTACAATGTAGCTCAGATTGTTCCAATGTCTTCATATGATAGATCTTTACTCCCCCTAGACATGACATAGACTGATGATCCTTTTTCTCTCTCCCCCTTGAGTAGACACAATAATTTTTCAGTATATTCTTTTACTCCCCCTCCACAACTGAATCAACAATGTAAAATTTCTTCACTTTTTATCTCCCCCTCATGATGATTAGAATACTTTATCAGCATCATGCATAAAAGACATCACCATGAGATTCAGTTGTAAAAAAACATGGAAGAGGGGTGGGGAGGATCTTATACTTCAAGTAAAAATAATCTTCAAACATTCCCTGACTTGAATAGATACTTGAACCACTCTTGATCGTTGAGGAGTGGTAATGATTTCATCTGAATTCTTGAAGATTTAGAACTCTGTGTTGGATGTAATCTGATATTGGAGAATAATTTTGGCAAGTAAGTTTCCCAATACCGTGAAATCAACCTTCACCAGATCACCGCAAGACAAACAAAGATTTTGAAAGACATACGGGTGCAAATGAACTTGGGTACACATAAGAGGATATTTGACTGTGAACTGTAATAAGATCAGGGAGTCGGATACATCCTTATTCAAGAGCACCAAACGATTGATAAGAAGTGAGCAAGCGCGCATGTAATACAAAATCTTCTAAAAAACCTGAAGTAATATGATGTTGGTCAATTCTTCAAATAATTTCACCAACAATGTGATCTGGGGCTTCAAAAATTACTGATAAAAGATAACCAAGATCAAAAAGAAACAAGGAATGGATGGCCAAAATCTAGTTTTGAGACCAAAATTTGGTGACACTAAGAAAGAAGAACCAAAAATCAGTTAGGAAAGCACCGGATGACTAGACATAAGGGTACTAGACAATTAAACACATGGTTCACGGGAAAACAGAATATGACCCGAATCTAGAAACATCAGAATGATAACTGAAACTTTGAGAACTCCTGACTCAGCCAAAAAATCCAAACACATGACTTAGGAATCAAGGTGACAAGATAATTCAGTCACAACAACGACTACGGGGGTTCGGGGGCAGCGCCTCTGATAGCGGGGTCCAAGGGGTGGCAACCCCTGGCGGGGTCCAAGGGACAGAGCCCCTGGCAAAAATGATCAGAAATTTCAAAAATCTTGAAAAATAGAGAAATTCCGAATGATCAAAATGAGAGAAATTCCGGATGATCTTGAATTCCGATCAAATAGAGAATTCCGAGCAATGTGAGAATTCCGATCAAATAGAGAATTCCGAGCAATGTGAGAATTCCGATCAAGGTGACAAGAATTCCGATCAATGAAAAATTCCGATCAAAGAATTCCGAGTTAAGTGAGAATTCCGATCAAATAAATGATTCCAATCGAAATTTACTCGGAATGAGTAAATTCCTATCAAATTTCACTCGGAATGTATGAATTCCGGTTGATTCAAGCTAATTCCGATCGGTTCAAGTCTAAAATTCCGATGCACTCATGTTCATCCCGCTCATATTCAAAAATTTTGAAATTTTGTCCGGATCTATATATTTCTTGCCCAGATCACTTCGTATACCCCCCGATTTACACTTCTATATCATCAATTATCATAAACATCGATCAAACAAGCAGATTTGATCGAATTTTTTCAAGAACTTCAAAACCCGAAAAACTCAAAAATCTTCAAATTTATCACTGATTTGTGAATGAATTGGCTTCTTTTTTATCAACGAGTACTTCCATGATCACTACGACCATAATCCTACCAATTCTCACACAAAAACATCATTTAATCTTGGTTTTGATCTCAAACCCGAGAATACCCTTTTTTTCTTCAAAAATCTTCAAAAAATCGACTTTTTGTTGTTGAATTTAGATCAAATCTTTAGTCCCTTGGCTCTGATACCACTTGTTAGTCCTAACAAGTGGTTCATGTATAATGTAGGATTGATGAAGGTTTTCATATGTAAACTAGAGAGAATATGAATTTACACCATAGAAAACACCTAGTTTATTTCAATATTATGAGCAAAACCTTAGCTATTACAATAGCCATATCCCTATATATACTCCATGAGTATATTACATAGAAACTCCTATTTCTATACAATTTATGAATTTACATCAATTCCTTCTGAACAAGAGATTGGTCTCTCCTCCACTGTTCAAACTTTATCCCAAAAGGTTAACTCCCTTTCAATATCCATCAAAACCCATACTTTCAGTGTATCTACTTTTTCAGATACACAAAAAAAAATATTACTCTGAGTTCAAAAGCTTGTTGAACAACTTGTACAGTATACCAATACTCTTGTCAAATATCTTTCCTGCACTCTCAAAATCGTGTCACCTTGTACAAAGAAATCTATGACCAAATCTCTAACATGTCCCAATCTTTCAATTCCTTTCTCCAAAACCTTAATAACAACTATTCTACCCTCACCTCTTCTTTCAACTCCCTGAAATATGATGACACCAAATACTATGTTGTAAATATTTTTGAAGAAGCTAATACACGTCTGAAGAATAAATTTGAAACCTACTTCACCCAGATCTCCAAACAAATCTATGATCTTTTTCAAGTTGTAGAAGATTCCGGGCACTCCTCTACTTCTAAGGGGGAA
The DNA here is from genome assembly GCA_947179395.2 of Pulicaria dysenterica. Taxonomy (NCBI): domain Eukaryota; kingdom Viridiplantae; phylum Streptophyta; class Magnoliopsida; order Asterales; family Asteraceae; genus Pulicaria; species Pulicaria dysenterica. Next base: position 40,266,082 of record OX359294.1, read on the forward strand.
AAGTTCCTAAGAAAGTCTAGAGTTTTTCCTGCGATCAAACATAAACTCTTCTGAAAAGGAAGCTCACTCTTGAAAACATCAATCTTTAAAAGATCGTCTCCTCTCTGAAACAACAAATTGTTGTTGCTATGAAGAAAAAAACTTAGCTGAACAAGCTGAAGCTGATAAAGCTAAGGCTGTGGGGGAGCTAAAAGCATTCCTGGAAAAGCGCGAAAATGAATTAATAATTTTTTTAGAAGGAGATAGATGATATTGATGCAAAAAATATACAAGCTTCAATCGCTACATCCACCAAACCTATTTCAGTCATTCTTACGTTCTCTTCTTCAAATCCTCAAACAGATTTTCAGCTAGACTCCTCTTCTAATCCAAATACTGTTAGAAATATGCCCACTAATATACGTACGCCATATAGACCGCTGCTGATGATGTATGGGCCTATTGGGTCATACACCGGCGTCAAACCTGACAGCAACTAAAGTAAAGGGACCAAAAATGGCAAAAGACAAAAATTGACATCGCAGGCCACGTTAGCGCCGCTAACTCTAGGGGTTAGCGCCGCTAAACCCTAAAGGTTAGCGCCGCTACGGCTGCATGTACTTTGTGTCATATCACTGACAAATCGCGATAGCGCCGCTATCTATAAAATGTTAGCGCCGCTAACTCTTATGGGTTAGCGCCGCTAACCCTGCTTGTGCTTTTTGTCAAATCACCTCCAAAGCTGGCCAATGCGTGGGTGACTAGTAATAACCCCTTGGGCCGGCCATAAGGAGATAAGGGACGGAAATTAGATGTATTTATTCATTCTTTGAAGTCTCTTTTGAGGATATAGCCATTTCTCTCTCAAGTCATACTCTCTTTAGTGCAATATTAGGCTAAGTGAGAGCATAAGGGAGTGGGTTCTAGAAATATACATGATACTTGTTGTTCCTGAAGTAGTTTTCAAAGTGAAGTACTACCAATGGCTTGCTAGCACTCGTGGTTTGACATGTTCCCGGGGTATATCCCGACAGAAGATCCGCGTGTTTCGTTCTTGGAGTATCACCACCACGAGAGGACTGAAGATTTCTGGAGCTTAGGAGAAAGGTATAACCACCTCTTTCCTTTTCTTGTTGCATTTCTTTACATAGAGTTTGGACCTCTTTTGGGATTTATTGATTTGTGCTTTGATGAGTTGTACTTTGCTTCCGCTGCTAGCCCACGAAATCCCAACAGTGGTATCAGAGCCACCTCTATGTTAGATTTGCACATGGTGGCCTGAAAAATCCCGAAATTGAAATGTTTGTTTTCTATTCGAACAGGGTTAGCGGCGCTAACCTTGAGTTAGCGGCGTTAACTCTTAAAATTTGTTCCAGATTATTATTTGGTAATTTTGTTACCATTTTGTTATGTTTGGTTGTATGTGGTTGATTTGAAATTGGTAAACCTTGCCTTTGACCTTGTGGTTGATTTTGTGTGTTTGGTTGCAATTTGGTGATCTTAAATCACAAATGGGCTGTAATATTTATTAATTCAAATTTGTTTGTAATAATATTGTGGTTTGCATGCCATTTCATTCATCCGTGTAATTGTAATAGATAAATAGGAAATTATTGTGGCTTGTACGCCATTTCAATTTCTATTGTATGTAATGTACAATTTGGATGAAGACACACAAAAGGAGTCAAAAGGAGATGGATCATGACCATAGAAGCCGGTGAAGTCTATTGGAGATGGCGGTTCTAGTGGGAGCTCGCATCGGAAGCCTTTTGTCCTTAGATTGACCACGTTTTTCCCGTTTTGGCTCACGGGAAGAACGCATAGGATTTTGGCACGGGTTACCAATCTATTTCGTTTATATGCGTGTGATGTGATTTTATTTCTTGCATGATTTGCTTAGGATTCGCATGCTAGAAAAATTTTCGAAATTAATAAAATCACAAGAGATATGATAAAAATGGTTTACTACTCTCGCGCACGCTCACATACAAGATTAACTCACCTAGTGGAAATAGGTTTTGTCACTAAACAAGTTAATTTGTAACCAAACCGGAAACAAAAGCCCGTTTTCTAAAAACGTAAATCTTGCACCATTCGTAAGTCGATACCACCCGAATCTAGCTTTATGCGTTTTGGTTGTCGAGCTTAGCACAAGCCAACTCTTATAAACCTGTGTGGAAGGTGAGTGTGGCAAATTCACAATTTTGGTTGTCGAGCTTAGCATGAGCCAATTTTGGTTGGTTTGACATCGTATGTCTTGACGGACGATTTACAATTGCAAATTAAAATCCTTGAGTGAATGTCGAGCTTAGCACGAGTCAACCAAGAATTTTAATTTGGAATTGGTGCAAGTAGGGATCAAACATGCCAAACGACCGATGGTTGTCGTAGGATCCCGCAAGTGTCTAAGAGTTGCAATAGAGATTGCAATCGGTAAAATAGTTATCGACCTAAATAGTTCCATGAAGTGATCCGCGGCAACCCCGTCATGAATTGGAGTGAAATATGGTTCTTAGCCCTTGTTAAAATATTTTTTGAGACGATATGGGTAATTAATTTAACGAGGATTAAATCAAACTAACTAATTCGCGTACTCTCTTAATATATAGGATGTCGAATAATAACCACACCATGTCGAACTTTTCACTACGCATGTTCCTACAAAGGGAGAAACTCATGGGAGTGAACTTTGTTAACTGGCTTAGGCAATTGAGGATTGTCCTACGTGCCAAGTTTAAGTTGCACATCCTTGAGGAACCCCTTCCTGAACCACCTACTATCGATGCGGCATGGACCATCCGATACGCGTATGAAAAGTGTGTTCGGGATATGCACGATGTTGCCTATCTCATGTTATCAAGTATGAGCTTAGAATTGCGAAAGAGATTTGAGCACATGACTGTGTATGACATGATTAACAAGCTGAAGGATAAATTCCAACAGCAAGTTAGGCAAGAACATTATGAGTGTGTTAAAAGTCTAGCCGGTTGTAAGATGCGGGAAGGAGGGAGTGTTAGTACCCATGTTTTGAAGATGAAATCATACATGGACCAAATGGAGAGGTTAGGATTTCCTATAGGGAGGGAACTCAGTGTGAATTTCATACTTCAGTCTCTGCCCACTTCATATGAAAATTTTGTAAAGGACTATCATATGCATGAAAAGGAAATATCTATAGATGAATTGCATGGAATGTTGAAGGATGTAGAATCTAACATGTCAAAGAATGCATCATCCTCGTCCACTCCCATACTTGGTTCTAAGGAACAACATATAATGAGGAAGAAGAAATCGATCCCATCAGAAGAAGTTGGAATATCCAAGCTTGCTTCAAGTTTTGAGTCTATGGACATTGATAATTTGCCTAAAGAGATTCAACAAGGGGTGGTTTGCTACTTCTGCGGAAGATTTGGGGATTGGGGCCGTCATGCCTGCCCTTCATGCCGAGAGGATATAAAACTTCTCAGAAAAGAGAGAGTTAATTTTCCTACTTGAGGTACATTCATGATTATACTTCATTGTTATTCCTTAATAAGCTGGGTTGTTTACCCGAGCTATAAGACTCACGTTTGTCACAAATTTATTTTGTTTCAAAGTGTAGGTCTGTTCGTTGAAAGAAGGAAGAGCTTGAAGAACCGGATCTCTGAAGAGGAAACCCTGTTGATTGTCCTCTACAAGAGAATTGGGAGTGTTGATCTCGCCATTATTTCCGGATTAATTATTACTTTTGTTTTATGCCCTGCATGGCAAGACTTGCTTTATTGTATGTTCTTTTGAAGATGATGGATGTATTTTGAATCTTGTATTTTATGAAAAGATTTTTCATATTGATGGTTTCATTTCAAATTCGATCCATGTCTATGCTTATGTGTTATTTTTGACTATTTTTAGTGCTTCAATACACATTTGATGACGATGGATATCACTTGGAATTGAAACATTTTGAAAAATTGTTTTGAGATGATTTTATCAAAACTTATCCATATCATAGCATACATAAAGACTCGTTATAAGTAATAAGGCAATCATGAATAATTGATTCTTGGATCCAAAAGTGGTTTGGATATATGAGCTCTATGGCATAATCAAACTTGACCAAGTAAACAACATTTACATCGCTTAGATCCATGTGGTTAGGATCTTTGTAAAAGTTTAGCCTCGGGCTAAATGAAAGATATAAATATTGTTTATTGGACTAGGGTGATTAAGAAATCCTTCACCAGTGTTGGTAGGAAGGATTATGACTTGTTGGATTTTGATCACACTTGTGTGGATAATCCGTTCAAGTATGCCACAAAGAGTGACACTAGTGAGATTCTCCATCACCATCTTTATGATAGTTGTTGGGAGAATGTTTTACTATAAAAAAAAGGTTTGTGTCTGAAACCTGGAGGTGTTCGGAACTAACCTAAAGAAAATTAAGAATCAGTAAGGGCATATAGATATCAATTCTTAGATCCAGAATAGATGCTAAGTTTTCTTATCTATATTGGTATAAACATAAAATGGATCATGGGTTTAACCCATAATTCGTTTTCTCTAAGAGACACATTTGTACATGGTGTCACATTAAAGAAAACCGGATATCTTTGTTGATGATCTGGTGAAAGGCAAGCGTAAAACATGTATTAAATGTGATTGGTATACATTAATTTTATGAACCAAGTCCTCAATCTAAAACCCAACATGATGGTCACCTAAGCATCTAATGAAGTTTTTGACTAGAAAGAGTCATTTGCTTGTCAATCTCATAACTTAAAATTATCCAATCTACATTCAGTGGGAGATGGATGAATTATAAAATCGATGCTTATATATTTAAGTAGTTTATCTAAGTTTTGGATAGTTGTTTCTTGAACTTATGGGAACCATGTTTGGTTGCTCAAAAGGAGAAGACAATATCTAAAAGCATTACAGTGGAAGAACGTAAAACTTAAATTAGAGACCTAATGTTTACAATAGCATTTAATCAGCATAGAGATACTGGTAAAACCTGACAATATCCATTGCTTCTTTAAATCTGATGAAAGTCAAGAAGGATGTTTAGATATGATGTTGTCATATTTTAGTAACAGCAACTTGATGGTGAATCATTGTGAGGTACCATTCTTCGAAAACATAGTGGGACCCAAAGTTCACTAGTGAATACAAGAAGGGAATGGTATACATTGATGTAACCCATTTGCTGCATTCAAGTACTTGACTTGGGTTAATCCCACACCGAAGGTGTAATCCAAGAAGGGTGAAGGGAATAACATATATGCAATCATAGACAACTTCAAATACCGACTATAGACAAAGTGTTTCATATTGATTATATGGAAACATGTTCTAGTGGCTATGTTGAAGATGATTTGGATAAAGTGAAATATTGTTGTCACCTTGCGGAAACAAGTTAGTTCACATGGACGTTAGAAATCTGTATCCTTTACAGGATTAAGTTGAGGAAATGCTTGAGGCACTTTCCGGGGGTCTCACACTTCCATAATATCCAGATTAGGTCTGGATTATGTGTAACATTGTTGTCGCTTTGGGGAAACAAGTAAGTTTACATGGAAATAAGAAGACCTAGATCCTTCACAGGATTAAGTTGAGGAAATGCTTAATAGCATGTTCTGAGGTCTTACATATCCGTTATACCCAAGTTGTGTCCATGACTGAAGTCGACAAAACTTGCATCTTGTGGATGTAATCTTGCTTTATGAGAAAGTCAAAGGAATGAGATTTCTAGAAAGCATAGATTAAGCCATATACTCTTGTCAGGGCTAGTGGGAGCTTTAAGTGTTCCTGGTAAAATATACTCAAATGAAAATAATGTCCTAATTTAGGGTTGTTTTCAACCTATTGATGGAATTATTGTTCTTCGAGTACAAATATGAATATGAAGTAAAGTGGATTCTAAATTCAAGAAATACTGAAGTATGTTCTTGATGTTCGACGAAAATAGAGTTGTTTTGAGTAAGTCTTACTACAAGTCAATCTATACTAATAAAACTGTTGATTTTAATCAAAGTATTGAATATAAAAATATGTGGTGTAGATACAACATTTAAATTCAAATGAGTGTCATTGACCCTATTGTGTACTTCGGTAACATTGAGGGTATGTCGACTCTAATATACGTGAGTGTTAGTGACCCTATTGTGAACTTCGGTTACATTGAGGGTATGTCGACTCTAATAATCATAAGTCTCATTAATCCTATTGTAGACTTCGGTAACATTGAGGATATGACGACTATAATAACCTTGTGTATGATCTCTTTGATAAACACTATGCAAGTTGTTTAATAAAGAGAATACAAAAGAGTACAAAGGGATATTGTATGGATGATCCCATAATTAAGCCGTTGTCAAATACTAGTGATGAATATCATACTAGATATAATAGCATTGTTTATGCTAATGACTAGGCTTTAACATCGTTTTAGTAAATGTTTGATTTATTTTTAAGCTTTGGGAACTGTAAATAGTACTGCTAACCGATGATTGTATCGATATATAGTGGAGACTATATATACGCATGAAACGGTTACTTTCATTGGTCTTTACTGTGTTCCATCTTAGCATGTTTAACCTCTTCCCATAATATTTATACATTCTAAATTCCACAGTCAGTCATTCTTCAAAGGAAGGAAGTTTGAATTAAGGCTGAGGTTAGGTGTTGGTTATGCATTGATCAAGGATTGAATGCATGAAATGCAACAGTAACCTGTGCTTGAAAGGAGTTTCAAGTGACTGGAAGACCCGCACCTGAGTTCACTTCATGGATCATGGTCACAAGTAACTCGGGATGGTAATATCATTACGTCCTTCGACCTGAGATGTATGAATTACTATAGCATGAAACTTTCTTACTTTGGCTATTTCAAAACGTAGTTCGTAACTGGCTATTATAAAGGGAATAGTTAAGTAAGATAAGGTTCACGCTATGGAATTGTACAGTCGACGGAATTTGTTCCTCTGATATGAGAGATATCCCTGGGCCCCTCAATGATTGGGCGCTGACACCAAAACTAGCATGGCCATGCGCAAAGGAATATTAATTGAGAATCAGATATGTCCTTAAATTTTGGTCACCGCCAATCAAGATCGAGAAACATAATCGTGAACGATCTGGAGATTGACATATTAATCCATGTCTCGTGTTCACAAGGATATCGCGACAAAAGGATGTTTGATCACTTACCTATAGGACCACTACGTTCTTGTAGGTTATGGTTTTCTGCAAGGAGGCAGAACCCATACTGACTTGGGGGCATCGATGCTTTGCTAGAGGCCGCTCTTTGTCTGTGGTTACATGGGTATGGTGCATTATGTGCAAGTGGGAGTTTGTTAGAAATATGCCCACTAATGTACGTACGCCATATAGACCGCTGCTGATGATGTATGGGCCTATTGGGTCATACACCGGGGTCTAACCTGACAGCAACTAAAGTAAAGGGACCAAAAATGGCAAAAGACAAAAATTGACATCGCATGCCACGTTAGCGCCGCTAACTCTAGGGGTTAGCGCCGCTAAACCCTAAAGGTTAGCGCCGCTACGGCTGCATGTACTTTGTGTCATATCACTGACAAATCGCGATAGCGCCGCTATCTATAAGATGTTAGCGCCGCTAACTCTTATGGGTTAGCGCCGCTAACCCTGCTTGTGCTTTTTGTCAAATCACCTCCAAAGCTAGCCAATGCGTGAGTGACTTGTAATAACCCCTTGGGCCGGCCATAAGGAGATAAGGGACGGAAATTAGATGTATTTATTCATTCTTTGAAGTCTCTTTTGAGGATATAGCCATTTCTCTCTCAAGTCATACTCTCTTTAGTGCAATATTAGGCTAAGTGAGAGCATAAGGGAGTGGGTTCCAGAAATATACATGATACTTGTTGTTCCTGAAGTAGTTTTCAAAGTGAATTACTACCAATGGCTTGCTAGCACTCGTGGTTTGACGTGTTCCCGGGGTATATCCCGATAGAAGATCCGCGTGTTTCGTTCTTGGAACATCACCACCACGAGAGGACTGAAGATTTCTGGAGCTTACGAGAAAGGTATAACCACCTCTTTTCTTTTCATGTTGCATTTCTTTACATAGAGTTTGGACCTCTTTTGGGATTTCTTGATTTCTGCTTTGATGAGTTGTACTTTGGGCTATTTTGTTTGTACTTTGCTTCCGCTGTTAGCCCACGAAATCCCAACAAATACCTCTGATTTACCTCAATCCCTCCTCTTTTGAAACCTAAATTGTTTCTACAACCTATTGTTGGTGCATATTTGTAAATTCCTAGTTCATATCAATAAAATATATTCATAGTTTATTAATTCAAATGTGTTTTGATTAATGGTTTGCATGTTTATACATTCTTAGTGATTCTATGTGATTATCTTAAGCTTACAAGTACTTAATCATGTGTTGATGTGAGTTTGGAGTCTGTGTGAAAGTTCATCACGTGCGTGATGTGTTCACTGCGTGCGTGGTGAGTCCACTACGTGCGTAGTGAAGCTCAACTCGCACGTGGTGATTAAGTCGGTTAATAGGTAATTAATTAACATTAAAATATTTAAGGTCGTGCGTATTGAACCGACTACGTACGCAGTGCTCTGCACCACGTGCGTAGTGAAGATTTTACTCTATAAATAGAGCTTAACCCCGCATTAGCGTCGGTAATCGTTTGTAACTACGCATAATCACTTTCTATCGTACGACATTGACCTTATCCGACCTTAAGCCTTAGTAATCGCGACTTTGACCTCGTAATTCGTAATCTTAGTGATCAATTCGAAAACCAAGGGCAGCCTTAAGCATCTCTGTGTGAGTTCTTAGAGTTGTTCTTAGTTCTTTCTGTGTGTTACTGTGTGCCGGACACCTAAGCAGATCATAGTATCCTTAGGAGGTTTGGGAAATAGAAATTCCGCACTATTTCTCATCCTAGATCAGTCCTAGCGTAAGGGTGTTTTAGTTTAGTTTAGAACCCCATCCCCCACGGTCCTACAAAGTGGTATCAGAGCCTTGTGCTTTGATTGATCACTTTTCCTTCGTTTTCGTGATCTAGGTGTCGATTAGGCCTGTGTGTTTTGTCCTTTTCGTCGTTTTTAATTGGTTGTTAGGTCGAAAATAGGTCGTTTTTTCGTTAAAAAGGGTTGTGTTTTTACGTTAACTGTTTGAGTGTTACCCGTGCGTAGTAGGTCCTCAACGCGTGCGTGGTGTATCCAGTTCGTGCGAGTTGAGTCTGTGTGGTAGGTTCTCAATCCGTGCGTCGTGCGTACCATCTACACTCCGTGCGTCCTAGGTTCTCAATCCGTGCGTGGTAGAGTTCCAGTTCGTACGTAGGAGCATCTGTGTGTCCTCGTGTCAGTCCGTACGTAGTGCTTCGTGTTCGTGCGTAGTAGCTCCCACTCCGTGCGTATTGAATCTGTGTGGTCTATCAAATCCTAATTTTAGTCTGTGTGTTCTCAGCTCTTGATTACTGAAATGGCATCAAAACAGACAACAGTTTTAAACAACTTATTATTAGACAGTGAAATGGGGAGTGCCAATAAAGTACCTAAACTGTTAACCATGGAAGACTATCCTATGTGGAAGCCCAGGTTCGAAATATTCCTCGATGGCCTTGACTGTAGACTTCGGAGAGCAATAAGCACCGATTATATGGTTCCCAAGGGGGAGGGAAATATTGAAACCCCCTATGATGGAATGACTGTTGAACAGAAGAGCAGTCATGATGCAGAGAAGAAAGCCTATGCTCAACTAATCCAGGCCATTCCAAATGAGATCTTCCATCAATTCAGAAGATATAAAACTTCCCACAGCCTGTGGAGAGCACTAGAGAAGAGAAATGAGGGAAATGCCGCCCTCAAGGAATTGAAAGCAAGTCAATTGAGAAAGGAATTAGATCATTTCATGGCTACTAGAGATGAAAAACTTTCTTCTCTCATTACAAGATATAATCATCTTCTTAGTGAACTGGACAGTCTGGGTGTTACTGTTCCAGAGAAGCAGCAGGTGGAAATTTTGGCAAAAGCCTTGCCCAAGAGCTGGCGGCCATATATTATGATACTGAAGAACAGTGGTGGTTTTGACGGGATGGATATAAATGATTTCATCACAAAGTTGAAAGAGCAAGAGCAGGAGGAACAAAATTTGGATTCCATGTCCGGTTATCAACAAAATCCTTCTCTCTACTACTCTGGAACACCTGTATCGTCATCCACTTCTTCAAATGCCCCCTTACAATCTGCCTATGTGAGGAATGTAAATGAATCTGGCAGATCTACATCTGAAGCTTCATCTTCTGGGCCATCCTATACTGTGTCTACTTCTGGATTCAATGCCGAGCATTTCAAGTATGGGAGTGCGGATGAAGTAACAGCACATATGAGCATGCTAAGTGCGCTAGTCTCCTCTTATGATGATCTACTGAAGGGGAAGATTGGTAATGCTCATCTGACACAAGAGAACTATGACCAGATCGATGATGATGAGATGGAAAGACAAGATATCCTCTGGTCATATGCTAACTTAGTCAGGAGGGCGAGAGCATATGAGAAAAGAACAGGAAAGCAAATATCAGCTACAAAGGATACCAAACTTGGTTTTGATAAGTCTGCGGTAACATGCTATAATTGCGGTGAAAAAGGTCATTTCGCGAGAGAATGTGATAAGCCGAAGAGTGTGGGACCGAAGTATCCTTTCAAAACCAGTCATGGCAGTAGATCATTTTCCTCTTCAACCATAAAGTCTGAATCAACTCCAAAACCGGCTAAGGCAATGGCAGTTGTTCAAAAGGACGAGGGAATTGACTGGTCAGTACAATTTGGGAATGATGGTGCTGATATTAATGTGGCAAATGTTCATGTGTTGAACGAAGATTCTCAATCTGAGACAGAAAGTTACTCAAGTGAGGAAGAATCAATTGCCAGCATTGATGATGAACCAGCCTCGGTTCCAGTTGCAGAAAAGACACCAGTGAAAGTTCATGCCAATGAGTCAAACCAAAAGGTGTGCAGTTGTGGTCAATCATCCGAGGAAAAGGTATGTACTTTTGGCTTACCTTGTGGTTCTTGTAATGATTATGTAAAACAGATAGTGTTCCTAAAGTCTACAATTTCATAGATCACATCTAAGTTAGATAAAAACCTGTTGATAAAAGAAAGAGAAAAACAGTTGAAAGAAAAGAATGAAAGTTTAGGCAAACAGGTGCATGAACTAGGTGTGGCTCTGTTAAATAAACAGGATGCTATAGTGTTTTACGTAAATGAGATTGATAAGTTGAAACGAGACCTTGCTACTTCAAAGGTCGATTATGAGACTCTGAGTCAAAAACTCAAAAGTTATTCCACGTCTTCTTACTTATTTGAGTACATAATCGATCAGAGAGGTCAAGGTACTGATTCAGAAAAGAACAAGAAGTTATACTCTAAATGTCCACCACCAGTGTTAAATCAACTGGTGAATGATGATGTTCACTCTGAATCTGACCCACTACTCACAAAGGTTGATGAATCTTCTGCATCAACCCCAAAAGAGGATTTAAAGTTACACGAGAATGTGGGTGGGCCTCAGAAGAATGAGGTTCAACAAGAAGAAATTAAAAAGGCTGAACCAGGAATGAAAGAACTGTTGGCAAGTTCTAATGTCAAAGATCCGTTGATGCATCGTATCCACGATGCCCTTCGGAAATTTGAAAAGGAGGGTGTAAAGTCTCCTGATACCCGTCCATACCAAGAGGTCAAAATCTTACCCAAACATCAAGGGTTAGGGTATCGATCTCAAAGGATGTCGAAAGGTTCTGTAAAGCAATATCCAGACAGGATTTGCTATGTGTGCAGGAGACCTGGTCACCTCAGTTACGAGTGTGATCAGCAGCCACATCAGCGCTGTAACAGGAAAGTTGAGACTTATCAAAAGAATAAAACGTTTACTAAAAACAATCAAAACTCAACTCTTCCAGTTCAGCATCAAAGGACAAACGGGGATACCATAAGAAAATCTAAAAATCCCGAAGTTGTTAGCAAAAGAAAATCTTCGCTCAATCAGACTTCTAAGTGGACTAACAAACTGTGTGTTCAAATGCCTAAGGATTCGAGTGACAGGTTCAGCAATGCTGCTGAGAAGACTGGAACTTGGATAAAACTTCCAGTGATTGGAGAAGACGGGAAACCCATGACTATTCGGGCTTGGGTTCCTAATGCTTTCTAATTCTTTCTTCTATGTGAAGGGTGTCAACCGCTATAATCAAGTGTGAGGTATTTGTGACTGTGTGTCTATTTTCTGTGTGACTAAATTGTTCTTTTGTGTTTTAGTTTATTTCCTGTGTGCTTCTGCGTTTCTATTTTCTTAGTTTTTAGATTGTTTAGTATTTTAGGGGGAGATAGTTAATAGTTCAGAAAACACAGAAAATACACACACACACACACACAAAAAAGGAAGAAGTTGATCCAACCTAGATGGAGAGTGATGGCACACTGGTTCTCAATACAAAGTCGTCTAGTAAAATTAGAACTGAAGGCACATACATACTTTTGAGAAAACTGTCTGAAAATCTAGTTGAATCAGATAAGAAACAGATAGTGTGTAAGACATATAAGGAAAGTCTAGACTGATAAATGGTTATGCATGTGAAAATCAATCATAGATTTAAGCTATCGAGACATTCCAAGTCTATAAGTCAATAACAGTTGAGAATGACTTAGTTTGATGCACACACCTGTTACCATGCCTAATGTGTTAAATGACATTGAGCTATATGTAAAAGAGGGTGAAAAATTGACCCCAATTTGAGAATGTCAAAAGATATAGATACATTGATCTATCATGATAAACTGTCAAAGAGCATAAAATGCATTAACAAAAGCTCAGCAAGAAAAATGTCTAGAGAGGTGAAAAATCGACCTCCATGTCAAAGAGCATAAAATGCGTTGACAAATTAACATATCACATAAGCATGGTGGTTTTGGTAATTAAGTTGTGCAACCTACTGAGTGAATCAAAATACTGTGAGACTTTGAAAGAGATAGTCTTAATCATGTATCCAGTCTAGACAATCTGAAAATGTTGAAACAAAATTTGTTATTATCTGAAGAAAGATAGGTTGACAGACAGAGTTTAAGAGAATATGTTTATGCCCAAGGTTCTGAAATGAATGATTACTGAGTATAGACGAGCTAGTACTGACTCCATACTGGAACCTTCTCACAAAAAGATTTAATTTTCAGGAATTTACTTCTTGTGCAAATTTATTCTGAGTTAATTTCATTTCAGTTATTTTCATTTCTGTCTTTTATTTTTAAGTTTTTAAATAGTTGAATTTAGATTCCCAAAAATAAGTTGTTTTATCTCGTTTCTGTTTAGAAAAATACAAAAAGAGTTCTAGTATGTTCTATTTTCTCTTAGTTTGATTTGTTCTGTTTACATTTCCTTCATCTCACTTCGATGTGTTTTGCTTAAATGTTTATAAGTGATCTTGAAGTTTCTGATAGTTTATTGCTGAGTGCAGTACTAACAGTAATTAAGGTTCACAGATGAGAAACTCATTACATGCGAAATGGAACCCCACTAAGCACGAGTTACAGCTCACATCGTGCGTAGTGCAGGTAAGGGCATGACGAAAGGTATTCGTTTAGCATTTTGCTGTATGAATTTTGCTTTGTGCAAATTTTTGCTTAGTACATTCTGCTGTGTGCATTTTGCTTTGTGCATTTTACTTTGTGGAATTTTTGCTTAGTGCAATGGTTATTGATAGAACTAGGTCTTAGGGGGAGTTTGTTGGTGCATATTTGTAAATTCCTAGTTCATATCAATAAAATATATTCATAGTTTATTAATTCAAATGTGTTTTGATTAATGGTTTGCATGTTTATACATTCTTAGTGATTCTATGTGATTATCTTAAGCTTACAAGTACTTAATCATGTGTTGATGTGAGTTTGGAGTCTGTGTGAAAGTTCATCACGTGCGTGATGTGTTCACTGCGTGCGTGGTGAGTCCACTACGTGCGTAGTGAAGCTCAACTCGCACGTGGTGATTAAGTCGGTTAATAGGTAATTAATTAACATTAAAATATTTAAGGTCGTGCGTATTGAACCGACTACGTACGCAGTGATCTGCACCACGTGCGTAGTGAAGATTTTACTCTATAAATAGAGCTTAACCCCGCATTAGCGTCGGTAATCGTTTGTAACTACGCATAATCACTTTCTATCGTACGACATTGACCTTATCCGACCTTAAGCCTTAGTAATCGCGACTTTGACCTCGTAATTCGTAATCTTAGTGATCAATTCGAAAACCAAGGGCAGCCTTAAGCATCTCTGTGTGAGTTCTTAGAGTTGTTCTTAGTTCTTTCTGTGTGTTACTGTGTGCCGGACACCTAAGCAGATCATAGTATCCTTAGGAGGTTTGGGAAATAGAAATTCCGCACTATTTCTCATCCTAGATCAGTCCTAGCGTAAGGGTGTTTTAGTTTAGTTTAGAACCCCATCCCCCACGGTCCTACACCTATCAACCTTTTGTTGTAATTACCTAAGGTCTCTCATCTCGTCAGTCTGAACCATGCAAATATTGGCAATTCAGGTGCACCTCCTCAAGGTTCCCTCTCTCAACAACCCATGCCACTAAAATGAGTAATCATCAATGAAGGTGGTTCTTTAAATAAACCATCTACGGCTTATCTCTTCCCAAGATTGCCCCATCTGACAAAGGGAAGCAAAAAATTTCACCTGATGCTTTGCTCAGCGAAGGTCAGTATAGAAAAGAACTGATGCTTGAAAACCTGAAACAGCCTGATGATTATGAAAGAAAGAAGATAATCATTGAGAATGATATTGGCCAAGCTATCAATCTTCTTGAACAAGAAACAAAGTAGTTAGATATCCCTCTATCTCTTAGGTCCTTTCAACTTGAAGCTTTGAGTAGAGTAGAGAGAATGAATTAAAAAAAAGGCTAAAAGAGATCAGTTGTGCCTTCTGGCCAAGCATAAGATATATAGATCTCAAAAGATTACTCATGTCAGAGTAAAGAAAGATAAAGCTGGAATTGTTCTCAATGTGAAAAAGACAAAACAATGATATCTGGTATAACATTCTCTTTGGCTCAAGTTGTTAAGAATTAAGGGTACAATGAGTATGTGGAAATTGCAAATTACCTGATCAAGTTGAAAACTAATACTGAAACTGAAGTAGCTATGAAACGGCTGTCCGGTCCATTACCTTCTACAAAAACAACACCTCGGCTATTGAAGAACCTAAATCCTCCAAGCTTAAGAAACAAATTTCTTTCATAAGGAAGATGACTGTGAATAAAAAAAGCAACAAATAGATCATCTTTTGGCTATCGGCAAACTACTTAACCGCAAGGGTATAGACACTTCATTACATAGTAACTATATTCTTGAAGCTGGTGGAACCATTCCTAAACCGAGAGAATTCTATTTTTTGGACACTACTAATCGAGTGAGATTTCAACGTATGTCTGAACTTCATAAGGGAGATTACTTGAATCTGTGTGCTCTACGACACTTGATCAACTACAAGGATGAATATTTAGTTGGAGAGTACTTAAGGCAAGTTGAACTAAAATATCGAAAGAAAGAGAAGTCTGAAGAAGAATTAAAGCCTGATCTTCATTAATTAAACCTTTCTCTCCTTTACTATATGTTTATATTTTGTAAATAAAAAGAACCTAAAAGAAAAATGAAAAGGATCATGTACATACTGAGTTAGTATTAATTTATTATTTCATTTCAGTTATTCTTTCATTCTATCTTGTATGGACATAGTGTATTTCAGAAATTCTTTTCACTATAATTTTTCTCTCTTTATTTGTTTATTAGTTGTAATAAGTTGATGGATTATAAAGAAATAGAGGGAGATTATTAGTCTCAGATTTGATTATCTTCCATCAAGTTCAAACTATCATCATAGAAGACATCTCAAATTATTCTTTTTAAAAAGCTGCAGAAATTAGAGTTTGTTGAAGATATGATCAACTCAAATCTGAACGAAGCTTTGCTGAACTGAAGATTAGAGTACTTCACTAAAGTCTGTCTTCTCTAAAATAAATGGTCCCCTCAACTGTTGAACACGTCACTTGTTGTCACTGTCATTGTCATATCTCGTGAGACAAGCGGTTCAAGATCCGATCATCCCATTGTCGTAGAAGTTTGTTAGGATCTTCTATAACAGCTTATATTTAGATGATTACACGTGTAATTGTCTATATAGGTAGGATCATTTTACTTTTGTATAAATATCTTTCTCATGTATCTGAGAAAGAAGTTTGTTTGTTAGTATTCATTGAAATTGAAGTTTGTACTTTGCTTTCAAGTCTCTTCTTGAAAGCATCCAATTTTGATTATTAGTATATTCAAGCTTGATATATAATTTCGTGTGTTCGATTTGAAATTATTCTTCCGCACTTAGGTTTAAGGTTTTGTTAAATTTGAGTTAGTAATTACTTTCTACATCTTATTATTTTGGGAAAATCATCAAGAGTTTTCTGAATTGATCAGATATCGAAGGAGGTTGATTTGAACAATGGGCCGACTGTAAGAATAAACCGGTGTCTAACTGTGATAGTCCTATTATGAGAATTGAAAAGTGCATCTAGAACTACGTACATTAAACTGTGTGCAATCATAAACTCAAATGAGAACTAAGATGATAAGAGTAACTATAACTAACAACGGGGTGACAATTAAAAACTATGGCCAGGTTGTGAGATCGAAAATGTTGCCTAAGAATGAATCAAAAACATTAACAAATAAATTGAATCTAAACTTGTTGTACATGGGTTCACAATCGAAAACAGAGGAATCTAAATTGTGGATATGAAATTTGAAGGTCGAGTTCTGATGGCGTATAGTCGGCTTCGCCTCGCAAGTAATGGCGAAGAGGAACAAAACAAGCTAACCTTTGACCTTCAGGTTAACAAGGTCAGGAAGGCATCGACCATTTTTTATGAAAGGATAATAAGTCAAACGACAGGCCTAGCTATAAGGTCAAGACAAATAAAGTAACAACAACAGCTAGGCAACAAAAAGGGATGCAGTAAAAAGAAGCCATAGCTTCATAACAAGAAAAGTCATTTTCGGCTCTGACTAAACCTGGAGCTGCAGAGGGCACATCGGATGGACCATTGGATAAAAGGAGTGCCCTTTGACTTTAGGCATTATATATAAGTACACGACCAGCTCAAGGAGGAGGTAATCGGAATTATCTTCTTCATACTTTTATGTCTCTCTCTCTCTGATTCACTTTAGCCCCTTTACTAATTCTCACGCCCGAGCTTGGTCACGAGTATCCACTCGTGGCGAGACTGACGTTGGTTTCTTTCTTTCAGATAGATATTGTTAATAGCGAAGCCATCGCAGCCCTCTCTACTGTTGCAAAGACTGGATCAAGCGAAGCTGGGGAAGTCTTCGTCAGCTACCCGGATCCCATTGTAGCAACAAGTTCCCTTCGGGTGAATTCTTTCATCGTGGTTTTCTCTATCGAAAACCCAACCTGGGGGGTGGGGGTTATTCGAATTGAAAATTTTAATTGAAAACTTGAATTGAAAACCATACCAACGGTGAATTTTTTTTACCCATAACTCAGGCTTTGAATTTTTAGAGTGATATATATGACGAGTGAGTTGTTCTCGAACAATTACCGAACCAGCACTATAAGGTCAAGACAAATAAAGTAACAACAACATCTAGGCAACAAGAAGGGATGCAGTAAAAAGAAGCCATAGCTTCAGAATAGGAAAAGTCACTTTCGGCTCTGACTAAACCTGGAGCTGCAGAGGGCACATCGGATGGACCATTGGATAAAAGGAGCTCCCTTTGACTTTAGACATTATATATAAGTACACGAACAGCTCAAGGAGGAGGTAATCGGAATTCTCTTCTTCATACTTTTATGTCTCTCTCTCTCTCTCTGATTCACTTTAGCCCCTTTACTAATTCTCACGCCCGAGCTTGGTCACGAGTATCCACTCGTGGCGAGGCTGACGTTGGTTTCTTTCTTTCAGATAGATATTGTTAATAGTGAAGCCATCGCAACCCTCTCTACTGTTGTAAAGACTTGATCAAGCAAAGCTGGGGAAGTCTTCGTCAGCTAGCCGGATCCCATTGTAGCAACATTGGCGCCATCCGCGGGACCGTGTTCTGGTCACCCTCGTAAGCTTAACCTTTGCGCACGGTTCATCCTATTAAAAAAAAGAGTCGGAGGGATGGAAGCTAGGGAGATACCTAGCAACACAGACCCAAAAACTCTCACCACTCAAAACACATCAAACCCAACAACAGGGGAAAACCTCCACAAACAACGAAGTATCATTCGCTGACGGAGTGCCCACATCCCCTTTCTCAGAAGAAGAAGAACCTTTTGCCGAAGGGACCCCTTCGTTTCTTTTGCAAGCAGCACTTTCAGAAATCTCACCAAGGCACACACCTGTTGACTCAACCACCTTGACCACCCGAGTAACACCAGTTGGGGGTCCTATACCTAATTACAGTTCGGGAATGGTTCGCAAGATACCCGTAACTTCATTCGAAATAATTATGTACTTGTCAGGGAATTGATGGAGGAGCATGAAAAAGAACTACGTTCTGTTAACCTGCAAGCGAAACAAGCCATTCAAAGAAGAGCGAATCAATCATCGAGAACTTTGGAAGCCAGGATGATGCAGGACACACCCGGAGCAACGGAGTTGGTAGGACGAAGATTGTTTCAAAACCAACTAGACGGAAACCCTACCCCGAGGTCTCGAAGCAACGTCATGGGACTGGAGGGGCACCCTACCGGACAGAGTTATGAAGACGAGGAGCGAAGCGAAGAGGAAAAAGAAGAACAGGAAGAAGACGATCTAACGTAACCCTACAGACCGAAGGAAAGTACCAAGTTCACCAGAAGAATATCTCATTTCCGTTTCCCTAAAAAGATAAAGATGCCAAGTCATGTTAAGACGTATGAAGGGCGAACGGATCCAGAAGACCATCTGAAGATATTCGAAGGAGCTGCGGAGGTGGAATTATGGTCGATGCCAGTGTGGTGTAACATGTTCGCGCAAACCCTGATCGGACCAGCCAGGGTGTGGTTCAAACACCTCCCGAATGAATCCTTAGATAGTTATGAAGACTTACGAAGACGGTTCTTAGCAAAATTCATGCAGCAAAGAAGACATACTAGGGATCCCATAGAGATTCACAATATTAAGCAAAAAGACACTGAAACCCTATGGACGTTTATGGGAAGATATCTCAAAGAGTGCCAAGAAATAGGAGGGGTAGATGAAACCATGAAGATCTCTGGTTTCATACATGGTACGAACTGCAAGGAGTTAGTGGAGCAATATTGTAACAACATGCCGAAGACGCTAGATGAAATGATGGAAAGGTGCAGAGCATATATCAGGGGAAAAGAGGTTGTGGGATATACGAGCGAAACATGGAAGAAAGGGGCTCCGTCACCCAAAGCCTCGTTGTGGAAACCTTCCCCAAGGAGGAATTACAAACCCAGTTTTGAAAGTAAATTTGTCCCGGAATATAGGAGAGGCAGTGGGAGTTTTGTCGATCAAAGACGAAGCGAAGGGAGAGGGTCTCCGTACGCCCGAGGCGGAGATGGGAAGCCAATACTCCCACCTATGTCCAAAACCCCACACGAGATCCTGCTTACCGAAGACATAAGCAAAAGTTTCTTAGCACCAAAGCCGATAAAGAGTGCTCCCGACAAAAAAGGTTTCGATCGATATTGTGAATTACACGGAGACAGGGGCCATGACACCAATGACTGTTATCAACTCAAGAAACAGATTGACGAAGCCATCAAATCGGGAAAGCTATCCCACTTGTTAAAAGAGATAAGGCAGAATCACAATAAGGTAGGAGCGCGCCAACCACAGCAGAGAGATGGCAAGGCAAGGGAGATACTAATGGTGTCTTCTACAGCAGAAAGCAAGTATAAAAGGAAGTGTGAAGAGGAGTTCGAGTGGATGAACAAAGCAATAGAGTTCACTTCAAAGTGTGACGAAGTGTTGTCACCAGGACCCGTCATTGTAAAGGGGGAAATAGCAGGTTATGAGGTACACCAAATCTTTATAGATAGTGGGAGTTCCTCCGAGATCATGTACGAACACTGTTTCAAGAAACTCCATCCAAGGGTCCGCTCTCTGTTGGTCGAAAACTCAACCCCACTGATAGGTTTCTCGGGGGAAGTAGCTTGGCCGTTAGGAGAAATCACACTCCCAGTAATTTTTGGCGAACCACCGCTCAATCGGAAGGTTCATCTCAAGTTCGTGGTAGTCCGATCCACCTCTTTGTACAATGTCATACTGGGAAGATCGGGTCTATACCAGCTAGGAGCCATTGTATCGACACTCCATTCTGTCATGAAGTTCCCAACCCCACGAGGAATCGCGGTTGTACGAAGCGAAAGAAAATAGGTCCGAGAATGCTTACAAATTGAAAGGGAATTGCGAAAGCGACGCATAGTGGGAACGGAGAGGGAAAAGAGGAAAATACGGATAAATCATCACTTCCCAGAGCAAAGCATAGAGGTTGGGGGAACACTATCAGCCGACTGTCAAAGCCGGCTAGAAATACTTCTCCGGGAATATCTAGACGTCTTCGCTTGGACACCTCAAGACATGACAGGAATACCCAGGGAGGTGGCAGAACATAGACTGGGAATCCCCGCATACGAGAAGCCAGTAGTTCAAAAGAAAAGGGGGTTTGCACCTGATCGGAGCAGAGCAGCATGTGCGGAGGTAGAAAAGCTTCTACACGCTGGCATCCTTAGAGAAGTGCAATACCAAAGTTGGATAGCAAACCCCGTATTGGTGAAGAAGAAAGACGGAAGCTGGCGGATGTGCATAGACTTCACCGATTTAAACCGAGCTTGTCCAAAAGACCCTTACCCGCTACCAGAAATAGATACGAAGGTGGAGTCCTTGGCAGGGTTCAGATTCAAATGCTTCTTGGACGCGTATAAGGGGTATCACCAAATTCAAATGGCCAAGGAGGATGAAGGAAAGACGGCGTTTTTCACTGATAAAGGAGTATATTGCTACACAAAAATGCCTTTTGGTTTAAAGAATGCCGGTGCGACATACCAAAGGTTGATAGACAGAATGTTCGAAGGTCAAATAGGGCGCAACATTGAAGCATATGTAGACGATATCGTGATTAAAAGTAACTCAGAAGAATGTTTGTTGAAAGATATCAAGGAGACCCTCACGACCCTTAGGAAAGTGAATATGAAGCTGAACCCGAGCAAGTGTTCATTCGGTGTGGAAAAAGGTAAATTTCTGGGACACATGATAACTCCTCAAGGAATCGAAGCAAGCCCAGATAAGACAAAGGCGGTAATGGAGCTTGAGTCGCCAAGAACACTCAAAAAAGTTCAAAGTTTGAACGGAAAACTCGTCGCTCTGCATAGATATACAGCAAAGGCAGCAGAAAAGTCCCTACCGATATTCAGAACTATGCAGAATTGTTTAGAAAAGAAAAAGTTCAAATGGACGAGCGAGGCGGAGGAGGCTTTTCAGAAGATCAAGGAGACTATTTCCTCCCTGCCTGCTCTAGTAGCACCGCAACAAGGAGAGGTCCTGATAATGTATCTAGCAGCCTCAGAAGAAACTCTTAGTGCCGTTTTCATGGGCGAACGGGGCAAACGGCAACTGCCGATATACTTCGTGAGCAGAGTCCTCCGTGATGCGGAACTAAGATACCCCTCCATGGAAAAAGTAGCTCTCTGTCTCATACACGCGACTCGGCGGCTAAAAAGATATTTTCAGGCTCACAAAATAAGAGTGTTGACTAGTCAGCCAATAAAGTCGATACTATCAAAGCCAGATGTCTCAGGAAGATTGGCTAAATGGGCTGTGGAGCTAGGGGCCTACGATATATCTTACGAGCCTCGTACATCAATCAAAGGACAGATACTCGCAGACTTCGTGGCAGAGACAAACGAAGTAGAACAGACAACAACAGTAGCGAACGAGGGCGAGTTCGACAAAAGCGAAGAGGCACCAGCAGAGATCCTCAGCAAAGAAAAAGAAAAATTAAGATCCGGAGGCAAGACAAGCAAAGATGACAAAGAGGACTCATCACCTAGAAACGAAGCAAATGAAGCTTGGAAATTATATACGGACGGAGCGTCTAGCGTCGAAGGTGCGGGAGCAGGCTTGGTATTGATGAGTCCCGACGGAACAGAGTATACCTACGCTCTTCGCTTCGATTTCTCGGCCTCGAATAACGAAGCGAAATACGAGGCTCTCCTTGCTGGGCTCCGACTAGCAGTAGCAATGAAGATTGAGGAACTAAAGATTTATGTAGACTCTATGTTGGTAGCAAACCAGATTAATGGATCCTATGTAGCAAAAGAGGAATCCATGATGAAATACTTAATTATAGCAAAGGAGACATTGCAGAATTTCAGAAAATGGACGGTAAAGCAGATCCCGCGAAGTAAAAACAA
The DNA here is from genome assembly GCA_947179395.2 of Pulicaria dysenterica. Lineage (NCBI taxonomy): Eukaryota > Viridiplantae > Streptophyta > Magnoliopsida > Asterales > Asteraceae > Pulicaria > Pulicaria dysenterica. Next base: position 40,288,513 of record OX359294.1, read on the forward strand.
GAAAGCCGATGCTTTAAGTAAGCTGGCATCGGTAACCTTCAACCACCTGACGAAAGAGGTGCTAGTGGAAGTCCTCCAGCATAGGTCAGTGGAGATGAAGGAAATAAATGCCATCGTGGAAGATGAAGGAGACACATGGATGACTCCCATTGTGAAGTATCTAAAAGGAGAGATGCTAACAGAAGGAAACGAAAAGGAAAAGCTCGAAGCAGAGGCTCAAAAATACCAATTGATAAACAATGTCCTATACCGAAAGTCATACTTAGGCCCGTTGCTAAGGTGTGTGGGCCCGTTACAAGCCAATTATGTAATACGGGAGATTCACGAAGGATCATGTGGGCTACATGCAGGGGCAAGGTTTGTGGTTGCTAAGGCAATGCAGCTAGGATATTATTGGCCAACCATGTACACCGACGCTTTCGAAGAAGTCAAAACATGCCAACCTTGTCAAAAACACGCCCCAATACCCAGACGGCCGAAGCAGAATATGACTTCAATCATGGCAGCATGGCCCTTCAGGAAGTGGGGAATGGACATCGTGGGTCCTTTCCCCAAAGCACCAGGACGACTGAAATTTTTGTTGGTAGCCATAGATTACTTCACAAAGTGGTGCGAAGCGAAACCCCTGGCTTCAATTACAGGTTTGCAAGTGGAACGTTTCGCATGGGATCACATAGTATGCCGTTTTGGCTTGCCACGAGAAATAATCACAGATAACGGAAAGCAGTTTGCGGACAACCCGTTCAAGGCCTGGTGTAAGCTCTGGCATATACAGCAAAATTTCACCTCCGTCGCTCACCCACAAGCGAACGGACAGGTGGAAAGGGTGAATCGAAGTTTGGTAGAAGGGATAAAAGCAAGGCTGGAAGCAGAAGGAGGAAACTGGGTCGAGCATCTAGGCCACGTCCTATGGGCACACCGGACGATGCTAAAAACTAGCAATGGTGATACTCCGTTTAGCTTAACGTATGGCACCGAAACAATTATCCCACCGGAAATAGGAATGCCAACCTACAGAAGTGCAGTTCCACAAACAGATGCAAAAAACGAAGAGAACATTTGCTTCAACTTAGACGCCCTGACGGAGCGAAGAGAATTGCCAGCCATCAAAGAGGCCAAATACAAAATCAAGATAAAGCGATATTACAACAGCAGAGTAAAACACAATCGATTTAAACCTGCAGACTTTGTGTGGAGAAAAAACGAAGCAAGCAGAATGCAGAACCAAGGCAAACTAGCACCCAACTGGGAGGGTCCCTATCAGGTGGTCACGGCACACCGGAATGGTTCGTATGTTTTGAAAGACCTATGCGGAGAGGTTCTCCCCAGAACTTGGAATGGGGAAAATTTAAAGCGTGCTTACATCTAGGCGAAGGACACCTTCGCACTAGTAAACGGCCCACTTTTGTTATTCGGGCCACGCACTAAACATAAGATTACAATACTTTTGGGTCACTTGTCGACCATTAACACTTTGTAATAGTGCTTAATCGAGAGTATAACCCCCATTTCTCCCTGTAACAATGGCTGATAAGCCCATTTTGTTGAATGAAAACTTTGGCTTCGCAAAAGCTGACATAATGCACACATGCATACGCATACAAGCATAACAACATAATGCAAATACAAAATGCATAAGACATAGGCTCACAACAGCCCACCCATAAAGCATGCAAGGCCTTAGCTAAGCCAAACATATAAGCATGAGTCACACGGGTTTGAAACAGAGGTAGGACCATATTATTGGCCATCTCAAAATGTGCACACAGTAAACCAATATTGGCATTCACAAATGTAAACAGTATGTTAACATATGGTTATCACCCCTAAAAACATCGGAGACACAGCATAATAATAGCAATTAAGTCTCTCAACAAAGGTAAAACGATAACACGCAAATACACACTAGAACATTAATCCTTGGCAACAAATGTCAAAGTCATACCGAATTTTCAGTTAAACACCAGATGCATCATATAGATGCCAAAATAAGATGTTGGTAAACGTCACCACATCACAAAGCATAGAGATTGTTCAAACAAGTACAAACGATAGCATAATTGTTCATCAAAATAAAGGACACAGGCACAAGGCCACTAAAAGTTATGGACGGGTAGACACCGAAGATTGATCCGAAAAACCTCCAACACCAACAGGGGGGACACCAGCAATAGTAGCACGAACAGGCTCGACTCCTTTAAGGACTTCGATTGGCTCATCAGCATGGCAAGACAGTTCCTCCAAGTAGGGGAAAGAAACCCTATCAAAGTCATTCAACATCTGATTCAGCTTCGCTTCAGCATCCGGCTTGTAGTTGGAGGAGCGAGTAACAGGCTTGCCTTGCTTACCATAACATTCACCTTTGATCAACCCCCTGTGATAACCAACTGCATAGATTTGTTTCTGAATAGCGGCCAGGGGCTGCCCAAACTCGAGACTCTCACGCAGCTTCCCAACAAACATCTTTATGCCCTCGGCCACCAGCCACGCTTTCTCTCCCTTCACAACCTGCATAGACTCAACAAGGGAAGATTTCTCCTCTGACAACACCTCTTTCTCCTTAACCAGCAAATCTCTCTCTAGCTCAAACTCCTCTATACGCTTGCGAAGCTCATCATTTTCGGAACTTAGTTTGTCCGAAGCAGCTTTTTCAAAAACCAAGGCGTCATTTTTCTTCTTTTCCTCCGGCAGCTCGGAGCGAAGCGAGGTCAGATTAACCATATCTTTCTCCAATAAAGCAACTTTCTTTGACAAGGCAGCTTCCGACGCTTTCAACTTTGAAGTATCACTATCTTTGTTTTTTGCCTCCTTCAGCTGCGCTCGTAGGCGCTTGATAGCATGACCCTTCTTCACACATTCGTTGTGAGCAGCTATGAAACGAAGCCTAAGTTCAGGCACATTAACATTTAAACGAGCGGAGCAGAGCGCTGTCTCGTTACATAAATCCGTATGAGATTGATGCCGGACACGATGAGCTTCCGCAGGGGTGGCAAAGTTATATTGATAATCACGACAAACAGCAATATCATCCAGCAAAGACGTATTCTTCACACGGCGAAACTGAGGCACAAAGATGGCTTCGCCTATCTCAGCAGTAGGTGGAACATATTGAGAGGCAGAAGAATCAGAACGCCCATCCTCACTATCCGTTTCGAAAGTTTGATCCATTGACAAAGGTGGCTCACTGTAGTCCTCCATACGGATTTTCTTTCCAATACCATGGCTCTGAACATCCTCCAAGGGCCGTTTTGAGGAAGACTTAGTCGAAGGCGGAACATGCTTATCTTTCTTAGTTTGACTTGAAACAGATATGGCTTCATCAGTTGTTTTCCCCTTCAAGCTCTTAGTAGCCCGGCTGCGGCTTTCGCAAGCCTGCTTGAGTCGGTTTTGCTCATTAGGTCCCTTCGCTCTTTTTGGCGAAGCACCCCTCTTGGCACTGTGCTTCACCTGTGGCTTAGGCGGAGCAACCGACAGGACAATAGCGGTCCCCGGTTTCGAACTCGCCGAAGGCGAAGCAACCTTAGAAGTAGTAGTCTTCAAAGAAGTTGGGGCTACCGGGTTTTTACCAGCCTGAGATCCAGAGGAGGCAGAACGGACAGTAACTTGAGGGTTAGAAGGAGATGCAGCGTCCGCAGGTGGTTGCGAACCAGGAGCTACCACTTGATCAGGAATAACCAATTTTTTCGTATTTTGTGATTGAAAGTCGGCACCCTCATCGTCCTCCAAGACAACCTCATATTCCTCTGACGAAGCAAGGTTCAGCAATCCAGCAAGCCCCATCTCTGATCAAACAAACAACAAAACAAAGCAAGATAAGCAGTCTAACAAGAATATATATATATATGTTAATATAAACATGCACGGATGAAGAAATAACAAGTCAAGTTTGACACACTTGCAAAGGGCATAAACATCAACACAAAGCGAAACACAAAAACATAAACACACATGTACAAAGACGAAGACACGAATTAATCTCTCATACCACTACAACAAAATGAGGCTAATGCAACATATTAGAAGCAACACTTTTAAAAATTGTTGTATTATGCATAACATTGGTTGTAAAGCAACACCTTAAACATAAGTGTTGCATTTGGATATCTAATGCAACACTTTTTCTAAAGTGTTGTAAAATCTATACTAAATTGCAACACTTTTAAAAAAATGTTGCATTTGTAAAGGTATAAAGCAACACTTACTCTAATGTGTTGCAAATGTAAGAGAAAAATGCATCAATTTAACAAGTGTTGCATATTTTAAATATAAAAAACAAAAAATACTTTAAATTGTTTTAAAAGTTAATAAAAAATGTAATATTTTAATATAGTTGTTTTTTTGTTAAAATTAAAAAATAAGATGTTAAAATATACAAAAGATTTGTATAAATCATCTTTCAAAAACATGTTTATATAAATCGATTTTAATAAAAGAAAAAAAAACCTCTTTTTGTATATAAAATAATATTTTAAATTGTTTCTATTTGGAGGTAAAATGTTTATGTCCTTTAACATTCCATAACAGGTCTTTAATAAGTAATGTGTCATTGTAAAAATCTATTGTTTACAATAGGTAATAAAAGTTTATAAGATTATAACACGTGCAAATACTCCAATACCAAATTGTTAACAACTTCAATGATAGATTAAATTTTTAATAATAAAAAACCTGATTAGCTAAACTAGGAAAAAACATTATTACATTTAAATTATACATTCCGTTATTTAATTAATAATGAAAATTATTGAAAAAAGAATGTATATAACTAGAAACACCTCTAATAGTTATATTCACACTCATAAACATTTAAACAAATAATAATATATAATTAATATAACATACTTTAAAATAGTTATTAATTTGAAAATAGATGTGACTAATAGCATAACTGTTTCTAATACATTATACATCTAATAACCCACCATTATGTTCCCACATATCACCGTCGGTTTAACCCTCCTCCTCTCAATCACCAGAACTGTAAACGGCAAAAGAAAACCCTATAGTCTGCCTCCGGCGTGTCGGCTATGGAAGTCGATCATATACACCTCCATTTTGCACTTGACCATCTAACCCTAACCTATCGGCTATCGCACCTCATTCCTCGCCTACCGCACTTGATGTTCGCCTGATACGTTCTTCCGACCTAGCCCTACCTTTCTAGGAATCGAAGGTAAAGTGGTAAACATAGTAAATTGCCTTTGATTACGTCAATCGGGAATTTAATTTTTCAATAGATATTTGCATTTGATTTCATGGATTTTTTATCCGTATCATAACCACCAATATTTGATTTTGTTTACTGGAATTGAATTTAGTTTTATATTTTTTTATCTGTCTTAGAGCAACTTCTCTTTTCTGCTTCTTAGATTAATTTATTGATTCCAGTATGAAGCAGATAACATATGATGTATATTGAGGAAGGTTTATGGATGTCATGAACTTGATAATCCTACTTCATCTAATTGTTCTATCTATTGGGTGAGAACTAGTAGGATTCATCTCATAATATTACAATAATGTAAATCATCTACTTGGATAACTAGGCCTTTCTTGCAGATTGATCTTCTGTCGAGTTCCTCTCCTTCATTGATCGAACCCGGCTGATACACTTTGCAGTTCAGAACTACTGGAAGATGAAAACTTTGAAAGAGAAACCCATGATAATAGAAGGGAAATTAAAAAAAAAAGTATGGATATTTTTAGTTTTTTTTCTGTAATTGAATTCAATGGTATATTTGTTTGGATATATTATGGCTTGACGTTGATGTCTACAGATCAGGAACTCATATGGTGGTTTGAGGTTGCTCACCAAAACTGTTTTGCTTTTCTATTCGAGCCTTGTCTTAAACGACAACAAAGGTAAACCATAATTCTTTCGTTGATAACTCTGGATATGTAGCGATTGCATTTTGTTACAGAAAATAGTAACTTGATACTTTGATGGTTATATGCATCCAACTTGATTCAATTTAAAACAGGAAAAACACTAACAGAACCGGGTTGTTACTTCATTGTGTGCCAACCTTTTATTATTTTTTTACATTGAGTTTGCTATACATGTTTTTATTTTAAGTGGATCATTTCCAATTGAACAAGATGATATCGATGCTCGTTGGGAGTTGGCTAGCATGAGACTTAATGATCTTTGAAAGATATTTGGTCCTTGCTGGCAGCTTGTTTGTGGGACTTTGATAGGCACAAGGCTATTCTTTTCAATGTTTTAATCTAATTGTCGATTGTAAGAAATTCAATATTTGCTCACCCCGTGAATGGGAGAACCTTACTTGTTACAAAGTCTTATGAACTAAACCAAAATGAATAACTCAAGTTAGATTCGATTTTGGTCCTGGTTTAGCAACCAATTTGGATCTACCCTAACTTCATACTACTATGTGATGCAAAATCTTACGTTTATACAAATGATGTGATTGTTTGTTGTTCAGATTATTTTATATTGAAACATGATCAGTTTAAATGATTATTTACTTACATAGTTACATGTTAATTACTTAATTACTTGCCAAGATAAAAAGGAGTCACAATATTTAGTAGTTACTGTTAAGAAACAAATCTCAATTGCTGGCTTATAACTAGTATTGTGAATGTGGTAATACCTCTTCTTACTCACCCAACTATTTCATATCAAATATTGTAATTATATACCCTGCCTTTAGAGTTAAAAAGAATAAATAATATTATGAATATATTTTTAATAATTAGTATTGTGTATTCTGTGATTATAGGGGCACATGATGAAGATGATGTAGAAGATGATGGTGCTGAAGACGACGAGAGTGAAGACATTGGGCAAGAAGGCGAGTAGAGATTTCCAACTCCAATAAAATGTAATAGCATGCACATGATTTCTATTGACTTAGATGTTTATGGTAGTTATTTTAACATACATGAATTGTTGGGCTACATTGAGATTTTATTTATGATAAGTTTTATTGTTATTAGATGTAAGAAAGCAGTTATTTATTGTAATTTTTATAGAACATAATGATTGTGTATTACACAAAATCATCTACTACTTACTAGCGAAAAAGTGTTGTATTTGCATTAATTCTTTTTAGAAAAAGTGTTGCTTTTGATATAAAAATTGTTGCATTTATGTGATTAAAATTGCATAAATTGTTGCATTAGATGTTAGAAAGTGTTGCACATATAAGGTATAAAACATCTAAAAGTGTCGCATGTGACACTTAAAAGTGTTGTCATAGCTAATTGGAGGTAAACAAGAAAGTGTTGCACTTACATATAAAAAGTGTTGCATTTTAAAAGTGTTACACTTCTTAAAGATAAGCAACGCTTTTAAAAAGTGTTGCGTATTATAGTTAAAAGTGTTACTTTAGACCTAAGGCAACGCGACTTAAAGCAGCACTTGATAAAGTGTTGCATTAGGCATAATGCAACATTTTCTGCTCCAAAGGTAACACTTTATCAATGTTGCATTAGGCTCATTTTGTAGTAGTGTACCCTTCCCTTTAACAAGAAAAACAGGCTTTTTCTTCAAGTGAGGCCATTTCAGGCTAATTCCTCCAACCACTAACACTGCTTCAGGTAAAGTACGACCATACATGACTTTGTCCATCAGCAGTTGGCAATGCTCTTCGTTCACTTCAGAATCCTCAGGCGTAGGATCATTCAAAGACACTTCGGAGTCAGTCCAAGTCATTTCTCGAGGAACAAACTCGTTTCGAATCCAAATAAACTTCTCTTTCCAGCCACGACAGTTAGGATAAACGTCCGGCATACACGGCGAACCTGGTGATTTCCTTTTTTCAACCGTTACCCAATCACCAGTTCGAGCGGTTTTGAAAAAGCCTCGAAACAAAGGAACGGTAGGAATAATACCCAACGATCGACATTTCAACTCAAAGCACACTATTTTTAAAGAGCCAAGCGGCACGAACTGAGACAGATGTAAGTTGAAATACTCAAGAACATCAAGATAAAACTTCGAAAAGGGGAATCGAACATTCCCAAATTCGAAATGCTTAAGGTATAACCCGAAATACCCTGGAGGGGATTGACGAATGTGAAGATCAGGCGATGGAATCTTAGGGTCATACACACTACTAATGCCAAACTTATCAATAAACCCACAAAACTCCTCGCCGGTAACATCACTATACGAAACCGATAGGTTGTTTTTCCAAGAAGCTATTATCAATTGCAACAATGAACGAGAAAGGTAAAAGCAAGGGTAAAAATCCGAACCTGACGAAGAGAACGTTCAAGTTGTTGGAAAAAATGGGAACCAATGAAGTGATACCGACGGAAACAATGGTGGATTTTCCTCGCCGGCGACAAGGAAGAAGCGTTTCTAGAGAGAGAAAAGCGGAAGATGACAGAAGTTTGAAATGATGAAATGAGGAGGTCGGCGGCTTTTTAAGGAGGCAATGATGAAAATGCATAAATGATGTTACCTGTGGGTCCCCCAAAAATTCAAAAACCGTCGCCTATTACGTGGATAGGGTAAAGCTACGTGTCATCCGGGTATTTCTCTTCACAACCGCCGCCTATTTTTCCCATAACCGCTACAAGCATTAACACTCCGGTTATAAAGGAGTCTCGTGTACGTTTCTTTCAAAAAGGCAGACACAACGGAAAGAAACTGAAAGTGTCACGTGGGATGGTAGTGCAAAGGCTGAAAATTTTAGTCTGACATATCTATTTGAACATAGATACTCCAGACTGGGGGGCTTGATGGCGTATAGTCGGCTTCGCCTCGCAAGTAATGGCGAAGAGGAACAAAACAAGCTAACCTTTGACCTTCAGGTTAACAAGGTCAGGAAGGCAACGACCATTTTTGATGAAAGGATAATAAGTCAAACGACAGGCCTAACTATAAGGTCAAGACAAATAAAGTAACAACAACAGCTAGGCAACAAAAAGGGATGCAGTAAAAAGAAGCCATAGCTTCATAACAGGAAAAGTCATTTTCGGCTCTGACTAAACCTGGAGCTGCAGAGGGCACATCGGATGGACCATTGGATAAAAGGAGTGCCCTTTGACTTTAGGCATTATATATAAGTACACGACCAGCTCAAGGAGGAGGTAATCGGAATTATCTTCTTCATACTTTTATGTCTCTCTCTCTCTGATTCACTTTAGCCCCTTTACTAATTCTCACGCCCGAGCTTGGTCACGAGTATCCACTCGTGGCGAGACTGACGTTGGTTTCTTTCTTTCAGATAGATATTGTTAATAGCGAAGCCATCGCAGCCCTCTCTACTGTTGCAAAGACTGGATCAAGCGAAGCTGGGGAAGTCTTCGTCAGCTACCCGGATCCCATTGTAGCAACAAGTTCCCTTCGGGTGAATTCTTTCATCGTGGTTTTCTCTATCGAAAACCCAACCTGGGGGGTGGGGGTTATTCGAATTGAAAATTTTAATTGAAAATTTTAATTGAAAACTTGAATTGAAAACCATACCAACGGTGAATTTTTTTTACCCATAACTCAGGCTTTGAATTTTTAGAGTGATATATATGACGAGTGAGTTGTTCTCGAACAATTACCGAACCAGCACTGTTTGTGTTTAAGTTGTAAACACGTGAGTACTGTTACTTATATTTTATGCTAGTGAAATCTATGGATGGTGATGGGTAAATACATATATATATATATAGAGGGTGAAGTTCTAATGCGAACGCCTAAAGTATGTGAACGCTACGAACACATTTAAAATGACGGTGGAACTCTTATTTGCGGCGGCAGTGGAATTCTCAACATGGCGGTGGATTATCCTCTTTTCATTTACACTCCATAGTGGAGTATTTATTTAATTATCCTATTCCTATATATAAAGGCACTTCACATGTTACGTCAAGTCCATGTGCGTGTGTTTTTTTATACAATATTGTGTTATGCTTTTTAATGGTATACATGGATGAATTTATTGTGTTCTTTTTCTGCACCTAAAATAATCCAATACAATCATTCTATAGTATAAATATTATGTAATTGAAGATGGTGCAACTTTATGCATCTAAACTAATGTGGATGAGATTGGTTTTCTAAAAGACACATTGGTTTTTTATATGAAAATCAATACATTCATATTGGAATCATTGCATCTTGTCTAAGAACATAAGTTTATTTAAAACATTATTATATGTTGGTTGAAAAATTCAATTGTTTTTCATTTAAAAAATAACTGCATCTAATCTAAGATTATTGCATCTAATTTAAAACCACTGCATCTTATTAAAATCACTGCATTTTATTTAAAACATTATTATATGTTGGTTGAAAAATTCAATTGTTTTTCATTTAAAAAATAACTGCATCTAATCTAAAATCACTGCATCTTATTAAAATCACTATATCTCAATGGTTAAAGGTTACTTCGTTTAGTTCTGTTGCGGTTCGTCTTTTGCAAGTCAAGAAAATTTAAGAATTATGATAATAACATATCAACAAGCATGATGTTTTTTAGAGATACATTAAATTATATTATTTTAATATGATTTATATTATATTCATATTTAAAAGAATTATAATGCTAGTTTTTGAAAAAAAAAAAATATGTATAAAGCTTAAAAACTGATCTAAACATAAAGCATCATAATTGTATATATTTCAAAAAGAAGAACAAAAAAATCATTTTTATGGCCAACAAACTTTGACTTTTAGTCCAACGTTCACTTCAAACGTCCAAAGTCATACCAAACAAACCGTTCGCACGTTCGCAAACTTAAACCGTTCGTATTAGATCTTTTATATATATATATATATATATATATATATATATATATATATAAATTGAATCAATAAAGAACCATGTGTTAAACAAAGAACCTAAAGAACCAATCTAGAACTTTGGATCATCAAAATCAATGAATGAGATTGATCGGTGGCAAAACTGTAATTATTATGTATTAATTTAGGAAGAATATGGCAAAAATGTAATTATCCACAAACCCACGATTTTTTTAAAAAAAAATCACCAAAAACTTTAAATTGCCATAACTTTTTAAGTTTTGTGAATTTAATCAAAAAAATTATACTATTCTTTTAGTTTTTTAATCCTCTTTCAAACAAGATCACTCTTCCTATACTTTTTTAAAATTTTTTTGAAAATGATTTTTTTTTTGCATTTTGGCAGCTGCGCAGGAAAAGCATCTTATTTTTTGCATTTTGGCAGCTCGTCGCTAATGAGCTGAATGTCGTCGCTAATGAGCTGAATGTCGTCGCAAAAGGTTCGTCTCAGATCAGAAATTAGCGACGATCAAGTTTTTTTTTTGCGTTTTTCGTTTTTGCATTTTGTATGTTTATACGATTTATGTTCTACATTCTGCATGTTTTTTGCATTCTGCATTTTGCATGTTTTTTGCATTCTGCATGTTTTTTGCATTTTGTATTCTTCATGTTTTAGGCTTTAGGCTTAAATTACCCAGCTCAAAATGCAAACTACGGATTTTGCATTTAGGCTTGAATTACCCAGCTCAAAATGCAAACTACGGATTTTGCATTTTGGGTTTGAATGAACCCAGCTCAAAATGCAAACTACGGATTTTGCATTTTAGGCTTGAATGAACCCAGCTCAAAATGCAAACTACGGATTTTGCATTTTGAGTTTGAATGAACCCAACTCAAAATGCAAACTTTGCATTTCAAAAAAAAAAAGTTTCAGAAATATATCAAGTCCGGTCTTGTTTGAAAGAGGACGAAAAACTGAATTTAACGGTATAATTTTTATGTTAAAATTGTTAAGAACGAACGGGTTATGATCATTTAAAGTAAATGGGGTTTTTTTTTAAGTTTGTTGATGGGTTTTACTTGGGGTGCTGTAGGCGCCGATGAGTTTTTTTTTTTAATTTCCTTTTTTGCCTTTAAACAATGTGCCACATGTCATCACCAGGGAGGTTCTTTAGATTCTTTGTTTATGGGAGGTTCTTTGTTTAACCACACCCTATATATATATATATATATATATATATATATATATATATATATATATATATATAGATCGTGGATCAATGAAGAAGTTTTTTTGGGGGAGAAGTCTAGGAAGCAAGGAGAAGATGACACATGTCCCTATCCCTTTCAAGTGTACTTTTGGTATTCCTGGTACTTGTGTCTTTCCCCCTAAAACTTTAACATACCATAACTTTTATATACTAAAGTTTTTTCTAAAAAAAATTGCACCACTTTAAAGATAAAATTATGCTCTTTCATTTGATACCAGTATTGCATATTTTAATTTTTTTTAACTATGTTGCACAATATTAAACTGTGTTGCACCAATTTCGCACTGTAAGTCATATCACTATGTTGCACATATTTTGCGCTCTATTACACAACTTTACACTATTTTACACAACATTAATATGTTGCACAACATTCGCACTGTGTTGCACATCAAATACACAGTTTTTCTATTTTTTTCACTATTTTGACCCTAGTTTTGACCAAGATCGCGTTTGATTCGTCAAAAACTTAAAACATAAAAGTTGTAGAGCTTAGTGCACACTTTCTACAGTTTTTCGAATCATTTAAAACGGATGTAGTATGAGCAAGATACGAATTTTTTGGTTTTTTTCTATTTTTTCAACAATTTGACCGTAATTTTGACCAAGATCGAGTTTGATTCGTCAAAAACTTAAAAAATAAAAGTTATAGATCTTGATGTATACTTTCTACAGTTTTTTGAATCACCCAAAAAAAACATGCAACACAGTTTAAAAAACGTGCAACACAGTAAAAATACGTGCAACACAGTTCCGAAGCTGTGCAACAAATTAACGTTGTGTAATATAATGTAAAAGTTGTGTAACACAGCGCCAAATGCGTGCACCAAAGTAATATGCCTTACAGTACGAAATTGGTGCAACACAGTGTAAATTTTGTGCAACATAGTTCAAAAAAAATAAAAAATAAAAAAATATATGCAAGACTGGTATCAAATGAAAGAACATAATTTTATCTTTTTAATGGTGCAATTTTTTTTTTAAAAAAAGTTTACTATATAAAAGTTATGATTGGTTAAAGTTTGAAGGGGTATTGGGTTTTTTTACTCAGCCCACTCTCCTTTCAGGAGAGTGGCTGCCACTCACGCGCGTAATGACTTAAATACCCCTTCAGCCACTTTTTTTAGTGCCCCTCCCACTTAAAGTTCATTTTATTTACTAAAATGTCACTAATCATCCTAACCTTAGATTAAATTTGATCAAAGGCCTAGATTGCTTCCTAGGCTTCTCATTTTTAATTCCTTCTTCCTATATCCCTACCCTATATATATATATATATAGGGTAGGGATCCACTACAAATAATCTTATTCTACAAAAAGTAAGGAGAAATCTCAGTCATTCATTTCCCCTATAACTGCTCCTATAAAATTGGCTTTTTTCTTTTTGTATTAATTAAAATAAATACAGTAAAGGGTATTAAAGTCATTTATCCCACTCCTTACATCCACGTCTGAATATTCATCCGACTACATTTCTCAAAATTCAAAAATTTAACTAAAAATGATTCAGAACTTTATCCAACCTGATGATAAACAAACACCTGCATCGAACAAATTCAGATGCACAAAATCAAGCCGGACAGTTTCAACAGTGAACCATCGACACCCTGTTCAAACAGGGAAACCATCGACAGTGATAAACACAAAATCAACAGTGATGCCATCGACTTCCTATTCAAACCAAACAGTTTCAAACCAATTTCGGAAGAGCTTCAAACCAAATTCAGATGCACAAAATCAAACAGCCAATTTCAGAATCAACAGATGCACAAATCAGTTTAAAAATCTATTTCAGAACTAGTTTCAAAAGAACAAGCGGGCTTCAAAGCAGTTCCAAATGCACAAAAATGGTGACGGTAGTGCACCGTCGGTGGTGATGCAGCGGCGATGATGGAGCAGCGGCAATGTTTTGTGTCCGTTTTGGTGTTGATGTCGTGGTTGTGGTGCATCAGACGACTAGGGTTGCGACAAGGGCGGCGGAGAAATGCACGCAGCGGATGACACAGGCGGCGATGGCGGTGGTCCAAACCCAATATCGAACATCCTTGTCTCGAAAAATCGAAACCCTAACCTGTGGGCGGCGACCGGTTAGCGGTGACCGGCGAAAGGCAAGGTAATGGATGTGCATCATAGATTGCGCTAGACGATAGCTCTGATGGTTGACGATTGAGGAACGGCGGAGGAAGCATGGTGGCGAAGGAAGCATCCGATTAGGGTTTCTCTGTTGGAGGAGCGTATTATAAGGAAGGGGTATGAGGCGTACAGGAGCGTATAAGGATTAAACTTGGTGCATGAAATTAGGGGAGGAGAGATAAAAAACACAATATACCTATTATACCCTTTTGTTAGTTTTTTTTTTAATGCCACGTGTCAATCCCTCCTTTCTCCTTACTCTTTGTATCATAAAACTTTTTTTACTTGAACCTGATTCTATATATATATATATATAGATATATGTATGTATGTATGTATATGTGTTAATGATATTATGTGAATTAATGACATAATATGAATGATATGATGATGCCGATTACAATAGTATCGGGTATGTTAGACTGTTTACTCTGGTAATGGGTACGATAAGATTGTACTGAGTAGATAGGTAAGCTAAGACCGACTACTACGGTAGCGGGTATGTTATGAATGATATGAAACTTATGTGTAACTTGACAAGGGAATGATGAACGTTTTTATAGCATGGTGTAGAGAATGTGTCAAAAGGAAGGTCGACCATTGAGATGATGACCGAAAGAAGGCCGAGGTTTGATTGCACGTTGGGTAGTAGAGAATGTTTCAAAAGATGAACCAAGGCCCCAAAAGAACCAATGAGATTTATCAAGAGCATCAACTGGATGACCAATTGCAACAAGCTGATCATATAGAGACTTAAACTGGCTACTATAATCAGAAGTAGACATCAAACCTTCTGTAATTGTCAAAGAGAATCGCATAGATTCTGAATTCCTTTAACAGAAATGTGGCTATAAGGCTACCCGCATCGGAGCTCCTCACGAGCTCGTGAGGCACCTTCGCGAGCAAGAGGACCATTGCAGCCCTGTGTGAGCAATGGCTCACGGTCACCTGCGTGAGTGGGATCGCGAGAGTGAGCGGCATGTCGTGAGCGGCGCCTTTTTTTCTTTCTTTTTTTTTTTTTTGTGATGTGAGGGCATGTGATGGATGCAGGGGTTTGTGTGATGTGATGAGAAAATGGTGAGTAACTGATGTGGCTGTGTGAGGGGTGTGATGGATGTGGATAGTCTAAGCGTCTTCAAGAGCACACCAAACGTTTATAGATGTGGTAAGGCCAACAGCTTCGGCCATAGCTTCTTTAGAGAGGGATGATTGGAGAATGATAAGGTCACGTTAGTCATCCTCTTTCTAGGAAACAAAAGCAGGATCGGCAGATGATTTATTGTCAAGAAGAATGGTTGCAGGTGTTGGTGAAAGAGAGCCATCAATTTGGCCATGAAGCTATTGATAGTTGAGTAGGGAAACAATTTGATTCATCCACAGCAAATAATTAGAAGAGGAGAGTTTTATGGTGATTAAATGGAGAAGAGTAGAAAGGGAGAGGGGGGATCAGACTTCTCACAAGAAGCCATGAAAGCGACTGTATGTAAGCGAGAGTAGAGGGGGTCAAGAGTTTAGGCTGATACCATGTACGATATCATTCATATCCTTTAAATACTACAAGAGAGAATACAAGGAAATAGTTACAACGAATTCTCTAAACTAGGAAACACAACATTTACACATATTCTAGGAGATATCCTTAATAACATCGCATAATACTAATATAGTTATTGTATGACACTTGTGACACAAAAGAACTTGTTGCGTGATATTGTGCAATTACAAGGCCATAATGATCATGACGAGATTGTGATGTTACTCAGCATGGTTCGTTACCGGCACATGATAGGGAAGTTCGTTCCCATGTAATGAGTATAACATAGGCGAGAGAGAGCTACTTATGCAACAATTAGATGTCTTAGTAGTCAATGGTAGTTGTTAGTTTATTCATTAAAACCTAAAAAAACAAAAATTTCAAGTTTTGTACCTTTAGTTAATAAAAAGAAACAGGTAAAGGCCTCAAGAAATTAAATCGAAAATTTTTAGTATTATCTATAACAAAACTTAAACCTAAAATTTTAAGCATACTTTAAACACCTAATATGTGCCATCTTAAATGCGTCCACAAGAGACTAGTTATTAAATCCTCTACCTAATCAAAAGTTATGACAATTAACATGATCGACAAACATTTTAGGGCAAACTGCATCAAAATACAATGAACTTTAGCTAAGCTATCATTGTATGCTGTGAACTTTAAATTTAAAAAAAAAATACAAGAAACCTAGATATCGTTACCATTGTATACTATCTATGACCTGAAGAGCAGGTTACCGGTCACTTTTAATATTTTTTGTATTTTCTAATTTTTAATTCAGCTGTTCTTCATCTTCATCAAGAACTGTTCTTCAAGACATCTTCATCAAGAACAAACCCACGAATTAACAAAATCTATAATTAAATCTAAAACCCACAATGAAACAAGAACAAAACCCATATAAATCTGTAAATAGGATCCAAAGATTAAAGTGACCTGTTATATCAGGTCATTTGTATATAATGAGATAAATAACTAAGTTTGTTGTATTTTTAAAAAAAAATTTAAAAGTGTATTGTATACATTGGTAGCTTAGCTATAGTTACTTGTATTTTGATATAGTTTGCCCAACATTTTAAAATCGATTTAATAGAGATCTTATTTTACATAGTAAACATATACTAGAATCTATGGGGCAACATATATGTTGCAACGGATATTAAAAAAATTTCGCACAAAAACTCATATTTAAGTCGAGTTTAATATCTAAATATATTATTAAAGAAATTATTTTATGAAGTATAATAAACTAAAATCATATTAAACTAATCATTATAGTAAAGAAATAATATTAAATTTGTGAGGAACGCAGAAAGAGAACATTTGAAGTCATGTTGTATTCTAAATTTAATTGATGACTTAAAGTAGAAAAAACAAAAACAAAAAAAAAAGAAAATGAATTAAAAAATAAATTAATACATGTTAAAAGGTCAAATATAAAATACGCAAAAGCAATTAAAAAAAGAATTTAAAAGAATATAAACGATAAATCTAAATAAACAAGGATTTTAAAGCCAGCGCATTGCGCTGGGTTTATAAATGTAAACTTTTATTATCACAATAAATCATATGATTAGGTTGATCTACATGATAATATATTAATAATTTTATAAAAACACATCCAAAACTAATAGAACGCGTTAGTTTTGATGTTTTTATTTAGTAGACATTGTTATTGGCAAGAACTAATGTTTTATGAAAATTTCATTGTCTCTGCGATTAATATATTCTTTAGAAAGGAAAGGGGTAGTTAAATCCGATAATTTACGATCTAATTTATTCAATATTAAGCAACAGAAAATTTAAAAAAAAATGTAGGCACGATGCTTTAATTAAGCAGAAGTGAAAAAGGTTAAAAGATACAAAAATTAAAAAGAAGTTAAAAAGGATTAAAATCTAGAATCTGTGTTTTTAAGAAATTATATAATTAAAAAAGATCAAAAGATTTAAAAATAATACGAAGTGTCAAAATAAAAATTTAAGAATACTACACGGAAGATTTGAACACTGATCTCCCCCTAACAAAACAATTCCTTAAGACTACGCTCAACCCACATCTTGTTGACAAATATTTAATATATATTATATAAATGTTTTTTTGTGTATGGTACTATAATAAGTAAAGTAGTTCGACTCGATTCACTTACCAATCCACCAAAGAGGATTTTGGTAAATAATTAGGTTTAAACATATTTGATAACAAGGCTTGAAGAATCGCGCGTTGTTGCGAAAAACAAATTAATTTGTAACAAAAAATGTATATAACTCATTAATATAAGATTAAATTCATATTAAATGGAATTTTTTTAAAAGTTTTATATTTAACTTGATATGTGGTGCAAAATCTAAAATTACTATGTTTTAAAATTTAACGTTTAATATTATAACTATGGGGATTCTTATAGTAATAAAGGGTCAAAGTCAATAAATAAAGTAAAACTTCATCTTAATAATAAAAATTGAAATAGAGTTAATTTTTTTAATAAGTTTATTTAAAATTATAAGAGTTAATTGTTTTAATAAGTACATTTGAAATTATAAGTGATTGAAATAATTTTTAAAATCATACATTTAAAGGTGAAACACCATTAAAAAAATTGAAACACCTATAAAGTGTTTCCATTTTTCATCTAAAAAGAATTAAAATTTAAGTAAAATAATCATAATATAATTTACTAAAATAGAAGAATGAATGGTAAAATAATTAGTCAAACCCAATTTCTAATGATTGTAAACATATAAGCAAAAAATAAATAAATAAAAATAAAAAATAAAAATTTGCATCTTAAAGAATTGAATATACTGCATTAATAAATATATAAAATAAGATGGTTAGAGAAATCAACTTTTGAAAATAAATTTTGATGAAAGTATTTAAGTATGGTCTCACTCAAAGATGAGATGAGATTGGAAAAATCGTACAAAAAAGCATGAAAAATAAAGCGATGAGTTGGGCTTTGAACCCAAAACCTACCACTCATATCATGCGTAGCTTATTTGTACGAAAAATAAGATGGTTAGAGAAATAACTTTTGAAAATAAATTGTGATGAAAGTATTTTAGTATGGTCCCACTCAAAGATGAGATGAGATTGGAAAAATTGTACAAAGAAGCATGAAAAATAGAGCGATGAGTTGGGGTTTGAACCAAAAACCTACCACTCATATCATGCATAGCTTACCACTGTGCCACAGGTGTTGTTTGTTAATTATATTCAGCTATTAAATATATATTAAATAATTAAAATTGTTACTGTTTATTTTCTAAAAATATTATTTATACTACATTATAAATAATTTAACTTTCTCTCTCTTAAAAATTTTAAGACTACTTAATTTTAAGTAATACAAGTTTTTGTGCTTAAGATACAAACAATTAAAACAATAGCTTAACTAATTATCCCCTTAATTATCTCAACTAATTTAATTCACCTTTTTCGCTAAAAAATCATTAAACATCACAACAAATATTTAATTTATCTAATTTTGATTAAATTACTTACATCAATACAATTTTAAGCCTATATTATCTTTTTCTCTAATTCTTTAATAATAATATTTTTAATTGATTTTTAAAAACTATTTTAACAACCAATAATGATTGATTGTAAGAAAAGTAAATAAATCAAGAAAAAAAGTAAAGAAAACATGGGTAGGTTGACTAGCACCGCATTTTACACATATCATACCCTACTTTTTAAATAAGACATGTAATCGAGCATAAACCGTTGTCATCACCGCCGCATTGAGCGGGTACAATGATATATATATATATATATATATATATATATATATATATATATATATATATATATATATATATATATATATATATATATATATATATATATATATATGACATTATGACTTAACTTTTGAAACACTGATGGGCTAAAATTAAAGCATCTCCCATATATATTCTTTAAGTTTTGAATAACAGTTTATTTATTTTGTTCTATAAGCTACCAATTTCCATAAATTTGGAGTATCTATATTTAAATATTGAAATCATGAAATCATGAAAGATTTTAATTACTTCAAGCATCTGCCATATATATTCTTTAAGTTTTAGGTAAGTAGATCTTTTTTCTCACTCTACTGTAAAAGAAAACATGCAAAAGTTACCAATTTTTCCCATAACATTGGAGTATATATCTAAAATATCATAAAATCTTATATACTTCATGATTTGTTAAATCTCATAAATATTATTGTTTGATATGGAAAAGATAGATATGGCTGATATGCATTGAAAATTACTAGTAATAATCATGGTATATACCTTTATACATATAAACAGTTACATAACCGTTAAAACTAATAAAAGACACCACTTAAAGCGTTGGTTAGTAGCAATGACAAAAGACCTTGTATCCGATGGGGAACCCGATATCTGGTATAACTTGACCGGGGAATCGCCGAGTTGATTGGAGATGGGGACGGGAAATCCCAAGTTGACTGGGGATAGGGACGGTGACAAGGATTTCCGAACTTAGAAACGGGGATGGGGATACCTCTTGGTTTCCCTAACCCGTACCTGATCCCGAAGTGGGATATATATATATTTATAGGGGAGGGTTCAGACGATAACTGCGGCAACCAATATTAGCCGTTGGTTTGATAAGTAAAATTCATGGATATAGAGCGTGTGAGGATCAAGTGTGGCAGAGTGCATGTGATGAATTCATGGGTGGGTGACGACATTAAAGGAGGGGAACTGGACGGCTCAGATTAGTTCTTGCAGTTCTCGTACAATAAACGGTTCTCGTTTGAACTTTTGCCTACACACACACACAGTGTGTGTGTGTGTGTGTGTGTGTGTGTATATATATATATATATATATATATATATATATATGTATGTATATATATATATATATATCCCGGCGGCTGCAAATGAGCGGCTTTGCCGCCAAGGAAGACAAGAAGGCATTGGTTGAACTCAGTAGTTCAAGAGTCCACACTGGGACGGGTTTATATATATATATATATATATATATATATATATATATATATGTATATATATATATATATATCTATATATATGTATATATGTTAGTCCCAAATCAAATGTTTGTAGAAGGGGTTTGAATACAAACTTTAGCTTTTTAAGTCTAAATGCATACACTAATACTTTTAATATAATTCTTATTGATATGAATGAAGAATTACATTTACAAGGAAGCGAAATTTTGAAATACAATAAAAGGTGGCAACTAAAATGTCTAACACATAGACAAACTACTCTAAAACAACAAATGTTCGAGAGGTCCAACACATGGATA
This sequence comes from Pulicaria dysenterica, assembly GCA_947179395.2. Taxonomy (NCBI): domain Eukaryota; kingdom Viridiplantae; phylum Streptophyta; class Magnoliopsida; order Asterales; family Asteraceae; genus Pulicaria; species Pulicaria dysenterica. Next base: position 40,309,449 of record OX359294.1, read on the forward strand.
CGTTTTCTACACTTTAAGCTAACTCTAAAACTTGCTCTTGCTTAAAAGCTTTAAAATTTGTTCTTCCAGAGAGAATTCAGTGAGTGTAATTCTTCGCATTTTGCATGTTCAGAATGCATGAGTATATATAGAAACTTGGGCAAACGGTTGTGTTGGGATTCGAGGGGTACAATACTAACAGCGGAATACAACCAAATCTCAATCTCAGAGATCACAACTGGATCAACTAGGGGAACAATAGCAGATATATGTTGGGATTTACATGGTATAACAAGCACAGCGGAATAAAAATACATAAATCAAATCCCAAGATCACAACTGGATCAGGTTGGGAAACAGAACAAATAATCACATTATAACAAATAAAATATGTGTATACATAAAAGTATTAAAAAGGATAAGAAAAATATACACTGAACTTCTATAGGGGGATACACAGCTATTGCACCCTTTGAACTGGCTGCTAGACCGCCAACGATAATAATACCCGAATCAAAAAGTCGGTCCCAAGTGTGTATCACCAAAAGCTGCCGGCTTTTGGTGTGGTTCGATCGTCGCCGAGAAGCCGCCGCAAAAAGGGGATTCGGATCTTGCGCTGTCGTACGCCGAAGAGAGAGAAAAGGCAGCCGCCGCAGGGCGCCACCGTCAACCACCGAAGGCCGCCGCTAAGACCACAGTCGATCACCGCCGTTCGGGTGGTGGTGGTTGTTCTCGGCCGAAGAGAGCAAGGGAGAAAGAGAGACAAGAAAGAGTTTGCTTTGCCCTTTTTTGCTTAATTGTGATTAAAGAGTCAAAATGGAGGCTAAGATCGCGACAAAACCGAAACTGGAGGAACTAAAAAGTCAAAATGGAAAAAGGTTGGTGTGTAGGCAAAGATCGCGCCTCGATGCAGATATGGATCATGGCGTGATTTCTTGTGACGTTCACGCCGCGATTTCTTAAGTGATCGCGGCACGATCGCGCGTCTGACAGCATGCGACTTTATTCTTTTCACCTCCACACTCCACCAATGCATGGCTTGACCATGATTACTCTCTTGGCCGGCCTTGGGTAGTTCTAGAGGCTCAAAAGAGTTTATAGAATGCCTTCTTTTGTCTCTCTTTAGCTCTCTTGGTTAAGTAAAAAAGACACATAAAGAAGACTTCAAGTGTTGCTCTTGTTGGGGTTCGACATCACTCGCAATGGAAGCAAAAACAGATTTTAAAGTAACATGCATGAACAAAAATTCAAGATTCAAACCCCAAAAATTGTACCAATCTCTACAACTAGTCATGCAACTTAAAAGAGAGAGTAATGAGAGTATTATACCCTTGATATCTTTGGAGTTGTTGGTGGTTGTTAATACAAGCAAAAATCGACCTCCTTTCTCTAATGAAGTCTACCCCGGGATAACCACGATCTTGGTGTACTAGCACCCCTTCAAGTATCCTTCACCTTTGTAGAGATACTCTCTTGAACAACCAACTCAAAACCACCAGCAATGAACTCTATTGAACTCTCTTGAACATCTAGACAACTCTTTTAGTTTATATGTATTTAAGTCTCACAAATGGTAAAAGGATGAGAGTAGAGGCAAATGGTATGTTTAAATAAACCCCACGTGCCCCTTAGAAGTCCTCATGACCGGCCATAGGGAGTATCAAACGAGAGACATGCATTGGTGGAGTGTAGAGGTGGAAAAACCAAATGATTGCATGCAGTCTGACACGTAATCGCGTTGCGATCTCCTAAGAAATCGCGCCTTGACTGCCACAAGAAATCACGCCGCGATCACCTAACGGGATCGAGGCGCGATCTTTTCCAGCACACCAACCTTTTCCATTTTGACTCTTTAGTCCCTCCAGTTTCAGTTGTTGTGAAGACCAACCCTCGGTGTGTGACCCAATAGGCCCATACATCATCAACAGTGATTAATTGGCGTACTTTTGTCAGTGGACGTACTACAACAGACTCCCACTTGCACATGACTCACCGTGCCCATGAAATCATAGACAAAGAGCGGCCTTTAGCAAGACATCATTGCCCTCCAAGTCAGTATGGGTTATGTCTTCTGAACAAAAAACCATATCTCACACCTGTATGAAATGACCCTATAGATAAGGGATCAAACATCCTTTTGTTAGTGATATCCTTGTGAATATGAGACATGGTACTAAGTCATTCTCAGTTGTTCACGATTATGTTTCTCGAACAAGATTGGTGGTGACCAACACATACAAGTTGCAATCGATCACTCACCATTGCACACTTGAGCACAACCATGCATTTTGGTGTCAGCGACCAATCATCGAGGGGCCCAGGGATATCTCTCTAAGTAGAGCAACAAATTCATTTGACTACAATGCCCACCGTATTGGCAATACCTTTCCTGATAACTCCGTTTATAACAACCAGTTACGGACTGCGTTTGAAAGCAACTAAAACAAAGCAAGTCAATATGATGCCGACACATGCATCTCCAGTCTAAGGATGAACTGATATTATCATCCTGATTCTATCCATGATAAGTACCACAAAGTGGAATCAAGTGTGGGTCGTCCAGTCACTTGAAACCCCTTTCAAGTACATGCAAAGTATTGTGTCCTCGTGTCCCAATCACCATTAGACACATGAATAATCACTCCCCTCAGTCTTCATTTAGACTTCCTTCCCAAGTAGAATGACTGACTTTGAACGTTTAGAATGTAAACCCGCAATAAATACCCGCAACTTGCGTATTACTAAATCTCCATTCAATAATCGATAAATACAATAAATACAATACCGCTTAAGTTCCCAAAATGGTAAATACATCAAATACAATAACCAAAATACAAATACATAATCAAACCAAATTGCTAGAAAATCTAATACCAATAGCACGAGTATGAGCTTCGTGCTTTGCCTGCGATAGTGGTTTGGTGAACGGATCCGCCACATTGCTATCCGTGTATACTCTGCTGATAATAATATCTTCACTCTCGACCACATCCCGGATATAGTGATATTTTCGGGGATATGTCTCAACAGGGTCGGAAATGCTAGGAACCACTCCCAGATCTTGGATGAACTTCCTCATCCACACGGCCTCCTTAGCAGCTTCACTGGCCGCAATATACTCTGACTCGGTAGTAGAATCGGCCACAGTGTCTTGCTTGAAGCTTCTCCAGGAGATAGTACCACCATTCAACAGGAACACAAAACCCAGTTACTCTAAGCTCTTCCTCACCGCCATATACTAAGAACATCTCCTTAGTCCTCCGATGATACTTGAGAATGTTCTTCACCGCCGTCCAATGTGCTTCACCAGGGTTGGCTTGATATCTACTTGTCATAGTCAAAGCATAAGAGACATCAGGCCTTGTAAATAGCATGGCGTACATGATCGAGCCTATTGCCGAAACATAAGGAAGTCGCCTCATTACTTCCTGTTCCTTATGGGAATTTTGGCATTGAGTCTTACTCAATACCAAACCATGTGACATACGAATAAACCCCTTCTTGGAGTCCTCCATCCTAAATCTCTTTAGGACCTTGTCAATGTACGTACTCTTGCTCAAGTCAATCAACTTGCGAGATCTATCTCAATAGATCTTAATTCCAAGGATATAAGTTGCATCCCTTAAGTCCTTCTTGAGAAACAACTCCCTAGCCAGGCTTTTACACCTTGCAAAGTTGGGGCATTGTTTCCAATGAGTAGTATATCATCTACATAAAGAACCAGGAATACAACTATGCTCCCACTAGCTCTAATGTATACACATGGCTCATCCTTGCTTTTAGAAAAGCCAAACTCTTTGACTTTCTCGTCGAATCACAGATTTCAGCTCCGAGAGGCTTGCTTAAGCCCATATATGGACTTCTTTTGTTTGCAGACTTTATCCGGATACTCTGGATGAACAAAACCCTCAGGCTGTGTCATATACACCTCATCTGATAGTGTTCCGTTAAGGAACACGGTTTTGACGTCCATTTACCAAATCTCATAATCATGAAATGCAATAATGGCTATAAGTATCCGGATAGACTTCAACATAGCCACCGGGGAAAAGGTCTCCTCATAGTCTACACCATGAGTTTGCGTGAAACCCTTAGCCACCAGTCGGACCTTGAAGGTGTCTACCTATCCATCCACGCCGATCTTCTTCTTGAAGACCCATTTGCACCTGACTGGTTTGCACCCGGGCATGGGATCAACCAAGTCCCAAACTTGGTTATCCGACATGGACTTAATCTCGGAATCCATTGCTTCCTTCCACTGGGCGGACTCAAAGTCCACCACAGCGTCCTAGTATTTGGTAGGTTCATCAGAATCTACTACCAAGTCGATGCCATCAGATATGTGAAAACCATATCTCTCTGGCTCATGCCGACTTCTACCAGATCTTCTAAGAGGTAATGAGTCTAAATCATCTTCTCTAGCATCATCTGGCTGAGAATCAACCATTGCCAGTTGTGAGCTAGTGCCAACATCAGGTTCCTTATTGGCAGGCTCTTGAATTTCTTTAAGATCAACCTTCCTCCTACTAGCGTTCTTAGATAGCAGCTCCCTCTCAAGAAATACTACCCTTCGAGCAACAAACACCTTTTTCTCAGAAGGTTTGTAGAACAAATATCCCATAGACCTAGAAGGGTAACCAATGAAGTAACACCTCTCAGCCCTGGGCTACAATTTGTCCTCTACCTCACGTCTTACATATGAAGGACAACCCAAACTTTGAGATATGAGAGGGATGGAACCTTTCCATGCCACATCTCAAATGGTGTTTTCTAAACCTTCTTTCTTGGTACGAGGTTAAGGATTCTACCAGCCATTTCAATTGCATAAACCCAAAACGTAACGGGATCATCTATGTTACTCATAATAGACTGAACTATATCTAACAATGTTCGGTTTATCCTCTCGGCGATACTATTTAATTGAGGTGTCCTGGGAGGGGTAAATTGCGAAATAATCCCACAATCCCTTAGATGGTCACGGAACTCGGTACTAAGATACTTTCCACCTCTATCAGATCTGAGCATCTAAATCCTTTTCCCTAGTTGATTTTCTACTTAGTTTTGATAAGTCTTAAATACCGCAAAGGTATCCGACTTTTTTCTCACTAAGTAGACATACCTATATCGACTATAATCATCAATAAAGGTCACGAAGTAGCGGGAGTGATCTTTAGTTGCATGCTTGAACGGACCACACACATGAATGTGAACAATATCCAACAAGTCTTGGCCCCTCTCACATACATTGGTGAAGGGTGCTTTGGCCATCTTTTTCAATAAACAAGATTCGCATACTTCATTAGACCCATGGTCAAATGATTCCAAATCCCATTTGCTTGGAGCTTGGCGATGCGTTTCTTGATTATGTGGCCTAACCGACCATGCCATAAAGATAACTTATCCAAAACACTTTTGGATCCCAAATCAACATTCATGATTGATCTATTGCTTTGCAAGCTTACACTTGTCTCGTATATGCCATGACATGGAAATGCTTTGAAATATAAAACATAATTTTTATAACCAAAATAGAACCATTAAGAAATTCAAAGTAATATCCATCGTCGTACAAGGCATAAAGGGAAATAATGTTTCTTGCCACATATGGCGAATAAGATATATTTAACAAAACAATAGATAAGCCAGATGGAAAGGCGAGCTCAACATTCCTAATCTTCTCAACCGGGACAACCGACTTGTTTCCCATGATGAGATCCAGCTCTCAATTAACCAAGTCCCTACTTCTTCTTAGTACCTGTACATTATTACAGACGTGAGTACCACACCTGGTGTCCAAGACCCAGGCATTAGAAGTAGAAGTGTTATGGAGTTCAATAATGTATGTACCGGAGGCAGCGGCACCTTTAGCTCTTAGCTTCTTGAACTCCTCCGTATACTTCGGGTAACTTGTCTCTTCTCCCTGCAGAAGAAGCAGGTTTCCTCTTCCGGTGAGGTGGCAACAGTAGCTACTTCCTTCCCCTTCAACTCCGGGGTTAGGTTAGGTTTGGGCTTCGGTGTTGCCACCTTGGCCTTCCCATTGCCCTTCCCCTTTGACTCGGAAGCGGGTTGCTTCCGCTTCTTACCACACCCATTGTTTGCAAGGATGGCAGTGGAGGTAGAGGGCTTTGATTTGGCCATGTTAGACTCGGCGGTCTTCAACATGACGTGAAGCTCCATCAAGGGCTTGTCCATGTTGTGCATATGGAAGTTCACAATGAACGGTCCATATGATGGAGGCAAGGATTGGAGGATGATCTCCACCACCAACTCCTTCCCCATGGAAAAGTCCAACCTCTCGACTTGGTTCACATATACCTTCATACGAAGGATATGGGCACTCACGTTGCCGCCATCTTGCATCCGGAAACCGATAAAGGCCTTGACACATTCGTAGAACTCTTGCCGAGCTTGCTGTTGGAACATGCCCTTAAACTGAGATATCATCTCATATGCACCTCACAGTCTCGAATTGCCTTTGCAGTTCGGTACTCATGGTCGTTAGCATGAGGCAAGTGACATCATTAGTGTCTTTGACGTGTTTATCATAGGCGTCTTTCACGGCCCTTGTCGCGTTGGTAGTAGGGGGTCTGGAAGAGGTGAATCAAGGACCTCAAGCTTCATTTCATGGTGAAGGATGATTCTTAAAGTCCGGTGCCAATCCATGAAGTTAGGCCCAGTGAGTTTCTCCTTTTTAAAAAATGGACGGAGCGACATTTTTGTGGTAGTGGTGTTAGTGCTAGTAGATGCCATCTACAAGCAAAGTACAATGTTTGGTTAGTTTAAAGTATTAAATCCTTGTTAAATAATTACCCACTTGTTATGAAAAAAAATTATCTTAACAAGGGCTAAGAACCTTATTTCACTCCAATTCATAACGGGTTTTCCGTGGATCACTTCTTGAAGCTATTTAGGATGGTAAACGCTTTACCAATTGAAACTTATGATTACAAATCTTAGACACTTGCGGGATCCTAGGTACTCATAGCACCTTCTTGGCATGTTTGATCCCTCCACACCAATTCCTCGTTAAGTCGCTTTGGTAGCTAGGTTTAGGTACGACAACCACCAAGGCGTATTAAGTTGGAATTGTAAATCGACCGTCAAGATAAACAGTGGTACTCTATCCCAATGGTTGGCTCATCTAATGCTCGACAACCGACCTTGCGAGTTACCACACGCACCTTACACACAGTTACACAAAACCGGTTCGGCTAAAGCTCGACAACCGATATTGTTTCACTAGATTCGGGTGATGTCATCTTACGGGTGGCGTCAGATTTACATTTTGAAAAAAAAACGGGACTTTTGTTTTTTTGGTTAAAAAACCTCTATTCAATTTGATTAACAAAAAGTGACAAATCCCCGTTTTCACTATTTGGAAATAAACACTTTATTACCAATTGTTAATCATGTGGAGTTTGTTAACCAATTCAAAACTCTTTTGGTTTTTATCTTGGAAAAAAATTTCTAGCATGCAAAGATCCTAAACATCCATGCAATAAAATACAAAATAAACAACCACGCATGCAACAAAATAACCAGTAACGAGCCACGATAATCTATTTTAAACTAATTTACAATTACAAAGAATAGAAATCGGCATGCAAGCCGTTAAATAATTATAAACCGAATAAATAAATTATTATTACATACCAATGTGGTTAAAACCACCAAATGAATAAATACATAATTTAATCACAACCAAACACATCACATAGGTCAAATGGGCTCTTTTGTTACCAGATTTTATTACAACCACAACAACAACAAAACTAAACATGGTGTGCCACACAAAACCATATAATCTTATGTATCTTGGTTAAGATTATTTCAAAAACACTCAAGGTACTAATAATCCCATGTACGTATGCATTAGGAACCTCAAACACTTTGAAATTCTATAGTCATACATAGATAATGTAAGTATATGTAATTACCCATTCTCATGCTAAAATGTTAATCCACATATAAATGCACCATCCAAGATACAAGGAAACTTAAACACAACATATCATAAATTCTGGAAAAATCAAGAAACCATAAACGTGCCAAAAACCCTAACAAATTTGATTTTAAAACAAAGAATGGAAACTGCCACTGTAGACAGATCGTGCCGCTAACTATAGGAAGGTTGGCGCCGTGAACTCAGCAAAAGATAGCGCCGCTAACTCATAAATTCTTGTTAGCGGCGCTATCGCTTCCTAAGTTCACGGCACTAACCATGCCATGGTAAGCGGCGCGATCTCTGACCAGTGGCAGCTTCCATGTTTTTGTTTAAAAAATCAATTTTGTTCTGGTTTTTGGCTCGTTTATGGTTTTCTATATTTTTCCAGAAATTATGATATGATGTGTTTAAGTTGCCATGTGTCTTGGTTGGTGTATTTATATGTGGATTATCATTATGGCAGGAAAATGAATAATTGCATATACTTACATTATGTATATATGACTATGGAATTTCAAAGTGTTTGAGGTTCCTAATGCATACATACATGGGATTATTAGTGCCTTGAGTGTTTTAGAATAATCATAACCAATATACATAAGATTGCATGGTTTGTGTAGCACACCATGCGTATTTGTGATGTTTTGGTGTTGTAATAAAATCCGGTAACAAAAGAGCCCATTTGACCTTGTGATGTGTTTGGTTGTGATTAAATTATGTATTCATTCTTTTGGTGGTTTTAACCACATTGGTATGTAATAATAATTTATTCATTCGGTTTGTATTTATTTACGGCTTGCATGCCGATTTCTATTCTTTGTAATTGTATTTAGTTTAGAATAGATCATCATGGCTTGCATGCCATTTCCATTTAAAATTGTGTGTTTTGTAAAAGAAGAACCGAAGGCAACCAACGGGAACCTTGGAGAAGTGTCTTCGCCAAACTTGGATCCTTAGTTGACTTTGTCTTGCCCGATGGCTCACGGGCAAGATGCATAGGATTATTTTGGCTCGTTACCGGATATAATATTACATGCGTGGTTGTTTATTTATTTTGTATTTTCATGCATGGATGTGTAGGAACTTCGCATGCTAGAAAACTTTTCAAAATAATAAAACCAAGAGTTTCGAATTGCTTAACAAACTCCGCGCGCCACATGATTAACAATTGGTAATAAAGTGTTTATTTCCAAATAGTGAAAAACGGGGATTTGTCACTTATTTGTTAATCAAATCGAAAAGAGGTTGTTAACCGGAAAAACAAAAGTCCCGTTTTTCTTCAAAATGTAAATCTCACGCCACCCGTAAGATGACACAACGCGAATCTAGTGAAAGAAGATCGGTTGTCGAGCTTTAGCCGAACCGGTTTTGCGTAATTGTGTGGAAGGTACGTGTGGCAACTCGCAAGGTCAGTTTTCGAGCTTCAGCTGAGCCGGCCATTGGGGTAGAGTACCACCATGTATCTTGACGGTCGATTTACAATTCCATCTTAATACGCCTTGGTGGTTGTCGTGCCTTGGTGGTTGTCGTGCCTATACCGAGCTACCAAAGCGGCTTAACAAGGAATTGGTGTGGAGAGATCAAACATGCCAAATAGGTACTATGAGTACCTAGGATCCCGCAAGTTTCTAATATTTTTAATCTCGGATTGCAAATGGTAAATCGTTTACAGCCTAAATAGCTCAATGAAGTGATCCGCGGAAAACCCGTCATGGATTGAAGTGAAATAAGGTTCTTATCCCTTGTTAAGATAATTTATGTTCATAACAAGTGGGTAATTATTTAACAAGGATTTTAACACATCAAACTAACCAAATGTCGTACTTTGCTTGTAGATGGCATCTACTAGCACCAACACATTTACCGCGAACATGTCACTCCGTCCATTTTTGGAAAAGGAGAATCTCTCTAAGACTACCTTTATGGACTGGCATAGGACATTGCGACTCATACTTCGCCATGAAATGAAGTTTGAGGTCCTTGAGTCACCTCTTCCGGACCCTCCTGCTACCAATGCGACAAGGGCCGCAAATGACGCCTATGAAAAGAGCGTCAAAGACACAAACGATGTCACTTGCCTCATGCTTACGACCATGAGTCCCGAATCGCAAAGGCAATTCGAGACTGTGAGTGCGTATGAGATGATATCTCAGTTGAAGCACATGTTCCATCAGCAAGCTCGACAAGATCTATACGAATGTGTGAAGGCCTTTATCGGTTGCCGGATGCAGGAAGGCAGAAACGTGAGCTCCCACGTCCTTCGTATGAAGGTGTACAAGGATCAGCTCGAGAGGTTGGGCTTTCCCGTGGGGAAGGAGTTGGCGGTAGATGTCATCATCCAATCCTTGCCTCCTTCACATGGACTGTTCATCGTGAACTTCCACATGCCCAACATGGACAAGTCCTTGATGGAGCTTCACGGCATGTTGAAGACCGCCGAGTCTAACATGGCCAATTTGAAGCCCTCCACCTCCATTGCCGTCCTTTCCATCAACGAGGGTGGTAAAAATTGGAAGCAACTGTTGGGAAAATGATCTCATCAGTTAAGATTTGATGAGACAAAGTTATGTTTGTAAGATGAGTTCTACATATAACTTAAACAGAATTATGATGCTTAGTCAGACTAAACACTTATAGTGATTCAGACTGAGTATAAGCTGAATATAAACTGAGCATATGTTAGACCAGTCTATATTATACCTTAGTTAGATTATTAATGTATTTGATAATCTGTGTATGTCACATAAGGTATATATCGAGTATTCAGCTTGATGTGTTTCAAGCTGAGTGACTCAGCTCAGAAGCAGAGTCAGCTCAACAGAGTTAATAAATATGTTTTATTTAACTCTTTGAACTTATAAGGATGAGTTAATAATTATACATGTTAGTTCATGTTTGAATTCGGGTTTGTTCTCGAAGAACCCAGCTTGATGAGTTTCAAGCTGAGTAACTCAGTCTGAAGTAAGAAGTTAGTTTAAAGATAATTTAAATATGTTTTAAATTCATCTTTATCTCTCTCTATATCTACGGCGCGGATAAGAAGACTTCAGAATCAAGATTGAAGATTGAAGACTCAAGATAAGAAGATTCAAGATTCAAGATTCCGAGTTATCCGATAGTTAGTTAGCAAATTAGGATGAGTCCAGTTTGTTAGAAACCGTAGGAACAGGATTATAAATACTTATCTCCTGATAAGTTTAGAGGTACGACTACGACTATGATTCTGATAAGAATTGCAGAGCCAAAAAACCTCACCTCACCGTATGTGTTACGATTCTTGAATCATTGTTTGTCAGTTCAACGTGATCAAGAAACTCACAGATTGCCAGATCATTCATGTGTTTGAATTGTCACATTAGTTGTGATATTGGTAAGTAATCATTAGTTGATTCAATATGTGAAAAATCATGTTTAGAGAGGCGTCAGTATCTATAATCATAAGTTGATTATAGATAGCTAAGTTTGAGAGATTGAGATATTTATATTAGGTGATTATATATCAAGAGTTGCTTACTTGATAATTACTGTAATCATCTTCTTATTCAAAGCATTGTAATCATATTCATATTAATAAAAGCATTCGACTGATTGTGGTTTGATTTACTGTGTGTAACACTTTTAATTGAATTTTTCAATTTCCGCAGAAAGTGTATTCAACCCCCTTCTACACACTGTTACTTGTTGTTATTCTTACCAAGGGACCAACAGCAACCCGCTTCCGGCTCTAAAGGGAAGGGTAAGGGGAAGGCCAACGTGGGAACACCAAAGCCCAAACGTAACCCTACCCCGGAGCTGAAGGGGAAAGAGCCGGCTACCGCTGCCACCTCACCGAAAGAGGCAACCTGCTTCTTCTGCGGGGAGAAGGGACACTACCGGTGTAGTTGCCCCAAGTATACAGAGGAGCTCAAGAAGGTGAGAGCTAAAGGTGCCAATGCCTCTGGTGCATACATGATTGAACTCCATAACACTTCTACTTCTAACGCCTGGATCTTTGATACCGGGTGTGATACTCACATGTGTAATAATGTGCAGGTACTAAAAAGAAGTAGGGACTTGGTTGATGGAGATCTGAATCTCATCATGGGAAACATGACAGTTGTCCTGGTTGAGAAGATAGGGAGTGTGGATCTCGCCTTTCCATCCGGCTTATCTTTTACTTTATTAAATGTATCTTATTCGCCCTGCGTGGCAAGAAACATTGTTTTCTTTTATGCCCTGTATGACGATGGTTATTCTTTTGAATTTGAAAATGGTTCTATTTTATGTTATAAAAATTATGTTTTATATTTCAAATCATTTCCATGTCAGCATATATGAAACAAGCGTGAGCTTGAAATGTGTTTTGGATAAGTTATCTTTGTGGCGTGGTTGTTTAGTCCACATAAACAAGAAATGCATCGCCAAGCTCCAAGCGGATGGGATCTTGGAATAATTTGACCACGGGTCAAATGAAGTATGTGAATCTTGTTTATTGGGCAAGATGACCAAAGCACTCTTCACCGGTGTATGTGAGAGGGCGCAAGACTTGTTGGATATCGTTCACACTGATGTGTGTGGTCCGTTCAAGCATGCCACTAGAGATCACTCCTGCTACTTCATTGCCTTTATTGATGATTATAGTCAATATGGGGTATGTCTACTTGGTCAGACAAAAGTCGGATACCTTTGAGGTATTTAAAATTTATCAAAAGGAGTAGAAAATCAACTAGGGAAAAGGATTAAGATGCTCAGATCTGATAGAGGTGGTGAGTATCTTAGTACCGAGTTCCATGACCATCTAAGGGATTGTAGGATTATCTTGCAATTTACCCCTCTAGGATGCCTCAATTGACTTGTCATCGAGAGGAGGAACCGAACATTGTTAGATATGGTTCGGTCTATGATGAGTAACACGGATGTTCCCGCTACGTTTTAGGATTATGCAATTGAAATGGCTGGTAGAATCCTTAACCTGGTACGAACAAAGAAGGTTAAGAAAACACCATTTGAGATGTGGCATGGAAAGGTTCCATACCTCTCATATCTCAAAGTCTGGGGATGTCATGCCTACGTGAGACGTGAGGTAGAGGTCAAGTTGGAGCCCAGGGCTGAGAGGTGTTACTTCATTGGCTACCCTTCTAGGTCTATGGGATATTTGTTTTACAAACCTTCGGAGAACAAGGTATTTGTTGCTCGAAGGGTAGCCTTCCTTGAGAGGGAGCTGCTATCCTGGAACACTAGTGGGAGGAATGTTGATCTTGAAGAAATTCAAGAGCCTGCCAATGGGGAACCCGATGTTGGCACTAGCTCACAACCGGCTATGGTTAATTCTCAGCCAGATGATGCTGGAGAAGCTGAAGTAGATCCATTGCCTCTTAGAAAATCCGGTAGAAGTTGGCATGAGCCAGAGAGATATGGTTTTCACATATTTGAGAACACCGAATTAGTAGTAGATTCTGATGAACCTACCAAATACCAGGACACTGTGGTGGGCCCTAAGTCTGCCAAGTGGAAGGAAGCAATGGAATCCGGGATTAAGTCCATGTCGGATAACCATGTTTGGGACTTAGTTGATCCCGTGCCCGAGTGTAAACCCGTTGGGTGCAAATAGGTCGTTAAGAAGAAGATCGGCGTGGATGGCGAGGTAGACACCTTCAAAGCCCGATTGTGTATAAGGGTTTTACGCAAACTCATGGTATAGACTATGAGGAGACATTTTCCCCGGTGGCCATGTTGAAGTCTATCCAGATACTTATGGCAATTTCCACATTTCATGATTATGAGATTTGGCAAATGGATGTCAAAACCGCGTTTCTTAATGGAACACTATCAAAGGAGGTGTATATGACACAGCCTGAAGGTTTTGTACAACCAGAATTTCCGGATAAAGTCTGCAAGCTAAAGAAGTCCATTTATGGGCTTAAGCAAGCCTCTCGGAGCTTGAACCTATGCTTCGACAAGAAAGTCAAAGAGTATTGCTTCTCTAAGAGGAAGGATGAGCCATTTATTAGACCTAGTGGGAGCATAGTTGTATTCCTGGTTCTTTATGTGGATGATATTCTGCTTATTGGGAATGACGTCCTAACTATGCAAGGTGTAAAAAGCTGGCTAGGGAGTTGTTTTTCAATAAAAGATCTAGGGGATGCAGCTTATATTCTTGGGATAAACATCTATATAGATAGAACTCGCAGGTTGATTGGCTTAAGCCAGAGTATGTACAATGACAAGGTCCTAAAGATATTTGGGATGGAGGACTCCAAGAAGGGGTTCATACCTATGTCACATGGTTTGGTATTGAGTAGGACTCAATGCCCAAGTTCTCCTGAGGAACGGGAAGTAATGAAGCGAGTCCCTTACGCTTCGGCGATAGGATCGATCATGTACGCCATGTTATGTACAAGGCCAGATGTCTCTTGTGCATTGAGTATGACAAGTAGATATCAAGCTAACCCTGGTGAAGCCCACTGGACGGCGGTAAGGAACATTCTCAAGTAGACGAAGGAGATGTTCTTATATATGGCGGTGAGGAAGAGCTTAGAGTAACTGATTACTCTGATGCTAGCTTCCATACTGACAGGGATATCTACCGGTCTCAATCAGGGTTTGTGTTCTTGTTAAATGGTGGTTCTATCTCCTGGATAAGCTCGAAGCAAGACACTGTGGCCGATTCTACTACCGAGTCAGAGTATATTGCGGCCAGTGAAGCTGCTAAGGAGGCCATGTGGATGAGGAAGTTCATCCAAGATCTGGGAGTGGTTCCTAGCATCTCCGACCCTGTTGAGATTTTCTGTGACAACGAGGGTGCGGTGGCATTGGCAAAGGAACCGAGGTCTCACCGACGCACGAGACATATTCCCAGGAAATATCACTATATCCGGGACGTGGTCAACAGTGGAGATATTATTTTTAGCAGAGTACACATGGATAACAATGTGGCGGATCTGTTCTCCAAACCACTATCGCAGGCGAAGCACTAAGCTCGTACTCATGCTATTGGTATTAGATTTGCTAGTGATTTGGTTTGATTATATATTTGTATTTTGGTTATTGTATTTGATGTATTTACCTTTTGGGAACATTAAGCAGTAATGTATTTATTGTATTTATCAATTATTAAATGGAGATTTTATAATACGCAAGTTGCGGGGATCTCTTTCAATCTATACTGTGTTCCACCTTAGCATGTTTTACTTCTTCCCTGGATGTGTTTACATTCTAAACGTCCACACTTAGTCATTCTTCTTGGGAAGGAAGTCTGAATGAAGACTGATGGAAGTGATTGGTCATGTGTCCAATGGTGATTGGGACACGGAGACGCAATACTACGCCTGTACTTGGAAGGGTTTTCAAGTGATTGGACGACCCACACCTGATCACACTTTGTGGTACTTGTCATGAGTAGAATCAGGATTATAATATCAGTTCATCCTTAGACTGAAGATGCATGTGTCGGCATCATATTGACCTTTTTTGTTCTAGTTGCTTTCAAACGCAGTCCGTAACTGCTGTTATAAAGGGAGTAATTGGAAAAGGTATTGCCAATGTGATGGGCAATGTAGTCAAAGGAATTTGTTTATCTGTTTAGAGAGATATCCCTAGACCCCTCGAGGATTGGTTGCTGACACCAAAATGCTTGGCCTTGCTCAAGTGTGCAATGATAAGTGATCGATTACAACTTATAAGTTTTGGTCACCACCAATCTTGATCGAGAAACATAATCGTGAACAACCGAGAATGACTTAGTACCATGTCTCATGTTCAAAGGATATCGCGAACAAAAGGATGTTTGATCCCTTATCTATAGAGCCATTTCAAACATGTTTGAGATATGGTTTTTGTTCAGAAGACAAAACCCATACTGACTTGGGGGCAATGATGTCTTACTAGAGGCCACTCTTTGTCTGTGATTTTATGGCTACGGTGAGTCATGTGCAAGTGGAGTCTGTTGGAGTATGCCAATTGATCACTACCGATGATGTATGGGCCTATCGGGTCACACGCCGGGGGTAGATCTTGACAACAACCAAAACTGGAGGGACTAAAGAGTCAAAATGGAAAAGGTTGATGTGCAGGCAAAGATCTCACCTCGATCCAGTTATGGATCACTGTGTGATTTCTTGTGGTGGTCACACCACGATTTCTTAAGTGATCGCATGTCTTAAACATGAAACTTTATTCTTTTCACCTCTACACTCCACCAATGCATGGCTTGACCATGATTACTCTCTTGGCCGGCCTGGGGTAGTTCTAGAGGCTCAAAAGAGTTATAAAAAGCCTTCTCTTGTCTCTCTTTACCTCTATTGGTTAAGTAAAAAAAGACACATAAAGAAGAGAGAGTTGCCTGGTGGTCTTGGTCGGTTGTTCCAGCAAGTATCTTCTAGCCGAAGGATATTTGAGGTGTGCTAGTACACAAACTCCAGAGACATCAAGGGTATAACTCTCATTTTTACTCTCCTTTTAGTTGCATTTCTTTGTTTTAGAGAATGGTTCACATGTTTGGGGTTTGTTACATCATTTTTGTTCATGCATGTTGCTTGTTATTGCATTTTTGCTTCCGTTGCGCGTGATGTCGAACCCCAACAGTCTCCAGCCAAACACTTAGGTTAACCATGACTATGAGTTCTCTTATGTCCAGATATTCTGTAATCTTCTTCTTCGATTACCCGGATTTTCCTTTTGCATCGCGATATTCCGTAATGTGGATTTCAGACATGGAGCACGTTATCTATTCTGAAAAACCAGATTATATTACTTGACTTCTGATCTCGACTAACTGTAGTCAAGGGGCCCTAGAATATCTCATCTCTTTAAGAGAAAGTGCAAATCTCATCTTGACTGCTTGCATTTGAGCACATGTCTTTCGCTGCACCCAGATATGCCTGTTATAGTTACCCTATTACGGCGTAACGTTAGAACGTTCCAAAGTATAGAAGTCCTCGTACCACAAATCAAACATCTCAGGTCTAAGGACAACCAATCAGCTAACTCATGTCAAAGGCTCCATGAAGTTAGTCTGATGTGGATCACCTCCAATATTTGTACCTCTGACAAATATTTATAAACACTTGGTC
Organism: Pulicaria dysenterica; assembly: GCA_947179395.2. Classification (NCBI taxonomy): domain Eukaryota; kingdom Viridiplantae; phylum Streptophyta; class Magnoliopsida; order Asterales; family Asteraceae; genus Pulicaria; species Pulicaria dysenterica. The sequence continues at coordinate 40,326,423 of OX359294.1, forward strand.
ACAAAACTTGTGCTGTTATTCTCTACACGAATAATCCATCAAGTATTTATATTAGCGTTAGTATCTCTCTGTTGTGGCTCCAACCGCATCAAGTAGCTACGGAGTAATTTTGATATATCAGGACTTGTATATCATGGATAGAAAAATATGCTAAAATGGAGAAATTTAAAATGATTATATTAAACCTTCTAATTCCATCAGACATAAATGTTTAATACATAATTATGAGTCTTAAAATTCAATCCATACAATTTAATTAAATATTAAAAAAGTAGCTGCTAGGTCTCATGTACTGCATTCCAATAGAACTAGCATGTCTCTCATGCTTATATCTAGCAAGAGCTTTAGTCAACGGATCAGCCACGTTGTCATTTGTAGGTATCTTGGATATCCTCACATCTTCCCTTCCGATGATCTCTCAGATGATGTGATACTTTCTAAGTACGTGTATGGTCAGCTGGTGATCTCCTGGTTCTTTTGCTTGCCCTAAAGCTCCCATGTTATCACAGAATATACCAGTTGGTCTAGAGATACTGGCAACAACTCTATGATCCGAGATAAAATTCCTCAGCCAAACCGCTTCCTTTGCCGCATCATTTGGCGCATTGTACTCAGCCTCTGTAGTTGAATCTACTATTGTATCTTGCTTCTGGGTTTTCCATGATAAAGCTCCTCCGTTTAGGGTAATGACAAACCCTGACTGTGACTTAAAGTCGTCTCTGTCCGTCTAGAAGCTCGCAATCGTGTAACCACTTATACTGATTTCATCTTTACTTCCCCCAAAGACCAAGAACATTTTTTTTCCTTCTCAAATACTTGAGAATGTTCTTAACTGCCACCCAAAGGACTTCAACTGGATTTTGCTGATATCTACTCGTAAAGCTTATGGAGTAAGCAATATCGGGCCTAGTACATAGCATGGCATACATAATCGATCCCACTGCCGAAGCGTAAGGAACTGACTTCATCGTCTTCTGCTCTTTTACAGATGTAGGATATTGAGCCTTTTTCAATAGTATACCAGATCTCATTGGAACAAATCCTTTCTTGAATTATTCCATCTTAAAGTGTTTTAACACTTTATCGATGTATATACTTTGACTAAGTTCGATTAGCCACCTAGATCTATCTATATAGATCTTTATACCAAGTATATATGTGGTTTCTCCTAGGTCATTCATCTGGAAATATTTACCTAACCAGGATTTTAGTCCTTGTAATGCTGGTATATCGTTTCCTATGATCAGTATGTCATCCACATACAGGACCAGGAACACTGCTACGCTCCCACTGAACTTCGTGTAAACACAGGACTCGAACTCACTTTTAGTAAACCAAATTCCTTGATGCACTGATTAAAATGCAAGTTCCAACTTCTAGATGCTTGCTTTAATCCATAAATGGATTTTAGCAACTTACATACTTTGCCTGGATTCTTGGAATCCTCAAAACCGTCCGGTTGTGCCATATACGCATCCTCTGTTAGTTTTCCGTTAAGGAAAGCGGTTTTGACGTCCATTTGCCATATCATATAACTGAAATTGCAGATATTTCCCTAAGAATCCTTATAGAATTAAGCATAGCTACTGGCGAAAAGGTTTAATCATAATCAATGCCATGAGTCTGAGTGTAACCTTTTACAACAAGCCTAGCTTTAAAAGTATGCACATTTCCTTCCATGTCCGTCTTCTTCTTGAAGACCCACGTGAATCAAACATCTCTACTGTGTTGTGGCAAGTCTACTAACTCTCAAACTTGGTTTTCATACATGGATTGCATCTCTGCCTTCATGGCGTCTAGCCATTTGTCAGACTCATTTCCTGACACAGCATTCTTGTAGGATGTGGGTTCATGAAGATCCCCTTCTTCCTGAGTGACTAGAAATCCAAGAAATCTATTTGGCTTAGTCCGAATCGTACTGGACCTGCGAAGGTCTTGTGTTTCCAATTCCTCCTCAACCACTGACTCGGGGTGGAATTCAACAATTCATTGTTGAATTAATGGTTCCAAAAATGGTGGAGGCATACCTTCATCTTCTTCAATTTCTTGAGATCTATTTCTTTTCTAGCAGTTTCTGAACTTGGGAACTTATCTTCTAGAAAGGTCCCTGACCGAGCAACAAAAACTTTGTTCTCATCAGGATTATAGAAATAGTACCCTACGGTTTCCTTAGGATAACCCATGAAGATACACTAGACGATTTGGGTTTTAGTTTATCCAAGAACGGTCGTTTAACGAACGCCTCACAAACCTAAATCTTTATGAAAGACAAACTAGGCTTTTTCCCCGTCCATAACTCGAACGGTGTCTTTATTTTCTCCACATATTTTGTTGGAACTCGGTTTAGCATAAAAGCAGCCGTTTCAAGTGCATGTCCATAGAACGACATTGGTAAACTAGTTCGACTCATCATAGAACGAACCATGTCAAGCATGGTTCTATTCCTCCTCTCTGACACACCATTCCACTGTGCTGTATACGAAGGTCTGAGTTGTGAAACAATCTCACATTCCTTTAGATGATCGTCAAACTCCTGACTCAGATATTCACCACCCCGGTCAAACCGAAGTAGCTTTATCTTCTTGTCAAGCTGGTTTTGTACTTCCTTTTAAAACTGTTTGAAGAAATCAAAACTTTCAGACTTGTGTCTCATAAGATACACATAACCATACCTACTGAAGTATCGGTATCCTCCTTTGGCTTCTTGACTGAAAAGACCATACACATCTGTGTGAATAATTCCTAGCAGTTCCTTTGACCGTTCATTCAAACTGTCGAAAGGTTTCTTTGTCAACTTGCCGGACAACCAAGATTCGCAATTGTCAATTTATTCGAGATCAAATGACCCTAGAACTCCATCTTCATGGAGTTGCTCTATGTGTTTCTTATTAATATGCCCGAGCCGAAAATGCCATAGGTAAGTGTGGTTCAAAGTATCCTTTGACCTTTTAGTTATATGATAGATTTCCATATCATCTTGTAGATTTATTGTGTATAGACCATTTTGTGAACTTGCTTTAAAATAAAATAAGTCATCTTTAAAGCACAAAATTGTTTTTCCTACCGACTGATAGGTAAAACCACTGTCTATTAATAAATCATACGAGATTACAGTTTTTATTAATATAGGAATATAATAACAATCTTCTAGTTCTATGATTAATCCTGAAGGTAGCCTGAGACAATACGTTCCTACAGCCTTAGCACCAATGATGAAGCCTTTGCCTACCCGTAGGTCCATGTCCCCGTTCCTTAGTTTCTTACTCCTTTTGAATCCCTGCATGTGATTGCAAATGTGATGACTACATCCGACATCGAGTACCCATGATTCAGAATAAGTAACTAAGCAATCTATCATAAAGATTCCTGACTCGTTGGTAGAACCAACATCCAGCTGATCAATGTCGAGTGAGTGCTCGAATATATCTTTGCTACCACAAACTGGACAACAAATGTCTAGTAGCTCATCAAACCAGTCTTCTTCTTCCATTGATTCAACTACTATTGCATCAGGGAAGTCTGTGTACATCAGAAGTTCTTGCTCACTAACTTGTGATCCCCGAATCATTAAGCAATCAAACAATCTTCTCATGTTAATGAGATGATCACTCAAAGAATGGCCTTCTTTCATCCCTTGTGAAAGAATGTCTTTCATAAGCAGAAAAGGTCCACAACACTCACTACTTTTGAAACGCTCCTCTAGACCTTGCACGACCTCAAAAGTTGACTTACTTTTGAGTTCATCCGAAAACTCAGATTTGGTAGAGAGTATAAGAATTGACATGTCGTCAGATTCATCAGACAGATACTTATAATGTGTATCATACTCTTCATCATGAGCAGAATAATCGGGTCGTGCTAGAGGTGGCTTATCGACTGTGTACAACCTTCTCTGTGCCTTTAGGATATTCCTAAAGTGCAAATTCCAAAACACAAAGTTTGGACCTGAAAGCTTCCACTTTTGCATGATGAGACTAAGAGACTTCTCAGGTGAATAAAACGGTATAATAGATAAAGTTGACATATACCGTAAAAAGCAAGAAAAAAACGTTTCAGTAATTAATTCCTCTAAAATAATTTATAACCCTTTAAAAAAATTTATATTAGAATATGATCCATAGTGCCGGTGCACGGTTTACGCACGACAACACCGACCCCGTGCTATTTCCGGTGGGTATAAACCATACCGATCGTATTTAATCCAAAACACGACTCCTATATCTTTGATACATCAAATGAAACATAATTCATACATATTTAGTCCTCTTAAGTGCACTTTGGCCAGTCACATCAAGGAATCATCAAAATAGACCTCACCATCTAAGACGGGGTGAACTCTGGCCCATCATATCAGGAATTCACAAAGTCTTTCATCCCGTCCACACATCGGTTTGAACCCCAAGGTACCGATAGCAGGACAACACACCAAAGTACCGTTTGGGCACGACAACACACCAAGGTACCGATAGCAGGAATGGTGTACCATTAGATGGATAACACTACTAGTGTAAGATTTTTAAAAAGGTTAATTTGTTTCAAAAACTTATGCCAGTTTTAACCGTTTTACAAAACTTGTAAAACTATTATCCTTTTAAGTGAAAAACTTTTCAACTTAAAAATATACTTTGTATATATGTATATGGTTTTAATGAGGAGCGTGCACTAAATAATTAATTAAAACATAACGCAATTAATAATAACAAGTCAACACACATAACGCCTTTGACCATCACTGATACTTGATTAAAAATCAAGCACCCCTGTGGTCAAACCCTAAGTTGATCACAAACAACACACATGGCATGGAAAACTTGATGCTCCCACTGGCTCCAGCATCCATGGCATCCTCTCTCTTTGTCCTACTTTTTGTCTTGCTTGATTGCCTCCAATAATATTACATTTAGAGATATCAAACTAACCTGTACAATTTTGATAAAACTAGTGCCCTATTACATAATAATTCACTTTTACAAAATTGAATAGGGGTTGTAAATGGCACGCAGACCTCCCCACACCGGATAAATAAATGTAATCAACCATAGCAAGAAAATAAAACATACATATATATAATCCCGGGTTGATTCAAAACATGAATCTAAACACCAAAACTCAACTGGTCTTGTGTCAATCCAAAAAATTTAACCTGGGCCTCAAACCTGGGCCTAAACTGGGCCTCTTGTTAAATATCACAAAATGGATAAAAAAACAAAAACACCGCATAGGTTAAACGTCAACATTATAAAATATATAATAATAAAGCTGGAAACTTGATTTAAAAATCCAAGAACTTTAAACTTTTAATAACTTCAAGTTTCACACAATTTATACATATATATATATATATATATATATATAACATGTAAACTGGAAACTTTATTTTGGTTAAAAGTCAAAACTGTGACTTTTGGCCAAAAACCAAGTTTCTCACATAATATATGTATAAATATTAAAACAGATAATCTGGAAACGTTTAATTGGCTAAAATCAAGACTTTGACTTTTGGCCAAAAACCAAGTTTCACGCAGATAATATATATAAACATATATAGATAGTAAATTGGAAACTTTAATTGGTAAAAAGATCAAAACTTGATCCTAAACAAAACATTAAAGTTTCACACATATATGAAATATATATTAAAGCAGTAAAGCTGGAAACTTTATCAGGTAACAGATCAGAAACTTGATCTTAACCACAATATAAGTTTCACAGATATATAAACAGTATATAATCATGATTAAACTTGTTCCCCACCGAGCCTAGAAGAAGGCTCTGATACCACTGTTGGGATTTACAGGGTACAACAAGCACATCGGAATAAAAATTCATAAATCCCATCCCAAGATCAAAATAGGACCAGGTGGGGAAACAGAACAAATAATCAAATTATAACATATAAAATATGTGTATACATAACAGTATTAAAAAGATAAGAAGAATATACCCTGAACTGCTATAGGGGGGATACACAGCTACTGCACCCTTTGAACTGGCTGCTAGACCACCAATGATAATAATACCCTAATCAAAAGGTTGGTCCCGTGTGTGTATCACCATAAGCCGCCGGCTTTTGATGTGGTTCCACCACCGCCGAGAAGCCGCCGCAAAAGGGGCTTTGGACCTTGCGCTGCCGTTCGCCGGAGAGAGAAAAGGCAGCCGCCGCAGGGCGCCGCCGTCGACCACCGAAGGCCTCCGCTAAGACCACCGTCGACCTCCGCCGTTTTGGTGGTGGTGGTTGGTCTCGGACGAAGAGTGCAAGGGAGAAAGAGAGAGAGTTGGTTTTATCCTTTTTTTTCTTAATTGTGATTTGGGTTATGAAAAACCTAAGGCTTAATCCCTTAAATATGAATTTAAGTGGATTAAAGCCCTTGGACCTCGAAGCCCGATCCGTGACCTATAACTTTGACGTTCGACAAAATAACCCCTCTAGTTCGGTTTAATATTAATTAGTTAACTATTAATTAATATTTTTCCGACCAAACATTATAATTAAAGATATAACTTATATTTAATTTCTCCTTTAAATAATAAACTTTCATTTATTATTTCTCTAGATAATTAATTAACTATTATTTATCACTTATACACATATTGTATTATTTTCTGGTTCAACAATTGGGTGTGCAGCTGTGTGAATCTTTAGTGACTTATAGTGATCATGGATATGATGACACGTGTACACTATCCCTGCACACAATCCATCAATATAAATAATCATACATTATCAAATATACATATTAAAGAGTTTAAGAGTTAAAAAATATACCCTCGGACTACTATAGGGGAGTACACAGTAGTGAACCTGGCAGCTAGACCGCCTAGACCAATACCCACAACAAACCGTGTGCGTATGTGTTTTTTGTTGTTATTGCCGCCACCAAGGAGGGGGTTGCCGCCGCCCTCGGTCCTTCCCGCCGCCGCAAAAGGGCACTTCCGTAAGGCCACAGCTGCCGCAAGAGGCTGGCCGCTGTTGCCTGGTGTCACTTGGGGTGGCACTCGGCCGAAGGTGAAGAGGAGGATAGGAGAATGTGATTTGTTAGTTACATGTGGCTTAAGGTTATCTACGTCCCTTATTGACCAAGCTAATCCATTTTACACAAAACTAAAGTGAATTAGGCTTTTAAGCCATTAAGTTCGGTCCAAAGATTATAACTTTAATCTTTTAATAAATTAACGCTCATAGTTTGATTAATATTAATTAATTCACTAATTAATAAATAATCCTTTAACCAAACCATTAATTCAATATTAAACATAATATTTCATATTCCAAATAATAAATAATTATTTATTATTTATTTTCTTGATAACTAATTATATATTACTTATCAACACACATTGTATATTCTATTTACTTGGTTCGAGTAGGGTGTGCAACCGTGTGACACTTTAATGCCTTATAGTGCTCGGATATGACGACACGTGTACACTATCTATGCACACAATCCATCAGGTTGAAGAGTAGTTCAAGACAAGGTGGTACAAAGGAAAATAATATTTAATTATAAAGTTAGTGGGTGAAAAGGAAAGTTACTTTAATAAAGTATTAATAAAGTAAATTTATTTTTCTGAAAAAGTGCAACCTATTATTAAGATTATTATATTATTTATCATACCTTTTGTCTTGAAACATTAAACTTCTTTTTCCATGCTTGTACTTTAAACAAACAACCATGATTCTTCAAATTTGACTTTACCAAAGATGTAGTTGCCAGACACGCTTTAGTAGTTAAACAAAACTTCAAGATGTTGTTTTCGAAAATAGGTTTCTCCTTTTTCCAAAGGATAAGCTCTATTCTTTTTCTCCCGTTGTTGATTCAAGAAATGTTATTACTTTTAAAATTAAAGATCTCAAGCATCTTAGAACAACAGATTTCTGCCTTTGACTTAAGAATAAATACAAAATAAATAAAGTAAATTATTAACAATTGGTGTATATTTCACGACTCAGCTAATCAAAAAGTGCTAAACTGTCATAATAAGTTGGCTCAGCCTAAGTGTTGATTGCTCAGCAAATCACTAAGGGCTTAGCTGATAACACAATGCTCAACTGATCATAGAATGGTGAATAAGGATGGGTATGGGACGGGTATTGGTCATCTTAGTCTCATACTGTTGATCCCGAATGGATACCACAACAAAAAATATTTATAGAAGAGGGGGTTTAATACCAACTTCAGCTTTTTAAAATTCAAAGACACACAATTATACTTTATATAATTCTTATTGATTTGAATCAAGAATTACATAAACTAAATGCGGAAAATCTAAGTTCAATAAAGGTGGCAACAAACTATCTACACATTGACAAAGCTAAACATAACCAACTAATGTTTAGGATGTTCGACACATGAACATGTTTGCTCTAGACTGAAAATATGCGAACTCTTCGTTTGTGTGTAGTTCTCAACTTATGAGAATTCAGCGTACTTAGCATGTTTCCATGCATGAGTATATATAAGCATCTTGGTGTCCGGTTGGTGGAAAGGAGAAGGAGACAAAAGTAGTTGATATAATAATATTATAATAGATAAAGTTAGTGGGTGAAAAGTAAATGCACTTAATACAAGAAATGTATAAAGTGAAAGTACTTTTTTGTAAAAGTGCATCTCACTATCTATTATTATATTATTAAACTACTACCTTTTGCCTTGGAAGTCTAAGTTTCTCTTTCCATGCTTGTACTTTATACAACACTATGCTTTTTGAAGATTTGACTTAACCAAGTATGGAGTTGCCAGCCATACTTAGTTGTTGAACAGTATCTTCTAGATTTCTTCTTCCAGAGGATCAAGATCAATCCTTTTTATCTCTTGAAGATCCAAAAAGTGCTTATACTTTTACAAAGACAGATCTAAAGGCATAATAGAACAACACATGTTCTGCCTTAGACTTAAGATTTTTTACAATGAAAAACAGCTAAGTGTTTAAAACATTTTATGACTCAACTGATGAAATAACTCTAAACTGCAAATGTATTTTTGCTTAGCTGAAGGATAAATGAAAGACTCAGATATGCATAAGCTAATCAACCTATATGATCAGCTGATCAAGAGAGCTCAACTGATCATCTAAAGTTATGAGCTTATAGAAAAGACTTGGTAAATTGGAATTTCTTAACTGATAGAAGAAAGGCCTCAGCTAATCCATTTTGATTCCTCAGCTGATGCTTTTGACTGCTCAGCTGATCAACTTTGTTCCTCAACTGATGGTTTTAGATTATCATTTGATGCTTCTATACTTATATTTTCTTCTTGGCTGATCTTCTGAAGCTGGTCCATCATCTGATACTTAGAGCTCAGCTGATCCTCAGCTAATCTTTTACACTCAGTAAATTCTTTAAGTCTATTTGAAAAACAACACATGGTTTTCAATATTTTAAATCATAAACTTAATATATGGTTTTGTTAGCATCAAATCCTATTTTAATTAATAGATAGGTTTGATTATGGTTTGATATTGCTATCTTTCCCAACACACACCCTATTATAAAACCAAGTCCCATACCCGGTTTGATATTCCCTTATAGTTATGTTTTTTGGAATCTTTTGATTTATGAAGTACCATATTTATGTTTTTGTGGTATCTTTTCTATCATTTTTCTATTTTAAGGATTTTTGATATTCTAAATTTACACTACGTGAGCTATTTACTAAGAATCATTTATACTAGCAGTTAGCTAAGTAGTTCATGATCAAAGTTAAGCTTGATTACAACTTAACAAGAGTTTGTACACAATGTTCAGAAAAGAAACTAAGTTACATGGCTAAGCTAGTCTAAGAAATGAGAATTACAAGAATACACTAGTTATAAAGTATCTTGACGCCAGGGTTCTTCCTTGACTTCAACAAACTTCAGATTTGGATTTGCAGCAATGATTTTTTCAACTCTATATCACAGCGATTCTTCAAAGTAGTCACTTCCTATCATATTGCTTGTACTTGTGATTGCATGGAAGATAAGCTCCTTCTTTGCTTTTCCTAGCTCAGACTCTCTTAAGAACCTCCAATCACCAGCTTTGTTCAAGAAAAATATTCCTTTCTCAGGTTCAGTTACATACTTGTACACTTGAATAGTGGTGTTGGGTGGAAGTGTTGCATTCAGGTTCTTATATTCTATATTGAAGGGGTGGTCAACTATGATATCTCTTTGCTCAGGTGAAACAAAGGTCTTTGAGCTCTTTCTGAATAGATCATCCACCACTCTAGCATGCTAAATGAGTTGATCCAGAGTAAAGAGATGGTTAAAAACAGCTTTCCTGATCCATTAGCCATAAGGATGAATGAAAGTCATAGCATTGGGACTTCTGGACTTTAGGAGGTGGTATAAGATCTCAATAATTTCAAAGAATGAGAACTTTGTAACATGCTGAAGGTGTGCATCCTCTATTGTTTTTCTTAAGTCAGTTCTGACAAGTCTATGATAGGGATCATCACGAACTTTATGAGCAGTTGCTCTTTGAATTGCATGGGGGTTGGTTCTTGTAACCAAGTTTGTTATGCATTTGTTGAACTTAGTGACCTGTCTTCCTGTAGGCTTGAGTTTTCTTGAAAGTTCAAGATTCAAAAGGGCTTGAATGGCTTCCTTATGTGTTATGCCCTTCTTGGAATCTTTTTTTCTAGATGGATTAGAAGCAACTTGCAATACTGTTTGTGTATTGGATGTTTGAGTAATTATCAAAATTTCTTCTTCTTGTTGTGCAGGTTGATTAACTTCTTCTTCTGATACTCCTAACATAGCAACATGATTCTTAGGAGTTTGGAACTCAAGATGTCTATACTAGATTGAATGAGTTCTTTCATTGGTAATCCTAGGATAGCAGCATGACTCCTTATCTCAATGTCATATTCTTACTTTTGTTTGTTCCTCCTTCTCCTTTCTTTCATCCTTTGCAATCTCCTCAGAGGTCATAATTGGTTTACCTTTTCTTTTGGAATTAGACCTTGGAGTATAGGGCTTTTCATGGACTTTGGGAGAGGATTGGACTGAAGAAGCTCTAAGAGTAGGACCTTGATATCTTGTTCTGAGTAGTGAAGAAAGAGGCACATTATCATCATCTTCTTCTGATTCATCATCAGATAGAATATTGATTGGAGCACATGATAAACCTTGCTTTTGCTTTTTGGCAGTCTTCCTTCTTACCACTTGATTTAATCTCCTCTGTGGCCTCTTCTCCCCCTCAGCAGATGATCAGTTTATTGTTTCTGCCTCATTGGGATGAGTTCCTTCCTTTGGTTGATCAGTTTTGGCGCCGAGTGTCTTTCAATAACTTCTTTGTACATATTGAATTTGGCATTAGATGAGTAGAAGAGGACTAATTTGGGCTTGAATTTAGTGACTTGTCCCCCTTTTTGTCATCATCAAAAGGATTAGAGGGAAATCCAGTGGAGGGAACAAAGGTTTTAGCAAGAGCAGCAGGTGTGGAGGTGGACGGTGTGAATGGTGGAGGAGTGGCTTGGGTAGGCATAGAGGTAGAAGTGGGCAATGATGGGGTAAAGGTTGGAAGAATGGAAGAATGAGAAAATGTAGGTTGGGTAGGTCTGAGATGGGTTGGATAGGTGAGAAATGAGATTGAATGGTGGAAGTAGAAGGTCTAAGAGTGTTGAAAGCATTAAAAAAGTTTGTAAACTCTCTGAGAGTTTCTATATGTTTATGTCGGGTAAGGTGAGAAAGGCTGGTCACTTCTTCATCCAAACTCCTAAGAAAATCAGGAACTTGAAGAATAGTGTCAGGAATAGTAGCAGAAATAGGAGGAATGGTAGGTTTGATAGTGTGAAGGTTGTTTAGCAGGTTGGAGAAGTTTTGGTTTAAATTAGAAAGGGTCTGTTGTGGAAGAATAGGAGAGGGTGTAGGAGTAGGGATGGAGGTTTGGGATAACAGTTAATCAAGTTTGGTAAGAATGGGACTAAGATCAACAGGGTCAGGGGTGGGTTGAGGTTGGGATTGGGAGACTTTAAGGGACTCAACTTCCTGGGTAAGGGTTTGAAGTTAAGTGTTTGTTAGTTTGGAAAGTGGTGAAAGAAGTGGTTAACTCATCAATCTTTTGAGAGATTAAGAGTATGAATTGAAGTAGTAAGGAAGAAGGTCAGTGGGGTTGAGGTAGATGATTGAGATTAGGAAGTAGATGGTAATGAGACAATCACTAGTGCAGTTGTTAGTCCCTCACTGAGGCTTTGGTGGAAAAGCCTAAGATCATAGGAAACATAATGTGTACCCTGTACTAATGGTTGGCTTATACCACTAGCATTGACAGGTAGTGCAAAGATTTGTGTAAGAAGATAAGTGGAAATAGGTGTAAGTACATGAGTGTTAGTGGGGGTTACACTCAGTAGGGTATCCCATATTACATTAGTAAGTTGTTGGGAACTCACCAAAGGCATAGGCTGACTCAGTGGGGCAAAGGACACAGTGAGACCCTGGGTTCGGGTTTGTATTTCAATGGTATCATCTTTTTGGGAGGATGGTAGAGATTGTAGGCTTCCAATTCTTACAAGTGCGTCTTGTTGTGAAGATACACCCACTAGCTCAAGGTTTAAATCAACATCCATATTCTAACCCTCGATATAAGAAGGAATCATTAGAGTTGAGGTTAGACGTGTGGATGTCACTACCTCAGAGACATGTGAAAGTTTCACATGCTCATCAGACCTTAAAATATGTTGGGGTGCAGAAGGCATAGAATCAGTGACAATTGGAGATTCACTGAAGCTTGGTTGTTGTGAAGAAACAGTTGGGAATGAAGATTTCATATCACTGGTTGGGATTACCAAGTGAGTGTCCTCAATGGTTGAAGTAAGGTTATGTGAAGGATGTATCTTTCTACTGATTTCAATTAGTTGAATGAGGTTGTCTGAGACCACATCTTCATCAGCATTTGCTTCCTTAATTTCTTCACCAGCACCAGCACTTACCAAATCTACAACATCAGCACCACCTTGTGCAGGTGCACTTGAACTTGAGTGATGTCCGAGAAAGGGTTGATAATTGGGCTAAGGACTCAGCAGATTCCTCATCATCATCACATTCACCTTCACCTTCAAAAGAACCAGCACCAGCATCACCAATTAGTGCATTTCCACCAGAGCCAAAGCTCAAAGCAATAGATCCACCACCACCAGCAACATTATCATCATCACCATCACCACTATTAATATCACCATCATCTGAGTAGGGTACTAAAGCAACTGCAGTGTGAGACTCAGCATCAGAGTGATCATAGTTCTCATGTTGTTCAGTGTATGGCTCAGCAGTAGGATAAACAGAATTATGGGATTCCTCTTGTTGTTTAGCAACACCCTCAACATTTTCAGCAACACCATCAACATTATCATTATCGCCATCCCCCTCAGCATCACATTGATTGGCAGCTTCATCAATCAATTCTTGCATTCCTGGAGTGATGGCAGTACCTTGAAATTCCCTTATTAGGTGAAAAACTTTTTGGCCCATTTGGGGAATCTCCATTGTATGTAATGTTGGGATTTCTAGGGCACGCAACAGAAGCTACAAACAACATAAATGCCCAGGAAACAAACAAACAAGCCACGAAACTTGAAATCCCAAACATGGATCATACTCTATGAATAGAAATACAAAAAAAGAGAAGGATAAAGAGGTTATACCAGCCTCCTAAGCTCTAGAAATCGTTGATGTTGATGATGATCTTGCTCCTTGCTCCAAGAACGAATCAACTAGTGAGTAATACCCCTGTAATACGCAAATCTCTTGTGCTAGCAAGCTCCTTGTGATTCTTCTCTTCAGAAAATCACTTAGAAGAACATCAACCAACGAATTAGGACCAATTTTCTGGAGCAAAGCTCTCCTTGAACTCACTAAGACCTTTAGAAGAACTTAAGAGTATCTCAAATGTGTGTGTGGCTAAGTGTCCCAAAATAGAGGAAATATGTTCTCTTTTATAAACCTCCAGGCGACCCCTGAGTCTCCCAAAGCCGGCCAAGGTCGTTTTTAAGAAACCCACATGCATAGGCCAACTTTAGAGGTGATTTGACAAAATGTCACGTCTGACCGTAGCGGCGCTAATCCAGAGTTAGCGGCGCTAACCTGTAATGGTTAGCGGCGCTAACGCGGCCTGTCAGATGACTTGACGTAAAGTGCATGCAGCCGTAGCGGCTCTAACCCATAAGTGTTAGCGGCGCTAACACCTTATGGTTAGCTGCGCTAACCATGCCTGCGATGTCAACTTTTGTCTTTTGTCAATTTTGGTCCCTTTGCTTAAGTTGCTGTCAGATTTGACCCCGGTGTATGACCCAATAGGCCCATACATCATCGGTAGTGATTTCAATGGTGTACTCGCATCAGTGGGCATATTCTAACAAACTCCCACTTGCACACGATGCATCGTTTCTCATAAACCACAGACAATGAGCGGCCTCTAGCAAAACATCATTGCCCGCAAGTCAGTATGAGTTTTGTTATCAAGAATAAAACCTATTCACAAAGAAAGGTCCTATAGATAAGTGGTCTTAAACATCCTTTTGTTCGCGATATCCGAGTGAACACGAGACATGGATTGAATGGCAATCTCCAGATCGTTCACGATTGTGTTTTTCGATCTTGATTGGTGGTGACCAAAAGTTAAGAACATATCTGATTCTCAATCAATATTCCTTGAGCATCGTCATGCATAATTTTGGTGTCAGCTCCCAATCATCGAGGGGCCTAGGGATATCTCTCATATCAGAGGAACAAATTCCTTTTTGACTATATAACCCTACACCATACTTCTTGGCATATCTAGCTATTTCTTTTATCACAGCCAGTTACGAACTGCTTTTGAAAAGAACTAAAGCAAGGAAGAATTATGATATAGCAGTTCATACATCTCAGGTCTAAGGACGTAAGATTTTATCATCCAAAGTTACTCATGACTATAATCCATGAAGTATACTTGGGTGTGAGTCTTCCAGTTACTTGAAACTCTTTTCAAGTACAGATAGGCATTGCTCCTTAATTCGACCATATTGAATTCAAGGTCATATGCTTATCTCAGTCTTATTTCAATCTTGCTTCCACAAGATTGACTGACTGTGGAAAGTTTGAAATATAGAATAATATTTCTAAGATGGAACACAGTAGAGTCTTATGAATGTAACCGTATCTCACGCATATATAATCTCCATTACATATCGAAACAAGCATAAGTTACAATACTATCTTTAACGTTCCCAAAATATAAAATAATTTACATATCAAACAAACTAAATACATAACTCAAGCCAAATCTCTAGCAAATCTTACACCTATAGCACTAGTGTGAGAATCATGAGCTGCTTGCGATAACGGCTTCGTGAATGGATCCACAAGGTTTCCATTCGATGCTACTCTGCTTATGATGATTTCACCACTTTCAACTACCTCTCGTATAAAGTGGTATTTGCGCAATATGTGCCTTGTTCTCTTGTGAGCTCTTGGTTCTTTTGCCAAAGCCACTGCACCCTCATTGTCACAAAATATCTCAATAGGGTCAGTGATGCTTGGAACCACTTGTAGATCTTGGATGAATTTCTTCATCCACACGGCCTCCTTTGCGGCTTCGCTTGCCGCAATATATTCCGACTCAGTAGTCGAGTCAGCCACCGTGTCTTGCTTCGAGCTCCTCCAGCTGATAGCACCACCGTTTAACAGGAATACAAACCCCGATTGAGATCGGCAGTCATCCCTATCAGTTTGGAAGCTAGCGTCTGAGTAACCCTTTACTCTCAGCTCTTCTTCCCCACCATATACTAAGAACGTCTCTTTCGTACGCCTAAGGTATTTGAGAATGTTCTTTACAGCTTTCCAATGAGGTTCCCCGGGATTTGCCTGATATCTACTAGTCGTGCTTAAAGCACATTACACATCAGGACGAGTGCATAACATGACGTACATGATCGATCCCACAGCCGAAGCATATGGTACTCGCTCCATTACTTCTATCTCCTTTTGGGAGGTAGGACATTGAGTCTTGCTCAACGTCAAGCCATGTGACATAGGGAGGTTTCCTTTCTTAGAATCCTCCATTCTAAAGCGTCTCACGACCTTATCTATGTATACACTTTGAGAAAGCCCGAGCAGCCTTCTTGATCTATCTCTATAGATCTTGATCCCCAAAATACAGCTCGCATCCCCTAGGTCCTTCATGGAAAAACAATTTCCTTGCCAAGCTTTAACACTCCTTAGGCTAGGAATGTGATTTCCAATGAGTAGTATATCATCTACATATAGGACTAAGAAGACTATGGTGCTCCCACTACCTGACATATACACATGGTTCATCTTTGCTTTTCGAAAATCCAAATTCCTTGATTTTCTCATCAAAGCATAGATTCCAGCTGCGAGATGCTTGTTTGAGTCCATAAATGGACTTCTTTAGCTTACAGACCTTGTTTGGATACTCTGGATGTACAAAACCATCAGGCAGTGTCATATACATCTCTTCAGAAAGCTTCCCGTTAAGGAAGGCAGTTTTAACATCCATTTGCCATATTTCATAATCATGATATGCAGCAATGGCTAGAAGTATCCGGATAAATTTCAACATTGCCACTGGGGAAAAGGTTTCTTCATAATCTATACCAGGTGTTTGAGTGAAACCCTTTGCCACCAGTCGGGCTTTGAAGGTATCCAAGGTTCCGTCCATGTAGGTCTTCTTCTTGAAGACCCATTTACACCCTACGGGTCTAACCCCGGGCGTAGGATCAACCAGTTCCCAAACCTGGTTATCCGACATTGATTGCATCTCACTTTCCATTGCTCCTCTCCACTTTGCAGACTCAGGGTCTGCCATAGCTTCCTTGTAGGTAGTGGGATCATCATGATCTACTACTAACTCGCTGCCCTCAGATATGTAGAACCCATATCTCTCTGGCTCATAACTAGTTCTACTGGAATGCCTTGGAGTAAGCAATGAACGAGTGTCAGGAACTGCAGCATTTTCTTGCTCAGTTTCAACCATCTTAGGTTGAGTGCTAGTGCAAACCTCAAGTTCTTTATTAGTTGACCCTTGAACTTCCTCAAGGTCAATTTCCTTATTGCCTCTTTGTTTGGATAGCATTTCTCTTTCTAGGAAAAATGCCCTCCGAGCAACAAAAACTTTGTTCTCAAAAGTTTTATAAAATATATATCCAACACCGGCAGGAGGATATCCGATAAAGTAACACCTTTCTGAGCGAGGTTCAAGTTTGTCCTCAGCCTCACGTCTCACGTAGGCTTGACAACCCGAAACTCGTAGGTATGAAAGTGTCGGCTTCTTATTATGCCACATTTCATAAGGTGTTTTTCATACTTTCTTGGTTGGTGCGAGGTTAAGGATTCTTACCGCCGTTTCTAGAGCATATCCCCATAAACTAATAGGTACCTCCGTTCGACTCATCATGGACCTCACCATGTCTAATAAAGTCCGGTTCCTCCTCTCAGCGACCCCATTTAATTGTGGTGTCCTTGGAGGTGTCAATTGTGAAATAGTTCCACTATTTTTAAGATGATTGGTAAACTCGGCACTTAGATACTCTCTACCTCTATCAGACCGGAGTATCTTTATTGTTTTGCCCAATTGATTCTCAACTTCGTTTTGGAATGTCTTGAACACCTCAAAGGTTTCATGCTTTTGTTTAACAAGATAGACATATCCATACCTACTATAATAATCTATAAAGGTTACGAAGTATCTCGAGTTATTCCTTGTAACATGCTTGAAAGGCCCACATACATCCGTATGGATGATATCCAAGAGGTCCTTTCCCCTCTCACTTGTCCCCGTGAAGGGTGTCTTTGTCATCTTGCCTAATAAACAAGAATCACATACATCATTCGACCCTTGGTCAAACGATTCCAAGATCCCATCTACTTGGAGCTTGGTGATACGAGTCTTGTTTATATGGCCAAGACGACTATGCCACAAAGAAAACTTGTCCAAACAATCTTTGGAACTAGAATCATTATTCATGATAGATTTTGTTGAATTAATGTATGCAGTTGCCTCATAAATGCCATGACATGGTAAAGCCATAAAATAAACAATGTTATTTTTAAAGCATATAATAGAACCATCATTGAAATGAAAGTTGTAACCATCGTCATACAATGCTTGAAATGAAATAATGTTTCTAGCCACGCTGGGCGAATAACAGACATTTTTCAATAAAATAGAATTGCCAGTCTTAATGAAAGCTCTAAACTTCCTTTTGCTTCCACTGGGACAATCTCTGAATTTCCCATCACAAGATTCAGCTCTCCCCGCTCCAAGCTCCTACTTGCCTTTAGCACCTGCACCATATTACATATGTGAGTGCCACAGCCAGTATCCAAGATCCAGCCTTTAGAAGTAGAAGTATGGTGGAGTTCTATCATGAATGTACCTGAAGTGTCGGGGCCCGATATGCTCATTGCTTTGAGCTTGTTTAGTCCCTCCAAGTACTTCGGGCAGCTTCGGCGGTAGTGGCCCTTGCCCCCACAAAAGAAGCACTCCGCATCCTCCGGAGTTTTGGCTTGGGGAAGTTTCCCTTTGCCTTTACCGTCGGAGGCCGGGGCAGGCTTGGCCACACCAACCTTTGCCTTACCCTTCCTTTTCTTGGAAGGGGCGGCCTTCTTTTTAGTGATGTGGCCTTCCCGGATGGCTAGAACGTGAGTGGAGGAGGAGGATGGTTTGCTCTTGGTCATGCTCGCTTCGGCAGTCTTGAGCATACCATGTAGCTCCATCAAGGATTTGTGCATGCTGTACATGTGATAACTCATGATGAATTGATCATATGCACTGGGCAGGGATTGGAGGATCAAATCGACTGCCATCTCCCTCCCGATGGTAAATCCGAGCTTCTCCATGCGCTCAATGTTTGCCTTCATACGCAAAACATGAGCGCTCACGTTCCCTCCATCTTGAAGCTTGCAAGCGAGAACGGTCTTGAAGCATTCATACCTCTCCTGCCTCGCTTGCTGTTGGAACATGTCCTTCAGCTGCACGATCAGGTCGTAAGCTCTTAAGTGATCCATTTGCTTTTGCAAATCAGTACTCATGGTGCTCAACATGAGGCATGTTATCTCCTCAATCTCCTTGAGGCATTTTTCGTACACCTCACGGACCGTCCTCGTTGCACCGCTTGGAGGTGCCTCGGGTAAGGGTTCCTCAATGGTGTGCATCTTCCCTTCATAGCGTAAGACAAGCTTAAGCTGCCTATGCCAATCCATGAAGTTGCTCCCGTCGAGTTTCTCCTTCTCAAGGAAAACTCGTAGAGAAACGTTAGTGGTGGTGGTGTTTGCGCTTGTTGATGCCATCTAAAATAGAAAAGTAGATTTTTAGTTAGTTTGATATTTTATCTTGTTAAAATAATTTACCCATAACAAATTAACTTTTAGAAGGCTAAGAACCATATTTCATCCCACCATGTGACGGGGTTACCGCGGATCACATGATAAACCTATTTAGGTCGGCAAACATTTTGCCAATTGCAATCTCTATCGCA
This sequence comes from Pulicaria dysenterica, assembly GCA_947179395.2. Lineage (NCBI taxonomy): Eukaryota > Viridiplantae > Streptophyta > Magnoliopsida > Asterales > Asteraceae > Pulicaria > Pulicaria dysenterica. Next base: position 40,345,880 of record OX359294.1, read on the forward strand.
ATCCTTAGCGCCTTGCGGGATCCTATGACATCCAATGGTCGTTTGGCATGTTTGATCCCTTCTTGCACCAATTCTAAATCTTGAAATTTTGGTTAACTCGTGCTAAGCTCGACAATTAACCAAGATTTCAAATCTAAAATTGCAAATCGTCCGTCAAGATATACGGTAACAAGCTCACCAAAGTTGGCTCGTGCTAAGCTCGACAACAAAAATTGTGAATTTTACACACTCACCTTCCATACAGTTTTATGGGAATTGGCTTGTGCTAAGCTGGACAACCAAATCCCATAAGACTAGATTCAGGTGGTATCGTCTTATAGATGGTGCATGATTTACGTTTTGTGGAAAGACTTTTGTTTCCGGTTTGGTTTTAGATTAACTTATTAGTGACAAATCTTATTTTCACTAGGTGGGTTAATCTTGTATGTGAGCGCGCGAGAGAGTTGTAAACCATTTTTATGAAATCTCTTGTGATTTTGTTAATTTTCGAAAAATTATCTAGCATGTGAATCCTAAACAATCCATGCATACAAAAATCATATCACACTCATAAAATACTATAATTGGTAACCCTTGCCATAAAAACCTATGTGTTCTTCCCGTGAGCCAAACGGGAAGAACTTGTTCAAAACTAGGGACAAAGTCTTCAACGCGAGCTCCCACTAACGCCGCCATCTCCATTAGATTTCTCCGGCTTCGTGGACACCAAACTCCATCTTCTTTGACCCCATCTTGTGGTTCATCATCCACCACGATAATACATACAATAGAATAAAATGGCATACAAGCCATAAAATACCTATTTATCTATTACATATACATGGATGAATGAAATCGCATGCAAGCCACATTATTATTACAAATTTATCATAAGAATAATAATACAACCATACAAGCATCCAAATCCACACAAACAACCAAATGGTCTAGGCAAGGTTACAAACTAACATATCCACATACAACCAAAATTTGTTTTTAACCAAGAACAAAAAAAACAGTTTCAGCAACGCTAGCGCCGCTAACTTGGAAGAGTTAGCGCCGCTAACTCATGGTTAGCGCCGCTAACCCCTGTTCGTCAGAAAACAAACATTTTTTATTTCGGGTTTTTCAAGCCACCATGTGCATAACTAACATTGAGGTGGCTCTGATACCACTGTTGGGATTTCTAGGGCACGCAACAGAAGCAACAAACAACATAAATGCCCATGAAGCAAACAAACAAGCCATGAAACTTGAAATCCCAAACATGGATCGTACTCTATGAATAGAAATGCAACAAAAAGAGTAGGATAATCAGGTTATACCAGTCTCCTAAGCTCCAGAAATCGTTGATGTTGATGATGATCTTGCTCCTTGCTCCAAGAACGAATCAACTAGTGAGTAATACCCCGGTAACACGCAAATCTCTTGTGCTAGCAAGCTCCTTGTGATTCTTCTCTTCAGAAAATCACTTAGAAGAACAGCAACCAATGAATTAGGACCAATTTTCTGGAGCAAAGCTCTCCTTGAACTGACTAAGCCTTTTAGAAGCACTTAAGAGTATCTCAAATGTGTGTGTGGCTAAGTGTCCCAAAATAGAGGAAATATGTTCTCTTTTATAAACCTCCAGGCGACCCCTGAGTCTCCCAAAGCCGGCCAACGTCATTTTTAAGAAACCCACATGCATAGGCCAACTTTAGAGGTGATTTGAAAAAATGTCACGTCCGAGCGTAGCGGCGCTAACCTGTAATGGTTAGCGGCGCTAACGCGGCCTGTCAGGTGACTTGACGTAAAGTGCATGCAGCCGTAACGGCTCTAACCCACAAGTGTTAGCGGCGCTAACACCTTATGGTTAGCGGCGCTAACCATGCCTGTGATGTCAACTTTTGTCTTTTATCAATTTTGGTCCCTTTGCTTAAGTTGCAGTCAGATTTGACCCTGGTGTATGACCCAATAGGCCCATACATCATCGGTAGTGATTTCAACGGTGTACTCGCATCAGTGGGCATATTCTAACATGTAAATGAGCAGCCAAGCCTGCATAGTTTTCCCATTGAAGGCTCTAAAGAGCCAACAGTCTTAAGTACCGGATGTAAGGCACATGAGTCCTTGTTGATTTCTTTGAAGTTAAGTGATCTTGTCAAACATCTTAGTGGTGATCACTTGGGCAAACTCAATGTTGTGCCCAATTACTAATGCATGCATAACCATGAGTTCAGTTTGGTTGAGGAGATCATAGATTCCAGATTTTTTGCCAAAGCATCAAATGATGACACTTGCCAAGTACTTCCAGGGGTGCACTAAAACTGAGAGTTTGTACTTTTCATGGGAAACAGGTTCTTGATAGCCAATCAGGGGTAAGACCTCTAAGGTTTGGTCATAAGTAGGGAAAGGAGTGAATGGGGCAAGGTTTGGAATAGAGATTGCTTGGCGAAGGGTGTTGACTATAATGGCGAGGTTTACAATGTTATTGAGGCAGGAACAAGTTATGGTTTGTTCATTGGGATGGTATTTGGAAGTATACCACATCTCCCTTATAATTAGTGTGAAGTTGAACAGAGGATCAGCAGATAGGCATTGAAATATGGGATGAGCAGTTATAAATGCTACCATGGGTTCGTAATCCTGGTTTACCTTTCTCGGTGGTATATATCAGTGTTAATCAAGATATTGTTTGGTCGAATGGTCATGATGGAATTAGGAGTAACATTTTCACCTGCAACGGCATTTGGAGTAGCAGAAGGATTGTAGGTCACCATTGTTGTTTGATCAGACAGAGATGAAGATGAACAGTGCTAGAGGAGAGGTTTCTTTCGAAGAAAGATAAAGAATAATTGGAGGTTTTGAAAAAGTGAAGTTGAAAACCCACCAATATCATCATTAATATCTTTTTGTAAACCGAATCCTGACACTGAGATTTCTTTTTCAAAAAGTAACTGATACGTCTGACAACTGTAGAGATAACGGAAGGAAAATAAATAGATGGACAACTAACGGAAAAATAAATTGCATTAAAATAAACCTAGTAAATGAATTTAATACAAATGTGCATTCCATAAGATAAGTGTGGGGACACAGAATTGACACAGAGAGAGGCATCAGCTGATGAACAAAAAGTGTCAGCTGGCTCTTTTTCAAAGAATAAGTACCAGCTAATGTATGCACTTAGTTGACCACTTCTTCCTTAGCTGATAGAGATCAGCTGAGGCATTTCATTAGCTCATGGGCATCAGCTGACCAAATGTTCTTGGCTTTTCACTAGTTAGTAAGACTTAGAAATTCATAGATAAGTAATACATTAAGATTAAACACAAATTCAAATCATTTACACACAACAGCTAACTACCTAACTACAACACACAAAAAGACTGTAAAATTAACATGCCAAGTTTGGATATTAGGAAGTTAAACCTTGACTCATCTAAAGGTTTTGTAAACAAATCATCTAGTTGAAAATCAGTGCTAATGTAGTGCATTGAAACTTTCTTTTTCTACAAGTTATCTCTTAATAATGATGTCTGATTTCAATGTGCTTGGTTTTTTAGTGCAAAACAGGATTGTTAGAAATAGATATGGCACTAGTGTTACCACACAGGATTGGAAAGTTTTCAAACTGTAGGTCATAGTCTAGTAGTTAGTTTTGCAGCCATAGCAATTGAGCACAACAGCTACCCGTAGCAATGTATTCTGCCTCAGCTGTTGAAGTAGAAACATAATTTTGTTTCTTGCTGGACCAACTGACTAACCTTCCACCTAACAATTGATATCCACCAGATGTACTCTTTCTATCCAAAGTGCAACCTGAAAAATCAGAATCAGTGTATCCAACTAACTCAAAATCTAAGTCATTGGGGGTACCAAAGACCTATATAAGGAGTTCCTTTGAGATAACTGAAAACTCATTTAACTACAGCAAGGTGTGTTTCTTTGGGATCTGCTTGATATCTTGCATAGAGACATGTTGAGAACATTATATCTGGTCTACTTGTAGTGAGATATAAGAGTGACCCTATCATGCCTCTATAAGCAGTAATGTTCACTGATTTTCAATGAGTGTCCTTTCCTAACTTTAAGGCAGTGGACATGGATGTTTTCATTGAGGAACAATTTTCAAACTCAAATTTCTTAAGTAAATCATTAATATACTTTGTTTGATGAATGAAAATTCCATAAACCTCTTTTTTTATTTGAAGACCAAGAAAATAGTTTAGTTCACCATCATGATCATCTGATAGTTATCAGATATGAGTTTAGAAAACTTTTTGCAAAGATCCAAATTTGCCGACCAAAATATTATGTCATCTACATATATCTGCACAAGCATTACATCACCCTTGAATTTCCTTATGAACAAAGTGTTATCTATGCTTCTTCTAGTAAATCCTTTTGTGGTTAGAAAATAAGAGAGGGTATCATACCAGGCTCTTGGAGCTTGCTTAAGACCATATAGGGATTTGTTTAGAAAGTAAACATGATCAGGATAGCTTTCATCCTCAAAGCTAGGAGGTTGTTTGACATACACCTCTTCCTTTAATTCACCATTGAGAAAAACACTCTTAAGATCCATTAGAAAAACTTTGAAGTCTTTGAAGGCAGCATAGGCTAGGAACAGTCTGATTGCTTCAAGTCTTGCAACAAGATCAAAGGTCTCATCAAAGTCAATACCTTCCTCTTGACAGTACCCTTGGTCAACTAGCCTTGCTTTATTTATGATGATCAGCCCTTGTTCATCCATCTTATTTATGAACACCCACTTTGTTCCAATGATGGATTTATCCTTTGGTCTTGGCACCAAAGTCTATACATTGTTTCTGGTGAATTCTGCCAATTCTTCTTGCATGGCATTCACCTAGTGAGGATCATTAAGAGCTTCATCAACCTTCTTTGGTTCAATCATAGAGACAAAACCTGTATATAAACAAAAATTGCATGCTTTTGATCTGGTTAGTATAAGATCCTCTATGTTACCTATGACCTGATCATGGGGATGATCTTTAAGGTCTTTGTAGGCAGTTTGCATTGTGGGAGAGATGGGATTTATTTGGATTTTAGGAGTTGAAGATCCTTGATTATGAAGAGCTGATGTAACCTCTGTTTGATTAGCTGAGGTATCTTCATTTGTACAATCATTGGTTAACTCTACTGATGATGGAATCTCAAATATGGAATTTGAATCCAATGATGTTGAATCATCATTCACATCATTTAGTAGAGGTAATGGTCTGGATGAGGTTGTTTGTGCATTGGTTTGATTAAAAAATAGGAACAGGTTCATCTATTTCATTTTCATCTGTTGATGGGAGTGGATCAGTTGATACTGGAATGCTTTCACTAGTACGCATAAGATCATTGAATTCCTTACCTGGATATTGATTAGAAGAACAGGAAGCAACAAAGTCATTTTCATTAAAACTTACACTGATTGATTCTTCTATGACCTTTGTTCTGATGTTGTATACTCTATAATCTTTAGAGATCACATTGTAGCCAACAAACATCCCTTCATTAGCTTTAGGTGCAAACTTTTGCAGCTGATCTCTCTAGTTCAGGATGAAACACTGACAACCAAAGAATGTAAGAAGTTGATGTTTGGATTCCTTCCCTTAAGCACTTCATATGGAGTTTTGTTGTGCTCTTTATTACAAGGGCTCTGTTCTGAGTAAAACATGCACAACTGATAGCCTCAGCCGAGAAGTTGAATCCTAATCCACTTTCACCCAACATGGTTCTTGCAACTTAAATTACGGTTCTGTTTCAGCGCTCAGCTACACCATTTTGCTGTCGGGTTCTTGGAGCAGAGAAGTTTTGTGAAATCCCTTTCTCATCACAGAAACTTTCTAGAGTATGATTTTTGAATTCAGTTCCATGATCACTTCTAAGCATCTTAACTAGATTGCCGTTCAAAACTTCCATATTTTTGTTAAAGCAGATGATCTCCTCAACAACTTCACTTCTGGCTTTGAGAAAGAATACCCAGGTGTACCTAGAGAATTCATCCACCATTACCAAAGCATACTTGCTTCCACCAATACTTGCAGTGGCAACAGGACCAAAGGAATCCATGTGCAACATGAAGAAGGTTTTGTGATAGAGAATGCTGCTTTAATGGAAAAGAGGTCTTGCGTTCTTCTCACAAGCATAACAAGGTTTAGGTTTGGTATAAGTCAGTGAAGGCAGTCTTGATACTAACTCATCCTTGCTCAACTTGTTAATGTTTCTGAAGTTTAGGTGGGAAAGCCTCTTGTGCCATAGCCAGTTTGTATCAGTTACTGATTTTGAGTACAAACAAGTTAACTTTAAAGGATCACCAGCAGACATGTCAAGTATATACACATATTTGGTTCTCTTGGCACGAATAATAGTTTTACCTTCTTTATCTATAATAGAACCACATGTCTTACTGAAATGGACCTCATTATCTGCATCACACAATTAACTTATGCTTATGAGATTATATTTGAGTCCTTTTACATATGAAATCTTAGACAGTTTGAGGTTCCCATTATGAAGTTCGCCATAACCTTTTGTTTGCCCAAAGTTGTTGTCACCAAAAGTCACCCTTTGACCTTTTCTTTCTTGTAGTTACTGAGTAGTGCCTTACTACCTATCATGGTTCTGGACCAACCACTGTCTAGATACCATGTATTAAAGCCCTGCACAGTTATGAATTAAAGAAATATTAGTGACACTTTAGGGCATCCACTGTTGAGTGGATCCCTATGGATTGCACCTAACTATCCACTTCATATCTGGTTGTTCATTTATGAATGAAACAGTCATGTTATCAATGTTTGTCTGATGTCTTGAATTATCTTCTAGAGAACAATAGTGTATATGTTCTTTACTAACAAATTTGTAACATTTTTTACTTTAGAGCCTTGAACATGTTTTAGTGATTGCCCATGAGATGTCTTATCTGTCTTCTGATGACTATGGGTCATCAGCTGACCTATTTTACCATTCAGCTACTACAGCTAATTCTTTAAACCCAAAAGGTCATTGTTTACAGACATCTTTGGCTAACCCTTAGATTTAAAGAGTTTTAGATCAACTTTAGATGTGGCATACTTGGGAGTAGTGTAAGAAATATTCCTTTTTCTCATGGATTCTCCTATTAAAAGAGTTTGAAGTGATTCTTGATCAGCTAAGCAGTTACAAGATGATTCATGATCAGCTGACAGACTATCAACTGAGCATTTATCATCTACCATCTGATCAGCTGATGTAGAAGCATTAGCTAATGAAATGTCAGTTATCTGAGTACTTAAAGTTAGTTCATCAGCTTTCAAGGTTTGACAACAGAATGTCTTTTTGGTATCAACAAATGATTCCATTCCATTACTTGCTTCCTTTGACCTTAAATTTTTAGTACTTTGACTCTATGAAAGAACAACAAAAGTTAAATCTTTTATTGGAGTGATTGACTCTTTTAGATGAGAGCCTTTACTCTTGACAAATCTGTTAGTGTTTACACATTTTCCTTTCACAATCTTTTGAAAAGTGAGAGGCAAAATATCAGCCTTATCTAAGATATTTGTGTCCATGCTAAAATCAACACAATTAGCAGCTTGGGAATAATTTCACCAATAATAGCTTGAACTTGTTTTGGAATCTGCTCATTAACACACTGAGTGGTCTTTTCAACAGAAACACATAAGACGTAACTACTTTGTGTAGGTCTAAACTTTATGGTTGCTTCATTGGTTTCTTTTACCAAGATTTGATTTAATATCCTTTGATTAGCTAGATCATCTTCTAGTTTTGTCATTTATTTAAGTTTCTAATCTTTAACAGTTAACTTCTTCTTAAGAGATACTATTTCTGTTTTTAGCTTCTTTTCTCTTTTAATATTAGACTGATACTCTGTTGGAGTATGCCCGCTGACACACGTATGCCAAATGATCACTGTCGATGACGTATGAGCCCATCGGGTCACACGCCGGGGGTTGATCTTGACAACAACCTAAAAGATGAGGGTGAGAAAGAATAAATAATGATAGTTGGTAATCTAGCCAGAGTTAGCGGCGCTATCTCTTCCGCTAACTCAGCCGCATTAGCGGCGCTAACCCCTCTGACAGATTACAACTTTATTCTTTTCACCTCCATAATCCACCAATGCATGGCTTTCTCATCATTCGGCCTTGGCCGACCTTGGGGAGTCCTGGGGTAATGTTGAGCTCTGTAAAAGACATGTAACTCTCTCTTATTATCACTCTTGCCTAACTTGAGTTTAAAACACTTAATAACATTTGTGAGTTGTCTAAGCAAAATAAGAGAGAGTTCCTTGTGAGAGTTCCTGGTTGTTTTTGTTGTTGTTCCAGAAGCCAAGATCAAGTGTTGATTTGGTTGAAGGGGTGCTAGTACACCAAGGTCACCAAGTTCTCGGGGTGGACTTCGATAGCTCAAGAAGAAGTTACAAAGGCTTGGAGCTTAGCACACAACAAATCCAGAGACATCAAGGGTATAACTCTTCTCTCCTTTCTATTTTAGTTGCAAATCTTAGTTGTAGAGATTGGTACTTCATTTGGGGTTCTCATGTGGTTCTTGTTCATGCTTTTAAATTCGATTTTGTACTTGTTTGCTTCTGTTGCGCTCAACCACGAATCACAACATACTCAACACACAAATAATCAAACATGGTGTTTTTTTCATTATCATCATAGTAATAAACTTGCTAACCTGGTACATAGAAGAAGGATCCCAGTCAGGAGAAGTACAAGCTTTAGCAGCCTTTTTCATGTCCTCATCAAAGGGGCTAGTACTACCTTTGTTGGCCATTAAGCTGAGATGAGTAGTGAGGACCTCATCTTCATCACTTGACAGGTCTTCCTTAGCCCAATCTTCTTCTTCAACAACCAACACTTTATTCTGGTCTTTCTTCTTTTTCTTCTCAAAGACAGCAGCAAGAAGCTTTTGTACGTAGCTTCATAATCAACCTTGCTGTCTGGTCTGGGAACAGCCTTGAAGCTAGAGCTTCCCTTGGACTTACATTCACTAGCATAATGACCAGTCTTGCCACAAGAAAAGCAACTTTCAGTAGACTTGAACTTGAACTTGTCGCCCTTGAAAGGTCTCTTCCCAAACATCTTCACATTCTTTCCTTTGAGGAAAGGTTTGAACCTTTTCACCATCATGGCAGCCTGCTCAACAGCAGCTTCAAGGTTGTCCATGTTCTCTAAGCTTTCATCTTCACCATATCCTTGTTCTTCATGCTCAGAAGACTCCTCTTCATCATCCTCTGCACTTGAGCTATCCACCATTGCAGCAAAGCTTCTTGATCTAGCATCCTTGGACAGTAGTTCAGTTGATTGAGCTTTTGCAGACTCTCCCATCTCCTTGGTTGACAACTTCCTTTGCTTTATTGATTGCTCATGGTTTATGAGATTACCATAGAGCCCAACCAGTGACAACCCCTTGATCTTCTCACCATGGTTTAAGACAGTAATGAAGTGATCCCATGTTTCAGGGAGAGAGTCTAGGAATTTGTTCACCAATTCCTTGTTGCTCTTTGGAACATCTGCACTTCTTAAGTCATTGACTAAGCAGTTGAACCTGGTGTAGGTTTGAGCAAGACTTTCACCTTTATGAGCAAAGAATAACTCATATTCTCTAACAAGGAGGAGTTTCTTGTTTTCCTGCACCTCTTCAGTACCTTAATATGCAACAGTGAGTGTGTCTAGCATCTCTTTGGTAGTCTTGCAGATAAGAACTTGATGATAGACATCATTTGGAAGTGCAGAGACTAAGGCTGTTTTTGCCTTGACATCAAGGTTCACAAGCCTTTTGTCTTCATCGGACCACTGATGCACAGGCTTTCTTACATGCCTTTTGATGGTAGTTTCATCATCTTAAGTGCCAAAACGAACTTCGAGAGTAGTAGAAGGGACAAGAGGACCTTCTGTTATAGTTTTCAACATCACATCATCAAGGCTTGACATGTATCGATGAACTCTACTCTTCCAGAGAGTGAAGTTATCACCATTAAACATGGGACACCTGGACAATGATCCATTGTTTGAAAAGTTATTTGAAGCAGCAGTATTTGGAGTAGCCATTTTGTAGTGAGGGGTAGAAGTAGTTGAAGAGTAAGCAAAGCAGATCTTAGATATGGATTATCTAACCTGCTCGAATACTAGTTGTTGGTCCCGGATGGATACTACAACAACAAATGTTTGTAGAAGGGGGGGTTGAATACAAACTTTAGCTTTTTAAAATTTAAAGACACACAGTTATATTTTATATAATTGTTATTGATTTAAATCAAGAATTACATGAACTAGATGTGGACAATCTAACTTCAATAAAGGTGGCAACAAACAGTCTAACACATAGACAAAGCTAATCCTAACCAACTAATGTGCAGGATGTTCAACACAAGAACAAATTTGCTCTACACTGAAAATATGCTAACTCTTCATTTATATGTAGTTCTCAACTTACAATTTCGCGTACATAGTATGTTTCCATCCATGAGTATATATAAGCATCTTGGTGTTCGGTTGGTGGATAGGAGAAGGAGACAAAAGTACTTGGTATAATAATATTATAATAAATAAAGTTAGTGGGTGAAAAGCAAATACACTTTATTGAACATTTGGTTTTCTGTTTGGGTTGAAATTCGATACTGAAAATTTTGTGTAAAATTAGACAATATTCGACAGTTGGGTTGAAATTTGATACTGAAAATTTTGTGAATAATATTAGACAAAATTCGATAGTTGGGTTGAAATTCGATAGTTGGGTTGAAATTTGATACTGAAAATTTTGTGAATAAAATTAGACAAAATTCGACAGTTGGGTTGAAATTAGACAAAATTCGACAGTTAAGTGTAACCTATGCAAAAAAAATCGACTTGGATGTCTTCTAATATAACTTCAACTTGGTTAAACACTTACCAAAATTTTCAAAAGTTTTCAAGAAACTAAAGGCAAATCCAAGTCAAACCTCACACCTACCTTCAGAGTCACAACAGCTTAGAAACATCATAATTTCACCAAGCTAATGTGTAACATCATCTGTAATGGTTTCATTCTCAAAGTTGCAAGTTTTCACAATGGGGAGATAATGTACTCAACTGCTTGCTATATATGTACTATACCAATGTTTTAAACTAATCAGTCTACAAATGGTACGAACAAACCAACCTAAACAACCAAACCAACCCGACCGAACAAAGCAACCCAACCAACAAAACCAACCCATACCCATAGCCGATCTATTACCTACTAACCCTTACTACGACACCAGTGTTAACAACGTTTACTATGACCTTGAAACCGACACCCATTTTCCAATCATCCCCGAAATTATCAAAGGTCACCCACTCCGATATGCCATCACTCACAACCTAAACACCTTTCCCGGCACTCTACGCAAAGTATATCTCCAACAACTTTGTTATACATTTGAGGAAGGCGTCACTCGTAAAGGATACGTCTGTCTAAATAGCGGGATCAACAACCGAGCGACTAGAGAATGCCCTGATTATGAAGACCCCCCTCTTGAAAAGGAAATTCTAAAACAAATCACTTAATTGGGATACAATGGGAGATTAACTAAGATCAGTGAGTTTAAACGCACTAATGGTCCCGATCTGGCAAACCCTGGCCACTATAATCCTCAGACTTCTCACCGGGATACAAAGAGGAACAGAGGGGGGATCTTACTATTCACTCACGCTACTGGTAGGAGTTGCGCACAACTTGAAGTTAGATATGCCAAACTCTTTTTCAAGAAATTGGTCTGAATGGTCAACAAAAAGGGCCACGTCAGCAGAGGCACTAACTTCATACCATTTCAACACATCCTGACCACATATGCTAAGAGTTTCACTAGGGGTAGACCTGAGAGTCCTGAACTCCAAATGCAACGAATAGCACAATTTCCCAAAATCAAAAACACATTTCCTAAAATCGTGCCCATGAAAATTTCTGAATCTCTATTGCACACACTAGATCAAGGAAGCAGCAGTGTGCGAGAATATTTGAGTGAGAATAGTATTGTCCTTACCGGCAGCACCTACCCAAAGGACCTTAGAAGCCGGTGAGGGTCCGAGCGATAGAAACATAGAAGCTCCTGCGCACGGGGGTGCCTCGAGCAAGGATGATTCTGAAGGACAAAATTCTGAGAGGGATGAATGAAGTGGTGAGAAAGAAGAGATACAAGAGAGTGAGGGTGGGTCAACAACTACCACAACTTCTGATAAGCTGGAGGATAGTGACTCTGAGAGTTCCTCCCGTGAAAAATCTAACACGGAGGATTCAAATGATGAATCGACAGTATCAACCTACTCATCCTCTGATCCTGCTAACCAATAGGGACAGGATGAAGCAGAGTCCTCAAACACTCATCAAGTGTCTGAAAATCAGGAAAATATTCACCAAGATCTACCAGCTATATCTGTAACATTTGGTGATCTTCCTTCGTTTGGACAGAATGAAGAGATGTTAGAAGCAGAACCAGCTGAGAGTAGTGTAAGAAAAGAATAGAATGAGAGTGAGGGTACCCCAAAACTAAAAAGTCGGGAAGCCACATCCACTGTTGGACCGGATAACGTTCGGTCCAACATTGAAAAAGACAATTGCAACCCACCAGTGCAATTGGTCAACCCCATTAGCCACTCAACACCCACTCAAATGGCTTCTTTTTCATTCCACGGGGATTTTGCACATACTTAGTCGGCTACTCTCTCGGAGTTTATTGGCTTTCAAACAAGTTGATCGCCACCCCCATCCACAACTCTCTTTCATCCACAATCGAGTCTAGCACAAACACCTACAAGATTTTTATCTTATGGTAGGACACAAACAGCACCTTCCCTTCTTCGTGAAAGAGCCAGAACACTTGTAGCACCACCTCCAAGAGGTGGATTTCAAGGATCGAGTAGAAGTCCCGCCAGAGCCACATCAACGCCAGCTCTAAATGTGGGCTGCAGGATTCCTGTTAAGTCTCCTGTGTTAACCGGTTTGCCTCTTCGTGAGCTTGGTGTTACCACTGAACAAAGAGTTTTTATGAACTCTAGGTTCACCACCTTGGAGCACAACCTTCGAGATAAGGTAACCTAACAAACCTATACCCTCCAGACATAGCATGCCACTCGAACTTCCAATTTACAGACGCAGCTCATCAAACAACAATCCCAGCTCACAACCCTACAAACTCATATCCACTCACTCCAACAACAAGTTACTACCATAAAAACTCTATACAAACACTCAACTCCCAACCTCTGCCTAATGCTTAGCGAGATCAATCGATCGATGAAATCATAGAGTTGTTGCGTGCTAAACTGTTAGGCCTTGATAACAAGTGATTCAAGTATAATGTAGGATAATGAAGGATTGCATATGTAAACTAGAGAGAATATGAATTTACACCATAGAAAAAACCTAGCTTATTTCATCATTATGAGTAAAAACTTAACAAATACAATAGCCATATCCCTATATATACTCCATGAGTATATTACATATAAACTCCTATATCTACATTTATGAATTTACATTCTCCCCCTTTGTATTGAAATAGGAGTGTACACGCCAGTAACCTAAGTCTTCCTTAGATTATATAAGCAGTTTTGGATGTAGCGACCCACCAAATACATCAGTCTGGAACAATGTTTAATCTTGAGCATATGACAGCGGAAGCATAAACACTTTTGATGTGTTGGGAAGAATCTTCTTTTTGTCTCCCCCTAGAATGTAGCTCAGATTTTTCCCATGTCTTCATATGATAGATCTTTACTCCCCCTGGACATGACATGGACTGATGATCTCTTCCCCATGAGTAAACACAATGATTTTATCAATAAAAACATTCAAACTCCCCCTCAACAACCGAATATCTTCAACAATGTAAAATTTCTTCACTTTTTATCTCCCCCTCATGATGATTATGATTTATCATGAGCATCATGCATAAAAGTCATCAACATGAGATTCAGTTGCAAAAACATGGACGAGGGGTGGGGAAAATTCTACAATGACTTGAATAGATACTTGAACCACTCTTGATCATTGAGGAGTGGTAATGATTTGATCTGAATTCTGGAAGATTTATAACTCTGTGTTAGATGTAATTTGATATTGGAGATTGATGTTGTCAAGTAAGTATCCCAATACCGTGTAATCAACCTTGACCAGATCACCGCAAGTCCCAAAAAGATTTTGGAAGACATACGGGTGCAAATAAACTTGGGTACACATAAGTGGGTAGGTGACTTTGATATAATAATCAGTGAGTCGGATTCATCCTTATTCAAGAGCACCAAAAGATTGATATGTAGTGAGCATTCGCATGTAATACAAAATCTTCTCAAAAACCTGAAGCAATTTGATGTAGGTCAATCCTTCAAACAATTTCACCAACACTGTGATCTGGGTCTTCAGAAATGACTGATAAAAGATAACCAAGATTCAAAAGAAACATGGAATGGATGGCTAAAATCTAGTTTTGAGACCAAAAATTGGTGACACTAAGAAAGAAGTACCAAAAATCAGTTAGGAAAGAGCAGGATGACTATACATAAGGGTACTAGGAATTAAGCACACGGTTCACGGGAAAACAGACAATGACCCAAGTATAGAAACATTAGAATGATAACTAAAACTTTGAGAACTCCTGACACAGCCAAAAAAATCCAAACACATGTCTTAGGAATCAAGGTGACAAGATAACACAGTCAAAACAATGACGACGGGGGTTCCGGGGCAGCGCCCCTGATAGCGGGGTCCAAGGGGTGGCAACCCCTGGCGGGGTCCAAGGAGCAGAGCCCCTGGCTAGGGTCGAGCTAATCAGAAATTGAAGAATATTGCTATGGCAAAAATGATCAAAAATCTCAAAAATCTTGAAAAATGAGTGTAATTCCGGATGATCAAAATGAGTGTAATTCCGGATGATCAAAATGAGTGTAATTCCGGATGATCAAAAAGAGTGTAATTCTAGATGATCAAGATGAGTGCAATTCCGGATGATCAAGATGAGTGCAATTCCGAATGAACACTTATGCGGAATTATGAATTCAGAATGAACACTTGTGCGGAATTATGAATTCCGAATGCACACTTATGCGGAAATATTAAATCCGGATGAACACTTGTGCGGAATTAGTGAAATCCAAATAAAACACAGAAATTCCGGACACACTATACGGATTTTAACAAATCCGGATGATTCAGCAAAATTCCGAATGCTTCAAGACTGAAATTCCGCATGCTTCAACATCTCAACCCGCTCAGATTCAAAAATCTCGAAATTTTGCCTAAATCTGATAATTTCTTGCACAGATCACTTCGCCGACCCCCGATTTACACTTCTTAATCAACAATTATCATAAACATCGATCAAACAAGCATATTCGATCGAATTTCTTCAAGAACTTCAAAAACCCAAAAACTCAAAATTCTGCAAATTGATCACTGATATGTATTCGAATTGATGTCTGATTGATTTTCATTGATTCTATCATCAAAACCAAATCTAATCCAATCCTTATAACATCAAAAACAACACCATTTGATGAATTTGAAACAAACCCGAATGAATAGTGACTTTTTCTTCAAAATCTTCAAAAATTCAACTTTTGTTGTTGAATTCAAATCAAAATCTTCACTCCCTTGGCTCTGATACCACTTGTGAGTCCTTGATAACAAGTAGTTCAAGTATAATGTAGTATAATGAAGGATTGCATATGTAGAACTAGAGAGAAAATGTATTTACACCTTGAAAACACCTAGTTCTTTATTTCAATTATGAGCAAAACCTTAACAATTACAATAGCCATATCCCTATATATACTCCATGAGTATATTACATAGAAACTCCTATTTCTATACAATTTATGAATTTACATTCTCCCCCTTTGTATTGAAATAGGAGTGTAAACGCCAGTAACCTAAGTCTTCCATAGATTATATAAGCAGTTTTGGATGTAGCTTCCCACCAAATACATCAGTCTGAAACAATGCTTTATCCTGAGCTTTTGACAGCGAAAGCATAAACACTTTTGATGTGTTGGGAAGAATCTTCTTTTTGTCTCCCCGTACAATGTAGCTCAGATCTTTTTGTCTTTTGATCCGTTGCAAAAGACTGCTACTTCAGATGAGGATGCTACATTGGTGGATCTTCTAAGGAATGAATACACAAAGTCTGATTTTGAAAGCTTCAAGAAAGAAATGTTTGACAGTATCAAGGCGTTCGGTGTCTCTTTTCATAAACGGTTAGATGTTATGGATCCAATAAAGGATACAGAGGAAGATGCCGAGGATGCTGAGTTACAAGCTGCATTACGTGCTTCTATGGATACTTGTCAAACTCAAGCACAGGTTACTAAACGAAAACATGACGATCAAGATCAAGATCCCGATCTTCATGAAGGGGAGAACAGGGATATAGTACTAGTACAGTCTGTATTATCAAAACTACCAGCTTCATCTTCTGAAACTCAATAGCAACCACCACAGAAGAAAAGCAGAGGTAGAGGAAAAGGAAAAGGAAAAGGAAAGCAGCTTGAACTAATCGATGAATCGGATGTGGATCAACAGTTTGAAGATATCTTTGAGCAACTTGAACAAATTGATGAATTTGATATAGGGCAACAGATTGAAAATACCTTTGAATTTCTTACTGGTGCGGAACCGGGAATTGACATGTATGGATCTTTTGATAATGATGCTTCGCAGCTGACTATTCAACAACAAATAGCAAAAATAAAAGAGAGCAAAAGGATGAAAACACCCAGGGTTGAAAAGCCTGAGGTTGAACAGATACCAACTCAGGATATTCCTATAACTTCTGAACGTTTGAAGTTAGAATCTGTGTTGAGGATTAACCGAGAAGTAGCAGATCTATTTCCTCCATCTCTGGGCAAATTCAGGAAAACAGCTAGAGATTTTATCAGAGATCAAGAGAAACATAAAAGAGTCCGAAAATTAAAAAGAGGTGTAGAATGGAAAATACCTGATGACTATAATCCTGATCCTATATCTACATCTTCTTTAAGAGATGTGAGAAAAAGAGTTATCTTAACTACTGAAGCTCTGAACAAGGAAGAAAGAAATTGGAGGTATCAGGATGTGGCTGTTGCATTCCTTGAGGAAAAGATACCTGAGATTTATACAGATCAACTGCAGGAGATGCTAGACATTGACTTGATGGGAGTTACTGATGTTTCTGATGCAGGACGCAGATTAATAATGAACTGGCATGGAAGGTTAAAGAAAAAGGTGGAGTCTAAGTATCCAATTACAAGAGTCAATTATTCGTTCAGTAATGTTCTTAATGTCACTTGGGTATACTTCACTGTGGTTAGAACTGATCAGAAGAAATACCATTTTAGTCAAGTTGACTTGAAGCACCTAACTCTTGATGATGTTGAATTCATGGCTGATATGCTTGAAGCTAGAAAAGACAACCTTCCTGCAATCAAAGAAGGTCATCAAATTCTGAGAGAATTCATGAAACAAAGAATTAAAGTTGCAGAAATGACAGATCTACAGTTGGGTGCAGAAGCAGATAAAGAAAAGATTAATATTCTCAAGCCAAACACTCAACATTCAAATATAGATCAACTGGAACTTTTTCAAACAATTTGGAAAGATGTTGATGGTGGACCTGAAACATATGATGGTATCATACTATTCAACAGCAAGAAAAAAAAGTTTTTCTTGAGAACAAAGGAGCTTAATGCATATTCAGATGGATCTCTCAGGTATTGATTGATAAAGATCAGGGAACAAAGTTTGAAACTGCAAGATGATTTGGACCAGTCTTCTAGAGTTAGCTTAACTGAAGTCATGGAGTTAATTGAAGCAAAGCTGCATGAAAGATCAACTCTAAGAAGATGGCAAAGAATACTTGGTGAAAGAAACTTAGACTAGATACAATCAAGGGGGAGATTGTTAGATTCAACATATGTGTTTGTAATCTAGTCTATGTTATATGTTTTGAGCATCCTGAATCCATGTACCAAAGATGGTTCTTCTGCACATGGAAAATAATGGTGATGTCCTTACCCATTTTGAAATAGGATTAGGCAAGTTAGCAGTAGAGACATTTAAAATAACAGATTCGTGCAAGTTTCTCCATTTCCAGCTTTTGTTGTTTCTCTCTTCGTTCAGAAGCATCCACTCTGCGCATCACCTGAAGATGCTCCTCCCATTGGCCAGGCAGCATTGGTATTTTGTGATGTACATAGTTACGAAGAAAGAATCGCAATTCACTCTTTTTCATCCACTGGTGAGTTATATACCCTTGTCGATTCACAAACCAAGTGAATATCTTATCGTCATCAGGATTTTTCAAGTTAGGTACTGATTTGTATCCTCTCTTCATTCGCTCTTGATGGTAAGAACAGAAATTAACAGAAATTGACACAATGTCCCTCAACACAACCATTACTTACACAAAAAGTTTCAATTCTAGATGATGCTTGTTTCGGAATATCAGTCTTAAGTTTCCAAGCAAAAAGAGAATTACAGTTTGAATTACAAAACTTTTTATGAATAGAACAAAAAGATGGAATGAATGTTTGTTTTCTCAAACGTGAAATGTTCTTTGGATTCTTCAGCATGTCTTCTGTCTTTAGATGCATCTCCTTTTTCTTCTCTCTTGTCTTTGCTCCAATCTTCACATGCTTCTCTCCTCCTTTGTGCACATAGTTTCCTGAAGAAACTTGTCTTTTGATTTTATCTGGTTTAGAACCAACATGAGAAGATTTGTTAGCATTTTTGTTAACTTTGGAAAACATATGAGAAGTGGATTTAGATGAAGAATGTGATTGTGGTGATGAATCCTTTGTTCCTGATGTTGAGCCTGTCTCACGTTTCCTGTTGGGATCACAAAATTGATTGCATTTATAGGCGATATATTCTCTACATGCTTTTGGACATGTAGAAATTTTAACACCCCAACCTCGATCTACTTCATCTTGAAGTCTCTCATTTTTCTCATCACGCAATTGTTTTTCAATTTCATGGGAAATGATTTGTGGAACAAGCAAATGAGCACAATCAAAGCTTTCTTTGTTAACAAAATTTGTTTTATCAGCTTGTCTTAACTTGTTTTACAAATCAGTTCACAATTGTGTGATTACCCTCTCATGTTGCTTTATTGTCTTTTGTGCTTGTGCAGACTGATGTGAAAAATCATGAATCTTTTGATTTAAAATCTCATTTTCCATTTGAGCCTGAATCACAAAATCAGAGTTGGTTTGATTAATCTGTACTGCGGAAGTCTCTTTGAGTTTTTGTGAAAATATGTCCTGAAAAATGAGGTTCTCCAATTCTAGCATGATGTTGTTGATTACACAGCGTGTCTCAAGAATTTCCTGCCTGCGCTGTAATTCCATGTGTGGAATGTACACGCGTGGTGCATACGAAGTGATTAGATGTTCAGTGGTTTGAAAAATGGAACATTCGGTTGGAAAAACAGATTTTGATTTAAAATTATTTCCATCATTTACTTCATATGATTCATTGAGTTTGTCATAATTGAAAAATGTTTGACACTTGGATGTTGTGTTGCGTTTGAATGCTTCCTCTCTCTGAACTTCTTCTTCTCCCACAAATGTCATCTTTTGAGTCAGACCAAAATTCATTTGTTCAGCTTGATACAATTGAGTGCAATTGATTTTTAAAAAAAAATCAGTTTCATCATACCCTAAGCCTTTATATTTATTTCTGATGTCTGGTGTAAGACTCTTAAAGATAGTATGACAAGTGGTGACTTTCTTTTTAACAGACTCTTCAAGTTTTTGCACCTTTGTTTGCAAATTATTTTTCTCTTGCACAATCAAATTCAGATTAATCTCAGCACTCACCTTCGCAGCATTTAAGTCATGAACTTTACGTTCAGTTCCTTGTTAAATTTGAATCAGTTCTTCTTCTTTATCCTTAATGGCTTGTTGGAGTTGAGTTAGTTGTGATGATTGCTCAGAAGTGACGACTTGATTCATTTTAAAAGTTAAATTGTGTGCCTGTAATTTCTGGTTTTTAGCAGTGAGTGTTTGAACCTGATTAAGAAGTGTCATGATGTGATCAGCAAAAAGACTTGAATGTTCGAGATGTACCTTATCAGCAGAAGTCTCTGATTCAGTCGAAGGAGGACTGTTGTTGGAAGTACTTTCCTCTACTTCATCTTCACTATCATATTCACTTTCTTCATCGGTTTCATCAAACTTGGCCATAAACCCACTGTTAGACCCAACAATTACCATATCCTCAGTTGAAGTTTCTTCACTTTCTCAAGCAAATACGTTCTCAACATCATCATCACTTTCACCGTCGCTTTCCACAAACTCAAACTTCTCTACATTCGCCATAAGAACGAACTGAGCATGCACCTCAGTGTCTTCATCACTCTCATCAGTGTCAGACAAGAACTGATCTTATTCAGCTTACAGAACTGTGCCACTGTTCCTTTTCTTTATTAAGTTCAACATGGCCTTGTAATATTCTGAGTCTTTGACTTTCGGCTTTTTGCACACTTTGATCACATGACCACTGTTTCCACAGTTGTAGCATTTTTTCGGTTGAGAAGACTGAAATTTCCTCTCATATCTCTTCTCCAAACTCATCCCATCATTCCTCTTAAATTTATTCTCACGCCTTCGAGATTCAGAAGTGAATCTTTGGTGATTGTTTGTCTTTGATTTAGAAAAGTGATTCTGTATCATGTTTGTCAGATATGCTACAGCCTACATCACCTTCTCATTGTCTGCAGGTTCTTTAGTTTCAGATTTAGATGTTTCAGATTCTTGAATCTGTTTCAGCTTGTGGTACTTTGATGAGAATCTGATTTTCTTTTCATTGACCACTAAAGCAAGTGGATCAATGTTCTCCTTCTGCGAGCTTACACCAACTTCTTCTTGATATTGATTTAATTCTTCAAAGATCATATGGTGTGTGACCTTGTTTAGAAATTTCTGATTCATCTGTCTGTAGATAGTAACTTGGGTTCTCCACTCAGGTCCTAAAGAGTTTAGGAACCTAGTGTTCTTAGTCAGATCAGAATAGTTATCCAGTTTTTGATTTCTAAGGTCATTTAGCAGCTTGCAGAATCTGCTGTATGTGTCAATGAGAGTTTCACCTTCTCTTGCACAGAAGTGATCAAAAGCATTCACAAGTGTGGTTTCCTTGATCCAGACACCTGAGTCAGTACCCTCCATTTGCTTTTTGATTTCGTCCCAAATTTCCTTTGTTGTGTTTAAACCATTAACCTTGATATAGAATTCAGCAGAAAGACCGTGTTTTAGGTAGTATTTGGCTTTTTGGTCCGCAGTTGCTCTCAGTTTTTCATCTGCTGTGTATTCACTTGGAACCTTTGGATGATGTATTCGTTGCAAAGGAGGATTATTGGTCAAATTTTCCTCTTTATGAAACATGAAAACACCATTTCCTTTCTCAATGCGAAATTTCCTTCATTAACTCGCCATATTTTTCGTTGTTTTCAATGAAGTCCATGAATCTGCCTTTCCACACATTGTACTATCCACGGTAAAGAACCGGAGATTTAGTATCTGAACCAAATGACAACGTCTCACTGTAGGTACTCATCTTTTTCTGATCGTTCCTCTGAAAAGATTCTTGTAAAGTGCTAAAAACTTTCTAAGTTTTCAAAATCCGAACAAAAAAATTCTAATACACCAAATCCGAATACAACAAATCCGAATAAATGAAAAAAAATCTAAACAATTCTCAAATTCCGAATGTTCTAAATTCCGAATAATATTTCCAAATCCAGATATCTAGATTCCGAATACCAACCAATCAGAATCTGAATCCCGAATGTTCACAATAACAGTCACAATTTCAAACACCTTCAAATCCGAATGCAGTCACAATCCGAACACTTTCAAATCCGAATGCAGTCAAAATCCGAAAACTTTCAAATATTAAGAACGAAATCCGAACAACTTGTATTCGGAATGCAGGAATTTTGGACAACTTTTATTCGGAATTCAGTAAATCCGAACAAATTATATGCGGAATTTAGTAAATTTGAGCAATTTCTATTCGGATTACAGCAAATCCGAATGATTCAATCCCAAATCCGTATAATTCAACCCTGGAATTCCGAACACTTCATCTTTTTCACGGGAAATTTTGATTTTTCAAGTAAAATGGTGTCAATCTAACCAAGAACTTCCAGAACTGATCGCAATATGATAACAACAAGTTCTAATCCATAAAAACAATCAATTCAATGTCAAATTTTGAAC
Organism: Pulicaria dysenterica; assembly: GCA_947179395.2. Lineage (NCBI taxonomy): Eukaryota > Viridiplantae > Streptophyta > Magnoliopsida > Asterales > Asteraceae > Pulicaria > Pulicaria dysenterica. The sequence goes on from OX359294.1 coordinate 40,368,076, forward strand.
TTTTGACCAAATTTCTTCAAGAACTTCGACTTTTTAAATCTCAAATTTACCCAAACATGTTGTATTCCAGTAACTTTTGATGATCAACGAGTGTTTCTGTGATGAATGTACTCCTAATCAACACAAGTTCAACTAAAAAACTCCATCAAATCTTCAAAAACAGATTGTAAGTTATGAACCCTATTTTTTTCTCAAAAATCCATCAATTCTTAAACCTTTGAATCTGAATTTGCACTTTCCAACTTGAATCTGATCAGAGTATCGCTCTGATACCAATTGATAGGTATAAAGATGAGTATAAGCAAGAATCAAGTAGAGCATTTGGTAGAAACACCTTTATGTGTGTTTTTCTATATTGAATATGGCAAAGGTTACAATGAAGTTCAAATCAACTACTATATATACCTTTGACCTATACTAGTGATCTAAGGCATATATTGAACATTTAAACATATAACATAGACTAGATTACAAACACATATGTTGAATCTAACATAAACCCAATGGTGTTGACAACCCAAACAGGAAAACACTGAACAACAAACCCTTTTAGCAGCTCTTCAATCTCAATAAACCACCCAACCCCAGCTCCAACCTCAAGCAGCTTCAATGAATCTATTCTTGCAACCCTTAATACTCTAGCTGTAACAGTTTCTAACATGTCACAGACACTTTCAGGGGTCAACAAGAGGTTATGAGTTATGGAAAGCTCCTACAAAACTCAAGTTGAAGCAACAAAAAGGAGACATCATGACTCGGACGATCCTAGTCATCATGAGGGGGAGAACAGAAAGAGAAGGTACATGGGATCACAATTACAAATCACATCAAAATTGGTGGTGGAGAACAACCAAAACCATGATGAACCCATGCAAAAACTACTGACAAGTCCGCCAGAAGTTCTCAAAATTATAGCGGCACCAAAAGCAGATATTCATGGTACACAAGAGTTTGAATTTGAGATTGGAAACACATATTAGGCTAGATAAGCTGAACCCGAAACCCCTAGAATCCAAACCCCAAATATCCAATTCCCTACACTCCAAACACCAGTTTCCCAAATACAACAAGAATCCCGCCTTTGCCTAAAATTGTAAAATCTAGAGGCAAACGACCAATGGCCGAGCCTTCCACTGAACAAATGGTATAACAACATGTACCTGCCCTAGCTTCGCCAGAGGTTGTGATGAAAGTTGAAGAAGAAAAAAAGAGGATTTTGAAGAACTCAGTATTGATATAGTCCTCCGCAAAATAATAAGAGAATTACTCCTAATCTTTCCTCCTGAACAAGGAAAGTTTAATACAGCTCCGTCCGATCTTACCTGAAAACCGAATGAGGATGCAGAAATAGAAAAGTAGTCTAATTCTGAGAGTGAGTGTCCAATCCTTGAACTCCTCCTTAAAGGACAAAAACCTATACCAACCAATGAAAGAGTTCTCGCGAGAAGACCAGCCATCAACAATATAAGACCTAGAGAAGTCTTGATAAGAACCAATCCCCACTGGCCTACTGAAGTATTTGCACAACCATACCTTGAGGATAACATTTCAGATATATACTCAGACAAAGTGTATGAAATAGAATACATCTTCTTGAATGGCTCACAAGAACAGGAAAGAGCTGCAAACTTTGCCGCACTCAGATATGGTTCTCCAACATCAAGCTTAATGTCAAGGGATCCAATACTAAATCTCAAATCAGTGCACATAAGGGAACACTTGAACTACCCAATGGTCAACTATGAGATAGAAAGACTCGACCGAAAAGTGTTCAATGTGAACAAAGTAGAAATAAACTCCTGTCATTGGACGAAAATTCATTCATAGAAGATGCTCTTGCAAGCAACTCAAGGATGCTCAAAGATGACAAAGGGATCGGAGGTCATCGTAGAATTCATGAAGAACAAGATTGAACTAAGTTGATAAACCGATCTGCAATTGGGTGCTGAGGCTGATTTGCAAAAGATCAACATGAAGAAGCCTAACCAACACCACTCAAAAGTAGAGTTTCTCAAGATGTATTCCATTGTTGAAGAGGGTAACTCAGCTTATGAAAGGACTGAAGGATTGATCTATCAAAAAATCCAATGGAGACAAAGCTCTCATGAGCTTCTCTGAACTTCACGCTTATTCTGACGGTACTCTCAAGAGAATTATTTTCATGTATCGTAGATTCTGCGTAATGAACAAAAACCATCCAGATCAGACACCACTTGTAAGATTGAATCGGATTGATGACAAGCTGGAGAAATTTATTAAAGAACGAGCGACTATCAGGGGATGAGAAATGAAGAAAGGGATACGGAAAAGATGAACCAGCACAAGGATACAAAAGGGGGAGATTGTTAGGAATTATATTATTTGTATTCCTTGTGTAACTATCTTATTTATTATGCTTTGTATTGATTAATCATGTTCATCTAGTTTAATCATGGGTCACCAACATGTTTTTGGTGCGCCCAAGTTGGTAGAATAGCTTAGCCCATGTTGGTTAGTGTGTTAACCCAACATGGGAGCCCATGAAGCTTACAAGCCCATGGAGCCTAGCAAGTAAGTCAACTCTTGCATTTTGAATATTACAACTCTAGGAGAAAACACTCTCCATCTTCTTGTAATTGTTCTTACATAGAGTTCTTGTGTTCTTACATATTTACACCAAGATCTCTCTAGTTTGCTGATCTTACTCACTTCTTGTGACTTTCATTGGGTTTATCTTTGATTCGAATTTTTGTTTTGTTTCTAAGTTGTGAATGAAATTGTATCTCGTTTTTTATTCAACCTTTTATTTTCTTATCTGTAATTTGAAGATTTATGTAACTTACGAAGATAAATTGTATTGAATATGAACTATGAGCATGAACAGAAGATGAAGATGTATTGAATCTTTAATTTGAATATGAGTTGGCAAAAATTAATGATGTGGCAAATTAGGAAATATATAAAATAAATAGAAAATGACAAGATGACCTGCTACCTGCTTAAAAGGTTATTTGATACACAAATTGTTAACTTTTGAAACTCCAATACATTAAATGGTAAGTTTTAAATTATGATACATACAATAGCAAAAGTGACAAGTTGAATACATTTTTCTGTACTAAACCCTAAATAAAACTATGAATACAGTATGGAAAAAATATGAAATTCATCTTAATTTCAATTTTCAAAAATGTAATAAATATTTGTTTTATAAGTTATTTTTTATGGAACAATAAGCGGGATAGAGAGATGGCAAACAGCGACTGGTGGAGAATATGGCAAACAGCGACAGCAGGCTACCGGAGTGGACTTGAAGATTTGTGGAGAAGATACGGACATCGAGAGGAAACATATTGAAGAATAGGGATCACAAGCAGAGAAGAGAGAAGCAAATATTGGAGGGATTATTACTCAAACCAGCACCAAGTTCAAGGAGTCGCATACTGGAGCACAGAGGCATCAAATCGAAGAGGAAAGGGAAAGTAGAACAGATGGAACCAGAAGGAATGGATGTCGGTGTATGTAACAAATTTTCCAAACTCATGGGAAACAAAAGACATATGGATAGCCATGAAGAATGTAGGAAGGATTGGCGATGTATTTCTCTCGAAGAATACTACTTACATGGAAGACGATACGGTTTCGTTAGGTTCCTCATAGATGGCGAAGAGGGAGAGAGATGGGAAAAGTTAAGGAAATTGTATTTTGGCAAGCTAAAGGTGGTGGTGAGGAGAGCAAAGGAAAGGAAGAAGGATTACTCTCGAAATGAAGAGCACAGGAAGTCACGTTTTGAAATGAAGCCAGATGACAACCGTAAGCAGAATGAGGGCCGCTCTTTCAAAGACACACTGTTAAGTTCTTCCAATGATCGAGGGGTAGGCGATAAAGTAAAGAATAGACATAATCCACGTAACAACAAAGACAACAAGCCAAATAAAGGTAAGAGGGAGAAGGATCCTAGGCCGAATTTTTACTTCAAAACATTATAGGAGGATCGCAACTGGTTAAAATGGTCCTTGGTAGGAGAGGTTCGAATTGATAATCCATCAAATGTTGGGGCAACGGTGCAGATCCTGGAATCCTTGGCAAATAAATACCTTTTTGAACCGAAGACAATGGGGGGCAAAATGTTTCTTCTTAACTTCAAGGATGAAGTAAGTATGAACACGTTTATAGATAGCTTTGATGACGTAGCAGAGCAACCATGTAAGGTATTTGATTAGATTAAGAAATGGACTGAAAGGGATGTGGACAATTCGGTTCTAAAATCGATACGGGTGGAATGTATCCCACTCCACGCCTACAATGAAAGTTTCTTTGCGTCAATAGCCAATTTGTGGGGTGATTTTGTTTCGGTTTATGGAGACACCAGATTGAGAAGAAGGCTGGACGTGGCCAGAAATCTTCTAAGGACCGAAAGAGTCGATTACCCAAAGTTGGTGAATGTGAATATCGATGATAAAATATATATTGTATTTTTGTTTGATGATAGGGTTTCAGGCTTCTTACCTATAGCCACCAATAACGAATTTGATCTTCATATCCACGAACACGAGGCATGGTCTTCTGATGCTGCTAGTACTAACGGGGATTGGAATAAGAAAACAAAACCGCCGGCGATGGAAGAAGATCGTAATCCGACTAATGACCTGCCGGAGGCGAATGGCCATACGCACACCAGAGTAGGAAGCTCATACGCCAAAAGCACCGTAGTTGCCAAGGGCTATCATAGGAACATGCATAAGGATACAATCGAGGAAGGCAATGATGCGGCTCTAACTTCCAAGAAGAAAACGGCAGGGACGCATGGAGGATCGATCAAGGGTCTGGGGGTAGATCCCCACTCGAACGATGTTGCAGGGTTTTGCAATGAGAGTGGGCCCGTTTTAAATTATGTAAATATTGTAAATGGTCCTGGGACGACTCTCATAAACGAACAACAATCAATTCAAATGGAGAATGTGGAATTGGGGCCTGGAGAACAGAACCACACCAATGAGAATAGGCCTGACATGCAATTTAATTCATTTGAGCCCTCGCCAAATAAAAATAGCCCAAATAATTTGTCTTTGTCTGCTATTTGGAAAAATTTAATTTGGCGAGGGCTCAAATGAATTAAATTGCATGTCAATGTGCATGCAGAAGAGAAGGAGGTTGAAAGTTTCAAACGCGACTCAACAGTCCAGAATTTGGTAAATATCAAAGGAAAATCAGTGCCGGTAGAAGTGGTGATAGAGACGGTGGAAGACACGGTGGGGAAGAAAAGTCGTAGGCAAAAAATGTCAAATAAATCGGCTTCAAAAAACAAGAAAGCATTGAAGAAAAGGGTTGCTAACAAAAGTGTTGAAAATCCTACTTGCAGTAAGAAGCAATCAAAACCATAGGAGGAAGCAACTCCGATTATAAAGTTAATTAAGGAGATGGGATTGAAAATTGAAAAGAGCTACGATAGCATCAAATAACAGATTATGCAGCTCGAGGAAGAAAAGGCCTCGTAGTCCTCTCACGCTGTAAGCCTCTATGTGTCTTTCCTTTTTTGTTTACAATGAAAGTAATCACAATAAACATTAATAGGTTGGGGAAAAGTAGTAAAAGAAATTCGTTATGGTACATGCTTAAGAGGGAGGACCCGAACATGGTTTTTATTCATGAAACGAAAATTTTCAAATTTTAACAAGAATAGTTTGCCTGCTATTTGGAAAAACAAAGGGGTGGAGATTGGGTCAATTCCATTGGGGCCTCGGGAGGTCAAATGATTTTATGGAAAAAGTCCTTTAAAATGACTGAATCTGTGTGTTTAAATGGTATACTTCTGATAGTTGGTACTATACAGTCAAACTCATGTGAAATGTTCTTTGGAAATGTGTATGCCCCTAATGATGTAGGGAAAAGATCTGAACAGTATAACATGCTAACTAATTTGAAATCCAAATACAATTGTAGCTGGGTACCGGGTGGAGACTAGAACGAAGTTTGCTCTATTAAAGAGCGATCTTCTGAGGGGTGGAGTAATGTTAGCACGCATAGGTTCAACACCATCATTGACTGCATTCAACACCTTAATATTCCTATGGTGGGTGGGGTTTATACTCGCTCAAACAACCAGAAGAACTTAGTTCTAAGCCGCCTGGACCGGTTCTTGATAGATCCCAAAGCGATTGAATTTTTTCCAAAAATACAACAACGGCTAATCAAGGACGTCATATCGGATCATAAATCAGTCGCACTGGGGTGGGATAAAACTAATTGGGGTCCGATTCCTTTCAGATACTTTGATTGGTGGAACGAGGACAAACAATTCAAAGATGTTGTTCAAAACGAGTGGAAAGGGCCTCGTGATGTTAGTGTGGTAGTTAAACTACCTAATACACAATCAAAAGGAACTTGAAGCCCTCAAAGGACACCCTTCGAGGTAGAATGGAGGTTACATCTAAGGAGGTAGAGGCATTGGAGGTTGAGAGGCAGGAGGACCCTAGAAACAAGGCTCTCTAGACGTCTCTGAAATCGAAACAAGTAGAGCTCTGGAGCCTGAGACAGAAATTATTTGAACAAGAAAGGAAAAAAGCTAGACTATGTTTTCTAAGGAATGGAGACTGCAATTCAAAGCCCTTCCATATGCCAATCTCGGCCAAGAACAGATCCAACAAAATCTCGGAATTACTCTTTGACGGAGTAACTATAAAATCCCCCATTGCACTGAAGGACAGAGTGGCTGACCACTTCGAACTTCACTATAAGAAGTAGTGTTGGATAAGACCACAAAATGGGGCTTTAAAAAGCTTTATGCATCCAGTAAGGAGGCTACTGAGGCTCCTTTCTAGGAAGCTGAGATCAAAAGAGCTGTATGGAGCTGCTCTAGTGACAAAGCACCTGGGCCAGACGGTTTCAACCTAGGCTTTTTCAAAAACAACTAGGATCTCATCGCGGAGGATGTCATAAAATCTTCCAGGGACTTTGAAGCTGGTGCAACCATGCCCGCTTCTGTGTGCGCATCCTTCATAGCCCTCATCCCAAAAAAGGACTGCCCAGTTTCTCTGAAAGACTTTCGACCTATATCATTAGTTGGAAGTCTGTACAAAATAATAACCAAATTACTCGCTAGAAGGTTATCGAGAGTAATTAGGGAGGTCGTTGGTGAGGCGTAGTTCGCTTTCATCAAAGGGAAGCAGATTCTTGATTGCGTACTAATTGCCAACGAAGTGGTGCACTCTCCCAAGTCAAAGAACAAACAAGGATTAATGCTCAAAATTGACTTCGAGAAGGCATATGACACGATTGACTGGAATTATATCACGGATGTGCTTCATGAAATGAACTTCGGCTCTAAATGGATAGAGTGGATAAAGAAGTGCATGTGTTCACCCCTTGTATCTGTGCTGGTGAATGGCTCGCCAACTAGATGTTTCACAATGGAGAGAGGTTTAAAACAGGGGGATCCACTAGCACCATTGTTGTTCAATATTGCCGCTGAAGGATTCAATGTGTTAATGTCCAAAGGAAATACGATAGGTCTTTTTGAAGGGATCACAGTGGGCAGAGACACCTCGTGTCAGCTAACGCACGTTCAGTTTGCTGAGACACTATCCTCTTTTGCAAAGCTGATATGAATGAGCTGGTAAACATAAAGAGGGTGCTTCAAATTTTTCAGCTTATGTCGGGCCTCAAAATTAATTTAGCAAAGAGCATTTTGTATGACATCAATATAACCCAGGAGTTGCTAAGTGAATTTGGAGCGTCTATGAGGTGTGGCTGTGGCACAATCCCTTTCACCTATCTGGGGCTGCTCGTGGTCGAGAACCTGAGGCCCCCGTCCTTCTAGGGGCCCTATGATCTCAAGAGTTAAACAAAGACTTGAATCATGAAAAACCAGATATCTATCCAAAGCAGGAAGAACGGTGCTCATCAAATCTGTGTTAAACAGTTTACCCACATACTTCATGTCCATTTTCAAAATCCCTGCAAGCTTCATAAAAAAGATAGATTCTATTTGCAGGTGCTTTTTCTGGAAATGTTGTGAGGAGGGGAGGGGATGCTCCATGGTTGCTTGGGAACATCTGGTCAAGCCTAAGAAGCACGGTAGGCTGGGTTTGGGAGACCTGCAACTCCAAAATGCACCTTTACTATCAAAATAGAGGTGGAGATATGGCCAAGACCGTGAGAATGAGTGGAAAAAGTTGGTTCAGTCTAAGTACGGGTATTGCAGCCAATCAATCACCTTTGGGAACGAAATCCGCTCTTCCATGTCTCAAGTTTGGAAGAGTATAGTTCAGCCTTTCGGAGCAAACCTGACATGGATGAAGAATTTTAAAGAGGGCTTGAGAATCAGCATAGGCAATGGGCAGTCCATAAAATTCTGGCAAGATCCATGAATTAATGGGACTCCTTTGATGATAACTTTCTCTCGCATCTTCGCCTTGTCAATAAAAAAGGAAGGTTTTGTCATTGACTTTGGGAAACGGCAAGATGAGAAATGGGTTTGGGATGTTCAACTTAGGCGTAAGGTTTTCGACTGGGAGATTGGTATCTTGAATGAGTTCTATGACCTCCTTAATGGTCAAAATCACTCAGCACGAAGAGAGATAATTTGGTCTGGTCCTTCGATGGAAAAAGAGACTTCTCCACAAGAAGTTTCACTGAGAGTGTGTGGGGTAGGGCTTCTCCTACAGCTCCAGCAATGATCTGGGAATTATGGGCTCCGCCTAAAGTGCAGACCTGTTGCTGGAAGATTGCAATAGGGAGACTACCCACAAAGGAATACCTTGGTCGCATAGGAGTGCTTCATGTGGAAGATTCTCTCTGCATGATCTGTAGAGAGTGCACTGAGACTCTGGACCATGCATTGTTTTTATGCAACCGAGCTTGGAAGGTCTGGTAATCTATCTAGCTTTTTTTGAGATTTCGTGGTGTATGCCCAAACACGCTGGGGATTTTAATTTTTCTTGTAGGGGTAGTAAGATTAAAGGATGGGATTTGAATTTCTGGATGTTAATTTGCTTCGGGACCTTATGGATATTGTGGATGGAAAGAAATAACTCCGTCTTCTCCAACAAAATCTCGGGGGTGGGGGAGGTGGTTGATCTCATCTGGATCCGCTTAGGCAAATGGCCTACGAGATTCAACACCCCCATAGATTTTCTAATCAATCATGTTAGCTCAATAAAGGCTAACAAGATAGGCTCTTCAGCTACAATGCCTAGATTTGAGTTAGCTTAAGGTGTTTATTTATGTAAAGTAGATGGGGCAGTGTATAGCAGTTCGGGTAGAGGTGGCATTGGGGGAGTGTGGAGAGACTCCGGAGGTAATATTGTGGGCGCCTTTTCTAAACCGATGAAAGAAATCAGCGTTTTACTCTGTGAATTTGAGGCCGCCTATTTCGCACTCTTGGCTATTATAGGGTGGGGAAAAAGGTATGTCAAGCAAGTGATCCTGGAATCTGACTCATTGCAAATAACCAGGATCTTGCAAAACGAGGTCGACACACCAACGGAGTGCCATGAGGTGATAGACAGAATTGAATGGCTGAAAAAACGAGTTGAAAAGGTGGAATCAAGACATGTAGACTGTAACTATAACGAGGAAACTGACCAACTTTCAAAATCTGGAATATCTAGATCAAACTTATGGATTGCATGGGTTTAGCTTTACATTGTAGGAAGACGAAACAATGGGACCTCTTGGCTAATCTGTGTTGACAGCGCGGATGTACTAACATAAGAAAATATTTGTTTTATTTTATGTTATGTCTTGTGAGTGCTGGTATAGCTCTACCTTGATGCAAAAATGGACCTGGAGGAAGGCAGCAGGGAGGGGCCGATGATACATGGGCCCGACACATGGAGGACTGTCTAGCTCGTGGTGCATTGATTCACGGGACCGGCACATTGAATTAGGCACATTGAGGAGCTGCGTGTACACTTTGTCTTTGTCTTACAGAAATAATGGTGTATCCCAGTTTAGCTCCTAATGCTTCTTATGAAGCTTGTGACGCTTTTGGGTAAGGGGGTGGGAAGGTATCGTAAGGGGGGCTTGGTAGGATTAGTGGTTGTGGCTACTTTCTCTTGAACTGGCAGATTGTGGTGGCACAATATTTGCACACACTATCACATTGCTTCCCTTTCATCTGTTAGCCATGGTCGTAGGCTAGTTTTGGGGTTCTGGACTGTGTAGGAGTTTTGCACATGACTTTGTAACCATGGTGTAATAAGGGGGATACAACAAACCCAACTTGATTTGTTAGGCCATCTTTCTGTAGCCAATGCAAATCCTTTTTTCAAACCTCAGAATTTGTGATACAACTTTGCATAGCTCTCACTAAGTCTTATAAAGCCTGATATGTCTTTAGGTTAGGGTGTGGGAAGGTGTCATAAGGGTGGAGTTTGGTAGGTTTAGTGGTTATGGCTAAACTTTTCTTGATCAGGTGAAATATGGTGGCACTAAAATTTTGCACACACTTTCACATCGTTTTCCTTTCATCTGTTAGCCATGGTGTTAGGCTAGTCTTGGGGTTTCTAGTCTGTGCAGGAGGTTTTGCACATTAATTTTAACCATGGTGCTATAAGGGGGGGCATTTCAATCGTTGCTTGATTTGCTAGGCCATCTTTCTTTTAGCCTATGCAAATCCTTCTTTCAAACTCCAGAATTTGTGTTTTATTGGGCCATGCAGGTTTGGGGGCGTTGGGTATATACAGGTATTATTTTGCGGTTGGACATTACTCTCACTGGAAGATGTCAGACACGAAGAAGAGTTGGATTTATAGACAGTGATTAGCGGTCGAGCTACTGGTGGACGAATTTTGTTGATCCATGTCTAGAGTTGGCAAGAAGGGACATGGGGTGCTGTTGCGTCTAAATAAAGATTTGAGAACGATCGAGGTGGTAACTTTTGAGTCCACTTGAGCGTTGTTGACGACATTGCTCATGTAGTTATGACATAGCGTACCGTGTCCTTAGTAAGGACGAGTGGTAGTTTTATGAGTCAGTGGCTTTTCTCTATGTGGTCGTCTACATTTCATATCGGGTGTGTTGTATTACGTTTAACAGGACATACATGGATGTACTGTGACTGTAAACATTGTGATGCGGTGAATATATATGAAATTTTGTTGTTCAAAAAAAAGTTATTTTTTATGAATATAATTATGTTTGTTTAAATTGTTTTCTATACGCTTTTATACTTTATCTAAAGTATATATAAAAGACCAATTTGATAAATGTTATTAGACGATCTGAACCATTCATTTAAAAAAAATATTTATTCTTGACCATTCATTTACTTAAAATCAAAAAATCAATTTTGACTTTTTAAATTCAATTTTATTAGAAATAATTTCATATAAGCCTTTATTAAAGCATATAAAATCGTATTTGCACATTTTAATTTACTAATATCATATTTACCCTTTATAATATTTCAAATATCATATTTAACCAAATTTTTAGTTTTATCATTCTAAAATATTTTATAATCAATTTAAATCCTTTTTAGTTACAACCAATAAAGTTTACCTTTATTGCCTTTAATTTTAAGAATAATGATTTATGATTAATATAAGAAATACAATAACGTCTCTTCGTATCTTGCTACCATTCTCCTACCATCAAGTCCGCCCTCCCGCTCGTGTCGATGTTCCCACCGTTGCTTAGAATGTTAATGCCGTACTTCGTCATTTTTTTAAAATTTTCATTTAATTCATGTTTTATTATTTAATACGTTTTTATTAATGTTTAATATTTATTATCTTTTAAACCAATCCGTGTATCATACTGACATTTAATCTAGTTACATATTAAATGTTTTAGGTTAAATTGTTTTACATACGATTTTATACTTTATTAAATGATAAATATTTTATATTTTTAAATATTTTCCGTAAGTATGCAGCTCATTAAACTGATTTTTCTTTTAATTCAAAATAGGTGATTAAGTGAAGCATGAGACTAATTTGGGGAAAACATGATATGATAGAAAATCTTTTTTATTTTTTATTTCAGATAGAAAATTAGGATAGATTGATAAAAGTGGAAATGACATAAATATCATTAAGTAAAAGTCAGGTAACACCTCAATTTGACAGACGTCTGACATAAGTATCAAATACGTACAAAATGTCAACAATAAATATTGTATCTGTATTTTTCCTATTTTAAGAAAAGAAATAAGTAATTTTTAATAAATTACACACATATCTATATTACTATAAACTATTTAATATTCTTATCCATTTAATCCATCTAAATTAATATTATCCACTTAATCTTACTCATATTTTAACTTTTTATTCATTTAAAATATAGTCTTTCACACAAACACACTTTCTTACACAACCACAATTATTCACCATATCAATATATTTTTTAAATTAATAAAATAGTTATAGGCAAATAAAAAAATTCAAAAAAAAAGGGGATGTTGTTGTAGAATATTTTTTCGTGATATTGAATCGGACGAATAACATATTATTACACTATTGAAAGCGACATGTTGCAAAACAAAAACTATTTGTCACCGTAGCATTGCGCAAGTACAATACTAGTATGTATATACATATATATATATATATATATATATATATATATATATATATATATATATATATATATATATATATATATATATATATATGTATGTATATATATATAGGTACAAGTTCAAACGATACTGTTTTTTGTACGAGAACTTCGGGAACCAATCTGAGCCGTCCAATTCCTCCTCCTTTTATGTCATTGTCCACCCATGAATTTCTCACATGCACCCTGCCACACTTGATCCCCTCCACGCTCTCCATCCATGAACTTCCCATATCTAAGGAACGGCTGAGATTGATTCTCGCAGTTCTTGTACGAATAACAGTTCTCGTTTGAACCATCCCATATATATATGGGAGGGTTCCATTGAGAACCGATTTTAGTGCGAGAACCAATCTTAGTCGTTGATTTGATAAGTGGAATTCATGGATGGAGAGTGTGGGAAGATCAAATGTGGCTGGGTGTAAGTGAGGAATTCATGGGTGGGCAATGACATTGAAAGAGTGGAAATTGGACGACTCTCATTGGTTCTCGCACTAAAAATTATTCTCAATGGAACTTCTTTATATATATATATATATATATATATATATATATATAGGGTGAGGATCAAGTAAAAGGTATATTAACGTAAAAATGGTAAGAGGCAATAAAAAAATCCTTTTTATTGATTAAAACTAGTTCTTCATCGATTTCTTTTTGATGAATCCAACATAATCATCACTTTTTACACAGCAAAAGAGATTTTCAAATACAGATTTTGAAACCAAAATTTTGGAATAATTTGGTGATGAACAAAATGCTTTCATCTAAAAAGTGATGTATATGTTGGATTCATCAAAAAGAAATCGATGAAGAACTAGTTTTAATCAATAAAGATGATGAACTAACAATTATCAGTTGATGTATATACTGAAAAACTATCACTAATCATCCCTCTTACACTTTTTACTTTAATTTACCTTTTATTTGATCTCATCCCTATATATATATATATATATATATATATATATATATATATATATATATAAAGAAGTCCATTTGAGAACTATTGTTAATGCTAGAACCGAGAGAATCAATCTTAGTCATTCATTTGGTAAGTGGAACTCATGGATGGAAAGCGTAGAGAAATAGAATGTGGCAGGGTGCATGTGAGAAATTCATATGAGGAACTCATACCGTCCAATTCCCCCTCCTAATATATATATATATATATATATATATATATATATATATATATATATATATATATGTGTGTGTGTGTGTGTGTGTGTGTGTGTGTGTGTGTGTGTGTGTGTGTGTGTGAGAGAGAGAGAGGGTTCATGCGAGAACCATTGTTAATGCGAAAACCACGAGAACCAATCTCAGTCGTTCCTTGGATATGTGAAGTTAAATGGATGGAGAGCGTGGAGGGAGAGAGTGTGGCATGGTGCATGTGAGGAATTCATGAGTGGGCAATGACATTGATGGAGAGGGAATTGGACGACTCAGATTGGTTCTCGCAGTTCTCGCACTAAAAAAGGATATCGCATAAACTTTTTCATATATATATAGAATCTCCTTTAAACATAAAACATAAATAACCATCTACTAATGACACGTGTCACTTTGATTAAGGGTAAAATTGTAAAATAACAAAAAAAAAAAAAAAAAAAAATCAACTTTATAAATAAAAAAACCCACTCAACTTTAATTGATCATAACTTATTCGTTTTTAAGAATTTTTACAAAAAAAGTATATCGTTAGATTCAGTTTTTCGTCCTCTTTTTAACAAGATCAGACTTGATATATTTTTGAAACATTTTTTTTTTGAAATGCAAAGTTTGTATTTTGAGCTGGTTCATTCTAAATGCAAAATGCAAAAAACGAAAAACGCAAAATATAAACATGCAGGTCATCTAGATGCTTCCAAAATGCAGAAATTTGAAAATGCAAAATGCAAATCCAACATGATTCAATGAAAATGCAGTCTAAAATTCAAAATTACACATTTAAACGCAAAATGCAAAATACGTACAAAACACTACATACTGCCTAAAATCAAAACAAAAATTTCATGTTCAAAAAAAATTTAGAAAAATATGGGAAGATTGATCTTGTTTGAAAGAGGATTAAAAAACTAAAAGATTGGTATAATTTTTTTGTTTAAATTCACAAAACTTAATAAGTTATGGCAATTTAAAGTTTTTTGTGTTTTTTTTTTTAAATAATGGGTTGTTGGAGGGGGGATTTTCTATGTTTACCCTTTTTTTCTTTATTACTATATCATAATTACAGTTTTGCTATCGTTAAATCTTATCCATTAATTTTGATGATTCAATTATTCAGATTGATTCTTTAGATTATTTGTTTAACACATAGTTTTTTATTAATCCAATTTATATATATACATCATTTTTTTCTTTTCATTTAGTTATTGTACATCTTGAGATAAAGTAAACAATTATTTAGACAAGGATATTAAGTAATGAATCGAGATAAAAAACATGTGATCTAAAGGTCACTTTATACGAAGAAGAGTAGAAGACTTCTAGAAAATGACAGACCCCCTCGAGCAAAATTATATAACCGCTTGTAAAGATATGTTTTTTTTATTTTAAAAACATAAAAAAAATTCTCTGTTACTTCTGTGAAACCTCTCTCTCTTCTCTCTCTATCTCTGTGTGTGTTTATATATCTATATATAATATACATTATACATAGATAGATGTGTGAGTTTTTTGTACATATTTTGTTGTATTCATTGGCATGGGAATATATAGCAGTTGCACGTGATTAAGCACTTGGGAACCTTTTGAGAGTGGCAAGTCGAAAATCAAGAAATCAACCGTAAAGTTTCAAGAAACGTCGAACAAAATCATCGATCAATGGCGTTTTTTTCATTATTTGCTGCTGCTGTTTTCATCCTTTACCTGCCTTCAGCCCTCCTTTCTTCAGGTTCTCTCTCCATCATCTCTCTCTCCTCTCTCTCTCTTTATATATATGTATATATGTATGTATATAATAGATTTTGTCTTTGGGATTCTTCCACGAATGATTTCACTTACATTATCTTTAAAATCGTTTTTTCCTATTGTAGTTGCAGATGGCCCCCTCTACGATTATACAGCTTACACTCAGGTATATATTCTGATTCTAATATATACATTTGATATGATTGATCTTGGTATCTTGATATTAGCAGAATAGTAGTTTTGCAGTACAATTCTTCATTATCTGATCCAAAGGCACTCGTGATATTGCACTTTTTCAAAAATGAAAAAAGTAAAAATAAAAATAAAATAAAAGTATCAATGTTAGTTGTAGTATATTTTATATTCTATAATATATATGGTATTTTTATGGGTTTTTATTTAAATCCGTGACCAAGTACATTCTTTGTCGACAGCTGTGATTTCAGGAAATTGCAAAAAACGGCAAAAAGATTCATACCCTTTGGTCCTTAAAGCATTAATTTGATGTTTTTGGATCCATGTATCACTAAAACTTTATAGGAGTGTTTAAAAAAAATAATAAATTGAACTTATTTGTATCATTTAATACCGAGAAAAGCTTTACCTGATTAATTCGCACTAGTACACACAAAGCTATGGGGACCCCTTTTTTTATGCATAGGGACCGGTTTTACAGGGGGTGCCTTTTAGGGGTGGTTCCCTTGACTAAACACATAAAGACCGGTTTTTGGACCGGTCCCCATAAGAACATATAAAGACCGGTTAAATAAAAAACCGGTTCCCATAAGTAGACTAAAAAAACCGGTTAGTAAAAACATATGAAGAGAATGAACATTAAGACCGGTTATTTTTAAAACCGGTCGCCATTAGAGACTATAAAAACCGGTTATAGTTAAAAAAAACCGGTCCCCATATGAATTTTATAAAAAAAATACGAAACATGCAAACCGGTTTTTCTATAAGAAACGGTCTCTTTTTAATGATAAATAAAAAAAATAAAAAATTTAAAATACTAGGGGTGCCTATAAATTTCAATATTCTCATAATTTCATCAAAATATCCCTAAATAACATATCACAATGTAATTATACAAAACGTGATTAAATATTACAATTGAGATAAACTCGGTAAATATTTTATCATAAATCTTCCTAACTACAACCTACTTCAAAAAACTTCCCTAACTGCAACAACCTACCTAAAAAATCTTTCTTTCTTCTACACATAATTAATATACCTGCAAGACCACATACATTAGTGTCAGCTTTCATATTTAGATATCCATTGTTAATTAAGATTCCAAAACTTTGCATTACAAACAATGTAAAACTCAAATCAGTGTGTTTGTATATGTATACATATGTCATTGTTTACCTCAATTATATTACATGAGAGATTACCAATAGCACTAGAAAGAAAACAAAAGGTAATGTTAGCTTTCGTACTATAAATGTGAATGGTAAGCCAAAGTAACAAAATACCAACTCATATACACATTTAGTGAGTGCATAGGCTTTTTCCGTCATTTATTTATCCTTATTCAAGGAATCAAGAATGTAGGGCGTAGTATATACAAAACCCAATGATTACTGAAAATGTGTAAACACATTAGTCATGATAATTACATATTAACTAGTAACTTATATATTATTAGTTAAAAAGTATAACACCTCTGATGAAATGGAGCAATAAAAAAGTTGCAACTAGAGTAATTGGGGTTTCGTATTACTCCCCTCAAGTATTCTACAGCTGCCATTTCCATAAGTAGACATTCTTCACGCGTTATCCTACAAGGGTTCAAGACACGTAGTTTTGCTCGACTAGACGAGTCCATTGAGTAGTATAACCCCCTTGTAAACATGATAATGCCATTAAATAAAGATCAAATAAAATTAAATCAAGGGAATACCGTAAAAATTATTTCACTTACTTGTAGAAATATGTAACTATGCTTTCAAGTTGGCCCATTTTGAAAAGTTCCAAAAATGTTGCTTCAACTTATCTAACATTACCTGATGCATGTTACATATATAGTAAATATAAAGTAAACTTACTAGCAAATTTAATTCTTGTAGCAAATGTATCACAGGTCACAACAAGCTTTAGAAAAAACTAACCTTCACGATAAGAAAAGATGAAGATGATGGAAGCAAGCATTCAGTTAAATCCTCTCTTATGGTTCTTGTTTTTTGACATATGTGATCACATTGTTACCAGAATCTTTAGAATGACCCAAGTAAATCCGTACAAGGTTGTAAACATAAGACCATAAACAAATCGAGCCAATCTGATGATTTCATCCTTTATCACAAACTTAAACTAGATGAAATATTAAGAAATTTCAACATAAAAATATTATAATGGCAATTTTGATCTATTTACTTACGAGCAAGCCATGGCATAGTCATGGAAAACCTCAGAATCACCAAATGGACTGCCTTTCTCTTTGCATACAACTGGGATAATTATCATTGGCAGGCTTCCAAGGTCCCCTGTCATAACCATTATCATAATAAGAATCACAATACAATAATTCATCAAAATTAAGAATTTGCATCAGTTTGGTGTAGTAGTACTTATATACCTGCAGCACATGCACCTAAGATAAGACCTTTTAGATGTTGAGGTGGTTTGGTTATGATCATAAGCACCCATCCAAATGCAGACCCAATAATGAATGTAAGAAGAATATTAGCAGGCATAAACCACATGCAGATAATATATTTGAAATCAAGACTGGTGATCATGTAATGGTGGTTACCACTTACCAGAAACTTGATGAAGGAGACTATCTATTTGTATATTCATATGTTATTTCTATGCTACTAGCTAGCTAGCCAGTGTTAAAATCAATTGCAAATATCTAATAAATTCACTTTATTTTCTAGAACATAAGCATGGCATAAGCATAAGCAGGACAAATGAGAAAAAGCATAGCCAGTGTAAACCATTCAAAACAGAAAAATCATAAGCATGGCAGGACAAACGAAAACCTTAAAATCGTTCACAGCGAGATTCAGAGTATCAAAGGCTACGTACCTTGCGTCGTTGCTCGCTGTGGTCGTCAGTGGTCAACGAATCAATCGGCAGTCAGCGGTCGCTGTAGTCGCCGCTCGTTGTGTGGTCGGTGGTCTGGCGCTCGATATGGCAGTCCGGCTGTAGGCGTCGTTGTGGTGGCAGCCGGGAGGATCTAAACGGAAACCACTAATTTGGGACCTACCTACGTACGGGACGGAAGTGAAGGAAATGAGGAGAATGGGGGAAAGTTAGAGCATATTTTGGAGATAGGAGGGAAAATTTAATTAGGGAGCGGGAAATGAAAAAATCTAATTCTTTTAAGTTTTTAAAAGAAATATCAATTTCTTAATAAATATTATATTATTATAGTATATATATATATATATATATATATATATATATATATATATATATATAACGTACAATTAATTAAATGAATTAAATATACTAACCTTAACTACTTATATAGATAAACATATCTTAATGTTTAATCTTTTGATATAAAATTAACTAATTTTAAAGACACTTGAGAAAATAAAAGGAACACAATTAATGTAATTTTTAAAAAAATATAATGATCATGACTTCGTTATTCTATTATTTCAATATATGTTAAAGATTTAAGTGTTGAAATATGAGATAAATAAAAACAATTACATTATGATTTTTGTTTTTAAATAGGTTTCCTAGATTTTAAATGAGTGTTTTTGTAATTCCCCTTACAAACCATTTAAAATAAATAAGAGTATGGATAAAGTTAACTTAACAATTTCAAGTTTAGAATAGGACCAAGAACCATTTATAATATACGTTGACCATTGTTGACCATTTGTGAACATGGTTTGGTTATCGGCCAAAACAAAACTATTAACCAAATGTTCAGTTATGATTATAGTGTGTTTGTGTGTAATCAACATTAAATTGAACATAGGTATTAATTGATAAGATGTCACTATGTCACGTATTGGACATGATTGACTTATTCAAACAAAGTACGAACTTGATTGACATAATTCTTGTCATATTTACATATGTAAATAAAATACGAATTTCATTGATCATTATTTATGATTAAATCAAAGAGTACCATGATTAGCATGTTGACACTAATTAACCTATTTGACCATTTACATGACATTGAATGAATGGTGTTGACATTGATTCAGTTATTTGATCCAAGTATAATATTGGTTAACCAATGTTGATCATAACTAACCTATTTCATTCTATGTTTGATTGATCCACCAAAGTTGATTATAATGCACAATTTATAGACGTTTCTTTTCTAACTAATTTGATACGGGTTAGTGACCAATATAGTAAATATTAAATAAATATTATTAATTGAATTCTGAAAATTGTCACTAACTATCATTAAGATTTAAGAGACGAAATTTTTCTCCAACTAATTTGCTAAATTTCCACGAGTTTATGATAAATATAGTCAATATATAATAAACAATTATTAAATTAGAAAAACCATGGCTAAACTGTCACAAATTGGCAACAGTTTAGGGACAAATTTGATTCGTTGCTAATTTGCAATGGATTAGCGATGAAATGCGTAGATAATTTAAAACTGACCCTAAACTGTCACTACTTAGCTACGGGTTAGAGACAAATTTTATTGTTGCTACTTTGCTACTGATTAGTAACGAAAATGGCAAATGATCTCAAACTGCCGCTAATTAGCTACGGTTTAGAGACAATTAGTATTTGTTGCTAATTTGCTACGAATTAGTAATGGAAATGGCAATTGTTCGCCAACCGCCACTAAATCGTCGCTAATTAGCTACAGTTTAGAGACGGATATATTTATTAATGCTACTTCGCTACAGAT
Source organism: Pulicaria dysenterica (assembly GCA_947179395.2). Classification (NCBI taxonomy): domain Eukaryota; kingdom Viridiplantae; phylum Streptophyta; class Magnoliopsida; order Asterales; family Asteraceae; genus Pulicaria; species Pulicaria dysenterica. The sequence goes on from OX359294.1 coordinate 40,388,393, forward strand.
TAGTAACGGAAATGGTAAATGATCTCAAACCGTCGCTAATTAGCTTCGGTTTAGAGACGGAACTTTTTTGTTGTAAATTTGTCACGGATTTGCAACGAAAGTAATTTTTTTTAAATTTAACTTTTAAATCAATTTTTTTGTTAAAATTGTGGCTAATTTGTCACTAATTAGCAACGGATTTTGGGCATCTCTAAAATCCACTGCTAATATGAAGCTTTCTTGTAGTGATATGTGGATTAAGATTATAATAAATTAAACTGCATGTATGTAATACATATTGATATGTTCTAATAAATTATAATTCGAACACGAAAGTGCATATAAGTGATTATTATATTGTATTATCTTAATTCAAATTATGGCTAATTTCACGTGAAATAAAATCTCATTTAAAACATGTAGTGATATCATTGACATTATATTATGATTAATTTATTAGTATTATGTCCTACATTTATTTTTAATAATTATATAGACCAAATATATATTCCCTCCAAAAATTTCTTCTTATTTATATTTCCTCCCAAAATTTTCTTCTCAATTTCAATTTCCCTCTCAAAAAAATTTCCCTCTTAATTTAATTTATAATATGGGGACCGGTCCTGTAATTGAAAACCGGTTTTTATAAGTAAATAATATGGGGACCTGTTCTTATATATAAAACCGGTCTTTATTGATTATATAGGAACCGGTTTTTAAGATAGGAATCGGTCCCCATATTTTAAGTCATAAAAACCCGTTGTATATTAAAAAACCGGTACCCATAGTCATCTTCCATAGTAAAAATGAAAAAAGGACCGGTTTTTTGTTAGACAGGTCCCCATATGGGGGTCTTTATTTCTATATTTGTAGTAGTGTCGTGATCCGAAAAATCTGAAAATAAGGATATCCGCTTCTCGGTTCGGTTCTCTACATTTACTACGAGCGGGTACCCACCACATTTAGCATATATTTAGTTTATTAAGAAAAGTATATATTTGAATTAATATTATATAATAAAAACTTATTAATCTTAAGAAAATCTCCTATCTTATATCATGTTTTCTTTATTCACTCCACTACCATTGACTTTGTAATTCACTTTCTTTGAAAACCTTCATTGAGTCATTATGCTATCACATCAGCGATAAGCGATTCTAATAAGGTGATACTCATAACTTATCGCGAATATTGGTGACTTCAATCCTCCGTATTTGTAATTTCATTTTCTAATATTTCTGGTGTTAGTTGTTTTGGTTTGTCACAAAACAACTTTATTTTATAGTTTTCTGAATAGATCAAAACAAACGACAAAGCGCGGGTAACCGTACATGAACAGAACCACAGTTACCCGGCTCCTTTTCAGTTCAGTTCCCGCACAGTTTGCTTTTGGGTAGTAAAATTAGGTACTTGCCCCACATATGCGGTTCTTAAATTTCTCTCGACCCATCCGCCCTTTGAACACCCCTTGATACATAATAAAAAGTGTTTGTTTGAACTATTATATCTTTAAATTTTTGAATAAGAATAATAAGTATTTTGTTAATATGAACATAAAAATAATTGTTATGCATTTAAAAAAAGTTGATTACATAAATCATCCCCCATCATTAATTTTTTGATATTTTATGAAATTGTGAAACAGTGTAAAGTGGAACCTGAGGATCCACTTTACAACGGAGGGATCCTCGAAAACGAAGATGCAACGACGCAGTTCATAACCGAGGATAACGGAACCACGGCTTCATGGCCTGCTTTCGTGTTGCCAAATCTCACTGCATCCACCTTCTACACTTTTTCTAGTTAAGTTTTCTATCGGTGTATAAATTTCAAGAATATAGTACTCATGTATTTGTTTCATATTATATAAAGAAGTTAATAATTTAATAGGTAATTATAAAAAAGTAATATAAATATCAAAATTTATTAATAAAAGTAACATAAAAAATTTAATTAATAATAAAGGGTTTAAAATCTTAATTTATTATTAAATAGAGAATCTTGATATGATAATCTTGATTATTGTTATGTCACGATACCATTTTCAGTAACATAATCAATTAACCTTAAATTTGAATTTACTATATATCATCTCTCTTTCCCGTAATATTATACGCTACCTTTATTCATAATATCAATTATGATATTCATATTACCTTTTAGGTTAATTTTCTTTATTAATTATTATTTTTTGGGATCGTTATATATAGGTTGGATCAAAATCTATGATTCGAATTCGTCACTAATTACCGCAAGGCTAATGTCGGGAAATTCGCCTCATAGTTGTGTAGGAACCGTTCTTGCCCGAGACGATTGTTGGTCATTCCTCAAAGGCGGATTTTACACGAATTCGGAATCAAATCCATCCTTACTATATTTTCAGGTTTGGTTTATACTTACTTTTTTTTAAACCAAGTTTTTTCTTCTTAGGCTTCATTCAAGAATCAAGCATTTGCTCATATATACACGGTCTAATTATTATCAGGTTGATAGTTTAGGTTTGGATATATCACATGCATGTCTAATTATCTAAATTAACTATTTAATCATATAAAATCACATTAGTTTTTATATTAGATTGTTTGTCGCAGAATAATGATGATAAAGAAGTTGTCATAAGAATTTCTAGTGCATCTTTACAACCTTTTTCTAAACAGCAATGGTCCTTTCAACAACAATATAAGATCAACACAGTAAGTACTACACGCTGTTTCTTATGCATAAGCAAAATCCCAATATGTCGAATATCAAATTATCAATCGAGCTTCGATCTTTCTCAAACATGACGGTCTTTCTCGAGTGTCCATTGATTTAGGAACGGAAACGTGCCATCACAATTCACGTCGCAAATAAACAAGGAGTGAGGTTACAAGGGGCCGCGATCCAAGTGGAGCAAGTTTCTAAAGATTTCCCGTTTGGATCGGCTATAAATAATTATATAATCGGAAACTTGCCTTATCAGGTAAGTCTTTATGTTTTTAAAATAGAAACTGAGTTTAGAAACTTTTGATTATCTTTTAGTTTTCTTAAAAGAAGAATGATAACAACATCTCTAAGGGCTGTGGTTAAAAATATAAATGGTAATTTCACTTTTCAAAAATGGAAATCATAACTCATGTATTCATAATTAACTTTTCATACATTTCATGGTTAATTTTTATTTAGTTTTCAAATTTTCATACATGAAACAAGATTACCATTTTTAAAAACTAAAAATTAATTTCTTTTATTCTTATTCACAGCCATAAGGGTTGTGGTTATAAAATACCTTCTTAAAATCCTTAGAACCGGACTCTATTTAATGGGTGTAGATGGTTTTTTGTGCTAGTGGCATAAGATATTAAACTGTATAGTCTAATGTTTTTGTAATTTTATCACTTAGAAATGGTTTGTGGAGCGGTTTAATGTAGTTGTATTCGAAAACGAGCTCAAGTGGAATGCAACCGAGCCGAAACAAGGGGTATACAACTACACATTAGCCGACAAAATGCTAGATTTTGTTCGAGCCAACCAAATAGTTGCAAGAGGTCATAACATATTCTGGGAGGACCCGAAATACATCCCTTCATGGGTGCTTAACCTAACGAGCCCGGAGCTAGAGTCAGCTGTGAAAACAAGAATCACAAGCCTGATGACCAAGTACAAAGACGAATTCGTCCATTGGGATGTTAGCAACGAGTTTCTTCACTTCAACTTTTATGAAGAAAAACTTGGGGAAAATGCCACTTTCGGATTCTTTAAAGCTGCACATGATGCTGACCCGTTAGCGACGCTTTTCATGAATGATTTTAACGTTGTGGAGAGTTGTAAAGATGTTAAGTCTACTGTTGACACTTACATTATGAAAATGAGGGACTTGAGGAGATATGGAGTGTGGATGGATGGGATTGGATTGGAGAGCCACTTTGATGTCCCAAACCTTCCTCTAATGCGAGCAATTCTCGACAAATTTGCGACTTTACAGCTTCCCATTTGGCTTACGGAGGTCGATATCAGCAATAAATTCAACCAAGATGAACAGGTAATTAGTATATATTCAAGATTCACATTAATCTTTACAAGATTCACATTATTATGCCTACATTTGTTAATCAATAGATAAAGAACCAAGATATAGAGAGAGAGAGAAAAAAAAGTGAGTGTACACTCAGTGTGTGTGTGTATATATAGCTAAACACGGCATTGGCGGATCTAGAATTTTAAGTGAGCGTCAATACTATATAATAACAAAAATAAATAATTAAAATTTTAAAGGTATTATTCGGGTTTTTTTGTTTAATTTTCAGATATTGGGATAGGGTTAATCTGGTTTTTCGTTGTTATACAAGTAATCAAACCAAATTATTCACAACTTGGAGCTTATACAAGGTATAATAATAGAGTTAATAGTTAATTTTATTCCCGAAACCGAGTCATTTTACAAACAAAAAACGTATATTGAACTACAATTATTTTTTTAAATATATTTTTGGGTTTAGTTCACTAAAATGTATACAACTTGTCACGTTTTGCTATTGTGTGTATTAAACTTTAAAAGTTTCTATTGAGTGTATCAAAATTTTAATTTGTTGCTATTGTATGTATTAAGGATACATAAAAAGGAAGAAAATGTATAAGTTAATTTAATACATACAATAAAAAGTTTAATTTACACAATAGCGACAAATTAAACGTTTGATACATACAATAGATTATTTTAAAGTCTGATACACAAAATAGTAAAACGTGACAAATTCGATACACTTTGATAAACTAAAACCTATATTTTTTTTAAACGTTCTACCGTTATGGGCCATAGAGGTCCGCCTCTAAAACAAGAAAGAAAACCTAATAGGAAAAAAACTTTATCATAAACTTTATTAGGCCAAATACTAAAAAACATGTTCTTTTATCTCTTATATGCAGGCAACTTATTTGGAAGATGTTTTGAGGGAAGGCTTCTCACACCCTTCAGTGAATGGAATAATGTTGTGGTCTGCCATGAATCAAAAGGGAAAGTGTTATCAAATGTGCTTAACAGATACAACTCTTAACAATCTTCCAGCTGGTGATACAGTTGACAAGCTTCTTAAAGAATGGCAAACTGGGGTTGTCAATGGTCAAACTGACATACATGGTGCTTTTAGCTTCTATGGGTTCTTAGGAGAGTACACGGTCAACGCTAGTTTTCGGGGCAAAACCATTAACTCCACGTTTTCGGTCAGTAAAAGTGATGAAACAAGACATTTTAGTATTCAGATTTGATTCGAGTTGTAAACTTGTATGGTAATTAGTGATACAATTCTTTAATGTGAGAGGATGTATATCCATCTCATGTATTTGTTGGTTCATATGAAAAACAACTTAAAATAGAGAAGATTAATACCATGTTACAACTTATAAAGTATTTAATTTATTGGTTATAAAAAATCTGAGGTTACAAATTTAGATCTTATATAAAAAATGAAGAATATAGACCAAACTAATGAAGTTGGTGATTTATTTACTTATGTTCCATACTTTTAAATTTTTTTTACTTATTTTCCATACTTAAAAATGGGATTTTCATTAATGCGATTTGAGCCTCCTAAACCTTGTTGATCCTAATAAGACCATCCGTAGCGCCCCTCAGGGTTGGCTACGGTTTCTTGGTGGTTTAGGCAAAACACCGCTACACCCCAACCGGGTAGCAACCGGCGGTTTGGGCTACGGTTTCTCACACCTGATGAACCCTCGCTATTTATCTTTTTTTTTTCTTTTTTTTTTTACTTTTTAATCGTCATTTATCTTCTTTTTTTTAAACTTTTTACTTTGGGGGATAAAAGCTTAGTAGTTGGCAATGGTGATGTATAATTATTTGTTGATATTATTATAATAATAGTTTAGAAGTGATTATTAATATGTTTGATTCCTTCCGTTGTACGTGTTGCAAAAAGATTATGAGTTTCTAATGATCCCGCACAAGCACCTTACGGGAGTAATTTTAGAAATTATGAAGAAGAAAAAAACTACTACAGCAAAGAGATTGCAATGAATTTTACTTATGTTCCATACTTTTAAATTTTTTTTACTTATTTTCCATACTTAAAAATGGGATTTTCATTAATGCGATTTGAGCCTCCTAAACCTTGTTGATCCTAACAAGACCATCCGTAGCGCCCCTTAGGGTTGGCTACGGTTTCTTGGTGGTTTAGGCAAAACACCGCTACGCCCCAAGCGGGTAGCAACCGGCGGTTTGGGCTACGGTTTCTCACACCTGATGAACCCTCGCTATTTATCTTTTTTTTTTTACTTTTTAATCGTCATTTATCTTCTTTTTTTTTAACTTTTTACTTTGGGGGATGAAAGCTTAGTAGTTGGCAATGGTGATGTATAATTATTTGTTGATATTATTATAATAATAGTTTAGAAGTGATTATTAATATGTTTGATTCCTTCCGTTGTACGTGTTGCAAAAAGATTATGAGTTTCTAATGATCCCGCACAAGCACCTTACGGGAGTAATTTTAGAAATTATGAAGAAGAAAAAAACTACTACAACAAAGAGATTGCAATGAATTTTACAAAGAGGATAAGTAGTTTTTTAGATGTTTTATTATTTAATATTTAATATTGAATGTTATGTTATTTTTTATTTTTAATGTTTAGTAATGTTAGGATTTTTTTTATTATTATTTGTATTGTTTTAATTCTTAATCAATATAAAAATATTTTATTTTGTTATATTATTAAAAGTATTTAAAAAAAATTAAAAAAAAGTAGAAAAGGTTGGGGTTAGATGGGGTGTGGTACTCCACTTGAGGGTAGGAAGATGGTAGGAGAGAGAAAAGCTAATGTGGCGCAGATGTGGCAGCAGGGTTCAGTGGGTTCTGTAGGTGTGCTACGGATAGTCTAAGTAGTTCGTATCATAGTCTTCAACCGTACATCAAGACTTGCAAACGGCTGCTAATGATAGTTAAATTGATCTTGAAACAAGGAGCATAACCATGTGGATCAGTACTAATGTCAGGTAGGGCTGTCAAAGGATTGGACCGGATCGGATCAGTTAAAGATCTGATCTGACCCATTGACTCATTTAATTGGATTTGGATATGTTAGTCTTGATTTGTTTAAACTCCATAAGCGCTGAAGTATTCAAAGAAGATTTCAGCAAAAGAAGATTTCTGAAGATTTGCCTCTCGTCTCAAATAAGGTTCATCTCAAGGGCTGAAAGTTTCATCTCTGAAACTTTCGGTTGATGTCTACTGAAGTTTATCTTCAGCAGATGGTCCCCTCGGTGACGTCATCAGCTGTCCCTTTCAAGATGGTTATGCATGAGGAAATCTGTTACTTATCAATCTACAAGATTGTGACGTGTGTCACTAGTTCAACGGCTAAGATTGATAAGGGAAATGTATAAATACTCTTCTCTTAATAGAAGAGAGCATGCTTGCGAATTCTGTCTGTTCAGATATTGCAAGAGCTTTGTGCGTCTGTATTCTCTCAAGTCTGTCCTTGAGTGTTGGTTGAATTTAAGAAGTATGTTCTTCTTAAATTCTAGTCTGTAAAGTTCGTTATATCAATATTAACAAACTTTAGACATTTCTTAACGTTTTTATAATTACTATTTCCACACTTAATATTTCCTTAAGTTAGTATTATTCATAATTTTGGGAACAACAATTGGTATCAGAGCAGGTTCAAATTCTTCTATAATTTGAGATCTGCCAAGATGTCTAAAGTTGATTATAATGACAATGGGTCCTCTGGTAAACCACCAAAGTTCTCTTCCGAAAACTTTTCTAGCTGGAAGGGAAGAATGCATCTCTATCTTGAAAATCTGGATACCATGTCTCTGTCTGTCCTAGAGAGCGGTCCTATCATTCCAAAGACCATCTCACTCATGAGTGACGAAGGTGAACTACTGGAATCTCTTCCAACACCAAGAACCCTGTGGACTGATGAGGACAGAAGGCAGGTAAATTTGGATGCTAAGCTGCGAAACAACATTGCTATCTCACTTCCAAATGATGTCTATCACACAATATCCACTCTGAAAACTGCAAAGGATATGTGGGATGCTCTGTGTATAGCATATGAAGGAACTGAAGAAGTAAAAGAGAACAAGAAGACAAATGTCATCAGAAAGTATGAAAGCTTTTGTGCTAAGGATTCTGAGACTCTCACTGAAGTCTACACCAGGTTCACTTGTTTACTGAATGATATGCTGGAAGCTGGTGTTGAGAGAGAGAAAATTCAAATTCTCAACAAATTCTTGGATGCTCTTCCCAGTGAGTGGGATACTATGTGTTTAGTTCTCAGGAACAATAACAAGCTGAGAAAATTGGATATGAGAAAGTTGTATGGTATTTTACTGAATGATGAGCAAACTAGAGCTCAGAAGCTGGAGCTGAAAAGATCAGCTAAGAAGAGCTTAGCTCTTGTGGCAGAAACTGAAGTGCCAGCTCAGCAATACTCCGATGATTCTGACACAGAGACAGAGAATGACTGGGAAGCTGCAGATGAAGAGGGTCATCCAGAGTTCAAAGTTGAACGAGCTTTCATCATGAAGAACTTCAATAAGTTCTTAAAATTCAAGGCTAAAACCAATAATCCAGGGTCAGGAAGCTTCAAATCTGCTGCTGACAAATATAAGATGGAATGTTACAAGTGTGGTAGGCTTGGCCACTTTGCTGCAAATTGTGTTGTCAAGACTCCAAATAAGGGTTATCCGTCAAAGGCTGACAAGTACAAGTCCAAGTACAAAGCACTGAAGCTGAAAAATCAAAGTTCGTTTGAAAAGAAGAAAGAAAAGGCTATGATAGCTGGAGAATTGAACTGGACTGATTATGACACTTCTGATGATGATGAAGAATCTGAAAAAGCTATGCTCGCAGAAGAATTTTCAGGATGTGCTCAGCCCGACATATGTCTGATGGCTACTGAAAGCCAGTTCAAGAAAGATCTAGCTACTGCTGAACGATTGAGTTCAGCTGAAGGCTGGAATTCCTCTATGATGTACAAGGTATCAAACTTTCAGAATTATGATTCTAATGAGAAAAATGATATGTTTGCTTACTTGGTGTCTGATTTAATTTCTACATATAATGAACAAAACAAAATCAAGAAAATCTTTTCTGATCAACAGATCCAAATTCAGAAAACTGAAACTGAGAATGATACTCTTGTTCAAGAGTCCTGTGCCTTGAAATGTCATCTAGAGTTATTAGCAAATGAACTAAAAATGGCTAAAACTGAGCTTTCTTTAACAAACGATAAACTCAAAGATCGTCAGTCCATCATTGATCTCCGGCTTAGTCCAAATAAACTTGCTTTTGAAAGTATCAATCATCAAATGATCATTCAGAGAGAAAGAGTTGGGTTAGGAAAAATCAAAGAAGCTGCCTCATTCAGCAAAAAGTGTAAAACTGTTGATGAGATGTTTTTCAGTGAGTTCACATGTGAAAACATAGGAAACTCAGATATGCTTTATAAAAGATTTACTAAGGCAGTCAGTAATGTTCCTGTATTCAATGAGGAGACAAATTCTGAAATTAGAAACATACAGTTGCCCTCCGATAATTTTGAGAATCAGAATGATCCTCAGCAAGATTTTTCCAAATCCACTGAATCTGAACCTTCTGTGATTACTGAATCTGAATTGATTACTGAAACTTTCCAATTCCACTGAACCTAAACCCATTGCTTTGGTCAAAACTGAATCCCCTTCAGTTCACATCATCACTGAACCTCTGAAAGCTGAAACCTCACTTGAATCTAACCATTCAAAACACAGTCAAAAGTTCAAAAGATCTGAAACACAGAGTGCTCAGTATGAAAAACCAAAGTAAAAAAGGTTGAACAAATTTCAAAAATTTGAATCAACACTGAAGATCATGATGGTTCAGTTAAAAGAATTAACGAGATCTAGTTCTCAAAAAGATAGTGCCAAACATCATAAGGATACCAAATCTACACGTAAGTGTTACAAATGTGGTATTAGAGGTTATGAAGCCAAAATATGTAATACTCCTGTTGCTACTTGTAATACTTCCTCTGAGCCCATCAGCAGATGGGTTCACAAATTGATTTAACTCTTTGTTACTTTGTGCAGGGAGGTCAAGGAAATAACACCTGGTACCTTGACAGTGGATGCTCCCGACACATGACTGGGTGCAAATCGTTACTAACAAAAGTTACTCCAATTGATGGTCCAAAAGTTATATTTGGTGGAGGAAAATGTGGAAAAACAGTTGCATATGGTCAATTGAAGAAAGGCGTTATTCACATCAAGAATATCGCTCATGTCACTGGACTTGAGCATAATCTGATAAGCATAAGCCAGATGTGTGATGCAGACTATTCTGTTCTTTTCAAGAAATACAAGTGTTCTATCATAAATAAAGAAGACATTGAAGTCCTTCAAGCCAAGAGAATAGATAACATGTACGTTCTCGATTTTAATTCAGTTACTTCTCCCTCAGATGTATGCTTCATTTCTCAGTCAGTCAAAGAACTGTATTGGTTGTGGCACAAAAGATTGTCCCATCTAAATTTCAAGAATATGAGTACACTTGCACAAGGGCAGCTAGCAAAAGGATTGCCTAAAATTAATTATGTGAAAGACAAAGTTTGTCATGCTCGTGAAAAAGGTGATTTGCTTCTTGTTCAGATATATGTTGATGACATAATTTTTAGGTCCACTAATGAAAATTTGTGTAAGGAATTTGAAAGAATCATGACCAAAAAGTTTCAAATGAGTATGATGGGTGAGCTAACTTACTTTTTAGGACTTCAGATTAAGCAAACTGAAACCGACATTTTTATCAATCAAGGTAAGTATATTTCTGAATTACTGAACAAGTTCAAATTCACTGAATGTTCAGTAATGAAAACACCCATAGCTCCCAAAACCAAGTAAACTGCTGATCTTGATGGAAAAGCAGTTGACTTGCCTACTTTTCGAGGAATGATTGGTTCTTTGCTTTATTTAACTGTTAGTAGACCTGATATCATGTTTTCTACATGCTTATGTGCCCGATTTCAAGCAAATCCAAAAGAATCTCATATGTCTGCTGTTTCAAGGATTTTCAGATACCTGAAGGGTACTCCTCATCTGGGTCTTTGGTATCCCAGAGACTCAGGTTTTGATCTAATGAGCTTTTTAGATTTTGATTATGCAGGATGTCACTTAGATAGAAAGAGTACTACCGGTGGATGTCAGCTGCTCGGACGCAAACTAGTCAGTTGGCAAAGCAAGAAACAAAATTCAATCTCACTATCCACTGCTGAAGCTGAATATATTTCAGCAGGGAGTTGTGCTCAAATTTTATGGATACAACATCAGCTTGCTGACTATGGTGTTTCGCTGGTCAAGACTCCTATCTACTGTGACAACACCAGCGCCATAGCCATCTCCAACAATCCTGTGCTTCATATGCGAACCAAGCATATCGATGTTTGTCATCATTTCATCAGAGATCATATTACTAAAAATAATATTGAGCTGTACTTTGTCCCGACTGAACACCAATTAGCTGATATCTTTACCAAAGCTCCCGATGAAGCATGATTCAAATTTCTTGTTTCTGAACTTGGCATGCTGAACTACTGACTGAAGAATAGTCAACTGAATTTCTCTGCTGAAACATGGTCCATTGAAACATAATCAACTGAACTTCTCATCTGAAAGTCTTCAGCTGCAAGGATGGACACCTCTCCTGCTATTTCAGCTCGACCATCTCCTTCTGCTGAAATCCTTGCTAAGTCTTCAGATTCAGAGGCTACTGAACAGCCTGCTGCTCCTTCAGTTGCACCTTCACCTGCTCCAAAGAAAAGGAAGCTCCTGCTTCACAAGTCTTCTACCGTACACGGACAATCTGATTCTAGTCCTGCTACAAAGTCAAAGAAACTGAAGCGTCCAATTCCATCTTCTTCTACTGCTTCCTCTGACTCAACACCTACTGATGCAACTGCTGCTGACTCACAACGACTTGTTCGTCCCAAAGGTTCCTCTATTGGACGTTCCGCACCAACAACAAAAGCCAAATTGATTATTCTGAATCCGATCTCCACTGTAAGTCCTCTCTTCTCTGCTCAAATTGGTTCACTGGCATCACAGACCCTTAGTAATCTAGTCGACCCAACTAGTTTACTGGTCCACAAAATTGCTCATGATGTATCGGCTCAACACCAGACCGAATCTGAAGCACAACCATTTCAGCCCGCACAGAGTTCGGCTATACCAACTGAAGTTGGGTTTGCCTTTGCAACTCATGATGCATTTGTCAACCCATTTGTTAAAGTTGCTAAATCACCCACTACCAATGATGAGTGTAAATATCCCTCACACTCTGAGGCTCTCCGAACCAATGATGTTGAGACAATCACAACCTCGACTAAGGTTCTCAACACTTCAGTTGCAGTTCAACCTCCTGCTTCAGATGCTACCACTATTAACGTTTCAGTATCACAAACTGAAATCGCCGTTCAGCCACAATCCCTTGATGGTTCAGTAGTCCGAACTGATCCTATGGATTTTGCCAATACATATGATCTCTCAGAACCAAAACAATCTGAGCCTGATGTATTTCCCCTCCGTGATGAATCAGCCAAACCATATGATTTTGAGAGACCCTTGACTCATGACGTTTCAGATAACCCTAACACTGAAGTCATTCCTTTCTCTACCACCTTGGCCACTGAGGGTTCAGCTAACCCAACTGAACCTACGGCTATTTCTTTTGCTCATGAAGATGTAGTTATACACAAAACTACTACTGAAGCACAGACAATTTTGGCCCCTGATGATTCATTAAACCCAAATGTTTCTATGGCTAAATCTGCCCCACCTCCACCCATAAATTTTAAAAATTTAAACAAAGAACAAGGTCTCATTTGGGATCCTGTTTCGGGTTTTGAGTACTCTGTCAATCTTCTTCCTCCCACTGCCAATCAATCTCGTCTTGATCAGCTACTGGCTTCTGGGCAGGACTTCTCAACTGAACTTCAAACTCAGTTTCCCTCTCTCCAAAATGTACTCTTTGCCAAATCAGTGACCGATCCTCTCGACGGTTCTGAAAAATCTGACTCTTCCTCCTCGTCTACTGATCATGATTTTTTGGATGATTCCACAACCCCTTTGTCTCCTGCTTTCATGCGTTCTCCCCATGAGGTTGATGATGACTGTATGTCTGTTCATGATGCCTATTCTAAGCTTGATGATACTCTTCGTCTTCTTCAGAGTCAAGTCACCAAAGAATTTCATCGTTTCCATCTTCAGCATATGTCAAATGTTAACTTTGCTGAGGAAATTAAACTTCTTACTGCACTCTTGGTTGACTACATCTGCACTTTAAATAAGGAATTTCAGTTTCACAATCAACTATGGGTCGCTCTCTTCAAACAGCTTCGTGACTATATTGCCAAAGGTAAATAGACGTTACGAGGATGTGTTATCTCAACTTTCCTCTTCTCAGTATTCTCTCTCTGTGTCACTGTCCAAATTTCAAGCCACCTTCCTAAAGTCCTTTTCTGAAACTCTCTTGCAACTCAAAGACTCTCTGAAAGCTTATCCTTCCAAACGCTATCTTCAGTCCTATCACAAAAAGGTAGTTCTGAAGGATATGCAACGTATGATGGTCGCCACACTGAACAAACATATTGTTCCACGACTACAACGGGTAGAAGCTGCTACAGTCTCCTCCTCAGCTTCTAAGGGGGAGAAAATTTTGAAACATTCAGCTGTGGCTAAAGCTATAAAAGCTCAGATGAAGAAAAGGAAAGCAGAGTCGATAAGAGATAAGGAAGAAATTCGTCGGCTGAAATAAACAATTGAAGAATATTGAGTGAGTTGAGATCAAAATGAAAGAGAAAGGGAAGAGTTAAACAGAATATTTTAGGAATCTCTTAGTGACCCCGGTGATGAAGGTAACACTAAATTCTCTGAAAGGTCTACTCCTGAACGTGAATTCAACATGATAATTCAACCCTCCCCTCAGAATATTATTCAACCTGAAACTGCCCTGATAATTCATCCAAATGCACCTCATACTACTGGTAGTTCAGTCTCTGTATCTGAAACAAAGATGAATGTTGATGTTCTTAGTCCAAAGGAACTAACTTCCAACATTCTGAAACCATCATACTTAGAGCAGATTCCGCTGATAATTCCCAAAACTGAGTTCACCTCAGCTCTCAGTGAGAAAGCTACCTCACCCATTAGAAATCCTGATAAAGGTAAAGGGATTGCAGATGACACTGAAATCATAAAACCAAAGGCTATTTACGCTGAAAAACTATTGGGTGATAGTATGAAGGCTATTATAAATCAGTTGTCCAACACAGGGGGAGGAAGAACTGAACTTTATGTCACTGAAGAAGAAGAAGCTGCTTCTTTTGGGATGACTGTGGAAGATTTCTGTAACACCCCAAAGTTTGAAAGTTTCTTATTTGAAGTTAAGGGGGGATTAGTTTGTCAATATTTTTTTTATATAAGTCCAGGGGCTGTTCTTGACAATTCAGAAATAAATAAAGTGCAGGGACTAAAGTTGCCAATTAGTGAAAGTGTAAAGATATATATAAGTTGAGTCTTTAGTTGACTCTGGTTAGTCAAACCTTCAGGATTAAAATCACACCTCAATCTGTTGTTGCGATTTTTGATCAAGGAATCAGAAATGATAGCTGAAGTTGATCTTTCGGTAATTCAGAAGCAAGAGGTATGAAGTTTCTCGTGAATTGTTTGAGTTTTTGGTCAAAGAATAGATCCAAAGGTTGAATCCGTGTTCATAGCGTGGTTTGAGATTTATTGTGAAGTTTGTGGTGTATTTTGTGTATAAAGTTCAGTAGTAATGGTACACAACCCAATCATGTACTTTGAATTCGAGTTTGTTCAAGTTTTGAGCGGATGAACTTTGAGTTTTAGCCGTGCGAAGTGAAGACCAGTTCGTGTGTGGTGACTTCACTCCGTACGAAGTGCTTAATGTAGGAGAAGAAGTCGATGAGTTTTGATCGCACGAAGTGAGATCCACTTCGTGCGTACTAGAGTCTTCTACGTGCGTGGTGATTGAGCCACTTCGTGCGTAATAGAGTGCACCACGTGCGTAGTGTATGAATCATGTTAAACGTATAAGAGTTCACTACGTGCGGAGTGAGCGTTTCACTTCGTGCGTAGTGCGTCCAGCACGTGCGTAGTATCCAGAAGTTAATTTAGTAATTGTTATTTTGTAGGGCAATAAGAGATGACGCTTCTGTAATTGGAGTGTAATCCTTGACTGCTGTCGAGGTGAGTATACATACCTTTGACCCGATTAGCTATGTGTATGTTATAAATGATTAGTTTATCAATTGTATGTTGATATGTGAATGATTATGTAGTATTCAGTAACGTTATGTGGTGATATTTAGTATGATTTTCATACATATATGCACCAAACGAACAGTATGAGATCAGTATTATGTTATATTTGTAATATGAGTTAATGTTATTGTCTCAAAATATAACAGAATTCAGATACATTATGTGGTACAGAAATAGGGGTATATTGAGATCCTTATACCCAAACAGAGTGTCGGGGATTCGATTACACGTGAGGTGTGATCATACTCTGGAACAGATAACAGTTGAATAGTTTGCAGACATTCAGTTTAGATGTGTGATATTTTCAGAAGAGTTGCTCAGGTTTTAAGAGTTTATATGTTCAGTTTGTATGCTCACTAAGCGAAAGCTTACGTTTTAGTATGTTGTGCATGCAGGTAACCGTTTTCTAGCAAGGGTAAGGCCCCAGTGCTTTGCAGAGTTGGATAGCTCCAAGTTTTTGAAAAGACTACTTTTGACACTACTTTTCATGAATTTATTAGTATTAGAGTAATGTAAGCTTGTTTTCCGCAAACTCTGATGTTTTTAGAACGTTAATTAGAAACTGGCAAATTTTAAAGCTAATTTAGAAAAGTGGTGTTACAATTTCAGAAGAGAAAAACAGAGAGCTGAAGAATATGCCAGATTACAAAGTTTATCTGAAGCTGAGCCTTGAAAGCAGCTGAACTAGAAGCTGAACAACAAAAGGCAAAGAAGAAAATGTCTCCTCAGTCTCTTCAACGTGCTGTTGAACAAGAAGTTGAGGAAGAAAGAATCGAAAAGGAAAAAGCTAAGCTAATCAGAGAACAAAAATAAAAAGAGTGGTTTGAAGCTAAAATGACTAGAGTTGATCCTGATCCAATCACAGCAGTCAGGGTTACCAAAGATAAACGTGGAATCATAGTGGAGATAGCAAGAAATAAAAATCGCCTCAAGGTTCAATATGTCACCAATACCAATCTTACAAAATTCAGTCTGTCTGAATGGGTTGAAATTGGAAAGTGTCTGAACAAACTGAAACTAACGGAACTGGTTAGGACAGTTAAAAGAAGGCTTTCTTATCTACAAGAGTCCTATGATAATCTGAAGAAACGTTTTCAACCTTCTGCAGGTGACTCTGAAAATCCAGAAAAAGATCAACCATTAAAGAAAAGAAGAAGAAGGTCTTCTAGGAGATCTGAAGAAGAAATTATAAAGCTTATGGCCGTTGGTGTTCTTCCAAACTGTAGAAATATGGATTGTTCAATCCCTCCAGACTTCGTATTCATTGATAAACAGGTTCTTGAAAATCCTAGAGGATTTTTCTTCAAAGATGCTTATGAAAGACCCAGGTTTCAGAGAGCATCTGAACTTGACAATGCTGATTGGATGCATCTGAAAGCCATTTTATCCTACTTTGATTCAAGGGATCCTGAAACGGCAGACATTCGTCTAAAGATTGTCAAACTGTTTGAAGCCAAGAAGCCTAGAGATTCTGAAATTGATATATGGGAAGAAAAGGCCAAGGTCTTAGAAAGCACTCAAACGCACAATCCTTCAAAAAAACTCTTAATTCTCTGTGTACCTTATTTTCTTGTTTTCTTTACCCTTGTAAATCTGAAAAATTCAAAAACATTGAAAAATGAAAAGAATCCAAAAACAGTCAGTATTGATCATGTACATATGAGTTCCATTTTGTAAATAGTTCTATTTGTTTATTCTTTGTAAATAATGATGGATTATAAACAAATAGGGGGAGATTGTTAGTCTTGATTTATTTACACTCCATTAGCGCTGAAGTGTTCAAAGAAGATTTCAGCAAAAGAAGATTTCTGAAGATTTGCCTCTCGTCTCAAATAAGGTTCATCTGAAGGGCTGAAAGTTTCATCTCTGAAACTTTCAGTTGATGTCTACTGAAGTTTATCTTCAGCAGATGGTCCCCTCGGTGACGTCATCAGCTGTCCCTTTCAAGATGGTTATGCATGAGGAAATCTGTTACTTATCAATCTACAAGATTGTGACGTGTGTCACTAGTTCAACGACTAGGATTGATAAGGGAAATGTATAAATACTCTTCTCTTAATAGAAGAGAGCATGCTTGCGAATTCTGTCTGTTCAGATATTGCAAGAGCTTTGTGCGTCTGTATTCTCTCAAGTCTGTCCTTGAGTGTTGGTTGAATTTAAGAAGTCTGTTCTTCTTAAATTCTAGTCTGTAAAGTTCGTTATCTCAATATTAACAAACTTTAGACATTTCTTACTGTTTTTATAATTACTATTTCCGCACTTAATATTTCCTTAAGTTAGTATTATTCATAATTTTGGCCAACTGTTATTAGAGTTTAATTTTCTCTCTACAATTGTTTCAGCAGTTTCAGTCACAAAAACATACAGATATGTATCCACATTGTTTCGAACAAACAAATATAGAAATTATATACGCGTAGATACTAAGAAAAATGAAGAACTTAAAGAAAGATTAAATAATCTCTTACGTTTTATTGCTTTAACGCCATATCTTTCCATGCAATTTGCTTTTTACACTTTCAATTCCATACAATTTGCTTTTTGTAATTTCCATACAATTAAACTAGAGTGATGAGTTTAATTTCCTGTCGGCTCCCGTTTTCCCCTCTCATGGAAGCAAAATCAGGTGCTTGCGATTTGATTAAAAGGTTGAATTAATCCTACGCTCGAGTATTGGAACGCTCGAGTATTGGAAATGAATGTACAGGCGATCAGAGTAATGGGCGGAGGTGGTGGTGGTCGGCGGTGGTGGCGGTCGGCGGCGGTGGTGATGGCGGCGGTGGCGGCGGATTGTGGTGGGAGAGATAAGGGCGGCAACGGCGGTGGGTGGTGGTGGTGGCGGTGATGGTGGCATGGTGGTGACGGCGGCGGTGGCTGCGGTCGTGACAGTGTGGAGACATTAAAAGGTGGTGGTGGTGGTAACAGGTGGCGGCGGCAACGGCGGTGGTGGTGGCGGGTGGTGGTTGGGGTAGTAACATGCGGCGGTTGCAACAGCGGTGGTGCCGGCGGCGGGTGGTGATTGATAAATTGATGATAGTTGGTAGTTGTTAAAATTAAATTGTAGTTTAATATTAAATGGATCGACCCAGACAGATCTTGGATCGACCTACATAGTGATCCAATTAAATGGATCGACCTATTAGAGATTTTTTTGGAGCGATGGATCAAATTTTTAGACCCGTTGAATCATATAAATGGGCTAGATCGGATCGGATCTGAAGCAAGATCTAACCCATTGACAGGCCTAATGTCAGGTGCGAACCCAAGTATATTTTGGCGGTGATACGGGTTACAGGTCAATTTTACGAACATAGTGGAAAATTTTGAGGTGATAACAGTGATTTTTTGATGCCACAAAAATCTAATGAAAAGAGAGATTCTAAGAAAAAAAAGATTTAATTAATTTACACTTTTAATACTTTAGTGAACCTTAAAAATAGCAATTTAATTAACAGCTCGTCATATAAATTATGTTTTGTTTTAAAATTTAACCCTAAAATACCGGAAGAACTGAAACCTCGTTAATATGACCCGATTAACTGAAAACCCGAAAAAAACCGAACAACACTCTCAATTTTAATTAATTTTATTTTTCTCATTATATATTTGATGTCACCGCTTAACAAATATGTTGTGTCCGCCCTGATTGATGTTGCACAAAATGAAGACATGCACTATAAAAGGAGCATTATTCATCATTCTCACAATTCTTAATACTCTTATCTTGGTTTTTGTAGGGTGTGAATGTGTGATTGAGTGCCTAAATTTATATAAGGATATTAGAATGTTTAATTTAGATCTATAGTGTTTCTTTCATTTATAGTGGTGGCACTGTGGGAGTATAGAAGTTCTTAGAGTGGGGGGAGTGGTTACCTCCCACCACTTCCACCACACCGGCACGTCAGCTTTTCACTCCCACTACTCAGCCTATGACACAAGTCCGTAGTGGTCACCACTTACCACATCAAATTCTGGGACCCAACTTATTTATTAATTTTTAATAATTCAATAACACTCAATAAAAAAATTTTAAAATAAATTTTTGTTTAATAAATACATAAATGGTCCGTATGTCTTCATATTAAAATTTAATATGATTTTAAAATACAAATAAGTGAGTACACATTTGTTCAACTTTTAATGAGGTACAAATAAGTGAGTACACATTTGTTCAACTTTTGATGAGGTAGGTGTCGATTTTCAAATGGAGAGAAGAATAAAAAGAAGAAAATTGGAGAGAGAAAGTACAAAACCATAACACAAAACCATTTGCAAGAAATCAGAAAACCATTCATGGCAGAAACCTTCATCCATGGTATCCATGGCAGAAAATAAAATAAAAAAGCTACAGGTTTTTCGTTGCACCATGTCCACAGAAGAAATGCAAAAAGAAAAAAAAAACTTGGTCCTCTGTCCACGCCAGAATCGCGCTAGCGGTGCTGGCCACGCCAACCTTTCACCACGCCGCCATGGTGTGGTAGCAACTCCGATCACGGCGCGGTGGAGCTTTATCCATGCCAATTTCACCACCCACTCCGTTCTCTCTTATAGAGCTTAATGTCCATTTATGTTGCTTATAGTGTGAAAGTTTTTTTAAACATTTAGGACGTGAAAAATTTTCAATTGAATACAACCAAAAGAATTGAAGAATTTTTCTTTCAATATATAACTTTTGATGTCATATAATATGATGAAATAATGACTTATATTCAAGATTTCAATCTTCAGGGAATGTGAAAAATTACTTACTCACTTTATATAATCACCAAACAATCCATATTTATCAATCTCTTGTTGGAACATTTTCTTTCTCTCTCTACCCTCCATAACTCTCCCCCCCTCTATCTCTCACACACACACATCATCGATCATCTACACTTGACTCTTCGTCGAAGTTCATACTATCACCATTCCACTAGAGCTCTTTCTCATACGCTAACGTAGTTCGTATTTGTCGTTGTTCCCTTTGTTAGTGCAATTAAAGAATAAACATTTATTTAAATATTTTGATAACACCAATTCAATATTCGGATTTAATATTAAATATCTTATAAAATCCAAGTTAATATGAAAATAATAAGTTTGACAAAATAAAATATAATTTTGCATTGATCACAATGAAATTATGAGAGGATTAAAAACAATCGAGCACGCAAATTTTACAAACACCAAACGTATACAATACTCAACTATTAAAAACGATTTTTAAATGAGCACGGACAAATATATAGAAATCGATTTTTAAGCTAGAATGCATTTTCATATTTTATAAAACATTTCGTGTGTTCAAAAGATATACTTATTTTGGAAATAAATTTTTAGAAAATAAATTGTCACGAACAAAAACGAAATATATATCAGAGGACAAATTTTATACAGATAAAAATGCACATAAAGTGTATTGATCAAATCACCTAATCTTTCAAGATTGTATAAGTGAGATATTTGTAGAAGGTATTATTATCTTCGGTATTATGATAAAGTGAAAGAGATGATAAGCTCAACAAGTACAAGTTTCTTGTTTATTGTTTGTAAGATAAATCTCACTTATACCAACAAATAGTACACAAAAAAAAATATTATTTTAATGAGTATTGTACTATTTTATGACAGAAATAGTATATCTTTCAGACTTTCTCTCTCATGTTTGATCTCTCATTATAAACACATCTCTTTTACACACAAAAAAATCCTCTGTAATATTTAATCACACTCTTGTAATCTTTTCAACTTTATATTTTATATGTGTGATTTTTGAGTTGTCTAATCTTCAAAGATCTAAAAGATCTACCTCCTACAACTCAAAAGTGAGCAAGAGAGATCAAGAGAGAGAAACAAAAGAGCTTTAAATTTATTTATTTACCTCTTGATTTTTTAGAGTAAAATCATTTGTACACACCATTGTTGGTGTTTTTGAGATTTCATTTCTTGAGTGAGAGTTCTACTTCTAGAACTTGTTGTACAAGTGGGTTTGACTATTCCCTACTTAGTTCCTGGGTTTATGTTCTTGGGGAAGAACACTTGTAAAAGTCCTTTGATAATGCACTTGTTTGAAGACCTCGGTGGAGGCAAGGAAGTCCTCGGTGGAGGCATTACGGATTCCTGGAGAAGCTCTCGTGTTTGGTGTTCTTGTACGGTTGTACTAGAACATCGTGAGGTGGTCACATCCTCGTATCAAAAGTGATTGTAACCGGTGATCTCTTCCGCTCTAAAGAGACTTTCGCCTGTGTGCTAGTGGAAATCTTAATGGGTTAGATCGGATCGGATCTGAAGCAAGATCTAACCCATTGACAGGCCTAATGTCAGGTGCGAACCCAAGTATATATTGGCGGAAATACGGGTCACAGGTCAATTTTACGGACATAGTGAAAAATTTTCAACATTTTCAAGCCGGTACAAACAGTCATATTTTGAGGTGATAACAGTGATTTTTTTATGCCACAAAAATATAATGAAAAGAGAGATTATAAGAAAAAAAGATTTAATTAATTTACACTTTTAATACTTTAGTGAACCTTAAAAATAGCAATTTTATTAACAGCTCGTCATATAAATTATGTTTTGTTTTAAATTTTGACCCTAAAATACCGGAAGAACTGAAACCTCGTTAATATGACCCGATTAACTGAAAACCCGAAAAAAACCGAACAACACTCTCAATTTTAATTAATTTTATTTTTCTCATTATATATTTGATGTCACCGCTTAACAAATATGTTGTGTCCGCCCTGATTGATGTTGCAAAATGAAGGCATGCACTATAAAAGGAGCATTATTCATCATTCTCACAATTCTTAATACTCTTATCTTGGTTTTTGTAGGGTGTGAATGTGTGATTGAGTGCCTAAATTTATATAAGGATATTAGAATGTTTAATTTAGATCTATAGTGTTTCTTTCATTTATATTGGTGGCACTGTGGGAGTATAGAAGTTCTTAGAGTGGGGGGAGTGGTTACCTCTCACCACTTCCACCACACCGCCACGTCAGCTTTTCACTCCTACTACTCAGCCTATGACACAAGTCCGTAGTGGTCACCACTTACCACATCAAATTCTGGGACCCAACTTATTTATTAATTTTTAATAATTCAATAACACTCAATAAAAAAAATTTAAAATAAATTTTTGTTTAATAAATACATAAATGGTCCGTATGTCTTCATATTAAAATTTAATATGATTTTAAAATACAAATAAGTGAGTACACATTTGTTCAACTTTTAATGAGGTACAAATAAGTGAGTACACATTTGTTCAACTTTTGATGAGGTAGGTGTCGATTTTCAAATGGAGAGAAGAATAAAAAGAAGAAAAGTGGAGAGAGAAAGTACAAAACTATGACACAAAACCATTTGCAAGAAAACAGAAAACCATTCATGGCAGAAACCTTCATCCATGGCATCCATGGCAGAAAATAAAAAAAAAAGCTCCAGGTTTTTCGTTGCACCATGTCTACGGAAGAAATGCAAAAAGAAAAAAAAAACTTGGTCCTTTGTCCACGCCAGAATCGCGCCAGCGGTGCTGGCGACGCCAACCCTTCACCACGCCGCCATGGTGTGGCAGCAACTCCGATCACGGCGCGGTGGAGCTTCATCCACGCCAATTTCACCACCCACTCCGTTCTCTCTTATAGAGCTTAATGTCCATTTATGTTGCTTATAGTGTGAAAGTTTTTTTAAACATTTAGGACGTGAAAATTTTTCAATTGAATACAACCAAAAGCAATTGAAGAATTTTTCTTTCAATATATAACTTTTGATGTCATATAATGTGATGAAATAATGACTTATATTCAAGATTTCAATCTTCAGGAAATGTGAAAAATTACTTACTTACTTTATATAATCACCAAACAATCCATATTTATCAATCTCTTGTTGGAACATTTTCTTTCTCTCTCTACCCTCCATAACTCTCCCCCCCTCTACCTCTCACACACACACATCATCGATCATCTACACTTGACTCTTCGTCGAAGTTCATACTATCACCATTCCACTAGAGCTCTTTCTCATACGCTAACGTAGTTCGTATTTGTCGTTGTTCCCTTTGTTAGTGCAATTAAAGAATAAACATTTATTTAAATATTTTGATAACACAAATTCAATATTCGGATTTAATATTAAATATCTTATAAAATCCAAGTTAATATGAAAATAATAAGTTTGACAAAATAAATCGTTAAATATAATTTTGCATTGATCACGATGAAATTATGAGAGGATTAAAAACAATCGAGCACGCAAATTTTACAAACACCAAACGTATACAATACTCAACTAGTTAAAAACGATTTTTAAATGAGCACGGACAAATATATAGAAATCGATTTTTAAGCTAGAATGCATTTTCATATTTTATAAAACATTTCGTGTGTTCAAAAGATATACTTATTTTGGAAATAAATTTTTAGAAAATAAATTGTCACGAACAAAAACGAAATATATATCAGAGGACAAATTTTATACAGATAAAAATGCACATAAAGTGTACTGATCAAATCACCTAATCTTTCAAGATTGTATAAGTGAGATATTTGTAGAAGGTATTATTATCTTCGGTATTATGATAAAGTGAAAGAGATGATAAGCTCAACAAGTACAAGTTTCTTGTTTAGTGTTTGTAAGATAAATCTCACTTATACCAACAAATTGTACACATAAAAATATTATTTTAATGAGTATTGTACTATTTTATGACAGAAATAGTATATCATTCAGACTTTCTCTCTCATGTTTGATCTCTCATTATAAACACATCTCTTTTACACACAATAAAATCCTCTGTAATATTTAATCACACTCTTGTAATCTTTTCATCTTTATATTTTATATGTGTGATTTTTGAGTTGTCTAATCTTCAAAGATCAAAAAGATCTACCTCCTACAACTCAAAAGTGAGCAAGAGAGATCAAGAGAGAGAAACAAAAGAGCTTTAAATTTATTTATTTACCTCTTGATTTTTTAGAGTAAAATCATTTGTACACACCATTGTTGGTGTTTTTGAGATTTCATTTCTTGAGTGAGAGTTCTACTTCTAGAACTTGTTGTACAAGTGGGTTTGACTATTCCCTACTTAGTTCCTGGGTTTATGTTCTTGGGGAAGAACACTTGTAAAAGTCCTTTGATAATGCACTTGTTTGAAGACCTCGGTGGAGGCAAGGAATTCCTCGGTGGAGGCATTACGGGTTCCTGGTGAAGCTCTCGTGTTTGGTGTTCTTGTACGGTTGTACTAGAACATCGTGAGGTGGTCACATCCTCGTATCAAAAGTGATTGTGACCGGTGGTCTCTTCCGCTATAAAGAGACTTTCCCCTGTGTGCTTGTGGAAATCTTAATGGGCTAGATCGGATCAGATCTGAAGCAAGATCTAACCCATTGACAGGCCTAATGTCAGGTGCGAACCCAAGTATATTTTGGCGGTGATACGGGTCACAGGTCAATTTTACGGACATAGTGGAAAATTTTCAACATTTTCAAGCTGGTACAACCAGTCAAATTTTGAGGTGATAATAGTGATTTTTTTATGCCACAAAAATCTAATGAAAAGAGAGATTATAAGAAAAAAAAATTAATTAATTTACACTTTTAATACTTTAGTGAACCTTAAAAATAGCAATTTTATTAACAGCTCGTCATATAAATTATGTTTTGTTTTAAATTTTGACCCTAAAATACCGGAAGAACTGAAACCTCGTTAATATGACCCGATTAACTGAAAAAAACCGAAAAAAACCGAACAACACTCTCAATTTTAATTAATTTTATTTTTCTCATTATATATTTGATGTCACCGCTTAACAAATATGTTGTGTCCGCCCTGATTGATGTTGCACAAAATGAAGGCATGCACTATAAAAGGAGCATTAATCATCATTCTCACAATTCTTAATACTCTTATCTTGGTTTTTGTAGGGTGTTAATGTGTGATTCAGTACCTAAATTTATATAAGGATATTAGAATGTTTAATTTAGATCTATAGTGTTTCTTTCATTTATAGTGGTGGCACTGTGGGAGTATAGAAGTTCTTAGAGTGGGGGGAGTGGTTACCTCTCACCACTTCCACCACACCGCCACGTCAGCTTTTCACTCCCACTACTCAGCCTATGACACAAGTCCGTAGTGGTCACCACTTACCACATCAAATTCTGGGATCCAACTTATTTATTAATTTTTAATAATTCAATAACACTCAATAAAAAAATTTTAAAATAATTTTTTGTTTAATTAATTCATAAATGGTCCGTATGTCTTCATATTAAAATTTAATATGATTTTAAAATACAAATAAGTGAGTACACATTTGTTCAACTTTTAATGAGGTACAAATAAGTGAGTACACATTTGTTCAACTTTTGATGAGGTAGGTGTCGATTTTCAAATGGAGAGAAGAATAAAAAGAAGAAAACCGGAGAGAGAAAGTACAAAAGCATGACACAAAACCATTTGCAAGAAAACAGAAAACCATTCATGGCAGAAACCTTCATCCATGGCATCCATGGCAGAAAATCAAAAAAAAAAAGCTACAGGTTTTTCGTTGCACCATGTCCACGGAAGAAATGCAAAAAGAAAAAAAACTTGGTCCTCTGTCCACGCCAGAATCGCACCAGCGGTGCTGGCCACGCCAACCCCTCACGACGCCGCCATGGTGTGCCAGCAACTCCGATCACGGCGCGGTGGAGCTTCATCCACGCCAATTTCACCACCCACTCCGTTCTCTCTTATAGAGCTTAATGTCCATTTATGTTGCTTATAGTGTGAAAGTTTTTTTAAACATTTAGGACGTGAAAAATTTTCAATTGAATACAACCAAAAGCAATTGAAGAATTTCTCTTTCAATATATAACTTTTGATGTCATATAATGTGATGAAATAATGACTTATATTCAAGATTTCAATCTTCAGGGAATGTGAAAAATTACTTACTTACTTTATATAATCACCAAACAATCCATATTTATCAATCTCTTGTTGGAACATTTTCTTTCTCTCTCTACCCTCCATAACTCTCCCCCCCTCTACCTCTCACACACACACATCATCGATCATCTACACTTGACTCTTCGTCGAAGTTCATACTATCACCATTCCACTAGAGCTCTTTCTCATACGCTAACGTAGTTCGTATTTGTCGTTGTTCCCTTTGTTAGTGCAATTAAAGAATAAACATTTATTTAAATATTTTGATAACACCAATTCAATATTCGGATTTAATATTAAATATCTTATAAAATCCAAGTTAATATGAAAATAATAAGTTTGACAAAATAAAATATAATTTTGCATTGATCACAATGAAATTATGAGAGGATTAAAAACAATCGAGCACGCAAATTTTACAAACACCAAACGTATACAATACTCAACTATTAAAAACGATTTTTAAATGAGCACGGACAAATATATAGAAATCGATTTTTAAGCTAGAATGCATTTTCATATTTTATAAAACATTTCGTGTGTTCAAAAGATATACTTATTTTGGAAATAAATTTTTAGAAAATAAATTGTCACGAACAAAAACGAAATATATATCAGAGGACAAATTTTATACAGATAAAAATGCACATAAAGTGTATTGATCAAATCACCTAATCTTTCAAGATTGTATAAGTGAGATATTTGTAGAAGGTATTATTATCTTCGGTATTATGATAAAGTGAAAGAGATGATAAGCTCAACAAGTACAAGTTTCTTGTTTATTGTTTGTAAGATAAATCTCACTTATACCAACAAATAGTACAAAAAAAAAATATTTTTTTAATGAGTATTGTACTATTTTATGACAGAAATAGTATATCATTCAGACTTTCTCTCTCATGTTTGATCTCTCATTATAAACACATCTCTTTTACACACAAAAAAATCCTCTGTAATATTTAATCACACTCTTGTAATCTTTTCAACTTTATATTTTATATGTGTGATTTTTGAGTTGTCTAATCTTCAAAGATCTAAAAGATCTACCTCCTACAACTCAAAAGTGAGCAAGAGAGATCAAGAGAGAGAAACAAAAGAGCTTTAAATTTATTTATTTACCTCTTGATTTTTTAGAGTAAAATCATTTGTACACACCATTGTTGGTGTTTTTGAGATTTCATTTCTTGAGTGAGAGTTCTACTTCTAGAACTTGCTGTACAAGTGGGTTTGACTATTCCGTACTTAGTTCCTGGGTTTATGTTCTTGGGGAAGAACACTTGTAAAAGTCCTTTGATAATGCACTTGTTTGAAGACCTCGGTGGAGGCAAGGAAGTCCTCGGTGGAGGCATTACGGATTCCTGGAGAAGCTCTCGTGTTTGGTGTTCTTGTACGGTTGTACTAGAACATCGTGAGGTGGTCACATCCTCGTATCAAAAGTGATTGTAACCGGTGGTCTCTTCCGCTCTAAAGAGACTTTCGCCTGTGTGCTAGTGGAAATCTTAATGGGTTAGATCGGATCGGATCTGAAGCAAGATCTAACCCATTGACAGGCCTAATGTCAGGTGCGAACCCAAGTATATATTGGCGGAAATACGGGTCACAGGTCAATTTTACGGACATAGTGAAAAATTTTCAACATTTTCAAGCTGGTACAAACAGTCATATTTTGAGGTGATAACAGTGATTTTTTTATGCCACAAAAATATAATGAAAAGAGAGATTATAAGAAAAAAAGATTTAATTAATTTACACTTTTAATACTTTAGTGAACCTTAAAAATAGCAATTTTATTAACAGCTCGTCATATAAATTATGTTTTGTTTTAAATTTTGACCCTAAAATACCGGAAGAACTGAAACCTCGTTAATATGACCCGATTAACTGAAAACCCGAAAAAAACCGAACAACACTCTCAATTTTAATTAATTTTATTTTTCTCATTATATATTTGATGTCACCGCTTAACAAATATGTTGTGTCCGCCCTGATTGATGTTGCAAAATGAAGGCATGCACTATAAAAGGAGCATTATTCATCATTCTCACAATTCTTAATACTCTTATCTTGGTTTTTGTAGGGTGTGAATGTGTGATTGAGTGCCTAAATTTATATAAGGATATTAGAATGTTTAATTTAGATCTATAGTGTTTCTTTCATTTATATTGGTGGCACTGTGGGAGTATAGAAGTTCTTAGAGTGGGGGGAGTGGTTACCTCTCACCACTTCCACCACACCGCCACGTCAGCTTTTCACTCCCACTACTCAGCCTATGACACAAGTACGTAGTGGTCACCACTTACCACATCAAATTCTGGGATCCAACTTATTTATTAATTTTTAATAATTCAATAACACTCAATAAAAAAATTTTAAAATAAATTTTTGTTTAATAAATACATAAATGGTCCGTATGTCTTCATCTTAAAATTTAATATGATTTTAAAATACAAATAAGTGAGTACACAATTGTTTAACTTTTAATGAGGTACAAATAAGTGAGTACACATTTGTTCAACTTTTGATGAGGTAGGTGTCGATTTTCAAATGGAGAGAAGAATAAAAAAAAGAAAAGTGGTGAGAGAAAGTACAAAACCATGACACAAAACCATTTGCAAGAAAACAGAAAACCATTCATGGCGGAAACCTTCATCGATGGCATCCATGGCAGAAAAAAAAAAAAAAAAAGCTACAGGTTTTTCGTTGCACAATGTCCACGGAAGAAATGCAAAAAGAAAAAAAAAACTTGGTCCTCTGTCCACGCCAGAATCGCGCCAGCGGTGCTGGCCACGCCAACCCTTCACGACGCCGCCATGGTGTGGCAGCAACTCCGATCACGGCGCGGTGGAGCTTCATCCACGCCAATTTCACCACCCACTCCGTTCTCTCTTATAGAGCTTAATGTCCATTTATGTTGCTTATAGTGTGAAAGTTTTTTTAAACATTTAGGACGTGAAAAATTTTCAATTGAATACAACCAAAAGCAATTGAAGAATTTCTCTTTCAATATATAACTTTTGATGTCATATAATGTGATGAAATAATGACTTATATTCAAGATTTCAATCTTCAGGGAATGTGAAAAATTACTTTCTTACTTTATATAATCACCAAACAATCCATATTTATCAATCTCTTGTTGGAACATTTTCTTTCTCTCTCTACCCTCCATAACTCCCCCCCCCTCTATCTCTCACACACACACATCATCGATCATCTACACATGACTCTTCGTCGAAGTTCATACTATCACCATTCCACTAGAGCTCTTTCTCATACACTAACGTAGTTCGTATTTGTCGTTGTTCCCTTTGTTAGAGCAATTAAAGAATAAACATTTATTTAAATATTTTGATAACACAAATTCAATATTTGGATTTAATATTAAATATCTTATAAAATCCAAGTTAATATGAAAATAATAAGTTTGACAAAATAAATCGTTAAATATAATTTTGAATTGATCACGATGAAATTATGAGAGGATTAAAAAACAATCGAGCACACAAATTTTACAAACACCAAACGTATACAATACTCAACTAGTTAAAAACGATTTTTAAATGAGCACGGACAAATATATAGAAATCGATTTTTAAGCTAGAATGCATTTTCATATTTTATAAAACATTTCGTGTGTTCAAAAGATATACCTATTTTGGAAATAAATTTTTAGAAAATAAATTGTCACGAACAAAAACGAAATATATATTAGAGGACAAGTTTTATACAGATAAAAATGCATATAAAGTGTACTGATCAAAGCACCTAATCTTTCAAGATTGTATAAGTGAGATATTTGTAGAAGGTATTATTATCTTCGGTATTATGATAAAGTGAAAGAGATGATAAGCTCAACAAGTACAAGTTTCTTGTTTATTGTTTGTAAGATAAATCTCACTTATACCAACAAATAGTACACAAAAAAATATTATTTTAATGAGTATTGTACTATTTTATGACAGAAATAGTATATCTTTCAGACTTTCTCTCTCATGTTTGATTTCTCATTATAAACACATCTCTTTTACACAAAAAAAAATCCTCTGTAATATTTAATCACACTCTTGTAATCTTTTCATCTTTATATTTTATATGTGTGATTTTTGAGTTGTCTAATCTTCAAAGATCAAAAAGATCTACCTCCTACAACTCAAAAGTGAGCAAGAGAGATCAAGAGAGAGAAACAAAAGAGCTTTAAATTTATTTATTTACCTCTTGATTTTTTAGAGTAAAATCATTTGTACACACCATTGTTGGTGTTTTTGAGATTTCATTTCTTGAGTGAGAGTTCTACTTCTAGAACTTGTTGTACAAGTGGGTTTGACTATTCCCTACTTAGTTCCTGTGTTTATGTTCTTGGGGAAGAACACTTGTACAAGTCCTTTGATAATGCACTTGTTTGAAGACCTCGGTGGAGGCAAGGATGTCCTCGGTGGAGGCATTACGGGTTCCTGGTGAAGCTCTCGTGTTTGGTGTTCTTGTACGGTTGTACTAGAACATCGTGGGGTGGTCACATCCTCGTATCAAAAGTGATTGTAACCGGTGGTCTCTTCCGCTCTAAAGAGACTTTCGCCCGTGTGCTAGTGGAAATCTTAATGGGTTAGATCGGATCGGATCTGAAGCAAGATCTAACCCATTGACAGGCCTAATGTCAGGTGCGAACCCAAGTATATTTTGGCGGAAATACGGGTCACAGGTCAATTTTACGGACATAGTGAAAAATTTTCAACATTTTCTAGCTGGTACAACTAGTCAAATTTTGAGGTGATAACAATGATTTTTTTATGCCACAAAAATCTAATGAAAAGAGAGATTCTAAGAAAAAAAGATTTAATTAATTTACACTTTTAATACTTTAGTGAACCTTAAAAATAGCAATTTTATTAACAGCTCGTCATATAAATTATGTTTTGTTTTATATTTTGACCCTAAAATACCGGAAGAACTGAAACCTCGTTAATATGACCCGATTAACTGAAAACCCGAAAAAAACCGAACAACACTCTCAATTTTAATTAATTTTATTTTTCTCATTATATATTTGATGTTACCGCTTAACAAATATGTTGTGTCCGCCATGATTGATGTTGCACAAAATGAAGGCATGCACTATAAAAGGAGCATTATTCATCATTCTCACAATTCTTAATACTCTTATCTTGGTTTTTGTAGGGTGTGAATGTGTGATTGAGTGCCTAAATTTATATAAGGATATTAGAATGTTTAATTTAGATCTATTGTGTTTCTTTCATTTATAGTGGTGGCACTGTGGGAGTATAGAAGTTCTTAGAGTGGGGGGAGTGGTTACCTCTCACCACTTCCACCACACCGCCACGTCAGCTTTTCACTCCCACTACTCAGCCTATGACACAATTCCGTAGTGGTCACCACTTACCACATCAAATTCTGGACTCCAACTTATTTATTAATTTTTAATAATTCAATAACACTGAATAAAAAAATTTTAAAATAAATTTTTGTTTAATAAATACATAAATGGTCCGTATGTCTTCATATTAAAATTTAATATGATTTTAAAATACAAATAAGTGAGTACACATTCGTTCAACTTTTAATGAGGTACAAATAAGTGAGTACACATATGTTCAACTTTTGATGAGGTAGATGTCGATTTTCAAATGGAGAGAAGAATAAAAAGAAGAAAAGTGGAGAGAGAAAGTACAAAACCATGACACAAAACCATTTGCAAGAAAAACAGAAAACCCTTCATAGCAGAAACCTTCATTCAGGGCATCCATGGCAGAAAATCAAAAAAAAAAACTACAGGTTTTACGTTGCACCATGTCCACCTAAGAAATGCAAAAAGAAAAAAAAAACTTGGTCCTCCGTCCACGCCAGAATCGCGGCAGCGGTGCTGGCCACGCCAACCCTTAACCACGCCGCCATGGTGTGGCAGCAACTCTGATCACGGCGTGGTGGAGCTTCATCCACGCCAATTTCACCACCCACTCCGTTCTCTCTTATAGAGCTTAATGTCCATTTATGTTGCTTCCAGTGTGAAAGTTTTTTTAAACATTTAGGACGTGAAAAATTTTCAATTGAATACAACCAAAAGCAATTGAAGAATTTTTCTTTCAATATATAACTTTTGATGTCATATAATGTGATGAAATAATGACTTATATTCAAGATTTCAATCTTCAGGGAATGTGAAAAATTACTTACTTACTTTATATAATCACCAAACAATCCATATTTATCAATCTCTTGTTGGAACATTTTCTTTCTCTCTCTAACCTCCATAACTCTCCCCCCCCTCTATCTCTCACACACACACATCATCGATCATCTGCACTTGACTCTTCGTCGAAGTTCATACTATCACCATTCCACTAGAGCTCTTTCTCATACGCTAACGTAGTTCGTATTTGTCGTTGTTCCCTTTGTTAGTGCATTTAAAGAACAAACATTTATTTAAATATTTTGATAACAAAAATTCAATATTCGTATTTAATATTAAATATCTTATAAAATCAAAGTTAATATGAAAATAATAAGTTTGACAAAATAAATCGTTAAATATAATTTTGCATTGATCACGATGAAATTACGAGAGGATTAAAAACAATCGAGCACGCAAATTTTACAAACACCAAACGTATACAATACTCAACTAGTTAAAAACGATTTTTAAATGAGCACGGACAAATATATAGAAATCGATTTTTAAGCTAGAATGCATTTTCATATTTTATAAAACATTTCTTGTGTTCAAAAGATATACTTATTTTGGAAATAAATTTTTAGAAAATAAATTTTCACGAACAAAAACGAAATATATATCAGAGGACAAATTATATACAGATAAAAATGCACATAAAGTGTACTGATCAAAGCACCTAATCTTTCAAGATTGTATAAGTGAGATATTTGTAGAAGGTATTATTATCTTGGGTATTATGATAAAGTGAAAGAGATGATAAGCTCAACAAGTACAAGTTTCTTGTTTATTGTTTGTAAGATAAATCTCACTTATACCAACAAATAGTACACAAAAAAATATTATTTTAATGAGTATTGTACTATTTTATGACCCGATTAACTGAAAAACCGAAAAAAATGTAACAACACTCTCAATTTTAATTAATTTTATTTTTCTCATTATATATTTGATGTCACCGCTTAACAAATATGTTGTGTCCGCCATGATTGATGTTGCACAAAATGAAGGCATGCACTATAAAAGGAGCATTATTCATCATTCTCACAATTCTTAATACTCTTATCTTGGTTTTTGTAGGTTGTGAATGTGTGATTGAGTGCCTAAATTTATATAAGGATATTAGAATGTTTAATTTAGATCTATAGTGTTTCTTTCATTTATAGTGGTGGCACTGTGGGAGTATAGAAGTTCTTAGAGTGGGGGGAGTGGTTACCTCTCACCACTTCCACCACACCGCCACGTAAGCTTTTCACTCCCACTACTCAGCCTATGACACAAGTCCATAGTGGTCACCACTTACCACATCAAATTCTGGGATCCAACTTATTTATTAATTTTTAATAATTCAATAACACTCAATAAAAAAATTTTAAAATAAATTTTTGTTTAATAAATACATAAATGGTCCGTATGTCTTCATATTAAAATTTAATATGATTTTAAAATACAAATAAGTGAGTACACATTTGTTCAACTTTTAATGAGGTACAAATAAGTGAGTACACATTTGTTCAAGTTTTGATGAGGTAGGTGTCGATTTTCAAATGGAGAGAAGAATAAAAAGAAGAAAAGTGGAGAGAGAAAGTACAAAACCATGACACAAAACCATTTGCAAGAAAAACAGAAAACCATTCATGGCAGAAACCTTCATCCGTGGCAGAAAATCAAAAAAAAAAAAAGCTACAGGATTTTCGTTGCACCATGTCCACGGAAGAAATGCAAAATGAAAATAAAAACTTGTACCTCCGTCCACGCCAGAATCGCGGCAGCGGTGCTGGCCACACCAACCCTTCACCACGCCGCCATGGTGTGGCAGCAACTCCGATCACGGCGCGGTGGAGCTTCATCCACGCCAAGTTCACCACCCACTCCGTTCTCTCTTATAGAGCTTAATGTCCATTTATGTTGCTTATAGTGTGAAAGTTTTTTTAAACATTTAGGACGTGAAAAATTTTCAATTGAATACAACCAAAAGCAATTGAAGAATTTTTCTTTCAATATATAACTTTTGATGTCATATAATGTGATGAAATAATGACTTATATTCAAGATTTCAATCTTCAGGGAATGTGAAAAATTACTTACTTACTTTATATAATCACCAAACAATCCATATTTATCAATCTCTTGTTGGAACATTTTCTTTCTCTCTCTACCCTCCATAACTCTCCCCCCCTCTATCTCTCACACACACACATCATCGATCATCTACACTTGACTCTTCGTTGAAGTTCATACTATCACCATTCCACTAGAGCTCTTTCTCATACGCTAACGTAGTTCGTATTTGTCGTTGTTCCCTTTGTTAGTGCAATTAAAGAATAAACATTTATTTAAATATTTTGATAACACAAATTCAATATTCGGATTTAATATTAAATATCTTATAAAATCCAAGTTAATATGAAAATAATAAGTTTGACAAAATAAATCGTTAAATAAAATTTTGCATTGATCACGATGAAATTATGAGAGGATTAAAAACAATCGAGCATGCAAATTTTACAAACACCAAACGTATACAATACTCAACTAGTTAAAAACGATTTTTAAATGAGCACGGACAAATATATAGAAATCGATTTTTAAGCTAGAATGCATTTTCATATTTTATAAAATATTTCATGTTTTTAAAAGATATACTTATTTTCGAAATATATTTTTAGAAAATAAATTGTCACGAACAAAAACGAAATATATATCATGGACAAATTTTATACAGATAAAAATGCACATAAAGTGTACTGATCAAAGCACATAATCTTTCAAGATTGTATAAGTGAGATATTTGTAGAAGTGTTGGTCCCTTGGTGAGAATAACAACAAGCATCAGTGTGTAGAAGGGGGGGTTGAATACACTTTCTGCGGAAATTGAACAAATCAAATAAAAGTGTTACACATAGTAAATCAAACCACAATTAGTCGAATGCTTTTATTAATATGAAGATGATTACAATGCTTTAAATAAGAAGATGGTTACACTAACTATCAAGTAAGCAACTCTTGATATATAATCACCTAATATAAATCTCTCAATCTCTCAAACTTAGCTATCTATAATCAACTTATGATTATAGATACTGACGACTCTCTAAACAGGATTTTTCACAGATTGAATCAACTAATGATTACTTACCAATATCACAACTTATGTACAATTCGAACACACGAATGATCTGGAAATCTGTGAGTTTCTTGATCACGTTGAACTGACAAACAGTGATTCAAGAATCGTAACACATACGGTGAGGTGAGGTTTTCGGCTCTGCAATTCTTATCAGAATCGTAGTCGTAGTGGTAGTCGTACCTGTAAACTTATCAGGAGATAAGTATTTATAATCCTGTTGCTACGGTTCCTAACAAACTGGACTAATCCTAATTTGCTAACTAACTATCGGATAACTCGGAATCTTGAATCTTGAATCTTCTTATCTTGAGTCTTCAATCTTCAATCTTGATTCTGGAGTCTTCTTATCCGCGCCGTAGTTATAGAGAGTTAAAACAGAATTTAAAACACATTTAAATTCTTTTAAACTGACTTCTTTAGTCAGGCTGAGTTACTCAGCTTGAAACTCATCAAGCTGAGTTCTTCGAGAACAAACCCGAATTCAAACATGAACTAACACGTATAATTATTAACTCATGCTTAGAAGTCCAAAGAGTTAAATAAAACAAATTTAGTAACTCTGTCGAGCTGACTCTGCTTCTGAGCTGAGTCACTCAGCTTGAAACACGTCAAGCTGAATACTTGATATATACCTTATGTGACATACATAGATTATCAAACACATTAATAATTTAACTAAGGTATAATATAAACTGGTCGAACACATGCTCAGTTTACATTCAGATTATACTCAGTCTAAAACACTATAAGTGTTCAGTCTGACTAAGCTTCATAATTCTGTTTAAGTTATACGTAGAACACATCTTACAAACTTAACTTTGTCTCATCAAATCTTAACCGATGAGATCATTTTCCCAACAAACTCCCCTATTTGATGATGACAAAACCATCAAACAGTTCTTAAGTTTGTTTAACAGAATTATGTTTGAAATCTCAAACTTATTAAGATTTTATTATTAGAACTGATCAAATATTTATTGAACATATCAATTTTAATTGAACTTATCAATTTAAATTGGAACACACCAACTTTTAAGTTGAACACACCAACTAATTACATAAATGAATAAGAACTTATATGTTATTCATTTTTGCTGAACTTATCAGACTTATGAATAGGAACACATCACAAAATAGTTGAACATATCAAACTTTATACTTGTATTAATTGAACTAATCATAATACAAACATTGTTAGTCACTTAGATCATGCATACATAGTGCTTACAAAAATATTAGAACTAATCTAATATTTACAAAATTAGAACTAATCTATTCTGGATGCAGATCTTCAAACTCCTTAATCTCCTTATTTATTTCTACAAGAATTTCTTGCAGATTAGGTATATGTTGAAGCTGATCCTTTTGTGATCGTATTGCTCTGTTTAGTCTGTATCTGAACCTTGCATTTTGTTCATTGTTTTCAACAATTTGTCTTAGAGCAAATACTTGAGATACCCCACATGTATAAATTGATGCATCAGCCTGGAAGCATTTTTCACCATTTCTGTGTCTATGGCTTTTCAACATATGTATTCTCTTGAAACTCCATCCCTTCAGGAAGATTAAGACTGTACGAGTCTAGATTTGCTAATCCAGCTGGCTTTGTTAGCTTCTTCTTCCCAACTTTATGAAAGGAAGTAAGTAGGGTAGCTATCTCAGTTCTGGGTATGGCTTTCATTAAATCAGCTCTTGCAAGTAACCTCATCAACTCATCTTTAACTTGATTTCTTTCAGAGGACTTTTTCATCAGTTTAATGAGCACTGCCACTTGCTTCCATTCCTCATAACCCATTTTGTGTAGTTGACTTAGCTCTAGAGAAGGTGTCTCACCATTTTTCAAAACAAACTCAAT
Organism: Pulicaria dysenterica; assembly: GCA_947179395.2. Lineage (NCBI taxonomy): Eukaryota > Viridiplantae > Streptophyta > Magnoliopsida > Asterales > Asteraceae > Pulicaria > Pulicaria dysenterica. The sequence goes on from OX359294.1 coordinate 40,425,774, forward strand.
GATAATGATACCTTGATCTGAGTTCAGCTTAAGTGAAAGTATTTGAGAAGGGAAAAATAGTTTTGTATAGCAATCCATTATGTTCTCCTCCTCTGGTTGATCTTCCATCGGAGGTCCTTCTTCCTCTTCTTCCTTAGGCACTATGGGCAGCTTGAGTTTAGCCAGATCCTCATTCTGCTTTTTGATTTGCTCAGCCCAAGCCCTTTCTCTTGCCTCTTTTTCACTGACCAATATAGCTTGAGCATTCTTTTGTCTTTCTCTTAACTCGTTAACAGAGATCCCAAGCTGGTCAGCATCCTCCTTCTCCATTCTTCTAACTGCCAGCAGTGAAGCTCTCTTTTGTAATGTCATTTTATCCGCAGGGTCTTCATCTGAGGCTGATGATTCACTTAGAATCACTTTCCTTCTTTTATGTTGAGGGGCTTCTGATTCATCTGAGCTGACCACTACTGGTCTTTTGCCTTTTGCTTTCTCAGTCAGCTCAGGTTCTTTCTCTGTTTCTTTCTCCCCCTCAATCTGATCTGCTCCCTCTGCCAATAGTAGTAAAGCTTCAGCTTTGACTAACTCAACTTCAGCTTCTTGAACCTTCTCCCCATTTTTGTCATCATCAATAGGGGTTGAAGTCTTTTGTTTTTGTAAGGCAGCAACAGTAGATTTTAACATCAGCACCTCCTCATCCAGATTATCAAGGATCATCAGCATATCTTTCTTTGCTTTCTTCGTTTTGAGGTGCAATGCATCAAACTGACCTTTAAAGAATGACATCAATTCATCCAAGTCAGCTTGAGATGGTTGGAATTTGGGTGCATCATCCGAAGGTTGGTGTATACCTTCAAACTCATTTGCACCAGAGTTTGGACCTTGTAATTCATCCTGGTTTGAAGATGAATCATTGGCAGGTCGTGCAAGAGGATGTGAGAAGTGAAGAGAAGTTATTGGGCTTGAGATGTGAAGTATATGGGTTGGTGGTTGGCTAATTGGTTTAGAGGGGGTGATTGACCCTGGGGATTGGTCAGATTTTCAATGTTACCTGAGTGTGTCTGCTCAGGCACAATAACAGGCTCTCTCATGGCTCGAGTAAGTGTGGGCTGAGTAGACACCACACCCGGGTAAGGCTGTTGGGTTGTAATGAGCCTCGAGGTTGACACCTTAAGAGAAGGCGTCTCCCCCTCAACTCCTGCCTGTGGAGGGATCAGTGTGATCTCAGCTCCAGTGATGCCTTTAGATGTGGCACCACCAATGGCAGTTTTTCGGTGGTATGTTAGGATATTCTCCCTAGCAGCAGTGGGCATACTAGGGGTGGCTTCAGAGTGGGATTTATGATGGAAAGAAGGTGAAGGAGATGGGTTAGACCGAGTTGGGTTTACTACAGTCTTATCTCCAAATGTAGATGGAGAAAAGTGAGAAGAGAGTGAGAGAGGAGAGGTCTTACCAGAAGCAGCTTCACTTTGTGCTGGTTCAGCTTGAGCAGAGTGCTCAGCTTGAACCTCCGTGTTAGCTTGGGAAGCTCCCCCTTGATTTGATCCCTCAGCTTCACTCTCAGAAGACGAAGCCTCAGCAATTAACAGCATGGGCTCACTCAGTCCCTCTTGCTCTCGGAAGATGTCGTTGTTGAACATCTTGGGCTGAGTGTTAGCACCAGTGACAGGTCCTGATTGGCTTCGTAGAGTACTGTCCCTAGCTCAACTTCAAATGCTAAGGACAGGTACCTTATGAAAGGTACATGAAGGTCTCTTGTGGCCTTCATCACTGGGACCTTGAGTTCCTTGAAGATGAGTTGTGCAAAATCGATATTTCGTCCAAAGAACATGTTGTACAGCAACTGCATCTCGAACTCATTGATCTGGTCCAGTCCTCCAACCTTGGTACCAAGTGAACGAATCATAGTGGACACCATAAAACCCCATCCGGTTGGGAAAGTGGCCTTCTTGATCACCCCTTCAGTTTGAGGGTGACCCATGTATGGCAGAACAGACCTCGCCACTTATCTCGTCATAGCAGGCTCGAATTCGTCATGTTGAGGAAGGCGAAGAATCTCCCTTAGTCTGTTAGCTGTGAGAGTAATGGTTCTCTCTCCATTCAACATTGTGCCTCTGATTTCGTCATGGATTTGATTGTAAGTACATGAATACCAGAATTCCAGCAAGTGCTGAGGAACCATGTGCAGAGGTTCTCTGGTGAAAGCAAAAGCCAATGGGCATTTACGAATGTAATTGACCCATGGTTCATATCCTCTGTTAATCTTGCGTAGAGGGATTGCCAGGCAAGCGTGCTGATTGTTGATTTTTATCAGCGGCAATCCGTTGTTTCTAAACGCAGCTCCTCTGACCATTCGATCACCTAGAACTAGAATGGTTCCTTCCATCGATGAAATTTTGATTACACAGAGTAATTACTTTGGAATTCGCACTGAGAGATTGTCTATAGCGCACTGAGCGACTTAGGGTTTTGAGATCGATGGAACTGAAAATATGCACTTAGCAAAGAAGAGGGAAGGTATTTGAGAGGATGAGAAGTCTGGATTGTAAGCGTAAACCCTCTAAACCGAACTTGATCGGTATATATAACTTTCCAAGGAGAGAGAAAAGTTACCGTTAGAAATCCCCCTTTTGATCCGTTACGCCGTAAAATTTTGATGTAACAGTAAGCGGGTAGAACTAATCATCTTCCAACGGATACTAATGTAATATAATAATATTGACTTACAATAAGATTATATACACAGATATATTATACCTATACACAATTTAGTATAATACGCGATTTGAGACTGACTCAAATACGCAGTGGTCATGAATTAATCACACTTAGTAAATAACACATGAGTTTGGACACACCAAGCTGAGTAAACATATTACTCAGTTTAACTCAAACACTCAGCTTGAGTCAAGCACTCAGCTTGAAAAGTGCACTAAGCTTGAGAATGAAACTCAGCTTGAGTAGAGCACACAGCTCATGGGTAATGATACTAAGTCATTTTCGTCTGAGAGTGACTCAAACGAACCTTTTAACCACACTGAGTAGTTAAAGAATGTTTGGAACCATCCAAACGTGTGAACCAATCACACAGTCTGAGTGAAGCACATAGCTCAGACTCAGTGACACTTAGTCATATATGTTTGAGACTGACTCAAACTGTATCATAACTACACTAAGTAGTTGAAGTGTGTTTGGAACTCACCAAACAAAAGAACTCATTGTTCAGCTTGATAAGATTCAGTTTATGAAAACTTATTCTTAAACTATGCACTCAGCTTAAGAAACTTAGTCTTTGTCAAACTGAAAACTCGGATTCTAGACACTTAGCTAGGGGTTGAGCATACCCAAGTTACTTAGCAGATACATAAACCTCTTCTCATCAAGTGGTTTAGTAAATATATCTGCTAGTTGGTCATCAGTGGAAATAAATTTAATGTCAACTTTACCTTTTTCCACGATGTCCCTGATGAAGTGATGTCGAATTTCAATGTGCTTGGTTCTTGAATGGAATACTGGATTGTAAGTGATGGCTATTGCACTTTGGTTATCACAGAAGATAGAAGCTTTCTTGAAACTCATACCAAAGTCCTGAAGCTGATGCTGCATCCAAAGGATTTGAGCACAACAACTTCCTGCTGCAACATACTCAACTTCAGCAGTTGAAGTAGCCACTGAGTTCTGTTTCTTACTAGTCGAGCTGACTAACTTCCCTCCAAGCATTTGACATCCTCCAGTAGTTGATTTTCTGTCTAACTTGCACCCAGCATAGTCAGCATCTGAAAAACCAACTAACTCAAATCCAGAGTCCTTTGGATACCAAAGACCTAGATTTGGTGTACCTTTAAGGTACCTAAAGATCCTTTATACAACTTGAAGATGTGATTCTTTAGGATCTGCCTGATATCTTGCACAAACACATGTAGCAAACATAATATCAGGTCTAATAGCTATCAAATAGAGCAATGAACCTATCATTCCTCTATAGGTAGACTGACACACAGACTTTCCATCTGAGTCTTTACTCAGCTTGAAAGCTGGTGACATGGTTGTTTTCATGGTTGAACTTGAATCAAAACCATATTTATTTATCAAATCAAGAACATACTTGCTTTGATTGATGAATATTCCATCAGGCTTTTGTTGAATTTGCAGGCCTAGGAAATATGTCATCTCACCCATCATACTCATCGTGTACTTTTGTGACATTATTTTGGAGAACCACTCACACAGAGATTCATTGGTAGAACCAAAAATGATGTCATCCACATAGATTTGTACAAGAATCACATGTCCTTTACTTCTTTTAATAAAGAGTGTCTTATCTATACTACCTCTGGTGAAATCCATGGATAGTAGATAAGTGGACAGTATATCATACCAAGCTCTTGGAGCTTGTTTAAGACCATACAAAGCCTTGTCTAACTTATAGACATGATGTGGAAACTTTGAACTTACAAAGCCAGGAGGTTGTTTCACATAGACTTCCTCCTGAAGTTTTCCATTTAGGAAAGCACTCTTCACATCCATTTGATAGACTTTGAAGTCTCTATATGCTGCATAAGCTAGGAACAACCTTATGGCTTCAATTCTAGCAACAGGGGCAAAGGTTTCATCATAAACGATTCCTTCCTCTTGCTTATACCCTTGTGCTACCAGCCTGGCTTTGTTCCTCACTATCATTCCATCCTTGTCCATTTTATTTCTATAGACCCACTTAGTGCCTATAATTGAATGATCTTTGGGGGCAGGGACAAGGTTCCAGACCTTATTTCTCTCAAACTCATTTAATTCCTCTTGCATAGCTTCAATCCAATCCTCATCCTCTAAGGCTTCCTCAGTCTTCTTTTGTTCCATTTGAGATAGAAAACCAAAGTGTGCAGCGTAATTAGCTGTAGCCTTGGATCTGGTCATGACCTTTTCTTGGACATTTCCAATAATTTGATCTTGAGGATGATCTTTGAGGAATTTAAATGTTGTAGTTGGAGAGTCTTGTTCTGAATCTGAGTGATGTTGAGAACTCTGAGGTAAACACACATCCTCAGTCTCAACAGCAGCATTGTCAACAAACTGATGATCACTGAGATTCTCAGTCTGAGTGACCTTAGCTCCAAAGGGGTTGATGAACTCATCATCCTTCTCAGCTTGAGAATCCCTTGGAGTTTGTGATGATTTCTTTGATGAACACACATCATCATCACTATCATCTCCTATGACATACATAGGATTTGATAAGTTGGTTTCCTTAGGCCTTTCAAGCTCACTCAGACTGACCAAGTCTGCTTGACTCTTATCAGCTTGATCAAAATAGTCTTCATCAAAAGAGACATGAATTGATTCTTCTATTGCCTTTCTCCTTGTATTATATATTCTATAAGACTTGGAGATTGAGGAATAACCAACAAATATTCCAAAATCAGCTTTGAGCATCCACTATCCAAGTACCATTTACTTGAACCCTGCACATGAGATGAAAACTAAACACATTAGTTTTGTTTGGGAACCCACTTTTTGTTGGGTTCAGATGAGGAGCACTTAGCGTCTCCATCTTGTTGAACTGACTGTTCAGCTTGAGCAGGAGCTGAGTCCTGTGTAGGCTAATCAGCTTGTTCTTGTTCAGGCCTTGAGATTTCTGCATTACAGTCCTTAGCCTCATGACCTCTACTTCTGCACTTGTAGCATCTCCTTCTTCAAATTTCTCAGTTTTAGGATTATATGTCGTGTTTTGACCTCTGACGTACAGTGGTATTTCTGTTCTTGTAACTTCTCTCTGAGCCAGAAAGAGAATTTTGTCTTTTGAAAGGGTTTGGATTAAGCCTTTCTATGGCCGAAGTTCTTTGAACAGTCTGAGTGCCTAGTCTGTCCAACACAGACTTACCATGCTGTTTAGATGTTGAGCACTCATTTCCATGGTCTTTAGCTTTCACAAACATATTAAATTTCAAGCTTGGATCATGTCTTTTCTCTGAGGCTGACTTCTGAGACATAATCAGTTGTCTATCTTCCTCAGAATCTGTACTTGCTATCTCATCATCAGCTACATAAGCTGCTGTTTGATAGTCACCTCCAAGTACAACCTTTACCTGTTTAGGTATTTGTTGGTTTATGCACTTTTCAGCAATCTTTGATGACTTACACCAAGACTCAGTGACCTTTAGAAGTTGGTCAGCTTTGTCTTTAGCTTCCTGAAGTTCTTCACTTAGAAGTTTATTAATGTGTCTTTGACATTCAAGATCACATTGTGCTTTCTTACCAACATCAATGAGAGACTTATTTTCATTAATCTCATTCTTGAGTTTAGTTATCTCACCTTTGAGATCATTTTGAGACTTAAGGACGGTCTTGAAATCATTCAGCAGATAATCAAAAGCAAGACCCTTTTCCTCATCAGTATAAGAGTTGAAATTACTGACCTTATACATGGAAGCAGGATCCCAGTCACTAAGCTTGCTGTTTTCCTCAGCTTCCTTCATGTCAGCTTCAAAAGTTGACTCGGACAAACCATAATCAACCTTATCTATCTCTAACTCTTCATCTTCTTGAGCCATCAGACATACATCATCATCTGAGGTAGATGATTCTGTATCCCAGGTTTCAGCAATTAGTCCTTTTGCACTGGGTTTGTCTTCAGGCTTTCCTTTCTTGAGCTGAGTGTATTTGTTCTTGTATTTATCAGCTCTGTAAGCATTCTTATCAACAACTGATGTTGATTCTACCTTATTTAATCTGCACTCAGCAGCAATGTGTCCCTTCTTCTGACAGTTGAAGCACACAACATTCATGGGATCAAAAGAACTCTTTTCTTTGCCCTTGTCAGATCTTCCTCTTCCCCTTTGAGCTTTTCTCAAACGTCTGGCTAACATTGCCATTTGCTCAGTGATATTCTGAACATCATCAGTATCACTAGAGTCTGAGTCTGAGTGGTCAGCTTGAGATTCTGACTCAGTCTCAGATTCAACAACCAGTTTCTTGGAACTTTTCTTCTTTTTCTGTGCAACCAATGCAACTTCATTCTTATCCAAAGACTCCTTGAGTTGTTGTTGAGAAGTTCTCTTATGTTCAGTGATCTGTTCATGATTTAGCAAGAACCCATAAATGGACTGTAGGTTGTACACGTGCAGTGTTCCTCCAGCCCTCAGTGATGTAGTTACATCGTTAAACCTCTCTGGTAACACATCCAGAAATTTCAGCACATGTTCAGGATCATCTTTCTTTACGCCCACACTTAGTAGGTCATTTATCAAGCAGTGAAACCTTGTGAACAAATCTGACAAGGTTTCATTCTTCTTTGAAAAGAAATTTTCACAAGATCTATTCAAATGACTTCTCTTATGTTGCTTGACCAGATCCGTGCCCTCATAAGTAACACTTAGTGTGTCCCAAATATCTTTTGCAGTTTGATACGCAGTCACAGTGCGCAAGATTTCGTTGGTCAGGGCATTTGCCAGAACACTTTTTGCCTTGTCATCCAGATTGAAGAGTTTCCAATCTTCATCAGTCCAAGATGCAATAGGCTTTCTTGTTTCCTTTTCAGATCTGCCAGGAGACGTATCACTGACAGTAGCAGGAATCTTGGGGATTATAGGTCCTTTTGTGACAACATCCGACATACGGTTTTCAATGGACTTGTGGAACAGCATGGCTCTGAACTTCCACATAGGATAGTCAGACCCATCAAATATGGGACAGCCTTTGGCAGACATCTGTGGAAAGTTTGATGAATTGTTGCTTGTAGACATTGTAAACTTTCTCAGAGTCATGAACTTTCAACTAATGAAATCGTTCAGCTTGCTCTGATACCAGTTGTTGGTCCCTTGGTAAGAATAACAACAAGCAACAGTGTGTAGAAGGGGGGGTTGAATACACTTTCTGCGGAAATTGAACTAATCAAATAAAAGTGTTACACACAGTAAATCAAACCACAACTAGTCGAATGCTTTTATTAGTATGAAGATGATTACAATGCTTTAAATAAGAAGATGATTACAGTAACTATCAAGTAAGCAACTCTTGATATATAATCACCTAATATAAATCTCTCAATCTCTCAAACTTAGCTATCTATAATCAACTTATGATTATAGATACTGACGACTCTCTAAACAGGATTTTTCACAGATTGAATCAACTAATGATTACTTACCAATATCACAACTTATGTAACAATTCGAACACACGAATGATCTGGAAATCTGTGAGTTTCTTGATCACGTTGAACTGACAAACAGTGATTCAAGAATCGTAACACATACGGTGAGGTGAGGTTTTCGGCTCTGCAATTCTTATCAGAATCGTAGTCGTAGTCGTACCTCTAAACTTATCAGGAGATAAGTATTTATAATCCTGTTGCTACGGTTCCTAACAAACTGGACTAATTCTAATTTGCTAACTAACTATCGGATAACTCGGAATCTTGAATCTTGAATCTTCTTATCTTGAGTCTTCAATCTTCAATCTTGATTCTGGAGTCTTCTTATCCGCGCCGTTGATATAGAGAGTTAAAACAGAATTTAAAACACATTTAAATTCTTTTAAACTGACTTCTTTAGTCAGGCTGAGTTACTCAGCTTGAAACTCATCAAGCTGAGTTCTTTGAGAACAAACCCGAATTCAAACATGAAGTAACACATATAATTATTAACTCATCCTTAGAAGTCCAAAGAGTTAAATAAAAAAAATTTAGTAACTCCGTCGAGCTGACTCTGCTTCTGAGCTGATTCACTCAGCTTGAAACACATCAAGCTGAATACTCGATATATACCTTATGTGACATACACAGATTATCAAACACATTAATAATTTAACTAAGGTATAATATAAACTGGTCGAACACATGCTCAGTTTACATTCAGCTTATACTCAGTCTAAAACACTATAAGTGTTCAGTCTGACTAAGCTTCATAATTCTGTTTAAGTTATACGTAGAACACATCTTACAAACTTAACTTTGTCTCATCAAATCTTAACTGATGAGATCATTTTCCCAACAAGAAGGTATTATTATCTTGGGTATTATCATAAAGTGAAAGAGATGATAAACTCAACAAGTACAAGTTTCTTGTTTATTGTTTGTAAGATAAATCTCACTTATACTAACAAATAGTACACAAAAAAATATTATTTTAATGAGTATTGTACTATTTTATGACAGAAATAGTATATCTTTCAGACTTTCTCTCTCATGTTTGATCTCTCATTATAAACACATCTCTTTGACACAAAAAATCCTCTGTAATATTTAATCACACTCTTGTAATCTTCATATTTTATATGTGTGATTTTTGAGTTGTTTAATCTTCAAAGATCAAAAAGATCTACCTCCTACAACTCAAAAGTGAGCAAGAGAGATCAAGAGAGAGAAACAAAAGAGCTTCAAATTTATTTATTTGCCTCTTGATTTTTTAGAGTAAAACCATTTGTACACACCATTGTTGCTGTTTGTGAGATTTCATTTCTTGAGTGAGAGTTCTACTTCTAGAACTTGTTGTATAAGTGGGTTTGACTATTCCCTACTTAGTTCCTTGGTTTATGTTTTTGGGGAAGAACACTTGTAAACGTTCTTTGATAATGCACTTGTTTGAAGACCTTGGTGAAGGCAAGGAAGTCCTCGGTGGAGGCATTATGGGTTCCTGGTGAAGCTCTCGTGTTTGGTGTTCTTGTACGGTTGTACTAGAACATCGTGAGGTGGTCACATCCTCGTATCAAAAGTGATTGTAACCGGTGGTCTCTTCCGCTCTAAAGAGACTTTCGCCCGTGTGCTAGTAGAAATCTTAATGGAGGTCAATGAGTGGATGTATGTTGGAGTTCAACCGAACCACTATAAATCCTAGTGTTATCTCTCTTAACTCTTACACTCTTTACTTACTTGCATTTATATTCTTGTCATATATTATTATAGATTGCTCTATTGTACACAAGAATATATATCTATAATATCTATATAGCATTTATATATATTCTAAATCTCTTAATTTTTAAGTAAGTTGAAATTACTTTATTACCCCAACATCACAAAATAGATTTGATAGCAATGCCATATTTAGAGTAGAAATTAATTTGGAGACTATAATGCAATCATCTTATATATTGTTCGACTTCCAAATAAAAAAATTGTAAATACCATGGATTGTAAATCGACATATAATTTGGAAATTATTCAATGTCAACATAGTGTGTAAATATTATACACCTACGTTATCGAAAACATACTCGTTATTGACAAGGAATTATTCGTCGACGCCGTATTGCGCTGGTACCGTGCTAATATATATATATATATATATATATATATAAAGAAAGAGAGGGAGAGAACAAGGGTTCATGCGAAAAGGTTCTTATTTGCGAAAAATGCAAGAAGCGATCTGGACCATTAGATTGATAAATCTATGCTTATTAATGATTATGGCATTATTGTAAATAACTAAAGAATTATTGATTATATTTAATAAGCAAAAAGGGTATTTGTTGGTCCCGAATGGATACTACAACCACAAATGTTTGTAGAAGGGGGGGGGGGGGTTTAATACAAACTTTAGCTAATAAAAAAAAATAAAACATACGGATGTACTTTATATAATTCTTATTGATGTTAATCAAGAATTACATGAACTAGATGTGGAAAATCTAAGTTCAACAAAGGTGGCAACTATTTTAGGCTAACACATAGACTAGCTAATTCTAACTAACTAATGCTTAGAATGTTCAACACATGAACAAGTTTGTATACACTGTGAAATATTTGCTAGCTCTTATAAATCTTAACTTATGAGATTTTACATTGTTCAACTGATATTCTCAAGCATGTGGAATGCTTGAGTATATATAGAATGCTTGGAGTCCGGATGGTGGTAAGAGAAGGGAACAACAAAGTATAAGGATAATAATATTATAATAGATAAAGTTAGTGGGTAGAAAGTAAACTCACTTTATACGCTAAAGGTATAAAGTGCATGTACTATCTGCAAAAGGTAAATCCCACTATCTATTATTATATTATTAAACCCATACCTTTTTCCTTGGAAGTGCAAGTTTCTCTTTCCATGCTTGTACTTTATACAACAACATGCTTTCTTCAGATTTGACTTTACCAAGTATGGAGTTGCCAGCCATACTTAGTTGTTGAAACAAATCTTCGAGATCTTCCTTTTGTAAAGTAGCTTTCACCTTTTTTAGAGGATCAAACTCTATCCTTTTTGTCTCTTTGAAAATCCAAAAAGTGCTAATACTTTTACAAAGGAAATCCTAAAGGCAAAATAGAACAACACATGTTCTGCCTTAACTTAAGAACAAAAACAACCAAGTGTTCATATTTAACACTACTTAGTTGATGAAACTAACTCTAAATTGCAATAATAATTTTGCTCAGCTGATGAAATAAATATGGACTAAAGTGTATAAGTTAGTCAACCTATATGATCAGTAGATCAAACATGTTCTACTGATCATGTAGAGTGATAAACTTATAAAAGTTACTTTAATAAAAAGTAAACTACTTACTTGAACTGGAGAAGTCTTCAACTGATGCTTTGAGTCTTTAGCTGATGCTCTAGAGGTGTCACCTGATAATTCTGATCCTCAGCTGATGTTTTGTATACCATCAGCTGATGCTTTGTAAATCCTCAGCTGATGCTCTTTTCTCCTCGTCTAATCCTTTGAAGCTGATTCATCTTCTGATACTTAGAGTTCAGCTGATGTTTTAACTCATCAGCTGATGTTTCATACTTAGAAAATTCTTTAAGTCTATTTTGAAAAACAACACATGTTTTTCAACATTCTGAACTCAAAATAAGAATATGGTTTTATAAACATCAAATCCTATTTTAAATAATAGATAAGTTTATTTATGGTTTAATATTTCTATATCACCAACAATCTCCCCCTATTTGATGATGACAAAACCTTATTGTTGGTCAAATGATCTCATCAGTTGAAATTTGATGTGACAAAGTTAAGTTTGTTAGATATGTTCTGAATATAACTTAAACAGAATTATGAATCTTGACTAGACTGAGCACTTATACTGTTTCAGACTGAGCATAAGCTGAGTATAAGCGGAGCATATATTTGATCAGCTTAAACCATATCTTAGTAGGATTATCACTATGTTTGATAAGCTTTGTGTGTCACCTAAGATATAGGTTGAGTATTCAGCTTGATGTGTTTCGAGCTGAGTGACTCAGCTTATAGATTGAGTCAGCTCAACAGAGTTGCTAAGTAAGTTCTAGCTAACTCTTATGACTTCTAAGGATGAGTTAGTTATTATACATGTAAGTACATGTTTGATTTCGAGTTCGTCTTCGAAGAACTCGGCTTTATGAGTTTCAAGCTGAGTAACTCAGCCCGACTAAAGAAGTCAGTTTGAGAGAATTTAAATATGTTTTAAATTCCTTTTTAACTCTCTATATCTACGGCATGGATAAGAAGATTCCAGAATCAAGATTGAAGATTGAAGACTGAAGACTCAAGATAGAAGATTCAAGATTCAAGATTTCAGGTTATTCGTTAGTTTGTTAGCAGATTAGGATAAGTTCTAGTTTGTTAGGATCCATAGGAACATGATTATAAATACTTATCTCCTGATAAATTTAGAGGTACAACAACGAGTGCCAGAGTCTAATCTCACCTCAACCCTACCATCATATGTGTTATGAATCTTGATACACCGTTTGTAAGTTCAACGTGATCAAGAAATTCACAGATTGCCAACATTGTTCGTGTGTTCGATCTTCACGTCTATTGTGAAGTTGGTTAGTATTCAATCTGTAAATAAATCCTGTTTAGAGAGTCAGTTTGTATCTATAATCATAAGTTGATTATAGATAGCAAAGTTTGAGAGATTGAGATATTTGATTTACATTAGGTGTTTGCATATCAAGTGTTGCTTACTTGATTGTTCCTGTAATCATCTTCTTATTAATGAAAGCATTCGATTTAATGTGGTTTGATGTGTGTTAACACTTTTTATTGATTTGTTCAATTTTCCGCAGAAAGTGTAATCAACCCCCTTTCTACACATTACTTGCTTGTTGATACTCTCACTAAGGGACCAACAACTGGTATCAGAGCAGGTTGAACGATTTCATAAGTTGAAAGTTCAAGATTCTGAGAAAGTATACAATGTCGACAAGCAACAATTCAACAAACTTTCCTCAGATGGCTGCTAAAGGATGTCCTATATTTGATGGATCTGATTATCCTATGTGAAAATTCAGAGCCATGCTTTTCCTCAAACCCATTGACACTCGTATATACGATGTCACAACTCGTGGTCCAATTATCCCCAAGATTTCTGCTGCTGTTGGTGATAAGTCTACTGACAAGACAGATAAAGAAGTCAAGAAGCCTTTGGTATCCTGGACTGATGAGGATTGGAAACTACAATCCCTGGATGACAAAGCAAAGGGTGTTCTGGCTAATGCCCTGACCAATGAGATCTTGCACATTGTGACTGGGTGTCAAACTACAAAAGAGATCTGGGATACTTTGAGTATTACATATGAGGGCACAGATCTGGTCAAGCAGCAAAAGAAGAATCATCTTAACAGATCCTACGAAAACTTCTTTGCTAAGAAGAATGAAACCTTGCCTGATTTGGTTACAAGGTTTCACTGCTTGATTAATGACCTGCTAAGTGTGGGCATTAAAAAGGATGAAGCTGACCTAGTGCTGAAATTTCTGGATGTGTTACCAGAGAAATTCAATAAAGTGACTGTGGCACTAAGGGCTGCAGGTACATTACACATGTATAACCTACAATCCATATATGGGTTCTTTCTTAATCATGAACAGATCATAGAACACAAGAAATCTTCTCAATAACAAATGAAGGATTCTCTTGATAAACATAACACTGTATTAGTTGCAGAAAGAAAGAAAAAGAGTTCAAAAGCCTTTATTGCTAAATCTGACACTGAGTCAGACTCTCAAGCTGACCACTCAGACTCAGACTTAAGTGATACTAATGATGTTCAGACTATCACTGAACAAATGGCCATGCTTGCCAGAAGACTGAGAAGAATTCAAAGGGGAATGGGGAAGATCTGACAGGGGCAAAGGAAAGAGTTCTTTTGATCTCAAGAAAGCTGTGTGCTACAACTATCAGAAGAAGGGACACATTGCTGCTGAGTGCAGATTAAATAAGGATGAAACAGCTTCAGTAGCTAACAAGAATGCTTACAAATCTGACAAGTATAAGAAGAAATATACTCAGCTCAAGAAAGGAAAGCCTGAAGACAAGCCCAATACAAAAGGACTTTATGCTGAAACTTGGGATACAAAATCATCTACCTCAGATGATGATGATATGTGTCTGATGGCTCAAGAAGATGAAGAGTTTGAATTAAATGAAGTTGATTATGGTTTGTTTGAATCAACTTTTGAAGCTGACATGAAGGAAGCTGAAGAAAATAGTAAACTAAGTGACTTGGATCCTTCCTCCATGTACAAGGTTAGTAATTTCAACTCTTACACCGATGAAGAAAAAGGTCTTACTTTTGGTTATTTGTTAAATGAGTTTAAGACCAGCCTTAAGTCTCAAGCTGACCTCAAAGCTGAAATCACTAAGCTCAAGAATTAGATTAAGGAAAATCAAACTCTCATTACTGCTGAAAAGAAATCACAATGTGATCTTGAATGTCAAAGACACATTAATAAACTTCTAAATGAAGAGCTTTAAGAAGCCAAGAATAAAGCTAACCAACTTCAGAAGGTTACTGAATCCTGGTGTAAGTCATCAAGGCTTGCTGAAAAGTGCATCAACCAGCAGAACCCTAAACAGGCAAAGGCTGTACTTAGAGGTGACTATCAATCCGTAGCTTATGAAGCTGATGATGATGAGATAGCAAGTACAGATTCTAAGGAAGATAGACAACTGATTGAGTCTCAGAAGTCAGCCTCAGAAAAGAAACATGATCCAAGCCTAAAATACAATAAGTTTGTAAAGGCAAAAGATCATGGAAATGAGTGCTCAACCTCTAAACAACATAGTAAATCTATGCTTGATAGATTAGGCACTCAACCTATTCAAAGAACTTCGGTTATTGAAAGGCTGAATCCAAACCCTTTCAAAAGATATCACTCTCTATCTGGCTCAGAGAGAAGTTTCAGGAATAGGAAGACAACTGTAAGTCAGAGGTCATATCTCAACAATGGTAAGTACAAAGTTGTTGAAATTGGTAAGTCCAAAGAACTCAACAATGGTAAGTCCAAAGCTGTTAAAACTGGTAAGTCCAGGAAACATGACAATGGTAAGTCCAAAGTCAGTGAAAAGAAGTTTGTTGGTTAAGCTTCTAATTAAAAGGATAATAAACCTAGATCTGAAAAAGGTAAGTCCAAAGTCAATGAGGATTAGGTGAATCAGCTTGCAAAGAAAGTTGAGAAGTTATCCACAACCCATAATCCTAAAACAGAGAGTAAGTTCCCTAAAGGATTATCGAATGATCTACCTCCTGTAGTCATTGGTAAAAGGAAATCCTACAAGTGTAGAGGTAGAGGACATGAGGCCAAGGACTATGACAGTGAAATCTTAAGGCCTGAAAAGGAACAAGCTGATCAGCCTATAACAGACTCAACACTTGCTCAAGCTGACCAGTCAGTTCCACAAGATGAAGCTGCTAAGTGCCCATCATCTGAACCTACTACAAAGTAGGTTCCCAAACAAAACTAATTTGTTTAGTTTTCTTCTCATGTGCAGGATTCAAGTAAATGGTACTTGGATAGTGGATGTTCAAGGTACATGACTGGGTCGAAAGGACTTCTAAGTGAATTCCAGGAAGATGAAGGTCCTAAAGTAACATTTGGTGATAACTCCCATGAAAAAACTAAAGGATATGGGAAGATGCATGCTGGCAAGGTGACTTTCTAGAAAGTTGCATATGTTAAAGGTCTTAAACACAATCTGATTAGTATCAGCCAGTTGTGTGATGAAGACAAAGTTGTTACTTTTAGGAAGAAAACAGGGACAATATACAATGCTAAGGGTAAGCCAGTGCTAATAGCAAAGAGAGAAAGGGATGTGTATCTACTTGATCTCAATTTTGCTGATCCTTACACTGAAACCTGCTTATATTCGCAATCTGTTCCTAAGCTGAGTTGGTTGTGGCATAAACGATTATCACATTTAAATTTCAAGAATATGAATATGCTATCCAATAAAGAGTTAGTCTCTGGATTGCCAAAAATCACATTTGTCAAGGACAAATTGTGCTCAGCTTGTGAACAAGGGAAACATCATAAAGGGTCCTTTAAGTGAAAGCAAAATTTTTCAATAACAGACCCACTACATATGTTGTATATCGATCTGTTTGGACCCATAAGTACTCTAAGCCTAAGTGGCAAGAAGTACACCCTAGTGATAGTAGATGAGTTCTCAAGATTCACCTGGGTAATATTCCTTAAAGCCAAAAGTGAAGCTACCCTGGAGATAATAAGTTTTATCAAACAGGAAGAGTTGCAGAAAGGTAAGTCTGTTAAGCAACTCAGAAGTGATCATAAGACTGAGTTCGGAAACTCAACCCTAGAAGGCTTTTGTGAACAAACAGGAATATTACAAAATTTCTCCTCAGTCAGAACTCCTCAACAATATGGAGTTGCTGAAAGGAGAAACAGAACCTTAATTGAGGCTGCTAGAACAATGTTGTGTGAGGCAGGATTGAAACTCTACTTTTAGGATGAAGGTGTAAGTACAACATGCTATACCCAGAATAGATCAATCATAGTCAAAAGACATGGCAAAACTGCTTATGAGATGTATAAATCAAGAAAGTCCAATATAGGTTACTTCCATGTCTTTGGTTCAAAATGCTATGTACTAAATCAAAGAGATCAGCTCCATAAGTTGGAACCTAAAGCTAATCCTAGAATTTTTGTTGGTTATTCCTCAATCTCCAAGTCTTATAGAGTGTATAACTCAAGGAGAAAGGCAATAGAAGAATCAATTCATGTCTCCTTTGATGAAGACAGTGTTGATCAAGCTGACAAAAGTCAAGCTGACTCAGTCAGTCTGAGTGAGCTTGAAAAGCCAGAGGAAACCAAAATGTCAAATCCTATGTATGTCATAGATGAAGATAGTAATGATGATGTATATACATCCAAGAAATCATCACAAGCTCCAAGGGACTCTCAAGCTGAGAAAGATGATGAGTTCATTAATCCATTTGGAGCTGATATTACTCAGACTGAAGATCTTAGTGATCAACAATTTGATGACAATGCTGCAATTGAGACTGGGGATGTAAGTGTTGGGGTTCGTGGTACAGCGAAACAGAAGCATGCAAGTACACAAATCGAATTTACAAGCATAAAAACAAACCACATGATGAACCCCATAAGTGTACCATACTCTACAACTAGTAAAGCAACTTAAACAGAAGAGAAAGGAGAAGATTTATGTTAGATTATGTGCAGAGATAGATAACATGTACTATCGTGTCCAATACTATGTGACACTAAAGGATCACACCGCTGCACACCCAATTACAAGTTGGATTTTTACCTGTTTGTGTATCACAATAATTAATAGTTTAATTAATGGCAGGATCGGATATTGCTTAATATCAAATAACAAGAATTATCTTTTGAAATAAAATCAGAGTTGTTAAAAAGACAATCTATAGTTTTGATCACAATCAATTAAGAAGTTGCGGAATCACACTTAATTGATTATAAAGGTTTTGAACACAAGAACAATTCAATCAATAAACACAAAGTAATACTGCCACAAAGATGTTTATTGATAACCAATCGATGATTACAATATTCACCTACACCTCCAATATAACTTTTTATGTTAGACGAAGAACACAATTTGTTCTTAGGTTTCAAAAGAAACTTAGAGGCTAAACACTTTCTGAAAGCAAATAATAATTACGTACGAATGCAAAACAATATTATTAAGAGATCTATATTCTAATCGAGTATTTATAGACTCTTGATCCTCCTTGATAAGTTGACAGTTAGGTAATCTTCTATCTTCTGAGATAATCTTGATAATCTTCGAACTTTGATAAAGATATACTTCAAATCCACGAAGATAGCATTTTCCATAAATAGCTCAACCGAAACTGTTTGTTGAATGAAACAGTTCTGATCTTCTTCTAACAGTCTTCTCTTCAAGGTCTTCTAACAGTTGTAAACTTTGTACTAACAGTTCTGATCTCTTGGTCTAACAGTTGTAAAGCTTACAGCAACTGTTAGTTACAACTGTCTTCGTATTACAGCTAACAGTCCTCGACTGTTTTATCAGAATTCTTCTAACAGTTTTGAACTGTTTTCACAAAATCCATTAACAGTTTTGATCTTTGCATGTATAACAGTTTCAATGACTTAGCCAATTTCCCAACAATCTCCCCCTAACTTAAAGTATTGAACAATACACTTAAGTTGTTTGTTTTAAGGGTTCAACTATAGACAAATTAACATAAGTAAAGAACATATTAACATTGATAATGCAAAGTCAAACTGTTACAATCAAAATATAAAAGAAAGAAAAATTACACTTTCTTTGATTGCAAAGACTCCAATCTGTCTTTCAGCCGCTTTATCAGATCTTCTTTCATGTTAGCAGGCCCAAAGAACTTAGCTTTCAGCATATACATAATCTTTATCTTACCATGTTCAACAAAGTCAAAATCAAACCACTGTGTTTGTCCCTTTCCCATTACCATATGATATACCCTTGACTTTTCATATACTTTCATATAACTTATTGGGAAGACATCATCAATTATTACCATGGGCATTACCTTCAGTGGATTGCATATGCTTGTCAAGTGTCTCATCAAGACTCTGATCTCAATCTCAGCAGCTTCCCCGTAGTGACTTACTCCATATTCATACATTTCTTGAATATCTCTTCTTGTCACATTATCCATCAACTGTAAGAAACCGGCATAACTTTCAATCGGCTCTACTTCTCTTACAATTATCACTCCTTTCTTTCCAGTTTCAATCCTCAAAAATTCAAATCTCCACTCAGTGATGTGGGATTTATGACCTAGTTGTTCTGCCACAAGTTTATCTATTCTTTCTTCAACTTCTGTTCTAATTCTATCACGAAGGATGGTTTGAACCATTCCAGCTTTAGCTTTCTCTTCAGACTTTTGGATTGTTTGGGATTGTTGATGCTGTTGAGGTTGAGTTGTCTGCTTCTTCTTTTCAGCTGCTGGCTTAGGAGGTGGAACTGGTTTCTTCCTTACAACTCTTTTTCTTTTTACTCCCTTGCCAGCTTTCTTTTCATTTTTTTCCTCATCAATCTTAGCAGTGATCTCATCAGCCAGCTGTTGAGCTAATTCAAAGTCTTTCAACTCTTGTTCTTTGAGCTCAGCTTCCAGCCTTAGAGCTATCTCATGATCATGCTCTTCTTGTTTTTCTTTTGTAAGTTTTAACTTTGGAGTATCAACAACAACTTCTTTTCCCTTACCTAGAACAGGGGGCATCTTATTATCTTTCTTTCCCTCTACAATTGCAATGCCTTTAAACCCTTTCTTAGGTACCAGTGGCTCTAACTTTGCTACTTTTCCATCCAGCCACCCATCATCCACTTTTTGTGCCATTCTTGATGTGCTTATGTTGAGTGTTTGAGCACTTATTTCAATCAAGTGATTTTGTTTGACCTTTGACCATGATTTGAAAATTTCAGTGCTTGGAAGGTCTCCAGTCATAACCATCTTGTTGATTAGCACCCTGTCAACAGTTGACAACTTTTCTTCTTCTTCTTCTTCTACTGTTTGAGCACTGGCAGCTGTTTGTTGATCTGGAGCTGCAATTGTTTTTGAGACTTCAGCAACTGTTGGTTCAACCTCCACTTGCTTCAAAGTTTTCTCCCCCTTTTTGATTGGAACGGTTTGAGAGGGGGGTGTTGCACTTGTTTTGGACTTTTGGAGCCGTTGATCATGAACCCGAAGGACATCAGTTGCCTTCTTTAGTGTCTCAGACAAAAAATTTATCTGTTTATCCTGCCTGATGATCACTTCATTGTGTTTTTCCAGAAGCTTGTCATATTGGAAATTCCTCTTTTTGAGATAGAGGAAAGCAGCAACGAATGGTACAAGCTCTGAGTTCGTCAATGCCTTTTGTTTCAGACTTGCCTCAAGTTTATCCAATGTTGCCATGGTGAACATATCATCGAAAGATACAACTGGTGGGTTACTCCTAGAAGTTTCCACACCAGTACCCCTTTTTTCTTGGTACTGGGGATTTCCAGAAGCTGTTTTACCAGCCTCTGTTGCCGTGGCTGAGGTCTTAGCAATGTTAACACTATCCTGTTCATCCCTTGCGGATGAAACAGTAGTATCAGCCTCATAAACCACATGATCACCCTCTAATGGAGTGATCACCTCCTCATTGTGCCTGGGAGATAGCATGAATGGTTCCCTTTCGATATTCTGCACAGGTGAATGCACCTGTGCAGGGCTAACAGTTTGGGATTCTGGAACTGTGGTGGAAGGAGCACTAACAGTTCTTCTTCTCTTTTGGAATGTTTTCAGAGGAGGGGCTTGTGTTGTAGCTCTATCAAAGGTAGCAGAAGGGATTATATGAGTATCATGAGCTATGGGTTCTAGAGTTGGTGGTGTAGCAATGTTGTGGGCTTCATGCTCAACTCTAGAAGCCCTGTTTCTTGAAATGAACTCCACCATTGCAGAGAGTGGTGGAGTTATGGCACAAGAGAAACTCTTGCCATCTATTTGCAACTTGCTCAACGTGGAGGCCACATGAGCAGAGGGAATGATCACCCTCTTGTGTGTTTGAAGGTTTGGCAACAAAAAGTTTAGAAAAACTTGCACAAACCTGGGGTACATAAAAAATAGACCATATTTGGTCCCTAGATGCTTTACCATCCCGTTAAATATCATTTTGGAAAAGTTGAAGCAACGATTGTTTGCCAAGCAGACCAAGGCCAAAGCAATGTTGCTTCCAAATTCATTCCACCCTGTTCTTTTAGGACTAATACACTGCTGGAGAGTATGTATTAAATACTTCCAGTGTGCGCAGAACTGTCCTTTATAAAAGATACCCTTACCCCAGGGCCCGCATAACCAAGCTTAACTAACTCGGCATGCAAAAATTCTAAAGACACAGAGTCGGAGTACTCACCATGTCGATCATTCAGATGTAGATGTTGGCGGATGATATCTTCAGAGATGGACACATCCATACCATCAACTGTTGTATCAATCCATTGTACTCCAACTTCCTCTCTGATCGTTGCATTTTTCCAGAATTGATCCAGATGGGAAGTATAGATGGTTGGGTTTATGGTGAGAGCAGAGTTGAGAATGGACATTGAAAGGTAATCGATCATGTCATGAAATGCATTCAGGTTATCAGGTTTGGCAAGATATGCTAGCATGTTGTGTTCTTTCACGAAGGGAAGGGGAGCCATTGTGAGTCGAAAGCAAAATTCTAGGGTTTGCGTATGATCAAAGTTCAGTAGGCGTGAATGAACTTGTGAGGAGGGAATGCCTTATATATGTTTCGAATATTAAATGCAATTCAAACATCCTCAGATTCTGCAAAGACGAAAACACCCTTAAGTAAGCTAACAGTTGATGGATAAAAATGAACTAACAGTTGAGAACTGTTATCGTAGGAAAGTGCAACTGTTACTTAAAAGAATTTCTCCCCCTTAGATGAACATGCAGTTTGCCTAACAGTTGTGCACTCCATTCACTAACAGTTGAAAACTGTTAGTTGTAATTTTGCAAAACAGTTAGTTGAACACGTGCAACTGTCAGTCAACAAGCATCAGCTGGCAAAAACATTAGCACTTTCAAAGATCATAAGCTGACAACAATCATTAGCGAACATCAGCTAACACCAGCAGCTCTTATTCGAACATGATCAGTCATTTTGTACGGCCTACGTGGGTCTGGATGCTGGGTTAAAGTGAAAATCTCACGAACTCCATTCATTTCAAGAACACATGAGGAGTACTTCCAAATCTCATGCATCCTAACAAAGGGAGCTAGAATGGTCACATAACTCTGCTTAGCATTGATCTCTTTGAAATTCAAGATGAAATGGTTAGTAGCCATTTGTAGACAAAATTATGCTCTTTGGAATTCAAATGCATGCTAATTTATAGACAAAGTTGTGGTTGAGAAATGGCCAATAAATAAGCATGCAGTGACCTGTCATGTCCATTCAACACACTACACAATAAAGTGACAAACCTTGACCAGTTGAGAAATGTTCTTAATAAAGTAAAAAACCTTGACCATACAGCAAAAACAATAAAGATGGGAACACTGTTTGTGGGACATGCAGCCAGATACCTCCAAAACTGTTGGTGGGACACACAGTTCTTCTCTTCTCTGAACACTTAAACCAACAGTTGTTAGATAGCAACACTAACAGTTGCAAACTGTTAGTGAGAAAACATAGAGGAACAAACAACTGTTAGTCCAGGTTAATCATTCCAATGTTTGAGATCAAAAAGTTGAACCTGCTCACATCAAATGCTTTAGTGAACAGATCAGCTAACTGATCATCAGTATGGACTTTCATAACTTGGATTAATCTTTTCTCATTGCAATCTCTAATGAAGTGAAACCTGATTTCAATGTGTTTTGTTTTAGAATGCTTCACTGGATTATTGACAATGCTAATAGCACTTGTGTTATCAACATAAATTGGTGTATTCAAGAAAGACAAACCATAATCCAGAAGCTGATTTTGGATCCACAACACTTGTGAACATCAGCTTGATGCAGCAATATATTCAGCCTCAGCTGTTGAAGTTGAAACTGTTGTTTGTTTCTTGCACTGCCATGAGACCAATCTTGAGCCAAAGAATTGACATCCTCCAGAGGTTAATTTTCTATCCACATTAGCTCCACCATAGTCACTATCAGAGTATGCCACCAAATCAAAAGGTGAATCCTTATGATACCAAAGACCTAGTTTTGGTTGGCCTTTGAGATATCTAAAAATTCTCTTTACAGCAAACAGGTGTGACATCTTTGGACTGCATTGAAACCTGGCACAAACACACACAACAAACATTATATCAGGTCTAGAAGCAGTTAAGTACATTAAAGAACCTATCATAGACCTATACAAATGTATGTCTACTTCCTCCCCCTCAGGATCTGCTCCCAACTGTTTGTGTGTTTCCATTGGAGTACTTGCCAGCTTCACATCTTGATAGCCAAACTTATCCAAAATGTCTTTGACATACTTTGATTGACTGAGAAATATGTCAGTTGGCTTCTGCTTCACTTGTAATCCCAAGAAAAATGTGAGTTCTCCCATGGAACTCATCTGAAATCTCCTTTTCATTATGCCTTCAAACTCCTTGCACAGACTGTCATCAGTGGATCCAAAGATTATATCATCAACATAGATTTGAACAAGAAAAATCTCTGTTTTAACCATCTTTGTAAACAATGTCTTGTCAATGGTGCCTCTCTTAAAACCATTCTCAAGCAGATAAGATGATAATGTCTCATACCAAGCTCTAGGAGCCTGATGTAATCCATACAAAGCTTTATCCAACCTATATACCCTATCAGGATACTTTGAGTCTTCAAATCCAGGTGGTTGACACACATATACCTCCTCATCAATAGTTCCATAGAGAAAAGCCGACTTGACATCCATTTGATACACCTTAAATCCTTTATAGCTTGCAAAGGCAAGGAACAGTCTAATTGCTTCTATCCGTGCAACAGGAGCAAAGACATCATCATAGTCTATTCCTTCCTCTTGTGTATAACCCTGTGCAACAAGTCTAGCCTTGTTCTTGATTACAATCCCTCTCTCATCCTTCTTATTTCTTAACACCCACTTGGTGCCAATAGCTCTTTTGCCTCTTGGAAGTTCAACTAACTTCCAAACTTGCTGAATTTGAAACTGTAAGAGCTCTTCTTGCATTGCTTCCACCCATGAAGGGTCTTTTAATGCCTCTACTGCTTTCTTTGGTTCTATCTGAGATAGAAAGCAGGCATTTACATCAAATTGTTCAAGATCCACACCACTATTTTCATTCTGCAGCATAGCTCTTGTTCTAACAGGAGTGATGGGATCACCGATAATCTGCTCAATGGGATGGTCCTTGTGAATTCTTAGGGTAGGGATGTTTTCTTCAGTTAGTACACTCCCTAAATTAGATAGATCAACCTCAGATTCACTCTCATTCCCAGAAGCATTACATACCTGATCTGCAACTGTTTGATGTTCAGATGTAGTGTTTTGTTGAGGATCATGAGATTCCATGTCCTTTGATAGTTCAGCATCATTTATTGGACAAACAGCATCGGAAGAGTCATGTTGTAACAAGGGAATCACTACAAAGTCTTCAGTAACTTTGTTTCCACCAACAGTTGTTGGAATTGAGATAACAGTTTCAAAACTGTTTGAGACAGTTTGTTGATTTTCACTAACGGCTGTAGGAGAACCTGCAACTGTTTCTGTAGAATACTCAAAAGAAAGAGAGTTAGACAATGTATCAATTGTTAGAGATATTCCCACTAATGTACGTACGCCATAGACCGCTGCTGATGATGTATGGGCCTATTGGGTCATACACCGGGGTCAAACCTGACAGCAACTTAAGTTTAGGGACCAATTATGACAAAAGACAAAAGTTGACATCGCAGGCCGCGTTAGCGCCGCTAACTATAAAGGGTTAGCGCCGCTAAGTCCTAAGAGTTAGCGCTGCTACGGCTGCATGTACTTTGTGTCACATCCCTGGCAGGCCGCGTTAGCGCCGCTAACTTTAAGGGGTTAGCGCCGCTAAACCCTAAGAGTTAGCGCCGCTACGGCTGCATGGGCTCTATGTCAAATTACCTCCCAAGCTGGCCAATGCGTGGGGTACACCTAGGAACGCACTTTGGCCGGTCTTTGTGGTTAAAATCGAAGCTGGAGGCAGAAGTTCAAGTGAGACTTCATTTTGTTTTGAAGTTCCTTTGCTCTTTTTCTCTCTAATAAACACACACACTTTTCTCTTTGGTGCTACTATGACCAAGTGAGATTATAGAGAGTACTCCAGAGATTTTGGTCTTCTAGTTGCTGTTCCATAGTAGTTTTCTTGGTGAAGTTCCACAACGGCTTGCTAGCACTCGTGGTTGACTTGTTTCCGGGGTATATCCCAATAGAAGATCCGGTTTTTGTTCTTGGAGGATCATCACCACGGTTTGAGATTACTGGAGCTAAGGAGAAAGGTATAACACCTCTTTCTTTTCAAGTTGCATTTCTTGAACATAGAGTTTGGTCCATTTGAGGGATTTCGGTTTTTATGCTTTGATTGCTTGTACATTGGGCTATTTTGTTTGTACCTTGCTTCCGCTGTGAGCCCACGAAATCCCAACAGTGGTATCAGAGCTACCTCTATGTTAGATCTGCACTTGGTGACTTGAAAAATCCCTAAATCAAAATGGTTGTTTTCTGTTCGAACAGGGTTAGCGGCGCTAACCTCGGGTTAGCGGCGCTAACTCATAAATGTTAGCGGCGCTAACGCGCTGTAACAGTTTTAATTTTCAAAGTTAAAATCAGTTTTGGTCTCGGGAATTTTTAGCCTTTTTGTACCTTCTGGAAATTTGTTCCAAAGATGTTTTTCATGTAGTTCCAGTTGTAACATGATTAGTTTGGTTGTATGTGTTAACATGAGTTGGTAATCTTGCCTTGGCCCATTTGGTTGAATTGTGTTGTGCATGCAATTTGGTGGTTTTGATCCACATTTGGGGCTGTAAATTTATTAAATTCATTTTGATTGTAATAATTTGTGGCTTGCATGCCATTTCATTCATCCATGTACAAGTATTAGATAAATAGGAAAATTATGTGGCTTGTATGCCATTTGTTTTCTATTGTATTAAGACACAAGAGGAGGCAAAACAAGATGGAGCATGGTGCCCTTAGAAGCCAAAGAAATCCGATGGCGATGGTGGTTCTAGTGGGAGCTCGCGTCAAGTTTGTTTTGTCCCTTAGTTTGACCGAGTTCTTCCCGTTTTGGCTCACGGGAGGAACGCATAGGTTTTATGGCAAGAATTACCGACTATGTTGTATTTTGCGTGTGATGTGATTTTATTATTCTATGCATGGATTGTAGGTTTCGCATGCTAGAAATTTTTTGATAAATTTTTTTTTTCGAAATTAATAAAATCACAAGAGATTTGGTAAAAATGGTTTACAACTCTCTCGCGCGCTCACATACAAGATTAACTCACCTAGTGAAAATAGGTTTTGTCACTAAACAAGTTAATCAGTAACCAAGCCGAAAACAAAAGCCCGTTTTCATAAAAACGTAAATCTTGCACCATCCAAAAGATGACACCACCCAAATCTAGTGAAGCATGGAGTGATTGTCGAGCTTAGCACGAGTTATTCCATGTGGATCTGTGTGGAAGGTGAGTGTGGGATCTTGAAATTATCGGTTGTCGAGCTTAGCACGAGCCGGTAGTTGTCGGGGTATCACCGTGTATCTTGTTGGACGATTTGCAATTACAAATTAGAATCCTTGAGTGATTGTCGAGCTTAGCACGAGTCAACCAAGAATTTTAATTTGGAATTGGTGCTAGTAGGGATCAAACATGCCAAACGACCGATGGTTGTCGTAGGATCCCGCAAGTGTCTAAGAGTTGCAATAGAGATTGCAATCGGTAAAGTGGTTATCGGCCTAAATAGCTCCATGAAGTGATCCGCGGCAACCCCGTCATGAATTGGAGTGAAATATGGTTCTTTGCCCTTGTTAAAATATTTTTCGAGACGATAAGGGTAATTATTTTAACGAGGATTCAAATCAAACTAACTAATTCGTGTACTCTACTTTAATATAGGATGTCGAATCAAAACCACAACACGTCGAATTTTTCACTTCGTATGATTCTACAAAGGGTGAAACTCACGGAAGTGAACTTTGTTGACTGGCTTAGGCAATTGAGAATTGTCCTACGTGCTGAGTCTAAGTTGCACATTCTTGAGGAACCCCTTCCTGAACCACCTGCTATCAATGCGGAATGGGCTATCCGATATGCGTATGAAAAGCGTGTTCGGGATACACACGATGTTGCTAGTCTCATGTTATCAAGTATGAGCTCGGAACTGCGAAAGCAATTTGAGCACATGACTGTGTATGACATGATTAACAAGCTGAAGGATGTTTTCCGACAGCAAGTTAGACAAGAACATTTTGAGTGTGTTAAAAGTCTAACCGGTTGTAAGATGCGGGAAGGCGGGAGTGTAAGTGCCCATGTTTTGAAGATGAAATCATACATGGACCAGATGGAGAGATTAGGTTTTCCTATAGGGAGGGAGCTTGGTGTGAATTTCATACTTCAGTCTCTGCCCGCCACATATGAAAATTTTATAAAGGACTATCATATGCATGGAAAGGAAATGTCTATAGATGAATTGCATGGAATGTTGAAGGTTGTAGAATCTATCATGTCCAAGCATGCATCATCTTCATCCACTCTTGTTTTTGGTTCTAAGGAACAACATAACATGAAGAAGAAGAAATCGATCCCATTAAAAGAAGAAGTTGGAGTTTCCAAGCTTGCTTCAAGTTTTGAGTCTATGGACATTGATGATGTGCCTAAAGAGACTCAACAAGGGGTGGTTTGCTACTTCTGCGGTAGATTTGGGGATTGGGGCCGTCATGCCTACCCTTCGTGCCGAAAGGATATAAAACTTCTCAGACAAGAGAGAGTTAATTTTCCTACTTGAGGTACATTCATGATTATACTTCATTGCTATTCCTTATAAGCTGGGATGTTTACCCGAGCTATAAGACTCACGTTTGTCACAAATTTATTTTTGTTACAAAGTGTAGGTCTATTCGTTGTAAAAAGGAAAAATCTTGAAGAACCGGATCTCTGAAGAAGAAATTTTGTTAATTGTATTCTACAAGAGAAATGGGAGTGTTGGTCTCGCCATTAAATCCGGATTTATTATTACTTTTGTTTGTATGCCCTGCGTGGCAAGAACTACTTTAGTGTATGCTCCTTTGGAGATGATGGATGTTTTTGAATCTTGTATTTTATAAAGATTTTTCATTTTAATAGTTTCATTTCAAATTCGATCCATGTCTATGCTTTTGTGTTATTTTGACTATTTTAGTGCTTAAATACACATTTGATGACGATGGATATGACTTAGAATTGAAACAATTTAAAAAAAAAAAATTTATTTTGAGATGATTTTATCAAAACTTATCCATATCATTGCATACATAAAGGCTCGTTATAAGTAATAAGACAATCATGAACAATTGATTCTTAAATCCAAAAGTGATTTGGATATATTAGCTCTATGGCATAATCAAACTTGACCAAGTAAACAACATTTGCATCGCTTAGATCCATGTGGTTAGGATCTTTGTAAAAGTTTAGCCTCGGGCTAAATGAAAGATACAAATCTTGTTTATTGGAATAGGATGATTAATGAAATCCTTCACCAGTATTGGTAAGGAAGGATTGTGACTTGTTGGATATGATCATATTTGTGTGGATAATCCGTTCAAGTATGCCACAAAGAGTGACACTAGTGAAATTCTTCATCACTATCTTTATGGTAGTAGTTGAGAGAATGTTTACTAGAGAAAAGGCTTATGTCTGAAACCTAGTGGTGTTCGGAACTAACCTAAAGAGAATTAAGAATCAATAAGGGCGTATAGATATAAATTCTTAGATCTAGAATAGATGCTAAGTTTTCTTATCTATATTGGTTTAAACATAAAATGAATCATGGGTTTAACCCATAATTCGTTTTTCCGAAGAAACACATTTGCACATGGTGTTACTTTAAATAAAACCGGATATCTGTGTTGATGATCTCGTAAAAGGCAGGCCTAAAACATGTATTCAATGTGGTTGGTATACATTAATTTTATGAACCAAGTCCTCGATCTAAAACACAGCATTATGGTCACTTAAGCATCGAATGAGATATAGACTAGAAAGATTTCTTTGCTTGTCAATCTCATAACTTAAATTATCCAGTCTACATTCAGTGGGAGATGGATGAATTATAAGTTGATCCCTACATATTTAAGTAGTTCATCTGAGTTTTGGATAATTGTTTCTTGAACTTTTGGGAACCATGTTTGGTTGCGCAAAAGGGAAAGTACAATTTACAAAAGCATTCCAGTGGAAGAACGTAAAACTTAAATAAAAGACCTAATGTTGACACTAGCATTTAATCAGCATAGAGATGCTGGTAAAACCTGACAATATCCATTGCTTCTTTATATCTGATGGAAATCAAGAAGGTTGTTTAGATATGAGGTTGTCATATTTTACTAACAGCAGCTTGATGGTAAATCATTGTGATGTTACCATTCATCGGAAACATAGTGGGACCCTGTGTTCACTAGTGAATAGAAGAAGATAATGGTGTAACCTATTTGCTGCATCCAAGTACTTGACTTGGGTTAATCCCACACCTAAGGTGTAATTCAAGAAGGGTGAAGGGACTAACATATATGCCATAATGGACAACTTCAAATACCGACTAGAGACAAAGTGTTTCATATTGATTTTATGGAAACAAGTTCTAGTGGTTATGTTGAAGATAATTTGGATAAAGTGTAATTTTGTTGTCACCTTGTGGAAACAAGTTTGCTCACATGGACAAAAGAGATCTGAATCCTTCATAGGATCAAGTTGAGGAAATACTTAAGGCATTTTCCGAGGGTCTCATTCATCCATAAAAACCAGATTAAGTCTGGATTAAGCGAAACATTGTTGTCACTATGGGGTAACAAGTAATCTCGCATGGAAATAAAAGGCCAAGATCCTTTGCAGGATTAAATTGAGGAAATGTTTGAATCATGTTCCGAGGCCTTATATATCCATTATGTCCAAATTGTGTTCATGACTAAGGTCAGCAAAACTTGCATCTTGTGGCTGTAATCCTGCTTTATGAGAAAGTCAAAGGAATGAGTTTTCTAGAAAGCGTAGATTAAGCCAAATACCCTTGTCAGGGCTAGTGGGAGCATCATGTGTTCCTAGTCAAATATGCTCTATGAAAATAATGTCCTAATTTAGGGTTGTTCTACAACCTAATGGTGGAATTGTTGTTCTATGAGTATAAATAGAAAATATGGAATCAAGTGGATTTTCTAATTCAAGAAGTACTGATGTATGTTCTTGATGTTCGACGAAAGTAGAATTGTCTTGAGTAAGTTATTACTGCAAGCAGATCTATGCTTATGAGACTGTCGATTTTATCGAAGTTTAGATTAATCAAGTATGTGGTATAGATACGACATTTAGACCTAAATGAGTGTCATCGACCCTATTGTGGACTTCGGTCACATTGAGGGTATGTCGACTCTGATAAACATGAGTGTCAATGACTCTATTGTGAACTTCGGTTACATTGAGAGTATGTCGACTCTGATAATCATAAGTGTCATTAATCCTATTGTTGACTTCTGTAACATTGAGGATATGATGACTATGATAACTTTGTAAATGATCTCTTTAATAAACACTTCGCTAGTGGTTTAATAAGAGAATACAAAAGAGTACAAAGGGATATCGGGTAAATGATCCCATAATTAAGCCATTGTCAAATACTAGTGATGACTTTCATACTAGGTATAAAAGCATTGTTCATGCTTATGACCGGGCTTAAATATCGTTTTAGTATATGTTTGATTTACTTATAAGCTTTGGGAACGATACAGACAGTATTGTAATTTATGCTTGTTTCGATATGCGAGTGATTCGGTTACATTCATAAGACTTTACTGTGTTCCATCTTAGCATGTTTAACCACTTCCCAGAATGTTTATACATTCTAAAATTCCACAGTCAGTCATTCTTCAAGGGAAGGAAGTTTGAAATAAGGCTGAGGTTAGGTGTTGGTTATGCATTAATCAAGGATTGAATGCATGAAACGCAACAGTAACCTGTGCTTGAAAGGGGTTTCAAGTGACTGGAAGACCCACACCTGAGTTCACTTCATGGATCATGGTCACAAGTAACTCGGGATGATAATATCATTACGTCCTTCGACCCGAGATGTATGAATTGCCATAGCATGAAACTTTCTTACTATGGTTATTTCAAAACGTAGTTCGTAACTGGCTATTATAAAGGGAATAGCTGGGTAAGACAAGGTTCATGTTATGGGATTGTACAGTCAACGGAATTTGTTCCTCCTGTATGAGAGATATCCCTGGGCCCCTCGATGATTGGGAGCTGACGCCAAAATATTGCATGGCCATGCACAAGGACTATTGATTGAGAATCAGATATGTCCTTACCTTTTGGTCACCACCAATCAAGATCGAGAAACATAATCGTGAACGATCTGGAGATTGACATATTAATCCATGTCTCGTGTTCACAAGGATATCGCGAACAAAAGGATGTTTGATCACTTATCTATAGGACCTCTACGTTTTATGTAGGTTATGGTTTTCTGCAAGGAAGCGGAACCCATACTGACTTGGGGGCATCGATGCTTTGCTAGAGGCCGCTCTTTGTCTGTGGTTACATGGGTACGGTGCATTATGTGCAAGTGGGAGTCTGTTAGAGATATGCCCACTAATGTACGTACGCCATAGACCGCTGCTGATGATGTATGGGCCTATTGGGTCATACACCGGGGTCAAACCTGACAGCAACTTAAGTTTAGGGACCAATTATGACAAAAGACAAAAGTTGACATCGCAGGCCGCGTTAGCGCCGCTAACTATAAAGGGTTTAGTTAGCGCCGCTAAGTCCTAAGAGTTAGCGCCGCTACGGCTGCATGTACTTTGTGTCACATCCCTGGCAGGCTGCGTTAGCGCCGCTAACTTTAAGGGGTTAGCGCCGCTAAACCCTAAGAGTTAGCGCCGCTACGGCTGCATGGGCTTTATGTCAAATTACCTCCCAAGCTGGCCAATGCGTGGGGTACACCTAGGAACGCACTTTGGCCGGTCTTTGTGGTTAAAATTGAAGCTGGAGGAAGAAGTTCAAGTGAGACTTCATTTTGTTTTGAAGTTCCTTTGCTCTTTTTCTCTCTAATAAACACACACACTTTTCTCTTTGGTGCTACTATGACCAAGTGAGATTATAGAGAGTACTCCAGAGATTTTGGTCTTCTAGTTGCTGTTCCATAGTGGTTTTCTTGGTGAAGTTCCACAACGGCTTGCTAACACTCGTGGTTGACTTGTTCCCGGGGTATATCCCAATAGAAGATCCGGTTTTCGTTCTTGGAGGATCATCACCACGGTTTGAGATTACTGGAGCTAAGGAGAAAGGTATAACACCTCTTTCTTTTCAAGTTGCATTTCTTGAACATAGAGTTTGGTCCATTTGAGGGATTTCGGTTTTTATGCTTTGATTGCTTGTACATTGGGCTATTTTGTTTGTACCTTGCTTCCGCTGTGAGCCCACGAAATCCCAACATCAATATCAAATAACCAATCAGGACCATTACCTGCAATATTGATCCTATTCTCATTGAAGGAGACATTCATACTCTCTTCTACGATCCTAGTAACATTGTTAAAAACTCTATAGGCTTTACTCTGAGTGGAATATCCTACAAAGAATCCTTCTTCGCTTTACTCTCAAACTTGCCTAATTGTGATTTGGTATTCAGGATAGTGCATGGACAACCAAATGGTTTGAAGAAGTTGATCAAAGGTTTTCGTTTAAGGAACAAATCATAAGGAGTTTTCCCTTTGGATTTGACAACTTGTACTCTATTCTGAACATAGCAGGCACTGTTCACTGCTTCTGCCCAGAAAGTCATTGGGAGCCTAGAATCAGCTAACATGGATCTAGCAGCTTCTATCAAAGTCCTATTCCTTCTCTCAGCCACTCCATTCTGTTGAGGAGTCCTAGGTGCACTAAACTGTCTTTCAATTCCTTTTTCCTCACAAAAGTTGTTTAACTCATAGTTCTTAAACTCAGAACCATTATCAGATCTAATGACTTTCACCTTAAAATCAGATTGATTTTCAATTTTAAGAATAAGAGACTTAACTAATTCAGCAGTTTCATCTTTAGTTCTAAGAAATTGAACCCATGTAAATATGGTGAAATCATCAACTATGATTAAACAGTAGGCTTTCTTACCTATACTGACCACAGATGTTGGACCAAAAAGATCCATATGCAACAGTTGTAAAGGTGCAGTAATGGAAGAAGCTTCTTTGGGCTTATAAGAAGTTTTGTGTTGCTTGCCTTTGAGACAGGCTACACAATGATCATCACATGAGATTTCCTTTTGTGGCAAACCTCTTACCAGATTGTTTTTAACTAACACATTCATGGTTTTAAAGTTCATGTGACACATCCTTCTATGCCAAATGGCAGACTCATCATGAGATGCCTTTGAGAGTAGACAACTTAATACATTCTGCTTAGCAATCTTTTGTGTATACAGACAATATACATTATCCTTTCTAGGTGTTCTTAAAAGAACATCCTTTTCATTCAGTTCAAAATCTTTGGACAGGATAATACATTCAGTGTCTGTAAATATGACTTTGTTTCCATTGTCACAGATTTGAGATACACTTAGCAGGTTGTATTTAAGTTGTTTAACAAAGAAAACATCATTAAAAGTAAGTGTACCTGCCTCCACAGCTCCTTTACCTGTGATTCTTCCTTCCTTAGCATTTCCTCCAAATGCTACATATCCTCCATTGATTCTTCTGAAATCCTTCAAACAGTGTGGATTTCCAGTCATGTGCCTTGAGCATCCACTATCCACATGCCAAATTGATCCATGATCGGCCCTATGAATGCTCTGCACAAATAAAAAGCAGTTAGTAGCAGGAAGTACCCAGGCCATGCAGGTCTTGGGTACACCATTCAAGTCAAAATACTTAACCACATATTGAGTTTTCTTGATGTCATCCAAATTAGACTTCTCTATTTTGTGTGAAGAGTATTTTGTGATAACATGTGGTTTCCAATTGTTGTGATTAACAGTTGAGTCTTTTGAACAAATAGTTTTTGGATTTGGTAAAACAGTTGAAGCATGTTTTAACGCAGATTGGTTTTCAGACTGATTAACAGTTTTACCCTCTTCAGAGACAGTTTGTTTTTGCAATTTCATCTAAGGCAGACCAACAGTTTTTGATTTTGGCTTAACAGATGTAGAACTGTTAGCCGGTTTGGATGTAACAGTTGTAGAACTGTTAACCTGTTTTGGCTTAGCAGTCTTAGAACTGTTAGTCTGTTTTCTGGAACTTGGTTTCTGGGTGCTATAGATCTGTGGGTTATAATAACAATTTTTAGCCAAGTGATTGGTTCTCCCAC
The DNA here is from genome assembly GCA_947179395.2 of Pulicaria dysenterica. Classification (NCBI taxonomy): domain Eukaryota; kingdom Viridiplantae; phylum Streptophyta; class Magnoliopsida; order Asterales; family Asteraceae; genus Pulicaria; species Pulicaria dysenterica. The sequence continues at coordinate 40,459,955 of OX359294.1, forward strand.
ATATATAGCACCTTTTAGTTTTGACAATAGGCAAACCAGTTCTTTGTGACCAGAACTGGTTCCTATTTCTTTGGTTTCCTCTCACTGGTGCTGACTGAGGAAATTTCTGTACACCATGCTGTTTGCATGTGCAGACAGACACTTCAGTATGCCTTTTCACATATTTGGGTTGAGAATTTGCTTTTGAAGCTTTCTTCTTTGGCTTCTCAATCACAACTTCATCAACCTTCTCTTTTCCTTTTGACTTAACACTAACAGTTGAGCTGTTTGGGTTAGAACTGTTTGGGTTCCTTTTGGGACTGTTAGTGTAAAGGTGGGGACTGTTTGTAACAGTTGTGGAACTGCTTATAGAATGAACAGCTTTGGACAGTTTTGGCTCATTGGTGAAGGGTTCAGTGGATGCTTTTACAAACACCATAGGTTGTAAAGAGGATTTTGTGGCTATGGGTTCACAACAGATGTGATTTTCAAATGGAATGACCTCTTCCTTCTTCACAACTCCTTCATTCTTATCATCACTCACCTCATACACAACTCCTTCCTCTTCACTTTCATTTTGTAGATCAGCTGACTTCAGTTCCTCTGGTAATGGTTCATTAACATACCTATCAGCTACATCAGACATGAGAGTTATGTAGTTGTGATTGTATGGAGGTGGGGTCTGTTTATATCCTAAACCAGTTTTCACCTTGTCTCTGAATTGTGATTGTAACAAGGTTTCAAGCTTAAGATTTGTTGCCTTTAACATGCTCAGATCAATATCAACACCTTCCAACTTCTTGGTTAACTCATCAACCTTACTTTCCTTTTCACTTAGCTTTTTCTTTAGACTATCAATCTCTTCTTGAAGCTGCTCCTTCTCCCACTTATGATACTTTCTATCATAATCCATTTGCAGTTCATTAGCTTGATAATCTTTGATTTTCTTTTCAAAGCTTTCAATAACAGCACTAGTTTCATACCTTCTCTCCTCCATTTTACTTAGAGCTGCACATACCTTTTTGTTGTGCTCTCTAAACCTTTTAACAATGTCTCTACATTCACCTGGACAGAGTTTAGAAGATACCTGAATGTCTTCTGATTCTGGTGAATCCAGTTTGATGGAGGAATCAGTTAATGCCATCAATGCCTTGTTGTTAGTGGCTTCCTCTGCTTGATCACTCCAATCAAACCCATGGCCTTCTTGTGATACCAATCCTTGATTCTGGCCTTATCCACCAGATCTGCACTCTCTGGCAAAGTGAACAAGTTGTTGACATTTAAAACATCTAACTTTTGACTTGTCAAAACCAGCTTTGCCATCAGCTCTGAAGTTCATGTTCTGCCTTCCAGTTCTTTTGATAAACCTTTTGGCTCTGACAGTTAACATGGCCATCTGCCACTTGAGATCCATCTCCTCAAGATCATCAGGATGCACTTGTTCAAGATCCTCATTTGTAAGGGTTGAATGTGCATGGCTAGCAAGAAAGGCTTCAAGTATAGCATCAGGAGTGTTTACATCTAGTCCAACAGCAGAACTAGTACCTGCACAACCATCAACAGAGTTAGTTAAAGAATGGTTTGAGTCCATACCTGAGGATGAAAGAATAACAGCATTGTGGCTAGGGGTAACAGACTTTCTTTTTCCCTCTATCTCTCCCTCAAACACAATCAAACTGTTGTAAAGATCGTCTAACTCTATATCCTCTAGAGAATCTTTGGTTCTCCATTGTGCAGCAAGACTGTTCACTCCTCACCCAAGGATCTAAGAAACTTTCTATTGATCTCATCTTGTTCTAATCTAACCTTAGCACTCTCCAATTGACTCACCAGCTTATAGAACCTATCAAATATCTGAGTAATACTCTTATTCTTTCCACTAGTAAAGTTCTCATAAGCTTGTTTCAGTAGATCCCTTTGATTCCTTTAGAACTAGCATTCCCAGCAAACCTCTTTTCCAGTGCATTCCATAGTTCATGAGCATCATCAAACTTCTTGAATTGATGCTGATACTCATTGGGGATAGCAATCTGAAGGATGCTGAGTGCTTTCATCTCAATCATTCTTTCTTTCTTTTTGGCATCAGTTTTTGGTGGTGGTTTCTTCTTAGGTTTTCCTGTTTCATCTAGATCAACAGGAGCAGTAGGGACACTCTCAATGATTTCCCAAACAGCATAGTCCATTAATTGGACATGCTGCTTGATTCTCAGTTTCTACATCTCAAAATTAGTTGGTTTGAGCATGGGAAAACGAATGTTTGACCCAGATCCAGTGTTGTCAGAAGATCCAACAGACTCCATTGCAGTAAGGTGTTTGAAAAACACAATTAAACTTTAGAAAGACTTTAAATAACGAACCACAGCAGATTGGTGCAAACACCTTCAACCAGTGATCAAAGGAACCTTAATGATAAGGCTCTGATACCACTTGTCAGGATCGGATATTGCTTAATATCAAATAACAAGAATTATCTTTTGAAATAAAATCAGAGTTGTTAAAAAGACAATCTATAGTTTTGATCACAATCAATTAAGAAGTTGCGGAATCACACTTAATTGATTATAAAGGTTTTGAACACAAGAACAATTCAATCAATAAACACAAAGTAATACTGCCACAAAGATGTTTATTGATAACCAATCGATGATTACAATATTCACCTACACCTCCAATCTAACTTTTTATGTTAGACGAAGAACACAATTTGTTCTTAGGTTTCAAAAGAAACTTAGAGGCTAAACACTTTCTGAAAGCAAATAACAATTACGTACGAATGCAAAAAAATATTATTAAGAGATCTATATTCTAATCGAGTATTTATAGACTCTTGATCCTCCTTGATAAGTTGACAGTTAGGTAATCTTCTATCTTCTGAGATAATCTTGATAATCTTCGAACTTTGATAAAGATATACTTCAAATCCACGAAGATAGCATTTTCCATAAATAGCCCAACCGAAACTGTTTGTTGAATGAAACAGTTCTGATCTTCTTCTAACAGTCTTCTCTTCAAGGTCTTCTAATAGTTGTAAACTTTGTACTAACAGTTCTGATCTCTTGGTCTAACAGTTGTAAAGCTTACAACAACTGTTAGTTACAACTGTCTTCGTATTACAGCTAACAGTCCTCGACTGTTTTATCAGAATTCTTCTAACATTTTTGAACTGTTTTCACAAAATCCATTAACAGTTTTGATCTTTGCATGTATAACAGTTTCAATGACTTAGCCAATTTCCCAACAATTAATTATTGTGAAAAGAGAAAAATAATAAAAGTTATTTATTAAAAGGAGAAGTTAATATTTAGTTTAAATATTAACGGGACCAGTTAATTAATAGTTATTAATTAATTAGAAAGGTCAAGGGTATATTCTGTAATTGATTAATAGTTTAATTAAAGCTGGGCTTTAATTAAACGGGCTTAGGCCTTATAATCGTTTATTATATATAAACTTGTTTAAGCCTCATTAATCAACATGTTAATCACAAGAAAAGAAAATACCCTAATCTCTCCTTCCTCTCTCTCTCTCTCGTGGAGATCGACGGCGGCGGAAAACCGAGAACCAACCACCGAGCGGCGGTGGTCGGCGGCGATATACACACACATACGCACGGGTCACGGTTGGATTCGAGGTTTAATCCTTAGGCGTTCTAGCAGCCAGCTCAGGTGGTGCAGTAGCGGTGGATAACCTGCAGCTGTCTAGAGGCTTAAAGAAAAAGTTTTTGTTTACATCAAGGTATAACTTTTTAACCCTCTTCCTCTTTTTAGTTTCTGTACGAGTTAGATGAGATCACTGGAGGGGGTTTTATTCCGCTGTGCATGTTTTTTATACCCTACAAAACCCTTCAGTGGTATCAGAGCCACTTCTAACCTCGTAGGAGACTAGGTAGGTTTCTTTTTATTCTAATGAAATATGATTCTGTTTTATCCAGAAAGAAATTTTTTTGATCATCCAAGTAAATAGAATTCAAGTTTATGATTTCTATTGGATTAGATTAATTAGTTTTTGGATAAATAGATTGTTAGATTTAAATTGTAATTAAATATGTTTTTTTATTGTTATTATTTGCGATAACCGAGAACATCACCATGATCGGCGGCGGTCTCAGTCTGTGACGGCAGTCGCCGGCTGCCAGTATTCGGCGGTTCACAGTTGGTGTTGGTTGTGGTGACCGGCGGTGTTAGCTGCGATCGGCGGCGATCCACCGTGGTACGCGGCGTGGTTTAGCGACCCGTTAACGGCGCGGTTAGTGGCCCAGTTAGCGGCGCTAACCTTGTGGTGGGCTACGGCCCAGAGAACCATGGCCCAGTAAGCCTGCGGCCCAGCTAAGGTCTAGCGGCTAGGGTTAGCGCCTTAGCGGTGCTAAAGGTTTTTGGGCCTCGGCCCAGTTTTTATTTCTCGGTCCATTTTCCAATCAATGACCCAGTTTAAATATTTGGCCCAGCTTGCGGTTCAGATATTTTGTGGTCAATAATAAATTGAAATACAGTTGTTATTTTAATTTAAGGTTTAAATATTATTTTGAGTTTTTTGATTAATTATCAAAGTATAAAACTTGAAATATATTTATTGCAAATAAAGGAAAAACAATATAAGGGTTTTAACAGGTTGTTAAAATCAGTAATTTTTCATCAAGTTGAATAAATAGAAATCAGGTGTTTAACTTTCATATATTAGTTTAGTACATGTTTGGGATGCCATAGCCGAGCCTTTTAGACCTTGTGGATTGTTTACTTTTCTGCACTTGTGGTTGTGATTAGTTTTATTATTCTATGGTGTGGGGAGGCCTGCGTGCCACTTACAACCCCTATTCTATTTTATAAAAGTACTAGAATTAGCGGGCCTGCGTGCCTTTGATCAATCTTGTAAATTTTTTTTTAGTTTTTTAGAATAGAATAGATTATTAGAATAAATATGAAGCTGATACAAGAACCAAGAACCAAGGAGTAGGATTGGATGTTGGAGCCAGTGGGAGCTTCAGAATTTCATACCATGTGTGTTGTGTATTTCCACTTAGGTTTTGACCGTCGGGTTTATCGTGTGGCTCACGAAACCGACATTAGTTAAGGGCAAGGATAAGGCATAAATGTTTATGGTTGTTTTATTTCTTTACATATTTTATATATGCGTGGTTGTGATTAACACGATGAAATAAAACAAGGGTTTTAATAATAGTTAATTATTGAAACAGATGTTTTAAAAGAAAACTGGCATTAAAATTTTTCACGTTATAAACTTGGAAATCCTTTTTAGAAAAATCTTAGATCAGTGTGCTAACCACCTAATGGTACACCCTTGCTGTTAAACGGTACTCGGGTGTCGGAAGTGCCCAAACCTTGGGCATCCGGGTTCAAACCATTGCGGGAAGGGGCATGAAAGGTTCTGCGATAATCGGGAGTCCCGGCCAGAATTCATGCTGTCTTAGGTGGTGCGATCTATTTTTGTGATAATCGGGAGTCCCGGCCCAAAATGCACTAGAGAGACTAAACATGCACGGTTCCTGTAACCGATGTCCCGCGGATCTAGGAGTTGTGTCCAGTTAGGATACGATTGGTATAGTTTTTACCTACCAGAAATAGCATTGTCCCGGTGGGAAGTGCCCAAACCTTGCATCGGGAAATGTGAAATATGGATCTTAGTCTAATAATTTTTGTTAAAAGGTAATAATTATTAGAAGATATAATCAATACTGAATCGGTTTTATCTTTTTCTTTTTCTATAGATGTCTATTATATCTGTTATTCCGTTTTATTCACCAAGAGAGTCTCTAAGTCTCATCACTAGCAAGTGGAAGCTTTCAGGTCCAAACTTTGCTGTTTGGAAGATGCATCTGAAAAATGTTTTGGATGCACAAGGAAAGCTTCACATTATTGATACATTGCCTCCAGAACGACCAGGAGTAGATGCCCAGGATAGTGAGTATGACACTTACTATCAGTATCTGGATGACGAGTCTGACGTCATGTCGATTCTCATTCTCACAGCATCATCCGAGTTTACGGATGATCTCTGTGAGAAGTCGTCTTATGAGGTTGTTCAAGGATTGGAGCAGAAGTTCAAGTTTAGTGAACGGATATGTCATATGCTACTGATGAGGGAAATCCTTTTAGCCAAGATGAAAGAAAGTCTGCCTATTAGCGATCATCTCATTAATATGAGAAGGCTCTTGGATTGCTATGAAAGCTTGGGGTCAAAATCAAAACCACATGAGCTAGTTATGCTCTTGTTCGGTTCCTTGTTGGACTGTTACCAGAAAAGAGTAATGTATGTCCTCGGTGATTTTGAGATGACTGTCGCAGGGTTGCACGAAATCCACATGTGCATTAGCGACGAGTTGAACCCGAAGCAGCTAGAGTCACCAGTTGTGGACCCTATGCAGGAGGCTGACTGGCTGGAAGAACATGGAGAAATTTGTTGCCCAGACTGTGGTAGCAAGGATTCATGCGAGCACTCAGTCGACATAGATCAGCTGGACATTGGTTCGCCCAATGATACATGTATCTTTATGATAGATTGTCTTATTACTTCTTATGAATCATGGGTATTGGATACCGGATGTGGTCATCACATATGCAATCATTTGCAGGGATTCAAGAGAAGTAAGAAACTGAGACAAAGAGATATGGACCTGCGGGTAGGCGAATGCTCCATGGTTGGTGCTGAAGCTGTAGGGACATATTGTCTTAGTTTGCCCTCGGGCATGGTCTTAGAACTAGAACCTTGTTATTATGTTCCAAGATTAATTAAAAATGTTATCTCGTTCAATTTGCTAATAGACTGTGGATTTGCTTATGTTTTTAATGAAAAGGCTATTTCATGTTTTAAAAATGATGTTTTCTTTTTCAAAGCAACTCCAGAAAACGGTCTATATATGCTAAATTTAGATAAAAATGACATCTATCATATAAGTAAGAGATCCAAGAGTAACTTGAATCAAACTTACCTCTGGCATTGTCGTTTAGGACACATAAATGAGAAACGCTTAGAGAAGCTCCGAGATGACGGAATTCTAGAACCATTTGACTTGGAGTCATATGATGTTTGCGAATCTTGTTTGTCTGGTAAAATAACAAAGCAGCCTTTCAATAGTGATAATGAAAGGGCCAGCGAGTTATTAGGGATTATACACACAGATATGTGCGGACCCTTTACTCCGGAGGCTAGAGGAGGATACCGGTATTTCATAACTTTTACTAACGACTTCAGTAGGTTCGGTTATGTCTACCTCATGAGACTTAAATCTGAAAGTTTTGACAAGTTCAAATAGTTTCAAAATGAGGTACAAAATCAGCTGGATAAGAAGATAAAGTCACCTCGGTCGGATCGAGGTGGCGAGTATCTGAGTCAGGAATTCGACGATCATTTGAAGGAATGTGGGATTGTTTCACAACTCACACCTCCGTATACACCTCAGATGAATGGTGTATCAGAAAGGAGGAATCGTGCACTGCTTGACATGGTACGATCAATGATGAGTCGAAGTTCACTACCATTGTCGTTTTGGGGACACGCACTCGAGACAGCAGCGTTCATGCTGAACCGGGTTCTAACCAAATCGGTTGAAAAAACACCGTTCGAGGTATGGACGGGAAAAAAAGCCCAAAATGTCTTTTCTAAAGGTTTGGGGATGTGAGGTGTATGTTAAGAGAACATTCACGGATAAACTCAATCCCAAATCAGATAAGTGTATCTTCGTGGGCTATCCCAAGGAAACCATGTGATACTATTTCTACAACCCAGATGAGAACAAAGTTTTTGTCGCTCGTAAAGGGGTATTCTTGGAGGAGAAGTTTCTAAACTCAGAGACTCCAAGAAAAGAAATAGAGCTTCAAGAAATTGAAGAGGAGGAGATTACACCACCACCGATAGTTAAACCTGTAGTTCAATAGAGAATTGTTGAACCTCAACCCGAGTCTGTGGTTGAGGAAGAGGTACAAACACAAGACCTTCGCAGGTCTAGTAGGCCTCGTATTGAGCCAGATAGGTATCTGGGATTCCTAGTTGCTCAATACGAAGAGGATCTTTTAGAACCCACTACTTACCAAGACGCTGCCTCAGGTTTAGAATCTGAGAAATGGCTAGAAGCCATGAAGGCAGAGATGCAATCCATGTATGACAACCAAGTTTAGGAGTTAGTAGACTTGCCTCAACACAGTAAAGCTGTTGGGTGCAAGTGGGTCTTCAAGAAGAAGACAGACATGGATGGAAAGGTGCATACTTTTAAAGCAAGGCTAGTGGCAAAAGGTTTCACGCAAACTCATGGTGTTGACTATGATGAAACTTTTTCCCCAGTGGCAATGCTTAAGACTATTAGGATCCTTATGGCCATATCAGCATATTTTGATAGCGGATGTATATATGATACAACCGGATGGTTTTGCGGATCCAAAGAACCCTAATAAAGTATGCAAGTTGCTTAAATCCATTTATGGACTAAAGCAAGCATCTAGGAGCTGGAACTTACACTTTGATGAGCGCATCAAAGAGTTTGGTTTTACCAAAAGTGAGTTCGAGTCGTGTGTTTACACCAAATTCAGTGGGAGCGCGGTAACCTTCCTAGTCTTGTATGTAGACGACATACTGTTAATAGGAAACAATATACCAGTATTACAAGGAGTAAAATCCTTGTTAGGTAAATGTTTCCACATGAAAGACTTGGGAGAAGCTGCTTATATACTAGGTATAAAGATCTATAGGAAAAGATCTAAGCGGCTTATCGGACTTAGTCAAAGTACTTATATTGACAAAGTCGTGAAAAGATTCAAGATGGATGGATCCAAGAAAGGATTTATTCCTATGCAATCTGGCGTGATTTTGAGCAAGGCTCAGTGTCCTGTGTCTAGTCAAGATCAGGACAAGATGAAATTGATACCATATGCCTCGGCAGTTGGTTCAATCATGTATGCCATGCTGTGTACTAGACCCGATGTTGCCTATTCTATCAGTGTCACGAGTAGATATCAGCAAAATCCTGGTGAAGCTCATTGGGTGGCTGTCAAGAATATTCTCAAGTATCTGAGAAGGACAAAAGACATATTCCTGGTTTATGGAGGTTCGATGGATGAGCTAAGTGTAACTGGTTACACTGATGCTAGTTTCCAGACCGATAGAGATGACTTCAGGTTGCAGTCAGGATTTGTCTTTACCCTAAACGGAGGAGCCATATCTTGGAAGAGTCAGAAGCAAGATATAATAGCAGATTCTACTACAGAGGCAAAGTACATTGCGGCAAGTGATGCGGCAAAGGAAGCTGTCTGGCTGAAGAATTTTATCTCGTATCTTAGAGTTGTTGCCAGTATCTATAGACCGATCGATATATTCTGTGACAACTCGGGGGCGGTAGCGCAAGCTAAAGAACCTAGAGATCATCAGCGGACTAGGCACGTACTCAGTAAATATCACCTCATCCGAGAGATTATTGGAAGAGATGATATTAGATTGCAAAATATACCGACAGACGACAACGTTGCTGACCCGTTGACGAAGCCGCTAGCTAGGGCTAAGCATGAGAGGCATGGGAGTTCTATAGGAATGCAGTACTTGGAACATAGCAGCTAGTTCGTGTTTTTGATTATTACTATGGATGTAACTTGAAACCTTTTATTATGTATTTACATTTTATGGGATTGAAATAGGAGGTATTTGCATAACGTTTCATGGTTGTCCATTTTTAGCATGTTTAACCTATCCATGACAAGTCAAGTTATGAATTGTCTAAATGCCCGTAGCTACTTAATGTAGTGGGAGCTACATTAGGGAGGTAACGCTATTATGGATATTTGATGATTTATTCGGATATGAATAAAAGCACAAGGTTGTGACCAAATATTCATAGATATTTATCAGGGGATAAATATTGGGGTGATCCGCATCAAGTTTACTTCATGGAGTGTTAACATAAGTAAACTTGATAGGTTGTCCTTAGACCTGAGATATTTGGTTTGGGGCGTTGTAACTTCTGTACTTTAGCATGTTCTAACGTCACGCCGTAACAGGGTGATCATAAGAGGATTGTCTAGGTGCAGCGGAAGCCATGTGCTCAAATTGCAAATAGTCAAGATGGGATTTGCACCTCCTTTTTATGAGAGATATTTTCTGAGCTCCTCGATGATTAAGACTACTGAAAATGCGTGGCCGCGCTCGGTTAGAATGATAGTTATTCATTCAGGAAAACCGTAACTGCAGAGTGTCAAAATCAGAGTCGAGAAAATCTGAGTATTAGATGAGATCGCTGCTCCATGTCAAATACTCACATTACGAAATATCGCGATGAAAAAGGAAAAGCCTAGATAATCCAAGGTTTGGATTATATCTCTAGATGTAAGAGATCTCATAGTCTGGTTAACCAAAGTGTCTGGCTAGGGACCTCCTTAGGCCAACGATGTACAAGGAGTGTTACTTATCTTTCACAAGTGGGAGTCTGTTATATTATGTGCAGAGATAGATAACATGTACTATCGTGTCCAATACTATGTGACACTAAAGGATCACACCGCTGCACACCCACATAGAACCTGTTGGATTTTTACGTGTATGTGTATCACAATAATTAATAGTTTAATTAATTATTGAGAAAAGAGAAAAATAATAAAAGTTATTTATTAAAAGGAGAAGTTAATATTTAGTTTAAATATTAACGGGACCAGTTATTTAATAGTTATTAATTAATTAGAAAGGTCAAGGGTATATTCTGTAATTGATTAATAGTTTAATTAAAGTTGGGCTTTAATTAAACGGGCTTAGGGCTTATAATAGTTTATTATATATAAACTTGTTTAAGCCTCATTAATTAACATGTTAATCACAAGAAAAGAAAATACCCTAATCTCTCCTTCCTCTCTCTCTCTCTCTGCGGCGCTCTCTCCCTCTCTCGTGGAGATCGACGGCGGCGGAAAACCGAGAACCAACCACCGAGCGGCGGTGGTCGGCGGCGATATACACACACATACGGACGGGTCACGGTTTGATCCGAGGTTTAATCCTTAGGCGGTCTAGCAGCCAGTTCGAGGTGGTGCAGTAGCGGTGGATAACCTGCAGCTGTGTAGAGGCTTAAAGAAAAAGTTTTGGTTTACATCAAGGTATAACTTTTTAACCCTCTTCCTATTTTTAGTTTCTGTACGAGTTAGATGAGATCACTGGAGGGGGTTTTGTTCCGCTGTGCATGTTTTTTATACCCTACAAAACCCTTCAATTTATACCCTAGATGTCTCTAGTCGGTTGTGTGGGGCTAGCTCCAAACTCGAAATACTCCTTGAGCTCCTTCTTGCACAATGGAAGTCCACACCGAGAAACAAGGTGACCCAAGTGTACTAGCACTCCAAGAATCCTTCCTCGATGAAGATCCTTTTCTTGAACACAACCAAACTCCAGGGAACTTTCTTTCTCTCTTGACACTTAGCAACTCTCTCTTAGTTCTAAGTGTTTTTTCCTCTCAAAAATGACCAAGAAGAGAGAAGAGAGTATTATGCATAATTTTATAAGCCAACCCACGACTCCAGGTCTCCCAAGTCGGCCCCGGAGCTCATGATTACAAATTACATGCATTGGTGGAGTTTAGAGGCGAAAAGAATAAAGTTGTTTCTGTCAGGCAGGGTTAGCGGCGCTAGCTGCCCATTGTTAGCGCCTCTAACCACTTAAGGTTAGCGCCGCTAACGCGGCTGAGATAGCGACGCCAGGGTTAGCGCCTCTAACCCTGCCAGGAAACCAACTATCGTTATTTATCCTTTCTCACCCTCATGGTTTAGGTTGTGTCAAGGTCAACCCCCGGCGTGTGACCCGATAGACCCATACATCATCGGTAGTAATTATTTAGCGTATGTGTGTCAGTGGGCATACTCCAACAGACTCCCACTTGAACATGATTCACCGTACCTAATACATCACAAACAGAGAGCGGCCTCTAGCAAGACATCTCTGCCCCCAAGTCAGTATGGGTATTGTCTTCAGCATAAAAACCAATCTGCAACCCACGTGAAAAGGTCATATTGATAAGTGATCAATCATCCTTTTGCTCGCGATATCCTAGTTAACACGAGACATGGTACAATGTCATTCTCCGTTCGTTCACGATTATGTTTCTCGATCTAGATTGGTGGTGACCAAAATATACAAGTTGCAATCAATCATAAATTATTGCAAGCTTTGAGCATGGCCATGAATTTTAGTGTGAGCGACCAATCATCGAGGGGCCCAAGGATATCTCTCTAAACAGAGGAACAAATTCCTTTGACTTACACTGCACACCATAGTGATCATACTCTACCCAACTACTCCCTTTATAACAGTCAATTACGGACTGCGTTTGAAAGCAATTAGAACAAAGCAAACCAAAGTGATGCAGCCACGAGCATCTCCAGTTTGAGGATGAACTGATATTATCATTCTGATTTACTCATGACAGGTACCATAAAGTAAAATCAGGTGTGGGTCGTCCAAACACTTGAAACACTTTCAAGTACATGCGAAGAATTGCGTCCCCGTGCCCCAATCCCCATTGGACACATGACCAATTAATTCCCTCAGTCTTAGTTCATACTTCCTTCCCGAGAAGAATGACCGAATGTGGACATTTAGAATGCTTACGCATTCAGGGAAGAGCAAAACATGCTAAGTTGGAACACAGTAAAGATTTAAAGAAATACCCGCAACTTGCGTATTACTAAATCTTATTTAATAATCGATAAATACAATAAATACAATACTGCTTCATGTTCCCAAAAGTGTAAATACATCAAATATATATTAACCAAATACATGATCAAACCAAATCACTAGCAAACCTAATCCCAATAGCACGCGTATGAGCATCATGCTTTGTTTGTAATAAAGGTTTGGTAAACGGATCCGCCACATTATTATCCGTGTGTACTCTGCTGATGACAATGTCTCCACATTCGATAACCTCCCGGATGTAATGATACTTCCGTCGAATATGCCTCGTGCGTCGGTGAGACCTTGGTTCCTTCGCTAGAGCAACCGCACCCTCGTTGTCACAAAATACCTCAACAGGGTCGGCGATACTAGGAGCCACTCCCAGATCTTGGACGAACTTCCTCATCCATACAACCTCCTTCGCAGCTTCACTAGCCCCAATATACTCCAACTCGGTAGTAGAATCGGCCATAGTGTCTTGCTTGGAGCTTCTCCAGGAAATAGCACCACCATTGAGCAGGAACACAAACCCCGATTGAGATCGGCAGTCGTCCCGATCGGTTTGGAAGATAGCATCGGAGTAACCAGTCACCCGTAGCTCTTCCGCACCTCCATATACCAAGAACATCTCCTTTGTCCTCCGAAGATACTTGAGAATGTTCTTTACTGCCGTCCAATGTGCCTCACCAGGGTTGGCTTGATATCTACTTGTCATACTAAATGCACAAGATATATCAGGCCTAGTACATAACATGGCGTACATGATCGAGCCAACTGCCGAAGCATATGGAACTCGCCTAATTACTTTCCGTTCCTTAGGGGAACTCGGGCTTTGAGCTTTGCTCAACACTAAACCATGTGACATAGGTATGAACCCCTTCTTGGAGTCCTACATCCTAAATCTCTTTAGGACCTTGTCAATGTACATACTCTTGTTGGGGTTCGTGGTTCATCACAGCGGAAGCATGCAAGTCCAAAATCGGAAATTTCATTTCAAAACGAAAACCACAAAGTGAACCCCACAAGTGAATCAATCTCTACAGCTAAGAAATGCAACATAAGAAAGAGAGAAGAGAGATTATACCGAGCAAGACCCTCTGGAGTTGATGAAGAAAACGAATCCGAGAAATGGCACCTCCTTTCTCTACCGAAGTCCACCCCGGGAAAACTGTGATCTTGGTGTACTAGCACCCCTTGAGCACTCCTTCACTTATGAAGAATGCTTCCTGGAACATCAACCATTACTCTCCAGAAAACTCTCTTGATCCTCTCTCTCAATCACTCACAAGAACAACCACTATAGGCTTCTTATGTGTGTGTTTTTACACCACGAAAAATTAGAGAGAAAAGAACCTTGCATGTATGTTTATTAGCCTCTACTATCCTCTGGAGTTACCCAAGACCGAACATAAAGAGATCCAAGCAAGTGACATGCATTGGTGGAGAGTGGAGGTGAAGGAATAAAGTTGTAATCTGTCAGACGGGTTAGCGCCGCTAACCGCCCAAACTTAGCGCCGCTAACCACTTAAGGTTAGCGCCGCTAACGCGGCTAAGTTAGCGACAAATTTGTTAGCGTCGCTAACCATGTCCAGATCACCAACTACCTTTAGTTATTCATTTCTAACCCTCCCTTTTAGGTTGTTGTCAAGATCAACCCCCGGCGTGTGACCCGATAGGCCCATACATCATCGGTAGTGATCATTTGGCGTACGTGTGTCAATGGGCATACTTCAACAGACTCCCACTTGCACATGACTCACCGTACCCAAAGGATCACAGACAAGAAACGGCCTCTAGTAAGACATCCTGCCCCCAAGTCAGTATGGGTTTTGTCTTCAGCACAAAAACCAATCTGCAACCCATGTGAAAAGGTCCTATCGATAAGTGATCAATCATCCTTTTGTTCGCGATATCCATGTGAACACGAGACATGGTACTTAGTCATTCTACGTTCGTTCACGATTATGTTTCCCGATTGAGATTAGTGGTGACCAAAACATACAAGTTGCAATCAGATTATTTAATCATTGCACACTTGAGCACGGCCGTGCAATTTGGTGTCAGCGACCAATCATCGAGGGGCCCAGGGATATCTCTCTAAACAGAGGAACAAATTCCTTTGACTTACGCTACCCACCACAGTGATCATACTCTGCCCAACTACTCCCTTTATAACAGCCAGTTACGGACTACGTTTGGAAGCAATTAGAGCAAAGCAAACCAAAGTGATGCAGCCACGTGCATCTCCAGTTTGAGGATGAACTGATATTATCATCCTAAATCACTCATGACAAGTACCACAAAGTGTATTCAGGTGTGGGTCATCCAGTCACTTGAACACGTCAAGTACAGGCGAAGAATTGCGTCCCCGTGGCCCAATCCCCATTGGACACATGACCAATTACTTCCCTCAGTCTTAGTTCAGACTTCCTTCCCATGAAGAATGACCGACTGTGGACATTTAGAATGTTAAAACATTCAGGGAAGAGGTAAAACATGCTAAGTTGGAACACAATAAGGCTTGCTGAGAGTACCCGCTACACGCGTATTACCAAATCCTCATTTGATAATCGATACAAGCAGAAGTACAATATTGCTTAACGTTCCCAAAAGAAAAGTATATCAAAATATTACTAAAACGAACTTAAGCCAAGTATATGCAGGCCCTAGTCTGATAAAATCACTAACCCGCTACTATAGCTTAGTTAACGGATCCGCCACCAATGCTCTCCGTGTGTACTCTGATAATGATCGTATCCCTACTCCAACCAACCACTTCCAAAGGTGTGCATTGATGGGATTGTGATCATATGTCCAAGCCGTTATACATGATTTGTCTTAAAGGAATCCAATAAGACAAACAACGCTTGGGTCTAAAATTTTAATGTGCATGAGCCATCATACTCTCATAGTTTTCATAAAGATCTCTATAGAGTTGTTGGTGCTCTAAAATCAAAATCTTATTTACTTAAGCCATTGTACTCTCATAGTTTTCACAAGGATCTCTATAGAGTCACCAATGCTTTAAGAATAAGATCTTATGTGTTAAAGTCATCGCACTCTCATAGTTTTCATTAAGATCTCTATAGAGTCACCGACACTTTAAGTATCTCATTTACTAACGACACAATGTTTGTAGGATCATGAACCCCAATCGAATTAGAGGTTATCCTATAACATAAACTATCACTCAGAGTAATAAATTACTCTCATATCTAATAATCAACAAGAACATATCTTGATATTTCTTGTACTTTTTCAAATTGCTTTGTTAATCCTTAATGGACGTATAATTCTTGATTCAAATTTACAGACAAACATGATCAAGACATTATCTCCATTTTGACATATGTCCTAGACATATTACATAGGATAACAACAGCCCTCCCACTAGCTCTGGCATCTATCCAAGTTTCATCATTGTTCATTGAAAACTCAACCGCTTGATTTTCACAACACGAAACTTAGATGTTTGTTGAAGTCCAAGGCAACCCTTTTCCTTGTTTTGTAGATTTTATATGGATACTTTTAGATGTAAAGCACATTCGGACAGTGTTACCAGCACTTCCTCATTGAATTCCTATGACGGAATACGGTCTTTGCATCATATAGCCATGAAACGGCGTAAGTGTCCGTGTAAACTTCAACATAACTACTGGAAGAATGTCTTCATATGATACCTTCCACATGGTCAATCATCATGAAACCAATTCCAACCAGTCAGCATTTGAAGTTATCTACAAACTAATCCATGCAGATCTTATCTTCAAAAGATCTATATACACCTTACTGATCTCATCTAGGTGTTGGATTATTCAAGCTCATCCTTGAAATCCTGCATGGATTATATCTTATCTCATTACCTTTTCCTTATCTTAGTAGACCCAAGGTCCACTACACATTCCTGTAATTGATACATACGCAATGTATTATCAACAAGTCATCGTCCTCATGTATGTAATACATTTCTGGTCTTATGATGACTATTGCCAGACTTATGAAGAGGTATATCATAATGCCAAGTACTTCAGCATTGCCATGTTAGGTTCCAATCATTACTGATTGAATGCTAGTGTCAACATCAGGTCATTATTTAATTTACACGTTCTTCCACTGGAATGCTTCAGTTGTTCATTTCCCTTTTCGAGCAACTCTCGTTAGTTCTCAAAAGGTTATGAAAAGAACATCCAAAACAAGAAGAACATATTAAATATATTAGCATCTTTTAAAGTTCATCCATCTCCCACTAAATGTAGACTAGACAACTTTAGTCCATGAGGTAGACAAGCAAAGCTTTCTTTCTAGTCTAACCTCCATGGTTGCTAATTTGACCATCTTTATTGTTGTTAAACAAGAACATTGCCCGCCACAACTCAAGTACACCCATCTGTCAGGTTACTTAATTTTAAACCATCAAATGGAATCATAACTAGTATGTTCCGTTTCTCAACTTGGCGATCCATGTAAAACACGTATCCTAGGAGAGTTAAATTATGATATATTCCCATAATTCTCATGATGTACAAGGAATCTATTATATCTCAACATCTCATAAGACTTGAGTATTTTAGTTCCCCTTTTTGCCCTCTTTTGTTATGAATTCGTTACGGGTAAGTTTTGAATACCTCTCTGGTTTCAAACACTTTTCTAATACCCTTTTCTTCTACCATCATAGGTAAAGGTAACAAATTATACTTAGTTAATCCTTATGACTTTGCTTGATCGGCCCTTACACAAAAGTGTAGTCCAACAAACTTTTATTCCTCCCACATCAACTAGTGAAGGATGTCATAGGTATTTACCTTTATAAGCAACATTCAACATCAACTAATAGCTCGAAGCTAAAAGATTCCAAGTTCCATTCCACATGGACCTTGGAAATGTTAATCTTGTTTATATGGTTAAATCACCAATGTTATAAGGATAACTAATCAATAAACACTCATGATCATATTATTACTTCTTAAGCAAAAGCTTATTATTTATGCCACGACATGAATAAAATTTGAAATAAAACTCTAAAACCCACAATTACTCAATTCAAAGTAATATTCATCGTCATCAATAGCATAAGAGATACAATGCTTCTTGCCACGCAGGGCGTAAAACATCTATCTAATGAAGTAATAAATTAGCTGGTAGGAATGACAAGATCAACTCTTTCAATCCTTTTAGCAAGAGACAAGCACTTAAGCTTCCCTTCACTTCTTCCAGCTCTCCATGCATCATCGACCTACTTCTGATAAACACCTACACTTTGTAACAAACGTGAGTGCTTTGACTAGCGTTCAAAACCTAGTCATTTGAAGTAGAAGATCAATGGAGTATAATCATGAATGTACCTGAAGTTGAGGAGCTAACGTTCTTCCACTTTAGGATACTTAGCTCATTCAGGCACTTAGGGCAGGCGTGACGGCGCCAATTTCCAATTTCCCCACAAAAGTAGCAAACTACCCCAAGTGGAACGTTATCTTGAGGCACAATCTCATTTGCCTCAACTTCCACGTTTATGGTAGGCTTAGTCAAACCAATCTTTCCATTTGAGGTCAGTTTCTTCTTCTTATGTTTTTGATTCCCAGTAGCCTTAGCAGGTGTGGACGAGATTTGCTTACCTTTGGCCATGTTCAACTCAGCAGCCTTTAACATGCCATATAGCTCACTTAAGGACCATTCCATATTGTCTTTGAGATATTCCATGACGAACTTCTCATAAGACGTGGGCAGGGATTGGAGAACCAAATTCACTATCAGTTCCCTTCCTATGGGAAATCCAAGTCTCTCCATTTGGTCCATGTACGCCTTCATCATAAGGACATGAACACTTACATCCCCACCTTCCTGCATCCTACAACCGACTAAAGCCTTGACATACTCAAAAAGTTCTTGTCTAACTTGCTGCGGGAACATGTCCTTTAGCTTGTTAATCATGTCGTACGCACTCATATGCTTGAGTTGCTTTCGCAGCTCACACCTCATAGTCGACAACATGAGACAAGAACCATCTTGTGTATCTCTGACACGACTTTCCCATGCGCATCTTGTGGCCCAGTTCGCATTGGTAGCAGGTGGCTCCGGAAGAGGCTCCTCAAGGACGTGCAACTTTGACTCGTGTTGAAGGACAATCCTTAATACACGATACCAGTGAACGAAGTTCACTCCTATGAGTCTCTCCTTTTCCAGGAATAAACGAAATGATAGTTTTGATGTAGTGTCGTTAAGATTTGCCATCTAAAATAAGAGTACGAGTTTTAGTAAGAATCGATACAATCCTCGTTAAAATAATTACCCACTTGATTTAAGAAAACCAAATTATCTTAACAAGGGCTAAGAACCTCAAAATACCCCAATCCATGACGGGTTTGCCGCGGATCACTTCATGGAGCTATTTTAGGCAGGTAAACTATTTACCAATTGCAATCCGTGATAGCAACTCTTAGGCACTTGCGGGATCCTAGGTACTCATAGCACTCATTTGGCATGTTTGATCCCTCCACACCAATTCCTCATTAATACACTTTGATAGCTCGGCTAAAGCACGACAACTACCATCGCGTTTAAGTCTTGGAATTTGTAAATCATCCGTCAAGATACACGGTGGTACTCTAGCCCAATGGCCGGCTCGGCTAGAGCTCGACAACCGACCTTGCGAGTTGCCACACGCGCCTTCCACACAGTTACGCAAAATCGATCTCGGCTAGAGCTCGACGACCAATCTTGTTTCACTAGATTTGGGCGGTGTCATCTTACGGGTGGTGTGAGATTTACTTTTGAAAAACGGGTTTTTGTTTCTCTGGTTAAAACACTTTTAACCAACTCTTGTCTATGTGGCGCACGGAGTTTGTAAACCAATTTAAAACTCTTTGATTTTATTATTTTGAAAAATTTTCTAGTATGCGAAGATCCTAAACAACCATGCAAGAAAATAAACAAAATAAAATCAACCACACATGTAATATAAATCCGGTAACGAGCCAATCCTATGCGCCTTGCCCGTGACCCAACGGGCAAGACTAAGTCATCTAAGACTAAATCAACCACTTGATCCATCGCGTCTCCTACCGACCTCCGGATCCAAGTATGCCAAGACACCCTCCAAATAGTTCTTGTTGGTTGCTTCGGTTCTCCTTTTACAATTTACAAAATTAAAAAGGAAATGGCATGCAAGCCACAATTTCTATTCTAAGCTAATACAATAAATTACAAAGAATAAGAAATCTGCATGCAAGCCGTTAAATATACAAACCGAATGAATAAATTAATTATTACAAACCATTGTGGTACAAACCACCAAATGAATGAATACATTAATATAAATCCAACCAAACACATCACATAGGTCTTACTGGATGCACATACTACAACCACATACAAGAAATCACAAACATACACATGGTGTGCCACAAAAAACCATGTAAATCATATATGTCTTGGTTAAGATTATCGAATCACCCAAGGAACAAATAATCCTATCTACATATGCATTAGGAACCTTAAACAAGTCAAAATTCCATAGTCATATATACTCAATGTAAGTATATGTAATTAACCATTTTCATGCCATAATGTTAATCCACATATAAATACACCAACCAAGACATAAGACAACTTAATATAATCACACATCAAATTCTGGAACAAAATTCCAGTAAGTACAAGTAGCTCAATCGATCCAACAATATTGATTTTAGGCAAAAATGCATTCTGCCAGACGGGTTAGCGTCGCTAACTATAAAAGTTAGCGCCGTTAACACTAGTTTAGCGCCGCTATCGCGAGACAGCTTAGCGGCCGCTACGGATAGGTTAGCGCCGCTAACATGGACATGTTAGCGCCGCTAAACCCCGGACAGAACCAAAAATCACATTTTTCGGATTTTCAAAGCTACAAATTGCAAATCTAGTGTAGAGGTAGCTCTGATACCACTGTTGGGGTTCGTGGTTCATCACAGCGGAAGCATGCAAGTCCAAAATCGGAAATTTCATTTCAAAACGAAAACCACAAAGTGAAGCCCACAAGTGAATCAATCTCTACAGCTAAGAAATGCAACATAAGAAAGAGAGAAGAGAGATTATACCCAGCAAGACCCTCTGGAGTTGATGAAGAAAACGAATCCGAGAAATGGCACCTCCTTTCTCTACCGAAGTCCACCCCGGGAAAACCGTGATCTTGGTGTACTAGAACCCCTTGAGCACTCATTCACTTATGAAGAATGCTTCCTGGAACATCAACCATTACTCTCCAGAAAACTCTCTTGATCCTCTCTCTCAATCACTCACAAGAACAACCACTATAGGCTTCTTTTGTGTGTGTTTCTACACCATGAAAAATTAGAGAGAAAAGAACCTTGCATGTATGTTTATTAGCCTCTACTGTCCTCTGGAGTTACCCAAGACCGAACATAAAGAGATCCAAGAAAGTGACATGCATTGGTGGAGAGTGGAGGTGAAGGAATAAAGTTGTAATCTGTCAGACGGGTTAGCACCGCTAACCGCCCAAACTTAGCGCCGCTAACCACTTAAGGTTAGCGCCGCTAACGCAGCTAAGTTAGCGACAGATTGGTTAGCGTCGCTAACCATGTCCAGATCACCAACTACCTTTAGTTATTCATTTCTAACCCTCCCTTTTAGGTTGTTGTCAAGATCAACCCCCGGCGTGTGACCTGATAGTCCCATACATCATCGGTAGTGATCATTTGGCGTACGTGTGTCAGTGGGCATACTCCAACAACTCTGGCTCAATCTGATCAACCTGCGGGATCTATCTCTATAGATTTTATTCCCTAGAATGTAAGCCGCTTCCCCAAGATCTTTCATTGAGAAACAACTCCCTAGCCAGGCTTTTACCCCTTGCAAAGTTGGGACGTCGTTCCCAATTAGTAGAATATCATCTACATAAAGAACTAGGAATACAACTACGCTCCCACTAGCTCTAATGTAAACGCATGGCTCATCCTTGCTCTTAGAGAAGCCAAACTCTTTGACCTTCTCGTCGAAGCACAGGTTCCAGCTCCGAGAGGCTTGCTTAAGCCCATAAATTGACTTCTTAAGCTTGGAAACTTTATTCGGAAACTCTGGATGTACAAAATCCTCAGGCTGTGTCATATACACATCCTCTGAAAGTGTTCCATTAAGGAACGCGGTTTTGACGTCAATTTGCCAAATCTCATAATCATGAAATGCGGCAATGGCCAAAAGTATCCGGATAGACTTCATCATAGCCATCGGTGAAAAGGTTTCCTCATAGTCTACACCATGAGTTTGAGTGAAACCCTTAGCCACCAGTCGTGCCTTGAAGGTGTCTACCTCACCATCCATGCCGATCATCTTCTTGAAGACCCACTTGCACCCTACGGGTTTACATCCTGGCACGAGATTAACCAAGTCCCAGACTTGATTATCCGACATGGATTGAATCTCGGATTCCATTGCTTCTTTCCACTTGGCAGACTCAGGGCCCACCACAGCGTGTCGGTATTTGGTAGGCTCATCAGAGACCACTACCATGTCGGTGCCCTCAGATATGTTAAAACCATATATCTCTGGCTCATGCCGATCTCTACCAGATCTTCTAATAGGCAATGGGTTTACATTATCTCCAGCTTCAGCATGCTGAGAATCAACTCTTTCAGGTTGTGAGCTAGTCCTAACATCAGGTTCTACATTGGTAGTCTCTTGAATTTCTTCAAGATCAACCTTTCTCCAACTAGCGTCTTTGGATAGCAGTTCCCTCTCAAGGAACATCGCCCTTCGAGCAACAAACACCTTGTTCTCCGAAGGTTTGTAAAACAAATATCCCATAGACCCAGCAGGATAACCAATGAAAAAGCACCTTTCGGCCCTGGGCTGCAATTTGTCCTCAACCTCACGTCTTACGTAGGCAGGACAACCCAGACCTTTAAATATGAAATGGATGGAACCTTTCCATGCCACATCTCATACGGTGTTTTCTTAACCTTCTTTGTTGGTACAAGGTTAAGGATTCTACCGGCCGTTTCGATCGCATATCCCCAAAACTTAACGGGAACGTCCGCACGAACCATCATAGACCGAACCGTATCTAACAATGTCCGGTTCCTCCTCTCGGCGACACCATTTAATTGTGGCGTCCGAGGAGGGGTTAATTGCGAGATAATCCCACAATCCCTTAGATGTTCACGGAACTCAGAACTAAGATACTCTCCACCTCTATCAGATCGTAGCATATTAATCCTTTTCCCTAGTTGATTTTCCACCTCGTTTTGATAAGTCTTGAACACCTCAAAGGTATCCGACTTTTGTCTCTCCAAGTAGACATACCCGTATCGACTATAATCATCAATAAAGGTAATGAAGTAGCAGGAATGATCTCTTGTGGCATGCTTGAACGGACCACACACATCCGTGTGAACGATATCCAACAAGTCTTGCGCCCTCTCACAAACACCGGTGAAGGGTGCTTTGGTCATCTTGCCCAATACACAAGATTCGCATACTTCATTAGACCCGTGGTTAAATGATTCCAAGATCCCATCCGTTTGGAGCTTGGCAATGCGTTTCTTGTTAAGTGGCCTAACCGACCATGCCATAGAGATAATTTATCCAAAACGCTTTTGGAACCCGAATCAACTTTCATGATTGATCTAGTGCTTTGCAAGCTTACGCTTGTTTCATATATGCCATGACATGGAAAGGCTTTAAAAAAAGACATGATCTTTGTAACATTCAATGCTACCATTCTCAAATTTAAAGTTAAATCCATCGTCATACAAGGCATACAATGAAATAATGTTTCTTGCCACGCAGGGCGCAAAAGATACATTTAACAAAACAATAGATAAGCCGGAAGGAATGGCGAGCTCCACATTCCCAATCTTCTCAACCGGGACAACCGCCTTGTTTCCCATGATGAGATCCAGCTCTCCATCAACCAAGTCCCTACTTCTTCTTAGTACCTGCACATTATTACAAACGTGAGTACCACACCCGCTGTCTAAAATCCAAGCGTTAGAAGTAGAAGTGTTATGGAGTTCAATCATGTACATACAGGAGGCAGCGGCACCTTTAGCTCGTAGCTTTTTGAGATCCTCCGTGTACTTGGGGTAACTACGCCGGTAGTGTCCCTTCTCCCCGCAGAAGTAGCAGGTTGGCTCTTCCGGTGAGGTGGCAGCGGGAGCCACTTGCTTCCCCTTCGGCTCCAGGGTTTGGTTAGGTTTGGGCTTCGGCCCTTGGGCCTTTGGGCCTTTGC
Source organism: Pulicaria dysenterica (assembly GCA_947179395.2). Lineage (NCBI taxonomy): Eukaryota > Viridiplantae > Streptophyta > Magnoliopsida > Asterales > Asteraceae > Pulicaria > Pulicaria dysenterica. Next base: position 40,483,806 of record OX359294.1, read on the forward strand.
CTTCCCCTTACCCTTTCCCTTAGAGCTCGAAGCGGGCTGCTTCCACTTCTAGCCACCCTGGTTGATGGCTAGGACGGCAGTGGAGGTGGAGGGCTTTACTTTGGCAAGCTCGGACTCGGTAGTCTTGAACATGCCATGCAATTCCATAATGGTTTTATCCATACTATGCATATGGAAGTTCATGATGAACGGTCCATATGACGGAGGCAAAGATTGGAGGATTATTTCAACCGTCAACTCTTTCCCCATGGGAAAGCCTAACTCCTCAGGCTGATCCACATACGGTTTCATCTTAAGGACGTGGGAGCTAACATTGCCGCCCTACCGGCATCTAGCAACCGACAAAAGCCTTGACACACTCATATAACTCTTGCCTTGCTTGCTGTTGGAACATGTCCTTCAGCTGAGAAATCATCTCAAACGCACTCACTTTCTCGAATTGTCTTTGCAATTCGGGACTCATGGTCGTTAGCATAAGGCAAGTGACATCATTAGTGTCATGGACACGCTTTTCATGCGCATCCTTTACGGCCCTTGGCGCATTGACTGCCGGCGCCTCCGGAAGAGGTGACTCAAGGACCTCTAGCTTTATTTCTTGGTGCAGGACGATTCGCAAAGTCCTATGCCAATCCATAAAGTTTGGGCCCGTGAGCCTTTCCTTTTCCAAAAAAGGACGGAGTGACATGTTGGTGGTGTTGGTGTTGCTAGTAGATGCCATCTACAAGCAAAGTACGAAATTTGGTTAGTTATGATGTATTAAATCCTTGTTAAAATAATTACCGACTTGTTATAAAACAAATTATATTAACAAGGGCTAAGAACCTCAAAATACCCTAATCCATGACGGGTCTTCCGCGGATCACTTCATAGAGCTATTTTAGGACGGTAAACAGTTTACCAATTGCAATCCGTGATTACAACTCTTAGGCACTTGCGGGATCCTAGGTACTCATAGCACCCATTTGGCATGTTTGATCCCTCCACACCAATTCCTCATTAACCCACTTTGATAGCTCGGCTAGAGCTCGACAACTACCAATCCGTTTTAAGTCTTGGAATTGTAAATCGTCCGTCAAGATACACGGTGGTACTCCAGCCCAATGGCCGGCTCGGCTAGAGCTCGACAACCGACCTTGCGAGTTGCCACACGCGCCTTCCACTCAGTTATGCAAAACCGATCTCGGCTAGAAATCGACGACCGATCTTGTTTCACTAGAATCGGGCGGTGTCATCTTACGGGTGGTGTGAGATTTACTTTTGAAAAACGGGTTTTTGTTTTTCCGGTTAAAACACTTTTACCCAATTCTTGTCTATGTGGCGCGCAGAGTTTGTAAACCGATTTAAAACTCTTTGATTTTATTATTTTGAAAATTTTTCTAGCATGCGAAGAACCTAAACAACCATGCAAGAAAATAAACAAAATAAAATCAACCGCGCATGTAATATAAATCCGGTGACGAGCCAATCCTATGTGCCTTGCCCGTGAGCCAACGGGCAAGACTAAGTCATCAAAGGACTAGACCGAATGACTTGATGTGTGCTCCTCCCACTTGATCCATTGCGTCTCTTACCGACCTCCGGATCCAAGTACGCCAAGACACCCTCCAATTGTCCTTGTTGGTTGCTTAGGTTCTCCTTTTACAATTTACAAATTTAAAAGGAAATGGCATGCAAGCCACAATTTACTATTCTAAGCTAATACTACAAATTACAAAGAATAGAAAATCGGCATGCAAGCCGTCAAATATACAAACCGAATAAATAAATTAATTATTACAAACCATTGTGGTACAAACCACCAAATGAATGAATACATTAATTTAAATCAACTAAACACATCACATAGGTCTTATGGCTCAAAATGTTACCGGATGCTAATACTACCACAACATACAAGAAACATATAAATCCACACATGGTGTGCCACACAAAACCATGTAAATCTTATATGTCTTGGTTAAGATTATCTAATCACTCAAGGCACTAATAATCCTATGTACATATGCATTAGGAACCTTAAACAAGTCAAAATTCCATAGTCATATATACACAATGTAAGTATATGCAATTAACCATTTTCATGCCAAAATGTTAATCCACATATAAATACACCAACCAAGACATAAGGCAACTTAATCAAGCACACAACAATCCTGGAACAAAATTCCAGAAGGTACAAGTAGCTCAAGCGATCCAACAAAATTGATTTTAGGCAAAATGCATTCTGCCAGAAGGGTTAGCGCCGCTAACTATACAGATTTAGCGCCGTTAACTCCAGTTTAGCGCGGCTATCGCGATACAGCTTAGCGGCCGCTACGGACGGTTTAGCGCCGCTAACATAGACAGGTTAGCGCCGCTAAACCCTGGACAGAAGCAAAAATCACATTTTTCGGATTTTCAAAGCCACCAATTGCAAAACTAGTGTAGAGGTGGCTCTGATACCACTGTTGGGGTTCGTGGTATAGCGCAACGAAAGCATGCAAGTACATAAATCGAATTTACAAGCATAAAAACAAACCACATGATGAACCCCATAAGTGTACCATACTCTACAACTAGTAAAGAAACTTAAACAGAAGAGAAATGAGAAGATTTATACCCTAGATGTCTCTGGTCGGTTGTGTGGGGCTAGCTCTAAACTCGAAATCCTCCTTGAGCTCCTTCTTGCACAATCGAAGTCCACACCGAGAAACAAGGTGACCCAAGTGTTCTAGCACTCCAAGAATCCTTCCTTGATGAAGATCCTTTTCTGGAACACAACCAAACTCCAGGGAACTTTCTTTCTCTCTTGACACTTAGCAACTCTCTCTTAGTTCTAAGTGTTTTTTCCTCTAAAAAATGACCAAGAAGAAAGAAGAGAGTATTATGCATAATTTTATAAGCCAACCCACGACTCCAGGTCTCCCAAGTCGGCCCCAGAGCTCATGATTACAAATTACATGCATTGGTGGACTTTAGAGGTGAAAAGAATAAAGTTTTTTCTGTCAGGCAGGGTTAGCGCCGCTAGTCGCCCACGGTTAGCGCCGCTAACCACTTAAGGTTAACGCCGCTAACGCGGTTGAGATAGCGATGCCAGGGTTAGCGCTGCTAACCCCTTCCAGGAAACCAACTATCATTATTTATCCTTTCTCACCCTCATGGTTTAGGTTGTGTCAAGGTCAACCCCCGGCGTGTGACCCGATAGGCCCATACATCATCGGTAGTAATTATTTAGCGTACGTGTGTCAGTGGGCATACTCCAACAGTAAGTTCACCTCAGAGTCCTCAATATGACTCAGGTCCAGAACCACAATCTCCTACTACAACATTTAAATTCCACAAAGATCATCCTCAAGATCAAGTGATTGGTAATCTTCAAGAAAGAGTAATTACCAGGTCTAAGGCAACAACAAACTATGTTGCATACTTTGGTTTTCTTTCTCAAATGGAACCAAAGAAGACTGAAGAAGCCTTAGAGGATGAAGATTGGATTGAAGCTATGCAAGAGGAATTAAATAAGTTTGAGAGGAACAAGGTATGGAGTCTTGTCCTAGCCCCCAAAGATCATACAATTATAGGCACTAAGTGGGTCTATAGAAATATAATGGACAAGGATGGAGTGACTGTTAGGAACAAAGCCAGGCTCGTAGCACAAGGGTATAAACAAGAAGAAGGAATCGATTATGATGATACATTTTCCCCTGTTGCTTGAATTGAAGCCATTAGGCTGTTCCAAGCTTATGCAGCATATAATGACTTCAAAGTCTATCAGATGGATGTGAAAAGTGCTTTCCTAAATGGAAAACTTTAGGAGGAAGTCTATGTGAAACAATCTCCTGTCTTTGTCAGTTCAAAGTATCCACATCATGTCTATAAGTTAGACAAGGCTTTGTATGGTCTTAAACAAGCTCCAAGAGCTTGGTATGATATTCTGTCAAACTATCTACTATCAATGGACTTTACCAGAGGTAGTATTGATAAGACACTCTTTATTAAAAAGAGTAAAGGACAGGTGATTCTTGTACAAATCTATGTGGATGACATCATCTTTGGTTCTACAAATGAATCTCTGTTTGAATGGTTCTCCAAAGTTATATCAACAAGGTACAAGATGAGTATAATGGGTGAAATGACATATTTCCTAGGCTTGCAAATTCAACAAAAGCCTGATGGGATATCCATTAATCAAAGCAAGTATGGTCTTGATTTGATAAAGAAATATGGTTTTGATTCTAGTTCAACCATGAAAACAACCATGTTACTAGCTGTCAAGCTGAGCGAAGACTCAGATGGAAAGTCTATTTGTCAGTCTACCTATAGAGGAATGATAGGTTCATTACTCTATTTGACAGCTAGTAGACCTGATATCATGTTTGCTACATGTGTTTGTGCAAGATGTCAGGCAGATCCTAAGGAATCACATCTTCAAGCTATGAAAATGATCTTTAGGTACCTTAAAGGTACACCAAATCTAGGTCTTTGGTATCCAAAGGATCTGGATTTGAGTTAGTTGGATTTTCTGATGCTGATTATGCTGGGTGCAAGCTAGACAGAAAATCTACAATTGGAGGATGTCAAATGCTCGGAGGGATGTTAGTAAGCTGGACAAGTAAGAAACAGAAATCAGTGGCTTCTTCAACTGCAACTGCTGAAGCTGAGTATGTTGCTGCAGGTAGCTGTTGTGCTCAAATCCTGTGGATGCAACATTAGCTTCAAGACTTTGGTATGAATTTCAAGAAAACACCCATATTTTGTGATAACCAAAGTGCAATAGCCATTACATATAATCTATTCTTCCACTCCAGAACAAAGCATACCTCCATTGATGACCAATTAGCAGACATCTTTACAAAACCACTTGATGAAAAGAGATTTCTGTATCTGCTAAGTGAATTGGGTATGCTCAACCCTTAGATAAGTATCTAGAATCTGAGCTTCAGCTTGACAAAGACTACATGTCTTAAGCTGAGTGCTTAGTTTATAGATATGTATTCATAAACTGTTTATTTGGTCAAACTGAGTGATAAGTTCACACGTTTGGTGGGTTCCAAACATGTTTTAATTTCTATGTGTGGTTAAAATATCGATTTGAGTTAGTCTCAAATAAAAATGACTAAGTGTCACTGAGCCTGAGCTATATGCTCTACTCAAGCTGAGTAGCAATCTCAAGCTGAGTGCTCAAATCAAGCTGAGTGCTTGACTCAAGCTGAGTGATAAGTTTACTCAGCTTGGTGTGTCCAAACCATATTTTAATTACTATACGCTATTAATTCATGAGTAATTGTATTTGAGTCGGTCTCAAATTATGTTTTATACCGATTATGTATTGGTATAATGCAACAGTGTAAATAATATTTTTTGTAAGTCAAGAATGTTATCTTACATACTTATCCATTGAGAGATGATGTGTTTCTACTCTATTACTGTTACATCAAGCTGTAAGTTCGTTAGAGTAACGGATAAAAAGGGATTTCCAACGGTAACTTTTCTCTCTCCTCAAAAAGGTATATATATCGGCTGTAACCGAAATTCAGACGTTTACGCTTACTAAACTTCTGATATACTCACTATACCTTCTAGAATCACCTATTTGCTAAGTGCAATTAACCGTTCATTCGAACTTGAATCCCTAATCGCTCAGTGCGACTTTTGTAATCACTCAGTATGAATCAATTTCAAGCTTGCTTGATTCTAACATGAACGGAATCATTCTAAATCTCCATTACAGAATGGTAAGAGATGCATTATTTAAGAACAACGGAATGCCTGTGATTAAGATGAATAATCAACGAGCCTGCCTCGCTATTCCTGAGCAAAAACGAGGCAGAGGTTACGAAGCATGGGTGGATTACATCACAAAATGCCCGTTGGCATTCGCTTTTACTGGAGCACCTCTTCACGTTGTTCCTTAGCACTTACTTGAGTTCTGGTATACGTGTGTCTATGACCAGGACAACGTCGAAATTCGAGGTACTGTGCTGAATGGAGAGAGAACCATTACTCTCACAGCTTAAAGGCTAAGGGACGTTCTTCAACTCCCTCAAAATGATGTGTTCGAGCCTGCTGTGACGAGACAGGTGGCAAGGTCTGTCCTACCCCAAATGGGTCACCCACAAACAGAGGGTGTTATCAAAAAGGCCACCTTTCCAACCGGATGGGGTTTGATGGTGTCAACAGTGATTCTTTCACTTGGTACCAAGGTTAGAGGACTGGACCAGGTTAATGAGTTCGAGATGCAGCTGCTCCACAATATTTACTTTGCATGAAATCTGGATTATGCACTGCTCATCTTCAACGAACTCAAGGTCCAAGTGATGAACACAACGAGGGATCTTCATGTATCATTTATAAGGTACATGTCCTTTGCATTTGAAGCTGAGCTAGGGACAACACTATATGAAGCTGGTCAAGATTTGTTCCTCACACCAGCACTCAGCTCAAAGATGTTCAACAACGACATCTTTCCAGAGCAAGAAGGGCTAAGTGAGCCTATGCAATGGATAACTGAGAGGGCTTCCTCTGAAAGTGAAGCTGAGGGGTCAATTCAAGGGGGAGCAGCTCAAGCTGATCAAGAGGTTCAAGCTGAGCACTCTGCTCAAGCTAAGCCAGCAAACTTTCAAGCTGCACCTGGTAAGATCTCTCCACTTTCTACTTCTTCTCACTTTTATCCATCTTCCTTTGGAGAGAAGACTGCAGTAAGCCCAACTCAGTCTAACCCATCTCCTCCGCCTTCTTTCCATCATAAACTCCACTCTAAAGCTAACCTTGGTGTGCCCACTGCTAGCAAGGAAAATATCCAAACATATATACAGAACACTGCGAAAGGTGGTGCCAAACCTAAAGGTACCACTGGAGCTGAAATCACATTGATTCCTCCACCGGCAGGATTGAGGGGGAGACACCTACTCTTCAGGTGCCAACCTTAAGGCTCATTCAAACCCAACAGCCTAAACCGGTTGTGGTGTCTATTCAGCCTACACTTACTCGAGCCATGGGAGAGCCTATTGCTGTGCATGAGCACAAACACTCAGGTAACATTGAAATTATGACCAATCCCCAGGGTCAATCACCGCCCTCTCACCAAATAAGCCAACCACCTACCCATACTCATCACGTTTTGAGCCCATAAACTTCTCTTCACTTCTCACACTCTCCAGCACGACCTGTCAATGATTCATCTCAATACCAAGGTGAATTACATGGTCCAAACTCTGGTGCATATGATTTTGAGGGTACATACCAACCCTTGGATGATGCACCCAAACGCCCTTTTAAGAACATTGACTCATTCAACTCCGAGGAACACCAATTCGAGTTTAAAGGCAGGAGTCAGTCTTCTCAAGATGAAGCTGCCTCCTCAGGCATTCAAGAGCTAAAAACGTACATTGCTGCTCAGTTTGGTTTGTTCCATCTCAAGCAAAAGAAGCATAAATGCCAAATCTATCAGAGGCTTGAGAAGCTAACTAATGATGTTAAACAAATTGCCTCTGCTATTGCTGCTCTATAACAAAAACAGACTTCGAACCCTGTTGATTATGACAAAAAGGGGGAGAAGGTTCAAGTTGAAGCTGACGCTGAGTTAGTTCAAGATGAAGCTGAGGTTCTACAAGTGCTAGCAAAAGGAGCAGAGAGGCAAGCTCTGTTTCAGGGGGAGTTGGAGTTAGAGAAAGAGGAATTTGCAGCTAAAAGATAAAAAGTGATAGAATCTGAATCTGAAGCTGACAGAGTTTCTGAAACTGAGGAAGAGAAAGCTACAAGGCTAATGATAGAGATGCTCGAGCAAGAAGAAGCTGATGAGCTTGGGATCTCTGTAGCTGAGCTGAAAAAGAGAAAGGAAAAGGAAGTGAGGGACAAAGAAAGAGAAAAGGAGAGAAAGGCTTTAGCTCAAGTTGAAGCTGATTATTCTGGTCCAAGGCCTGATCCGATCCCATATATACAGATGAAAATATTTAGGAGTGCTACTTCAGACGCATCACCAGCAAGGAAATCAAGAGCATAACTCTGAGCAGAGTAAATGAAGCCATTATTCTCACCTTCCTATTTGATGACAAATCAATAGTGGGAATGGACTTGAGGTATGTTCACAGGATGGGCTACATTGAATGGAAAAAAATAAGTATGATGCTGAAGAAATTCAAGAAGAGTCAGATCAAGCAAGAGATTACAGCTGAAGTCTCTAAGCTGATTTCTCGAGCTGAGGAGCTGAGGTATGTTCTAATTCCTGGTCTGCAATAGGAGAGCTTATTTGAGATACCTGAAGGTGTAACATTCAAAGAGAATCAAGGCATTGATACACCTGTTCAGGGGTTCATGTTTAAGGATCAGGCAGGCAATCCTAGCTTTATCAAGCTGAATGAAATCTGTTATCTGAAAGATAAGGATGCCATACACATAAGAAGTGGTTGTGGTGATAGCTCAAATCATTTTGTAAGATATAAGCTAAATAAAATCATTAGAGTGCAAGAAAAGGAACTCAAAGGAGATGTAGAAGCAGAAAGCCTGCTAGAAGAGATCAACAGAGAAATCATTCTTTGGGAGGTTCTACATCGTGAGTTCAAGAGATAAATTTTGTAATAGATTAGTTCTATCTGTATATATTAGATTAGTTCTAATAATTTGTAAGCACTAAGTGTGCATGATCTAAGTGATCAAAAATTCGTACTCTGATATGTTCAATGAATACAAGTATTAGTTTGATATGTTCAACTGTTTATGATATGTTCATAATTCTTAGTCTGATTAGTTCAGCTTGAATTAACAATTTGATTAGTTCATGTTCATTGTTATAATTGGTTGGTATGTTCAACTTATAATTGATAAGTTCAATTAAAATTGATAAGTTCAATTAATATCTGATAAGTTCATAAATAAAATCTTGGTAAGTTTAAGATTTAAAACATAATTCTGTTCAACAAACTTAAGAACTGTTTGATGGTTTTGTCTTCATCAAACAGGGGGAGTTTGTTGGTCAAATGATCTCATTAGTTGAAATTTGATGAGGCAAAGTTAAGTTTGTAAGATATGTTCTGAATATAACTTGAACAGAATTATGAAGCTTGATCAAACTGAGCACTTATAGGGTATGTTTGGCGGAAGTAGCTGGTAGCTGTAGCTGGAAGCTGTTAGCTGATAGCTGTAAGATGGAGCTGGAAGCTGTTTATTTTATTTATATGTGTTCGGCAAATTAGCTGGTAGCTTGAGCTTAATAGTGTAAAATGACAAAAGAGGACAAATTACAAAAATAGAAGGATTTATAAAATAATTAAAGAGGGTATTAAGTCATTTGGTATATAAAAAACTCTAGTTAGTTTTAAAAGCTACTTCAAGAAGCTTTTTGTTTTAGAGCTTTTTTATTTAAAAAAAGCTTCCAGCTTTTTCATCCGAACATGACTTGTAGCTTTTTCTTTCAAAACAAAAAGCTACCAGCTCCAATAAGCTTCAAAAAGCTCCATACCGAATATACCCATAGTGTTTCAGACTGAGCATAAGATGAGTATAAGCTGAGCATATATTTGATCAGCTTAGACTATATCTTAGTAGGATTATCACTATGTTTGATAAGCTGTGTGTGTCACCTAAGATATAGGTTGAGTATTCAGCTTGATGCGTTTCGAGCTGAGTGACTCAGCTTATAGACTGAGTCAGCTCAACAGAGTTGCTAAGTTAGTTCTTGCTAACTCTTATGACTTCTAAGGATGAGTTAGTCATTATACATGTAAGTAAATATTTGATTTCGAGTTTGTCTTCCAAGAACTCAGCTTGATGAGTTTCAAGCTGAGTAACTCGGCCCGACTAAAGAAGTCAGTTTGAGAGAATTTAAATATGTTTTAAATTCCTTTTTAACTCTCTATATCTACGGCATGGATAAGAAGATTCCAGAATCAAGATTGAAGAATGATGACTCAAGATAGAAGATTCAAGATTCAAGATTCTGGGTTATCCGTTAGTTTGTTAGCAGATTAGGATAAGTTCTAGTTTGTTAGGATCCGTAGGAACAAGATTATAAATACTTATCTCCTGATAAGTTTAGAGGTACAACAATGAGTACCAGACTCTAATCTTACCTCAACCCTACCATCGTATGTGTTACGAATCTTGATACACCATTTGTAAGTTCAACGAGATCAAGAAATTCATAGATTGCCAACATTGTTCGTGTGTTCGATCTTCACGTCTGTTGTGAAGTAAGTTAGTATTCAATATGTGAATAAATCGTGTTTAGAGAGTTAGTTTGTATCTATAATCATAAGTTTATTATAGATAGCAAAGTTTGAGAGAATGAGAGATTTGATTTTCATTAGGTGTTTACATATCAAGTGTTGCTTACTTCCTTGTTCCTGTAATCATCTTCTTATTAATGAAAGCATTTGATTTCATGTGGTTTGATGTGTGTTAAAACTTTTTCTTGATTTGTTCAATTTTCCGCAGAAAGTGTATTCAACCCCCTTCTACACATTAATTGCTTGTTGATACTATGACTAAGGGACCACCACTTATCTTATACGAAAGAAACTGTTTGGTTCAGAATAGGTAAAGATATAACTTTTAAGTACATTTTTGGTTACCTAGCTATCTGTTTTTGGTAACTCTTTAAGTATGTTCCCCTAATATTCTGTTTTTGGGAATCTTTTAGTTATGAAGTACCATTGTTCTGTTTTTGTGGTATCTTTTCTATCCTTTTTCTGTTTTTAGGATTTTTGATATTCTATATTTACACTAAATGAGCTATCTACTTAAAACCATTTATACTAGCAGTTTAGCTAAGTAGTCCATGATCAAAAGTTTAAGTTTGATTACAAGAACAATGAATTACAACTAAGTTTGTACATAGTTATCAACTAAGAAACATGAACAACTAACTTACATTAACCTAGGAAATTGAAATTACAACTAAGTTAACAATTATGAAGGTACATCCCAGTCATGTTCTTCTTGCTTTACTTGAAAGGTTTCCCATACAGGATCTAGAGGGGAAAGTTCCTTGAAACTTTTGTCTACTAGCTTCTCAAAGTATTCACTTCCAATCTTTCCTCTGATATCCAAACCAATCTGTCTAAGGAAGCTGAGAGATGCTAGTCCTAACTGAGCTAACCTGAAAAATCTTCAAATTCCAGCTCTATCTCTGAAGAACATTCCTCTTTCTGGATGATCTATGTATATGAGGTCCTCAGGATTGGAATGGGGTGGCAAGGTGGTGTTGAGGTTTGCAAAGTCAGTGAAGAAAGTATGACCAAGCTGTTGTTCTATTTGTTTAAAGGGCACAAAGGGTTTGGAAGTCCTGTTGAACTGTTGTGCTAGCTGATTCACATGTTGAATGAACTGGTCATGAAAGAAGAGTCTGCTTCCCACTGAATGTCTGATCCAGTGTCTGCATTCTCCTCTGAAATTGTCAGCTAGCTTGCTTCTTGACCTCAATAGTAGATAGAGCATTTTAATGATCTTTGTAAAACCAAATTTTTGGATGGTTTTTGTAAACAGTTCTTCAGCCCACTTTGGCTTATCCCTTCTTAAGATCTTCATGTAGTCTTCACCATCACTTTTGTATAACTTAACATTAGTGATAGTATTAGGATAGTTTCCGTTTATAAGATCAGCTCTTCTGTTATCAAACTCTCTTTGTCTCTCCCTTGATAAAGAAGGAATGGAAGAGAAATCCATATTCAAGAGGGTCTCTATGGCTTTTCTGTGAGATAACCCACTCTTGTCTTTCTTGCCAGCAGCAGGGGTAGGAGCTGAAGGATGAACTTGATGTTGTTTAGAGAGCATCATCTCTTCTTGTTGCTTTAGTTGATCAAGTTCTTCTTCTGTCATCCCTAGAATATCTGCTATCCCTTAGGTAGTTAAGAATTTACTCTGTGTTTGCTGAGCTTTTGCCAGTTCCACTAGTGATTCCCCAAGGAGTGAAGGAAAGTATTCAAGGTCCTGTGTAGTTTCTTTCTGTTGCTTGGCTTTTCTTTCCATTCTTTCAGCCTCTAACTCTCTTCTTTCTTCTTCCTCTATTTCTTCAGCTGACATAATCTTTTTGCCCTTTCTTTTAGAGGAAGATCTTGGAGAGAGAGGCTTCTCTTGGACTTGAGAAGTTGACTGGGCAGTAGTTGCTTGAGGAGTGTGAGTTTTCTTCTTTAAGTTGAGCAGTGTAGAGAGTGGTATTTTGTCATCAGAATCATCATCATCTGGGTCCTTTGGTGATGGACTTTCAGATGGAGTACAAGGATCATCTCTCTTCTGCTTTTTAGCACTCCTCCTCCTGGCCATTTGTTTCAATCTCCTCTTTGGCCTCTGCTCCTCTTGAGCAAGTTGCTCCCCATCAGCTTGAGTCTCCCCCTCAGCAGATGGTTTGCTTTGGTTTTCTACTTCATTGAGGGCTTTTGTTGCTTTGTCAACTTCAATCTCAGCTAGATATGCATCTATAGCAGCTTTAACAGTGTTTGGGGAAGGTTCCCTTTTTGAGCTAGATGAAGAGGTTGACTTCTCCCCCTTTTTGTCATCATCACCACTGGAGGGTGGAGAGGGAAAAGGAACAGCTGGCTTGGCATGGGCTGCAGGAGTGGAAGAAGATGGTTGGAAAGGTGTGGGAGTGGAGGTAGAAGAAGACATGGTTGGAATAGGAGGTTGAGTAAAGGGGGGAGGGGTGGGTCTGAGAGGAGATGGAATGGGTGAGAAAAATAGTTGGATTGTAGAAGTGAAAGATCTGAGGATGTTTATGGCAGAGAGAAGAAGGTTGAATTATTTCAGGGTGTCATTGTGTTTTTCTTTGGTAAGGGGTGAAAGATTGGTTAGGTTAGTGTCAAGTTGTTGAATGGTAAAGGGGACTTGAAGAATGGGGTCAGGGATGTTTACATAGACTGGAGGGGTCTCTGCTATGATGTTTCTGATATTGTTGAGAAGGTTGGTTATGGTATGGTTTAGGGTGTTGAGGGTCTGAGTAGGAAGAATGGGAGTTTGTGTAGGAATAGGTGTAGAAGATTGGGAAAGGAGTTGATCTTGTATGTTGATAATGAGAGTAAGTGTTGGTCCCTTAGTGAGAAGGTCAACAAGCAAGTAATGTGTAGATAGGGGGTTGAATACACTTTCTGCGGAAAATTAAACAAATCAATAAAAAGTGTTTAACACACATCAAACCCCAATAATCGAGTGCTTTGCTTTTCATTAATAAGAAGATGATTACAGACTCTATCAAGTAAGCAACACTTGATATGTAAACACCTAATGTAAATAAAATCTCTCAATCTCTCAAACTTTGTTATCTATAATCAACTTATGATTATAGATACAGGACGACTCTCTATACAGGATTTAATCACTGATTGAATACTTACCAATTTCATAACAAATGTGAATATTCGAACACACGAAAAACTTAGCAATCTATGAGTTTCTTGATCACTTTGAACTGACAACAGTGAATCAAGATTCGTAACACATACAATCAATGTTGAGGTGAAACTGAGTTATGGCTCTGTAACTCGTAGTCGTAGTCATACCTCAAAACTTATCAAGATGATAAGTATTTATAATCATGTTCCTACGGATCCTAACAAACTAGAACTAATCCTAATTTGCTAACTAACTAACGGATAACTCGGAATCTAGAATCTTGAATCTTCTTATCTTGAGTCTTCAATCTTTAATATTGATTCTGGAATCTTCTTATCGTTGCCGTAGATATAGAGAGATAAAAGTGAATTTAAAACATATTTGAATTCTTTTAAACTGACTTCTTTAGTCGGACTGAGTTACTCAGCTTGAAACTCATCAAGCTGAGTTCTTTGAGAACAAACCCGAAAACAAACATGAACTAACACGTATAATAATTAACTCATCATTGGAAGTCATAAGAGTTAGCTAGAACTTATTTAGCAACTCTGTTGAGCTGACTCAGTATATCGCTGAGTCACTCAGCTTGAAACACATCAGGCTGAATACTCAACCTATATCTTAGGTGACATACACAGCTTATCAAACACATTGATAATCTTACTAAGATATAGTATAAGCTGATCGAACATATGCTCAGCTTATATTCAGCTTGTGCTCAGTCTGAAGCACTGTAAGTGTTCAATCTGATCAAGCCTTATAATTCTGTTTAAGTTATATTTAAAACACATCTTACAACCTTAACTTTGTCTCATCAAATTTCAACTGATGAGATCATATTCCCAACAAACTCCCCCTATTTGGTGATGACAAAACCATCAAACAGTTCTAAAGTTTGTTTAACAGAATTATGTTTTAAATCTTAAACTTATTAAATTATATATTTGAACTAATCAAAGATTAATTGAACTTATCAATTATAAATTGAACTTATCAATTTTAAGTTGAACAAACCAACCAAACACATTAATGAATAAGAACTAATCAATTATTCAGTTAAGCTGAACTAATCAGACTAAGAATTATGAACATATCATAACACAGTCGAACATATCAAACTCATACTTGTATTCATTGAACATATCAAAATACAAAAGTTTTGATCACTTAGATCATGCACACTTAGTGCTTACAAATTAGAACTAATCTAATATATACAATAGAACTAATCTATTCATCTTATGAACTCAGGATGTAGAAGTTCCCAGTTGATGATTTCTTTGTTGATTTCGTCTAGAAAGTTCTCAGCTTCTACACTCCCTCTGAGATCCTTTTGTTGTACTCTGATGGTTTTGTTCAGTTTATAAATCCCTGAACAGGTGCATCAATAGCTTGGTTTTCTTTGAAATCCACACATTCAGGTACTTCAAATAATTTCTCCCATTGCAGACGAGGAACTAGAACATATCTCAGCTCCTCAGTTCTATTAACCAGTTTAGAAACTTCAGCAGAGATCTCTTGCTTGATATGAATTCTTTTGAACTTCTTGAGCATCATTATAATTCTTTTCCATTCTAGGTAGCCTATCATGTGAAAAAATCTCAGGTCCATTCCCATTGTAGATTTATCATCAAATTCTAAGTTGAGAATGATGGCTTCATTTACTTTGCTCAAAGTCATACCTCTGATCTCTCCACTTGAGCTTCTTCTGAAATATCACTCTTGAATTTCTGCATCTGTATATGGGATAGGATCAGGTCTCGGACCAGTGTAGTCAGCTTCAGCTTGAGCCAAAGTTTTTTTCTCTTTTTCCTTTTCCTTGTCCTTTGCCTCCTTCTCTTTTCTTTTTCTCAGCTCTTCAAGTGAAATGCCTAACTCATTAGCTTCCTCTTGTTCGAGCATATCAATCATAAGCCTTGTGGCTTTTTCTTCTTCAGTCTCTTTCTCAGTCTCAAAAACACTGTCAGCTTCAGATTTTGATTCTATCACTTTTTGCCTCTTAGCTGCATGTTCCTCTTTTTCAGGCTCCAACTCCCCCTCAAAGTGAGCTTGCCTCTCTGTTCCTTTTGCTAATTCCAGTAAAGCTTCAGCTTGCACTAACTCGGTGTCAGCTTGAACCTTCTCCCCCTTTTTTTCATCATCAACAAGGGTCGAAGTCTGTTGTTGTTGGAGTATAGCAACTGCAGAGGCAATCTATTGAACATCCTTAGTCAGCTTCTCAAGTCTTTGATAGATTTTTCGATTGTGCTTCTTCTGCTTGAGATGGAACAAACCAAACTGAGCTGCAACATATTGTTTCAACTGTTTAATGCCTGAGGAGGCAGATACTTCTGGAGGTGACTGACCCTTGTCCTTATACTCAAAATGTTTATTCTGTGAAGAAAACGAGTCAAGAACAACAGTAGGTGAGTATTTGGGTGCATCATCTAAGGGTTGGTGTATACCCTCAAACTCATGTGCACCAGAGTTTAGACCCTGTGAATCACATTGGTACTGAGATGAAACATTGACAGGTCGTGCAGGTAGGTGTGAGAAGTGAAGAGAAGCAATAGGGCTCGGAACGTGTAGTGTATGGGTAGGTGGTTGGCTTATTGGTTTGGAGGGGGGTGATTGACCCTGGGGATTGGTCATGAGTTGGGGCTGAACTCAAGTAGGTTCCCCTGATTACATCAACAAGTTGTTGTGAGCTTGTTGAAGGAATGGGCTAACTCACAAAAGGTATAGAAACAGTGTGACCTTGGGAGAAGGTCTGTCTTTTAATGGTGTCACCATGTTGGGAGGGTGACCCAGATGATAGGAGTCCTATTTGTACGGAACACCCTGTTGGGAGGGTGAACCTACTGGCTGTTGGGGTAATTGAATCTCCATAAACATCCACTCAACATGAGAGGAAGTCACTGGGATTGAGGTCTATGGTTGGGAGAACCAATCCACTGGAAATAGTGAAAATTGCACTATTTCATCCGACCTTAGAACGATGGGGGTGTCTGTAGGCCTTAAACAAGTGACCACAAGAGGTGCACTTGAGCTTGGCTGTGGAGTTACTATTTCAAGGAGGGAGGATTGGATCTCAGAGGTTGGGTCTACCATCTGAGTGTCCTTAAAAGTTGAGAGTACCATACATGATGATTGTGTATGCCTGCTGCTTTCAATAGTCTGTTCAAGCTCGTCTGAGATTTCGTCAGTAGTAGCAGCATCCTTCTAACTAACAGCATCAGTGCTGTGGTATGCATCATCATCACCATCACCTTCACTGAGTTGGACACTATCTGTGTCACAGGGAGTTCCACCAGCTTGAGTTGAGACCACCAACTGCTCCTTCTTCGAATCCACCAAATGAGCCACCATGCACAGATTCAGTGGCTACTACCGTAGGCTATTCATCTTCAACCTGGGGTGTTTCACCAACAGCAACACCAGTATCACTTGCTATATCAGTCAAACTAGCACCAACAGCTTGAATGCTGGGTCCTCTTCCACCACTTGGAGATTTGAAAACAGATTCATCACCAGATTCATCACTATCATTTAAAATTAGATTATGTCCTCCTTAATCACCTTGATCACCATCATCAACATCATCATCCTCATCATCATTATCATCTCCTTGATCATCATCATCAGAGTCCTCTGACTCTATGTCACCTTCACCATCCTCAGCTACAACAATGGGTTCTTGTTGTTGTTGTTGCTGGATTTGTGCAGCCTCATTGATTATTGCCTGCATAGCAGGTGATATTTTAGGACCTCTGTCATCTTTGATGGTAGAGAAGACCTTTGGAGCCATTTTTGGAGTATACATCACTTCAAATTGATCAGTAAATGCAATCAGTAACATTTCGATCGAACAACTTTGTGACTTGAATCGAATGCAATTAGAAACCCTTCGATTGAACAGAAAATTTGTTAGCCTTGAATCGAATTCAAACAGAACCACTTCGATCGAACTAGGTAGTTTTCATCACAATCGAACTGTAGAGATAATTTCTCGGTCGCACTGAATAGTGTCACCTACCCACTTCGATTGTAACTGTTTTTCACACACAAACACCAAATCGATGGTGTTTTTCAACTATTGAAGATCTAAAACTCAGATCTACACTGTTCTTCGTTTTTCCCAACTATTCTTCACGAAAATTTCAAAACCTTTCCAAATCAATAAGATTCAAATCGATTCTTCTTCTAGTTGATTCGGAATCAAATTTCGACTAATCCTCTTTGACGATCAGATTTAAAAAACATGCAAAACATGATCTTCGTAGATTAAAATGAATTTCTGAAACGTGAATGATACCTTCGAGAAAACTTCGATTAATCCAATTTTTCAAGTATAGAACAGTTGAATTACCTCTTTCGATCATTGAATAGTAGATGTAGCTTTGATTCTCAACTAATAACATCAAATTCAGATAATAAATGCCATTTTTAATCAAAAACAGTACGATCAGCCCTTTATTCAAATTTTCTCGATATCAGCCCCTTGATCTTCAAATTTGTTATTTGTTGACGATGAACCTCAATCTAATCTTCACTCCCTTGACTCTGATACCACTTGATAGGACATAAGAACTGGTAGATTGAAGGATTGCATAAGAAACTATGATAAGATTGAGAGAATCTCAATTACACCTTGAAAAACACATAGTTTATTCTTTGTAATGTAGCAATCCTTACTTTTGGTCCCTTGGTGGCAAAAGTGTGTAGAAGGGGGGGTTGAATACACTTTCTGCGGAAATTGAACAAATGAAATAAAAGCGTTACACAAAGTAAATCAAACCATAATCAATTGAGTGCTTTTATTAAGAAGATGATTACAATGCTTTGAATAAGAAGATGATTACAATAACTATCAAGTAAGCGACTCTTGATATATAATCACCTAATATAAATCTCTCAATCTCTCAAACTTAGCTATCTATAATCAACTTATGATTATAGAAACTGACGACTCTCTCACAGGATTTACACAGATTGAATCAACTAATGATTACTTACCAATATCACAACTTATGTGACAATTCGAACACACGAATAGTTTGGCAATCTGTGAATTTCTTGATCACGTTGAACTGACAAACAGTGATTTAAGAATCGTAACACATACAATGAGGTGAGGTTTTGACTCTACAACACTCTGAGGTTTTGAAGAATTTCTTGATCACGTTAAACTTATCAGGAGATAAGTATTTATAATCCTGTTGCTACGGTTCCTAACAAACTGGGCTAATCCTAATTTGCTAACTAGCTATCGGATAACTCGGAATCTTGAATCTTGAATCTTCTTATCCTGAGTCTTCAATCTTCAATCTTGATTCTGGAGTCATCTTATCCGTGCCGTAGATATAGAGAGTTAAAACATAATTTAAAACACATTTAAATTCTTTTAAACTGACTTCTTTAGTCAGGCTGAGTTACTCAGCTTGAAACTCATCAATCTGAGTTCTTCGAGAATAAACCCGAATCAAACATGAACTAACACGTATAATTATTAACTTATCCTTAGAAGTCCAAAGAGTTAAATAAAACAAGTTTAGTAACTCTGTCGAGCTGACTCTGCTTCTGAGCTGAGTCACTCAGCTTGAAACACATCAAGATGAATACTCGATATATACCTTATGTGACATACACAGATTATCAAACACATTAATAATTTAACTAAGGTATAATATAAACCGGTCGAACACATGCTCAGTTTACATTCAGCTTATACTCAGTCTGAAACACTATAAATGTTCAGTCTGACTAAGCTTCATAATTCTGTTTAAGTTGTACGTAGAACACATCTTACAAACTTAACTTTGTCTCATCAAATCTTAACTGATGAGATCCTTTTCCCAACAAACTCCCCCTATTTGATGATGATAAAACCATCAAACAGTTCTTAAGTTTGTTTAACATAATTATGTTTTAAATCTCAAACTTATTAAGATTTTATTATTTGAACTGATCAAATATTTATTCAACATATCAATTTTAATTGAACTTATTAATTTAAATTGGAACACACCAACTTTTGAGTTGAACACACCAACTAATTACATAAATGAATAAGAACTTATCCGTTATTCATTTTTGCTGAACTTATCAGACTTATAAATAGGAACACATCACAACACAGTTGAACATATCAAACTTTATACTTGTATTAATTGAACTAATCATAAAACAAACGTTGTTGATCACTTAGATCATGCACACATAGTGCTTACAAAAATATTAGAACTAATCTAATATTTACAAAATTAGAACTAATCTATTCTGGATGCAGATCTTCAAACTACTTAATCTCCTTATTTATTTCTTCAAGAATTTCTTGCAGATTAGGTATATATTGAAGTTGATCCTTTTGTGATCGTATTGCTCTGTTTAGTCTGTATCTGAACCTTGCATTTTGTTCAGTCTTTTCAACAATTTGTCTTAGAGCAGATACTTGAGATACCCCACATGTATAAATTCATGCATCAGCCTGGAAGCATTTTTCACCATTTATGTCCAAGTACATGAACCCTTTGTGAGGCTTTTCAACATATGTATTCTCTTGAAACTTCATGCCTTCAGGAAGATTAAGACTGTACGAGTCTAGATTTGCTAATCTTGCTGGCTTTGTTAGCTTCTTCTTCCCAAATTTATGAAAGGAAGTAAGTAGGGTAGCTATCTCAGTTCTGGGTATGGCTTTCATTAAATCATCTCTTACAAGTAACCTTAGCAACTCATCTTTTACTTGATTTCTTTCAGAGGAATTTTTCATCTGTTTAATGAGCACTGCCACTTGCTTCCATTCCTCATAACCCAGTTTGTGTAGTGACTTAGCTCTAGAGAAGGTATCTCACCATTTTTCAAAACAAAATCAATGATAATGATACCTTGACCTGAGTTCAGCTTAAGTGAAAGTATTTAAGAAGGGAAGAATAGTTTTGTATAGCAGTCCATTATGTTCTCCTCCTCTGGTTGATCTTCCATCGGAGGTCCTTCTTCCTCTTCTTCCTTAGGCACTATGGGCAGCTTGAGTTTAGCCAGATCCTCACTCTGCTTTTTGATTTGCTCAGCCCAAGCCCTTTCTCTTGCGTCTTTTTCACTAACCAATACAGCTTGAGCATTCTTTTGTCTTTCTCTTAACTCGTTAACAGAGATCCCAAGCTGGTCAGCATCCTCCTTCTCCATTCTTCTAACTACCAGTAGTGAAGCTCTCTCTTGTAATGTCATTTTATCCATAGAGTCTTCATCTGAGGCTGATGATTCACTTAGAATCACTTTCCTTCTTTTCTATTGAGGGGCTTCTGATTCATCTGAGTTGACCACTACTAGTCTTTTGCCTTTTGCTTTCTCAGTCAACTCAGGTTCTTTCTCTGTTTCTTTCTCCCTCTCAATCTGATCTGCTCCCTCTGCTAATAGAAGTAAAGCTTCAGCTTTGACTGACTCAGCTTCAGCTTCTTGAACCTTCTCCCTCTTTTTGTCATCAAATCTTTTGTTTTTGTAAGGCAGCAACAACAAATTTTAACATCAGCACCTCCTCATCCAGATTATCAAGGAACATCAGCATATCTTTCTTTGCTTTCTTCCTTTTGAGGTGCAATGCATCAAACTGACCTTTAAAGAATGACATCAATTCATCCAAGTCAGCTTGAGATGGTTGGAATTTGGGTGCATCATCCGAAGGTTGGTGTATACCTTCACACTTATTTGCACCAGAGTTTGGACCTTGTAATTCATCCTGGTTTGAAGATGAATCATTGACAGGTCGTGCAAGAGGGTGTGAGAAGTGAAGAGAAGTTATTGGGCTCGAGATGTGAAGTGTATGGGTTGGTGGTTGGCTAATTGGTTTAGAGTGGGGTGATTGACCCTGGGGATTGGTCAGATTTTCAATGTTACTTGAGTGTGTCTGCTCAGACACAGTAACAGGCTCTCCCATGGCTCGAGTAAGTGTGGGCTGAGTAGACACCACACCCGGGTAAGGCTGTTGGGTTGTAGTGAACCTCGAGGTTGACACATTAAGAGAAGGCGTCTCCCCCTCAACTCCTGCCTGTGGAGGGATCAGTGTGATCTCAGCTCCAGTGATGCCTTTAGATGTGGCACCACCAATGGCAGTTTTTCAGTGGTATGTTAGGATATTCTCCCTAGCAGCAGTGGGCATACTAGGGGTGGCTTCAGAGTGGGATTTATGATGGAAAGAAGGTGAAGGAGATGGGTTAGACTGAGTTGGGTTTACTGCAGTCTTATCTCCAAATGTAGATGGAGAAAAGTGAGAAGAGAGTGAGAGAGGAGAGGTCTTACCAGAAGCAGCTTCAGTTTGTGCTGGTTCAGCTTAAGCAGAGTGCTCGGTTTGAACCTCCGTGTCAGCTTGGGAAGCTCCCCCTTGATTTGATCCCTCAGCTTCACTCTCAGAAGACGAAGCCTCATCAAATAATAGCATGGGCTCACTCAGTCCCTCTTGCTCTAGGAAGATGTCGTTGTTGAACATCTTGGGGCTGAGTGTTGGCATCAGCGACAGCTCCTGATTGGCTTCGTAGAGTGCTGTCCCTAGCTCATCTTCAAATGCTAAGGAAAGGTACCTTATGAATGGTACATGAAGGTCTCTTGTGGCCTTCATCACTGGGACCTTGAGTTCATTGAAGATGAGCTGTGCAAAATCGATATTTCGTCCAAAGAACATGATTTACAGCAACTTCATCTCGAACTCATTGATCTGGTCCAGTCCTCCAACCTTGGTACCAAGTGAACGAATCACAGTGGACACCATAAAACCCCATCCGGTTAGGAAAGTGGCCTTCTTGATAACCCCTTCAGTTTGAGGGTGACCCATCTGTGGCAGAACAGACCTCGCCACTTGTCTCATCACAGCAGGCTCGAATTCGTCATGTTGAGGAAGACGAAGAATCTCCCTTAGCCTGTTAGCTATGAGAGTAATGGTTCTCTCTCCATTCAACACTATGCCTCTGAATTCCAGCAAGTGCTGAGGAACCATGTGCCGAGGTGCTCCGGTGAAAGCAAAAGCCAATGGGCATTTACGAATGTAATTGACCCATGGTTCATATCCTCTGTTAATCTTACGTAGAGGGATTGCCAGACAAGCGCGCTGATTGTTGATTTTTATCAGCGGCAATCCGTTGTGTCTAAACGCAGCTCCTCTGACCATTCGATCACCTAGAACTAGAATGGTTCCTTCCATCGATGAAATTTTGATTACACAGAGTAATTACTTTGTAATTCGCACTGAGCGATTGTCTATAGCGCACTGAGCGACTTAGGGTTTTGAGATCGATGGAACTGAAAATATGCACTTAGCAAAGAAGAGGGAAGGTATTTGAGAGGATGAGAAGTTTGGATTGTAAGCGTAAACCCTCTAAACCGAACTTGATCGGTATATATATCTTTCCAAGGAGAGAGAAAAGTCACCGTTAGAAATCCCCCTTTTTATCCGTTACGCCGTAAAATTTTGATGTAACAGTAAGCGGGTAGAACTAATCATCTTCCAACGGATACTAATGTAATATAATAATATTGACTTACAATAAGATTATATACACTAATGTATTATACCTATACACAATTTAGTATAATACGCGATTTGAGACAGACTCAAATACGCAGTGGTCATGAATTAATCACACTTAGTAAATAACACATGAATTTGGACACACCAAGCTGAGTAAACATATTACTCAGTTTAATTCAAGCACTCAGCTTGAAATGTGCACTCAGCTTGAGAATGAAACTCAGCTTGAGTAGAGCACACAACTCATGGTTAATGATACTAAGTCATTTTCGTCTGAGACTGACTCAAACGAACCTTTTAACCACACTGAGTAGTTAAAGAATGTTTGGAACCAACCAAACGTGTGAACCAATCACACAGTCTGAGTGAAGCACATAGCTCAGACTCAGTGATACTTAGTCATATATGTTTAAGAATGATTCAAACTGTATCATAACTACACTAAGTAGTTGAAGTGTGTTTGGAACTCACTAAACAAAAGAACTCATTGTTTAGCTTGATAAGATTCAGTTTATTAAAACTTATTCATAAACTGTGCACTCAGCTTAAGACACTTAGTCTTTGTCAAACTGAAAACTCGGATTCTAGACACTTAGCTAGGGGTTGAGCATACCCAAGTTACTTAGCAGATACATAAACATCTTCTCATCAAGTGGTTTAGTAAAGATATCTGCTAGTTGGTCATCAGTGGAAATAAATTTAATGTCAACTTTACCTTTTTCCACGATGTCCCTGATGAAGTTATGTCAAATTTCATTGTGCTTGGTTCTTGAATGGAATACTGAATTGTAAGTGATGGCTATTGCACTTTGGTTATCACAGAAGATAGGAGTTTTCTTGAAACTCATACCAAAGTCCTGAAGCTGATGCTGCATCCAAAGGATTTGAGCACAACAGCTTCTTGCTGCAACATACTCAGCTTCAGCCGTTGAAGTAGCCACTAAGTTCTGTTTCTTACTAGTCCAGCTGACTAACTTCCCTCCAAGCATTTGACATCCTCCAGTAGTTGATTTTCTGTCTAACTTGCACCCAGCATAGTCAGCATCTGGAAAACCAACTGACTCAAATCCAGAGTCCTTTGGATACCAAAGACCTAGATTTGGTGTACCTTTAAGGTACCTAAAGATCCTTTTCACAGCTTGAAGATGTGATTCTTTAGGATCTGCCTGATATCTTGCACAAACACATGTAGCAAACATAATATCAGGTGTAATAGCTGTCAAATAGAGCAATGAACCTATCATTCCTCTATAGGTAGACTGACACACAGACTTTCTATCTGAGTCTTTACTCAGCTTGACAGCTGGTGACATGGGTGTTTTCATGGTTGAACTTGAATCAAAACCATATTTCTTTATCAAATCAAGAACATACTTGCTTTGATTGATGAATATTCCATCAGGCTTTTGTTGAATTTGCAGGCCTAGGAAATATGTCATCTCACCCATCATACTCATCTTGTACTTTTGTGACATTATTTTGGAGAACCACTCACACAGAGATTCATTGGTAGAACCAAAAATGATGTCATCCACATAGATTTGTACAAGAATCACCTGTCCTTTACTTCTTTTAATAAAGAGTGTCTTATCTATACTATCTCTGGTGAAATCCATGGATAGTAGATAAGTGGACAGTGTCCTTTACTTCTTTTAATAAAGAGTGTCTTATCTATAAAGTGTGTCTTATCCGTTCTGTAGATATAGAGAGTTAAAACAGAATTTAAACACATTTAAATTCTTTTAACTGACTTCTTTAGTCAGGCTGAGTTACTCAGCTTGAAACTAATCAGGCTGAGTTACTCAGCTTGAAACTCATCAAGCTGCGTTCTTCGAGAACAAACCCTAATTCAAACATGAACTAACACGTATAATTATTAACTCATCCTTAGAAGTCCAAAGAGTTAAATAAAACAAGTTTAGTAACTCTGTCGAGCTAACTCTGCTTCTGAGCTGAGTCACTCAGCTTGAAACACATCAAGCTGAATACTCGATATATACCTTATGTGACATACAAAGATTATGAAACACATTAATAATTTAACTAAGGTATAATATAAACTGGTCAAACACATGCTCAGTTTACATTCAACTTATACTCAGGCTGAAACACTATAATTGTTCAGTCTGACTAAGCTTCATAATTCTGTTTAAGTTATACGTAGAACACATCTTACAAACTTAACTTTGTCTAATAAAATCTAAACTGATGAGATCATTTTCCCAACACTTACACTTTTACACTAAGCATAAGGTATATATACCCCTTGGGCATATTTACAATAAGCTCCCTCACACAATATTAGAACTCCTATTCACAAAGAGAATATTTTACATGTTGAGCATGCCAAGTTTGGATATTAGGAAGTTGAACCTAGACTCATCAAGTGGTTTTGTGTATAAATCAGCCAATTTAAAATTAGTGCTAATGTAATGCATGGAGACTTTCTTTTTACAGCACATTATCTCTTAAGATATGATGTCTGATTTCAATATGCTTTGTTTTTTAATGCAAGACTGGATTATTAGAAATAGAGATAGAATTAGTGTTCTCACAGAGTATAGGGGTGTCTTCAAACTTCACAGCATAGTCCAAGAGTTGATTTTGTAGCCAAAGAAATTGTGCACAACACCTACCAGCAGCAATGTATTCTGCCCCAGCAGTAGAAGTTGATATTTAGTTTTGTTTCTTACTTGACAACTTATCAACCTTCCACCTAGAAGTTGACAACCACCAGCAGTACTCTTTCTGTCCAGTGTGCATCCTGCAAAGTCAGAATCAAAGAATCCAACTAACTCTAAACTAAGTCCTTGGGGTACCAAACACCTATATTAGGAGTTCCTTTGAGATACCTGAATATTCTTTTAACAGCAGCAAGATGAGATTCTTTGGGATCAGCTTGATATCTTTCACAGAGACATGTTGAAAACATTATATCCGGTCTACTTGCAGTAAGATATAAAAGAGAACCTATCATGCCTTTATAAGCAGTAATATTCACTGATTTACCATCAGTGTCCTTTCCTAGCTTAAGGGCAGTTGACATAGGTGTTTTCATTGAAAAACAATTTTCAAACTCAAATATCTTAAGTAAGTCATTTACATACTTTGTTTGATGAATGAAAATTCCATCAACCTCTTGTTTAATTTGAAGTCTAAGAAAATAGTTTAGTTCACCCATCATGCTCATCTGATAATTATCAGACATGAGTTTAGAAAACATTTTACAAAGATCCCAATTTGAAAAGCCAAATATTATGTCATCTACATATATTGGCACAAGTATTACATCACCCTTGAATTTCCTAATGAACAAAGTGCTATCAATGCATCCTCTTGTAAAACCTTTATTGATTAGAAAAGAAGAGAGGATATCATACCAGGCTCTTGGATCTTGCTTTAGACCATATAAGGCTTTGTTTAAGAAGTAAACATGTTTTGGACAGCTTGCATCCTCAAAAACTAGAGGTTGTTTAACATACATCTCTTCCTTCAATTCACCATTGAGGAAAGCACTCTTAACATCCATTTGAAAAACCTTAAAGTCTTGCAAGGTAGCATGTGCTAGAAACAGTCTGATTGCCTCAAGTCTATCAACAGGAGCAAAGGTTTCATCAAAGTCAATTCCTTTTTCTTGACAATACCCCTGTGTAACTAGCCTTGCTTTGTTTCTAATGATTTTCCCTTGTTCATCCATTTTCTTTCTAAACACCTACTTAGTACCAATGATGGATTTTTCCTTTGGTCTTGGCACCAAAGTCCATACATTGTTTCTTATGAATTCTGCCAGTTCTTCTTGCATGGCATTAATCCAATGGGTATCATTAAGAGCTTCATCTACCTTCTTTGGTTCAAACATAGAAACAAAACCTGTGTACAAACAGAAATTACAAGCTTTTGATCTTGTTAGTACAGGTGCTTCTATATTACCTATGACCTGATCTTTTGGATGATCTCTGTGGTCTTTGTAGGCATTTTGGATAGTGGAAGAATTGGAATTAATTTGGATTTGGGGAGTTGAAATTCCTTGGTTAGGATCAGCTGATGATATTTCTGGTTGATCAGCTGATAGAATTTCAAGGTTGCAATCTGTTGGTATTTCTACTAATGAAGGAATATTTGATATGGAATTAGAATCCATTGATGTTGAGTTATTATTCACATCATTTAGTAAAAGTGTGGGTTGATTTGAGGTAGGCTATGCATTGGCTTCATATAGTATAGGAACATGTTCATCTAAGTCCTCTACATCACCTTATGGGAGTGGATCAGCTAATACTGGAATATTGTCTTCAGTGTGCAACAGATCATTAAATTCCTCACTTGTAGAATTATTCGTAGAACATGAAGCAACAAAGTTATTTTCATTAAAACTTACATTGATTGATTCTTCAGTGACCTTTGTTCTGATGTTGTAAACTCTGTAAGCTTTTGAGATGACATAGTATCCAACAAACACACCTTCATCAACCTTAGGTGCAAACTTCTGCAGTTGATCATTCTGGTTCAGGATGAAACACTTACAACCAAAGATGTGCAAGAAGTTGATGTTTGACTTCCTTCCCTTAATCACTTCATAAGGAGTTTTATGTGCCTCTTGATTACTAGGGATCTGTTCTGAGTAAAGCAAGCACAGCTGACAGCCTCAGCCTAAAAATTGAAGTTTAACCCACTTTCACAGAGCATGGTTCTTGCAGCTTCAATTAAGGTTCTGTTTCTCCTTTCAGCTACACCATTCTGTTGTGGAGTTCTTGGAGCAGAAAAGGTTTGAGATATCCCTTTCTCATCATAGAAACCTTCTAGAGTCTAATTTCTAAACTTAGTTCCATGATCACTTCTAAGCATCCTCACCAGATTGCCATTTAGCACTTCCATATTTTTGATGAAGCTTATTATCTCTGCAGCAACCTCACTCTTTGCTTTGAGGAAAATGACCCAAGTATACCTTGAGAACTCATCAACCATAACCAGTGCATACTTACTTCCACCAATACTTGTAGTGGAAACAGGACCAAATAGATGCATGTGCAACATGTAGAAAGGTTCCGTAATGGAGAATGCTTGCTTAGATGGAAAATATGTTTTGTGTTGCTTTCCCTTCTCACAAGCTGAACAAGGTTTAGGCTTAACATAAGTCAGTGAATGCAGTCCTGACACTAGATCACCCTTGATTAGCTTGTTGATATTTTTGAAGTTTAAATGGGAAAGCCTCTTGTGCCATAACCAGTTTGTGTCAGTTACTGACTTTGAGTACAAACAGGTTAATTTATATGGATCAGCAGAGGACATTTCTAGAGTATAAACATCCTTGGTTCTCTTGGCATAAATAACTGTTTTGCCTTCTTTATCTATGATGGAACCTCCTATCTTAGTGAAATAAACCACATTATCACCATCACACAATTGACTGATGCTAATGAGATTATACTTAAGTCCTTTAACATATGAAACTTTAGACAGTTTAAGGTTCCCATTATGAAGTTCACCGTAGCCTTTTGTTTGCCCAAAGTTGTTGTCACCAAAGGTCACTCTTGGACCTTTCTCCTTCTTGTAGTTGCTGAGTAGAGCTTTACAACTTGTCATGGTTCTTGAACAACCACTGTCTAGATACCATGTGCTAAGACTTTGCACAGTTATGAATGAAAGAAGGATTAGTAACACTTAGGGTATCCACAATTAAGTGGACCCCTATGGATTGCACCTAGCTATCCACTTCATTTCAGGTTGTTTACAAATGAAAGAAACAGTTATATTATTTGTATTAGTCCTCTGTCTTGAGTTACCTTCTTGGGAACAGTCATGTGCCTTATGTTCTTTGCTACCACATTTATAACATTTTTGATTCTTGGAGCATTGAACATGTTTTGATGACTACCTATGAGTAACCTTGTCAATCTTTTGATGACTATGGATCATTAGCTGATTAACTTTACCATTCAGCTGTTGCAGCTGACCTTGTAAACTTAAAAGGTCTTTGTTTACAAGCATCTTAGGTTGACCCTTAGTTGTAATGAGTTTTTGGTTAACTTTAGATGTGGCAGGTTTGGATTTAATGCAAGAATTATTTACTTTTCCCAGAGTTTCTTTTATTAAAGGAGAATTAGAAGATTCTAGATCAGCTGAGCATTTAGAAGATGATCCATGATCAGCTGACAGACCATCAGCTGAGCATTTATCATTAGCTACTTGATCAGCTGAGTTGGAATCATTTGCTAAGGAAATGTTAGTTAGTTAGTTACTTAAAGATAGATCATCTGTTTTCAAGGTTTGACAATATAATGTCATATTGGAATTAACATATGACTCTTTCCCTTTACTTACATCCTTTGATTTTAACTTTTGAGTACTTTTACTTTCTAACTGAATAACAGAAGTTGAATCTCTTTTGGGAGTAATTGATTCTTTCAGATGAGAGTTTTGACTTTTAACAAATCTATTAGTGATCACACTTTTGCCTTTTACAACTTTAAGAAAAGTAAGTGGCAGAATGTCAGCCTTTTCTAAGATATTAATGTTCTCATTAAAATTACCACAGTTATAGTTGCTTGGGAGTAATTTCCACCAATAATAGCTTGAACTTGTTTAGGAATCTGCTCATTGACACACTGAGTGGTCTTTTCAGCAGAAACACACCAAGATTTAACTACTTTTTAAAGGTCATTAAACTTCTGAGTTGCTTCACTGGTTTCTTTTATTAAGATCTGGTTTAATATCGTTTGATTGGCTAGATCATCTTTCAGAACTGTCATTGGTTTAAGTTCCTCATCTTTAAGAATTAGATTCTTCTTAAGTGATTCTATTTCTGTTTTTAGCTTCTTTTCTCTTTGTATATAAGATTGAAACTCAACACACAAATAATCAAACATGGTGTTCTTTTCATTTTTATCATAATTCATAAATTTGCCAACCTGATACATAGAAGAGGGATCCAAGTTAGGAGAGGTACAAGCTTTAGCAGCCCTTTTTCATGTCTTCATCAAAGGAGCTTGAACTGCCAGTGCATGCCATCAAGTTGAGCTGAGCAGTGAGAACCTCATCTTCATCACTTAAGATATCCTCCTCAGCCCAATCCTCTTCCTCAGCCACCAATACCTTGGCTTGGGACTTCTTCTTCTTTTTGTCAAGAACAACAGCAAGAAGATTCTTATACTTGGCTTCATAGTCTATCTTGTTGTCTGATCCGGAAGGAGCCTTGAAGCTTGTGTTTCATCTGGACTTACATCCACTGGCATAGTGACCATGTTTTCCACAAGAAAAACATCGTTCAAAAGACATGGTTTTGGACCTATCACCTTTGAAAGGTCTTTTCCCGAACTTCTTGACACCCTTTCCTTTGAGGAATGGTTTGAACCTCTTAAACAACATGGCAGCCTGCTCAATAGCAGCTTCAATGTTGTCCATGTCCTCCAAACTTTCTTCCCCATCAGCCACTTGCTCTTCATCTTCAGAAGACTCCACCTCTTCCTCATCATCACTAGACTCATCCACCACAGTAGCAAAACTCCTAGATCTTGTATCCATAGACATAAGGGCAGTTGATGGAGCTTTTGTAGCCTCCTTCATATCCTTGGTTGAGAGCTTCCTTTGTTTCACTGATTGTTCATGGTTCATGAGGTTTCCATACAAACCAACCAGTGAAAGACCCTTAATTTTCTCACCATGCTTCAACATAGTAATGAAATGATCCCAAGATTCTGGGAGGGAATCTAAAAACTTGTTCACGAGGTCCTTATTGCCCTTAGGAACATCTGCACTTCATAAGTCGTTAATAAGGCAGTTGAACCTGGTGTAGGTCTGGGTAAGACTTTCACCTTTATGAGCTAAAAAGGACTGACACTCTCTAACAAGTAGGAGGTTCTTGTTCTCCTGCACTTCTTCAGTGCCTTCATACGCAACAGTTAAAGTGTCTAACATCTCTTTTGCAGATTTGCAATTAAGAACTTGATGCTAGACTTCATTGGGTAATGCAGAGACTAAGGTTGTCCTGGATTTGACATCAAGATTAACCAGCCTTTTGTCCTCATCAGACCATTGATGCACAACTTTGACAACATATCTTTCTACAGCAGGAGTAGTATTAGTGGTAGCAATGACTTCGACAGTAGAGGAAGGAACATAGGGGCCTTCAATAACAGTCTTGAGCATCACATCATCAAGGCTGGACATGTAGAGAAGAACTCTACTGTTCCAGATGGAAGAATTTTCCCCATCAAACATTGGGTACCTTGTGATTGAGCCATTGTTTGAGAAACTGTTAGAAGCAGCAACAGGACTGGCCATTTTGAAGTGTGGGGTAGAAGCAGTTGCAGAGTAAGCAAAACAGATATTAAATATGAATTATCTAGCCTGCTTAGATACCAGTTGTTGGTCCCGAATGGATACTACAACAACAAATGTTTGTAGAAGGGGGGGTTGAATACAAACATTAGCTAATTAAAAAAAATAAAACACACGGATGTACTTTATATAATTCTTATTGATGTTAATCAAGAATTACATAAACTAGATGTGAAAAATCTAAGTTCAACAAAGGTGGCAACTGTTTTAGTCTAACACATAGACTAGCTAATTCTAACCAACTAATGCTTAGAATGTTCAACACATGAACAAGTTTGTATACAATGTGAAATATTTGCTAACTCTTCTAAATCTCAACTTATGAGATTTTACAGTGTTCAACCGATATTCTCATGCATGGGGAATGCTTGAGTATATATATAGAAAGCTTGGAGTCCGGATGGTGGTAAGAGAAGGGAACAACAAAGTATAAGGATAATAATATTATAATAGATAAAGTTAGTGGGTAGAAAGTAAACTCACTTTATACGCTAAAAGTATAAAGTGCATGTACTATCTACAAAAGGTAAATCCCACTATCTATTATTATATTATTAAACCCATATCTTTTGCTTTGGATGTGCAAGTTTCTCTTTCCATGCTTGTACTTTATACAACACCATGCTTTCTTCAGATTTGACTTTAGCAAGTATGGAGTTGCCAGCCGTACTTAGTTGTTGAAACAAATTTTCGAGATCTTCCTTTTGTAAAGTAGCTTTCACCTTTTCCAGAGGATCAAACTCTATCCTTTTTGTCTCTTTGCAGATCCAAAAAGTGCTAATACTTTTACAAAGGAAATCCTAAAGGCAAAATAGAACAACACATGTTCTGCCTTGACTTAAGAACAAAAACAACAAAGTGTTCATATTTAACACTACTTAGCTAATGAGACTAACCTTTAAATTGCAATAATAATTTTGCTCAGCTGAGGAAATAAATAAGGACTAAAGTGTATAACTTAATCAACCTATATGATCAGTAGATCAAACATGTTCTGCTGATCATGTAGAGTGATAAACTTATAAAACTTACTTTAATAAAAAGTAAACTGCTTATCTGAACTGGAGAAGTCTTCAGTTGATGCTTTAAGTCTTTAGCTGATGCTTTAGAGGTTTCATGTTTTGATACTTTGAGTTCAACTGATGTTTCATACTTAGAAAAAAATTTAAGTCTATTTTGAAAAGCAACACATATTTTTTCACATTCTTAAATCAAAACTAACAATATGGTTTTATAAACATCAAATCCTATTTTAAATAATAGATAGGTTTAATTATGGTTTAATATTGCTATCTCCCCAATAGTATTAATGTCAAAATACACACTCTCATATCTTCTCTCCTACCTTCTATCTCCTCCCCTCTTAAACCGTACACCACAACCCCATTTCAAAAAAAAGGTAAACCTATTAATTACTCTCTCTATACATCAAACAGTCGACTTTCTCTCTCGCTCCTAGCACTGTCGCCGGCAAACAGCCAACGGCCACTGCCCTTTACTCATTGATGGTCGCTTGGCTTATCGATCATCGTCACCAGTGCGCATCTACTGTGAGCCGCCATCATCGATGTCGACTGTGAGCCGCCATTATATCCGGCAAAGTGTAGTTGTGGTCTCTGGCCACCACTGTTTCTTTTTTATTCAACACCACACACGTGCCTGCGACTAGTCGCCTCGTTCAACGGCACTACCGCTTTGCGTCACAACCACACGTCAGATCTGGCTTGATGAAACACATGGCGGCGCTAGGGTTTACTTCAATTTTTAATGTTTTTAATTATTTTTTTTATTATTTCTACATCTCATCCTCAAATCTGTAAAGTTAGTAAAGTGGGATTTAGTTTTTTTTTTATTTAGTGTTCTATTGACTAATTATATACTTTAATACCACTCATTGAGGAACAAGCATGTAAGTATTGAATATGTTGATTCAAACTTTATTCATTTCTAAATATTTTTCTTATTTTTTAAATTTGGTTCAATATTAGAAGTTTCGAGTATTTTTTTCTGGACTAATTATATACTCTTATGTGATTTAATTTTTTTTAATATACCATTCATTGAGGAACAAGCATGTAAGTATTGAATGTAGCAGATTGATTTACATGTTCATTGAACAACTAATACTAGTCTAATTCATACGTTGTTTATGTTCTTCACATTCAAGGTTTAGTTTTGTTTGTCTTTTTGCTCAATGGAGATCATTATTCTGTAATTAATTTTAGAGTAAATTACACGAATCGCCCCTGTGGTTTATTACAAATTGCACCGCCGCCGCCTCTGAAGTCCCAACTAAAATGACTAAAATACCCCTGACCTCTTTTTTTAATCATTTTTCTTATTTTAAATTCTTTTAAAAATTAAAAACTATATATATATATTCTTCATTTGTCTCGCCTAAGACGTTACCGCCACCGACACTAAACTCCGACCACCGCCGCCGCCTCTGAAGTCCGACCACCGCCACCGCCTCCATGTGATTGGACTTTTCCCCGCCAGCACCACCACCACCACCCTCTCCTATTGTTGGTCCCTTGGTAAGATAAACAACAAGCAAGTATTGTGTAGAAGGGGGGTTGAATACTCTTTGTGCGGAAAATTGAACAAATCAATAAAAAGTGTTACACACATCAACTTGAATAAAATTAAATGCTTTCATTAATAAGAGGATGATTACAATAACTTATCAAGTATGAAACACTTAATGTATAAACACCGAATACAATTCAAATCTCTCAATCTCTCAAACTAATTGATCAAACTTGCTATCTATAATCAATTAATGATTATAAACACCACATGATTCTCAAAACAGGATTTATCACAAATTGAATACTTACCAACTTTACAACGAACGTGAAGATCGAACACACGAACTCTTGTTGGCAATATGTGAATGCTTGATTACCTTGATCAACTTACATTCAATGTATCAAGTATGGCGAGGTTGTATGAGGTATTTACCTCTCTCCTGATTAAGAGAATTTATAGCTCTATTCTACATATCCCAACAAACTAGAACTTCTCCTAATCTGTTAACTAACTAACGGATAATCCGGACATCTTGATCTTGAATCTTCAATCTTAAATCTTGAATCTTCAATCTTGAGTCTGGAATATTCTTATCCGCACCGTAGATAGAGAATAATATAATTTAAAACATATTTAAATTCTATTAAACTGACTTCTTTCGTCAGGCTGTGTTACTCAGCTTGAAACTCATCAAGCTGAGTTCATCGAGAACTAACTTGATATTAAACATGTACTAACATGTATAAGGACTAACTCATCCTTAGAAGTCATAAGAGTTAGCTAGAACTGACTTAACAACTCTGTTGAGCTGACTCAGCCTAAAGGCAGAGTCACTCGGCTTAAAACACATCAAACTGAATATTTGATCTATACCTTAGGTAACACACAGCTTATCAAACATATAGATAAACTGGCTAAGATATAGTCTAAGATGATCAACTATAATGCTCAGCTTATACTCAGCTTATGCTCAGTCTGAAACACTATAAGTGCTCAGTCTGACCAAGCTTCATAATTCTGTTTAAGCTATATTTAGAACATAACTTACAAACTTAACTTTGTATCATTAAATCTTAACTAATAAGATCATTTGACCAACAAACTGCCCCTATTTGATGATGAAAAAAGCATCAAACAGTTTTAAGTTTGTTGAAAAGAATTATGTATCAAATCTTGAAATTACTAAGATTTAATTTTTTAAACTAATCAAAATTTAAATGAACTTATCAATTATAAGTTGAACATACTAACCAATCATAATAATGAACATGAATTCATCATATTGTTCATTCAAGCTGAACATATCAGACTAACAAATATGAACATATCATAAACATTTGAACATATCAAAATAATACTTGTATTCATTTAACTTGAACTTATCAGAATACAAAAATGTGATCACTTAGATCATGCAACTCAGTGCTTACAAAATATTAGAACTAATCTAATAATTACTATAGAACTAATCTATTACAAAATTTTATCTCTTAAACTCTGGATGTACAACTTCCCAAAGTATAATTTCTCTGTTGATTTCTTCTACCAGCCTTTCAGCTTCTGCATCCCTTCTGAGTTCATTCTGTTGCATTCTGATAATTTATTCAGGTTGTACCTCACAAAGTGATTTGAGCTTTCATCACCACAACAACTTCTTATTTTTATGGCAGACCAGGAACTGGAACATATCTCAGCTCCTTAGCTCTAGAAGTCAGCTTAGAGACTTCAGATATAATCTCTTGCTTGATTTGACTCTTTTTGAACTTCTTGAGCATCATCATAATTCTTTAACATTCAATGTAGCCCATCCTATGAACATATCTTAGGTCCATTCCCACTGTTGACTTATCACCAAATTGGAAAGTGACAATGATAGCTCCATTTGTTTTGCTCAGAATCATACTCTTGATTTCTTTACTATTACTCCTTCTAAAGTAGCATTCCTGGATGTCTGCATCAGTATATGGGATTGGTGAAGGGTTTTGATCTGATCAAACCACCCTAAGACACAAACTGGTCTAACCCTGGGTTTGATTCTACCAATTCAATCCTAAAGCGGAAATAGATTGAACACAACCCCCTAAACCCTAAAAGGGTTAGGATCTTACTAATGATCTTATCAGTTTCTCATGAACAATCAAGATAAAAAGGTTAGAAACAATTACCTCATTGATCCTGGGATTGCTAAAGTTAGTCCACCACTACTGCACTACCACGAACTACCTGCTAGACCGCGACTGGAATAAACCGAACAACACACGAAAAACATGTGTGTGTGTGTGCATAAAAACGCAATAGCCGAGAGGCTTTTACCTCTTGTTGTCGTCGCGTAGAGGAGAGAGGGAGAGAGGCTAGGGTATTTTCTTTTGGTGCAAAACTATCTCTTATGGATAAATGAGCTTATTTGTAGGTTTAAATACTTAGACCTTATCCAAGCCCCATTAAAGCCCATGTCTTTAATTGAACTTTCAATCCTTGCACTTTGACCCCCTTGACTTTACTAGTTAATTAATTAACTATTAATTAACTGGTCCGTTAAATATTAAAACGTAATATTTAATTTCCCTTTAAATAATAAATAACTATTTATTATTTATTTCTCTCAAATAATTAATTCAACTGATTAATTATTTCCACACAAATACTGATAAATTCCAAACTGTTCTAATTAGGGTGTGTACCAGTGTGACCCTTTAGTCTCTTATAACATTGGACACAATGTATCCATTAATTATCTCTACACATAATCTAACAATTGGATCAGGCCTTGGAGCAAAGTAATCAGCTTCAGCTTGAGCTAAAACTTTTCTTTCAATTTCTATTTCTTTGTCCCTTTCCTCTTTTTCTCTTCTCCTTCTAAGCTCATCAAGAGATATGCCACGCTCATCAGCTTCTTCCTTTTCAAGATGTTCAATCATAACTCGTGTGGCTTTTTCTTCTTTAATCTCAGAGACACTGTCAGCTTCAGATTCAGATTATTCTACAATTTTCCTTTTCTTTGTTGCAGGTTCCTCTATCACAATTTCAAACTCCCCCTCAAACTGAGCTTGTTTCTCTGCTCCTTTGGCCAGAAGTAACAAAGCGTCAGCCTCAGCTTGAACTAACTCAGCCTCAGCTTCTTAAACCTTCTCCCCCTTTTGTCATCATCAACAGGGGTTGAAGTCTGTTTCTGTTGTAGAATAGCAACTGCAGATGTAATCTCTTTGATGTCATTAGTCAGCTTGTCAATCCTCTGTGAAATCTTTGGTTTGTTCTTCTTTCTTTTGAGGTGAAATAACTTAAATTGAGCTGCAATGAATGATTTTAGTTCTTGAATGCTTGATGAGGGAGTTTCAACCTGGGGAGACTTACTCCTGCCCTTGAACTCAAAATTGTGTTCTTCTGAAGTGAAAGAGTCAAGAATGGGAGGGGAGTGTTCGGATACATCCTTCAGGAGTTGGTATCTACCCCCAAATTCATCTGTACCAGAGGTTGGACCCTGTAACTCACCTTGGTGTGTAGGTGAATCATTGGTAGGTCGTGCAGGAGAATGTGAGAAGTGAAGGAAAGGTGTTTGGGTCAAAGTGTGATGAGAAAGGATATGTGGTTGGTTAGTTTGGTGAGTGGGGGGTAGTTGACCCTGGAGATTGGTCAATTCTTCAATGTAACCTGAGTGTGTCTGCTCAGGCACAGTAATAGGCTCTCCCATGGCTCTGGAAAGTGTGGGCTGAGTAGACACCACACCCTGGTTTGGCTGTTGGGTTAGAGTGAGCCTTGAGGTTAGTACCTTAAAAGTAGGTGTCTCCCCCTCAACTCCTGCCAGTGGAGGTATCAGAGTGATATTAGCTCCAGAAGTGTCTTTAGGTGTGACACCACTTTTGGTTGTTTTTCTTATATAGGTTTGGAAAGTATCCTTGGTAGCAGTGGGCATACTAAGGTTGGCTTCAGATTGGAGTTTTAGATGGATAGAAAGTGCAGGAAATGGTTTATACTGTGTTGGGCTGACCACAGTCTTATCTCCAAATGATGATGGAGAATAATGAGAAGAAGAAGAGAGTGGAGGAGTTATACCTGTGTGGTGTCTACCAACCAATGGAGACCCTGAAGAATGTATAGAGATGGATGGAGATGTAGTAGACTCATCCTCAGCTTCAACTGTTTCAAGCTCAGCTTGAGCAGAGTGCTCAGCTTGAGCTTCTTGGTCAGCTTGAGCTGCTCCCCCTTGATCAGTCTCCTCATCTTCACTCTCTAAAGATGCTCTTTCAGCAATCCAGCGCATGGGCTCACTTAGTCCCTCTTGCTCTGGAAAGATGTCACTGTTGAAGATCTTTGAGTTTAGTGCTGGTGTTAAGAACCGATCTTGTCCAGCCTCGTAAATTTAACATCCCATCTCAGCTTCAATCACCAAGGACAAGTACCTTATGAATGGCACATGTAGGTCCCTTTGTGTCTTCATCACTTGGACCTTGAGCTCATTAAAGATTAGCAAGGCAAAATCCATATTCGTTGCATAGAATATGTTGTACAGCAAATGCATCTCGAACTCGTTGACTTGGTCCAGTCCTCCAACCTTGGTTCCTAGTGGACGAATCACTGTAGAAACCATAGAACCCCATCCGGTTGGAAAGGTAGCTTTATTAATGACACCCTCGACTTGTGGGTGACCCATTCTTGGCAGAACTGATCTTGATACCTGTCTTGTCATGGTAGGCTCGAACACATCATTTCAGAGAGATGTGGAATCTCCCTTAGCCTTTGAACCGTAATTATTACTGTTTTCTCCCCATTCAGAACAGTTTTTCTAATTTCTCCCCTAATCACAGACACATGTATACCGGAATTCCAATAGGTGTTGAGGAATGACATGAATTGGTGCCCTAGTGAAAGTGAATGCCAATGGGCATTTTCGAATGTATTCCACCCAGGCTTCATAACCTCTACCACGTTTTCGCTCACGAATAGCAAGGCAGACTAG
The DNA here is from genome assembly GCA_947179395.2 of Pulicaria dysenterica. Classification (NCBI taxonomy): domain Eukaryota; kingdom Viridiplantae; phylum Streptophyta; class Magnoliopsida; order Asterales; family Asteraceae; genus Pulicaria; species Pulicaria dysenterica. The sequence continues at coordinate 40,522,418 of OX359294.1, forward strand.
TTGATTTTTGATTTTAATCAACAGCACTCCGTTGTTCTTAAATGTAGCACCTCGTACCATTCGATCACTAAGATTGAGAATGATCCCGTCCCGATTAGATTTGAATTTGATTCACACTGAGTAAAATCGTATTTCGCACTGAGCGATGAGGGTTTCAAGTTCGGATGAACGTTTAATTGCACGTAGCAATTGAGGTGTTTGGAGAAGGTATATTGAGTATTACAAAAGTAGAAAGATGAAAGAAAGTAAGAGTAAACTTCTGAATTTCAGTTACAATCGATATATATACCTTATTGAGGAGAAAGAAAAGTTACCGCTGGAAATCCCTTTTTATCCGTTGCACTAGCTAACTAATATATAGAGATAAGCGGGATACATATGAAACTTATCATATCCAACGGGTAATTAGGTAAAATAATACTTTTGACATACAAAAATATTATTCACACTGTAACATTACACCAATACATAATCAGTATAAAAATATAATTTGAGACTGACTCAAACATAATACTTCATGAATTAATAACACAAAGTAATTAAAACATGGGTTAGACATACCAAGCTGAGGAAACTTATCACTCAGCGTGAGTCAAGCACTCAGCTTGACTTTAGCACTCAGCTTGAGTTGAGCACATAGCTCAGATATAGTGACACTTAGTCACTATTATTTGAGACTAACTCAAACGTATATTTTAACCACACTAAGTACTTAAACCATGTTTGGAACATACCAAACGTGTGAACTTATCCACAGAATTTGAGCACAACAACTACTTGCAACAACATACTCAGCTTCAGCAGTTGAAGTAGCCACTGAATTCTGCTTCATACTTGTCTAGCTTACTAACTTCCCTCCAAGCATTTGACATCCTCCAGTTGTTGATTTTCTGTCTAACTTGCACCCAGCATAATCAGCATCTGGAAATCTAACTAACTCAAATCCAGAGTCCTTTGGATACCAAAGACCTAGATTTGGTGTACCTTTGAGGTACCTAAATATCCTTTTCACATCCTGAAGATGTGATTCATTAGGATCTGCCAGATATCTTGCACAAACACATGTAGCAAACATTATTTCAGGTCTACTAGTTGTCAAATAAAGTAATGAACCTATCATTCCTCTATAGGTAGACTGGCATACATACTTTCCATCTGAGTCCTTGCTCAGCTTGACAGCTGGGGACATGTGTGTTTTCATGGTTGAACTAGAATCAAAACCATATTTCTTTATCAAATCAAGAACATACTTGCTTTGATTTATGAATATTTCATCAGGCTTTTGTTGAATCTGTAACCCTAGGAAATATGTCATTTCACTCATCATACTCATCTTGTACCTTTTTGACATAACTTTGGAAAACCATTCACATAGAGATTCATTTGTAGAACCAAAGATAATGGCATCCACATAGATTTGTACAAGAATCACCTGTCCTCTACTCTTTTTAATGAAGAGTGTTATATCAATACTACCTTTGGTGAAGTCTATTGATAGTAAATATTTCGACAGTGTAACATATCAAGCTCTTGGAGCTTGTTTTAGACCATACAAAGCCTTGTCTAACTTATAGACATGATGTGGATACTTTGAACTAACAAATCTAGGAGGTTGTTTCACATAGACTTCCTACTGAATTTTTCCATTTAGGAAAGCACTTTTCACATCCATTTGATAGACTTTGAAGTCTTTATGTACTACATAAGCTAAGAACAGCCTAATGGCTTCAATTCTAGCAATAGTGGAAAATGTCTCATCATAATCTATTCCTTCTTCTTGTCTGTACCCTTGTGCTACCAGCCTGGCTTTGTTCCTAACAATCACTCCATCCTTGTCCATCTTGTTTCTATAGACCCACTTAGTGCCTATAATTGTATGATCTTTAGGGGCTGGGACAAGATTCCATACCTTGTTTCTCTCAAACTCATTTAATTCCTCTTGCATTGCTTCAATCCAATCTTCATTCTCTAAGGCTTCTTCACTCTTCTTTGGTTCCATTTAAGATAGGAACCCAAAGTAAGCAGCATAGTTTGATGTTGCCTTTGATCTGGTGGTCACTCTTTCTTAAATGTTACCAATCACTTCATCTTGAGGATGAACTCTGAGGAACTTAAAGGTTGTAGTGGGAGATTGTGGTTCAGGACATGAGTGATATTGAGGACTCTGAGGTGAACCTACATCCTCAGTCTCAATTGCAGCATTGTCATTAAACTGTTGACCACTAAGATCTTCAGTCTGAGTTGTATCCTCTCCAAAAGGATTAAAGAACTCGTCTTCCTTCTCCGCTTGAGAATATTTTGGAGATTGTGATGATCTCTTAGATGTACACACATCATCATCACTGTCATCATCTATGACATACATAGGATTTAACCTTTTGGTTTCCTCAGGCTTTTCAAGCTCACTCAGACTGACTGAATCAGCTTGAACTTTGTCAGCTTGATCAATACTATCTTCATCAAAGGAGACATGAATTGATTCTTCTATTTCCTTTCTCCTTGAGTTATATACTCTGTAAGATTGGAGATTGAGAAGTAACCAACAAAAATTCTAGGATCAGCTTTAGGTTCCAACTTATGGAGCTGATCTAAGTTGATTCAGCACATAGCATTTTGAACCAAAGACGTGGAAGTAACCTATATTGGGCTTTATTGATTTATACATTTCATATGCAGTTTTGCTATGTCTTTTGACTATGATTGATCTATTTTGGGTGTAACATGATGTACCAACAACTTCATCCTAAAAATAGAGTTTCAATCCTGCCTCACACAGCATTGTTCTAGCAGCCTCAATTAAGGTTCTATTTCTCCTTTCAACAACTCCATTTTGTTGAGGAGTTCTTACTGATGAGAAATTTTGTATTATTCCTTTTTGTTCACAAATGCCTTCTAGGGTTGAGTTTCTAAACTCAGTCTCATGATCACTTCTTAGTTGTTTAACAGACATACCTTTTTGCAACTCTTCGTGTGTGATAAAAATTATTATCTCCAGGGCAGCTTCACTTTTGGCTTTAAGGAATGTTACCCAGGTGAATCTAGAGAACTCATCAACTATCACCAGGGTGTACTTCTTGCCACTTAGGCTTGGAGTACTTTGGGTCCAAACATATCCATGTTATATGCAATGGGTCTGTTATTGAAAAGTTTTGCTTTGACTTAAATGAACCTTTATGATGTTTCCCTTGTTCACAAACTGAGCACAATTTGTCTTTGACAAATGTGATCTTTGGCAATCCAGAAACTAACTCTTTATTGGATAACATATTTATATATTTGAAATTCAAATGTGACAACCTTTTATGCCACAGCCAACTCAGCTTAGGAATAGATTGAGAATATAAGCAGGTTTCAGTATAAGGATCTACAGATTTAAGATCAAGTAGATACATATCTCTTTCTCTTTTTGCTATTAGCACTGGCTTATCCTTTGCATTGTAGATTGTTCCTGCTTTATTCCTAAAAGTAACAACATTGTCTTTATCACACAATTGACTGATACTTATCAGATTGTGTTTAAGACCTTTAACATATGCAACCTTCTGGAAAGTAACCTTGCAAGCATGCATCTTCCCATATCCTTTAGTTCTTCCATGGAAATTATCACCAAATGTTACTTTAGTACTTTCATCTTCCTGGAATTCACTTCGAAGTCCTTTCCACCCTGTCATGTGCCTTGAGCATCCACTTTCCAAGTACCATTTACTTGAACCTTGCACATGAAAAACTAAACATATTAGTTTTGTTTAGGAACCCCCTCTAAAATGGGTTCAGATTGAGCACTTAGCTGATTCATCTTGTGGAGCTGACTGGTCAGCTTGAGCAGGTGTTGAGTCCTACAGAGGCTGATCAGCTTGTTCCTTTTCAGGCGTTAGAATTTCACTATCACACTCTTTGGCCTCATGTCCTCTACCTCAACATTTGCAACACTTTCTTCTACTGGTAACTACAAGGGGGTTGGTTATCCAATAATCCTTTTGAAAATTTGCTCTCAGTTTTAGGATTATAGGTTGTGGATGTTTTTTCAACTTTCTTTGCAAGTTGATTCACCTGATGTTCATTGACTTTGGACTTACCTTTGTCATATCTAAGCTTATTATCCTTTTGATGAGAAGTTTAACCAACAAACTTCTTTTCATCTCTTTTATGTTGGATTATGTGCAGAGATAATTAATAGGCATATTGTATCCAATGTTATAAGAGACTAAAGGGTCACACTGCTACACACCCAAATCGGAACAGTTGGATTACACCATAAATCTGTGTGGAAATAATTAATCAGGTAGATTAATTATTAAAAAGAAAAACGAATAATTAATCAGTAGAATTAATTATTGAAAAGAGAGTTATAAATAATTAATCAGTTTGTATTAATTATTAAAAGGAATAAATAATAAATAGTTATTTATTATTTAAAAGAAATTAAATATTAAGTTTTAATATTTAACTGACCAGTTAATTAATAGTTAATTAATTAACTAGTAAAGTCCAGGGGGGCAAAGTGAGAAGAGATGAAAGTTTAATTAAAAACCAGTGGGCTTTTAATTAAACGGGCTTAGGTCCATCTAATCCTTATATATATCCTTAAGCCTTAAGGATTATGACATAAGATAACAAGGATTAGAAAGTTTAACCTACCCACCATCTCTCTCCCTCTCTCTTCTCGTCGAACTCACTCTCTCTCGGTCTCTCTTTCTTCTTCGAAGTCGAAGAAACAAACACCCAAGGTGTTTGCGGTTTTGGTGATCGACGCAAGAGTACACACACACATTCTCGGTTTTTCGAGAATCATTGGTTGGTGATCCAGGAGCGGTCTAGCAGCCAGTTCCAAAGGAGGTGCAGTAGTGGTGGACTTATGTTGGTCCGTTGGTGAGAATAACAACAAGCAACAGGTGTGTAGAAGGGGGGTTGAATACACTTTCTGCGGAAGTTGAACAAATCAAATAAAAGTGTTACACACAGTAAATCAAACCACAACTAATCGAATGCTTTTATTAATATGAAGATGATTACAATGCTTTGAATAAGAAGATGATCACAGTAATTATCAAGTAAGCAACTCTTGATATATAATCACCTAATATAAATCTCTCAATCTCTCAAACTTAGCTATCTATAATCAACTTATGATTATAGATACTGACGACTCTCTAAACAAGACTTTTCACAGATTGAATCAACTAATGATTACTTACCAATATCACAACTGATGTGACAATTCGAACACATGAATGATCTGGCAATGTGTGAGTTTCTTGATCACGTTGAACTTACAAACAATGATTCAAGAATCATAACACATACGGTGAGGTGAAATTTTTGGCTCTGTAATTTGTATCAGAATCGTACCTCTAAACTTACCAGGAGATAATTATTTATAATCCTGTTGCTACGGTTCCTAACAAATTGGACTAATCCTAATTTGCTAACTAACTATCGGATAACTCGGAATCTTGAATCTTGAATCTTCTTATCTTGATTCTTCAATCTTCAATCTTGATTCTGGAGTCTTCTTATCCGCGCCGTAGATATAGAGAGTTAAAACAGAATTTAAAACACATTTAAATTCTTTCAAACTGACTTCTTTAGTCAGGTTGAGTTACTCAGCTTGAAAATCATCAAGCTGAGTTCTTCGAGAACACACTCTAAAACAAACATGGACAAACATGTATAAGTATTAACTCATCCTTAGAAGTCTAAAGAATTAACTAAAACATATTTAGTAACTCCATTGAGCTGACTCAGTCTTTACGCTGAGTCACTCAGCATGAAACTCATCAAGCTGAAACTCAATATGTATATCTTAGTTTATGCACACAGCTTATCAAACATATTGATAATCTTACTAATATATAGTCTAAGTTGATCAAACATATGTACAGCTTACATTCAGCTTATACTCAGTCTGAATCACTATAAGTGTTCAGTCTGACTAAGCTTCATAATTCTATTAAAGTTATGCGTAGAACACATCTTACAAAATTCACTTTGTCTCACCAAATCTTAACTGATGAGATCATTTTCCTAACAACTTATTTAGCAATCCCAAGTTTGATCAGGTATATATTTTGTAACCTATTCTGTGGATTGTATGTTAGAAACTATGTTTGATCATTAGTATTAAGATCCTAACCCTTTTGGGGTTTAGAGGGTTGTGTTCAATCTAGTTCCGCTTTTAGGATTGAACCAGTAGAATCAAACCCAGGTTTGACCAGTTTGTGTCATTAGGTGGTTTGGTCAGGTTCAAAAACCGTTCAGTGGTATCAGAGCCTCGGCTCTATGATCCATAGTTTCTAGTTTTACCTGTTTTTAGGATTAAGGTTTTGTTTTTAATTCTCTACTTATTCTTTGAGTTTTTCAAAAATCAAGTAGGTAACAAAACAGTTTGTTTTGTTATCAGGTTTATCCTATTAATCAGGAAATTCAAACAGTTAGTTTGAATGGTTAAAAGGATTATGATTTTTTGAATAAGAAAAAGTTTTGAATTAAGTTTAAATTAAATAGTTTGTTTAAGTTGGTAAAAACCTAGTTAATCCAGTCAATTGATTTGTTTTGATAATGTGATCTTCTTTATCTTGTTCTTCTCCATTTTTTTTTCGAAAACCATAGGGATAAAAACTAGTTTTCTGTTTTTATCCAGTTGATAAAAGGTTTGATTTTAACCAGTTAAGTTTAAACCAGGTTTGTGTTTAAATGGTTAAAAGGGATAAACTTTTTATCTAAAACTAGATCTTAATCAAGTTTTGAACTTTTTGTTTGAAAAGGTTAAGATCAAATTTTAGGATAATTAGTTATTAATAAAACAAGTTTTGTTAATATTAATAATTAATAGTTTTTTGTTTTTGAATTAAATCCAGTTTTAATCAGTATATTAAAACAGTTAGTTTTAATAGGTCAAAAAGGATTTAAAATTTTTATTAATCGGAAAACGAGAACCGAGATCATCACCGTGTCGGGTGGTGGTCATTAGCGGCGCTAAGGCCAGATGGGCCTCGCGGCGGTCGTTAGCGGCGCTAAGGGTCAAAGGGTTTTCGGCCCAAGACAATTCGAGGCCCAAGGAGGTTCACGGCCCAAGTGGCTTTGCCCCAAGCTGGGTTCTCGGCCCAAGGAGGATCTTGGTCAAATGGGTTCTCGGCCCAAGTGGGTTTCGGCCCAGTGGGTTACTTGGGTTGATAAGAGATGTTGGCCCAAATAGTTTTTCCGGATTAATACAAAAGGATTATTAATTTTAAGTTATAAAATTAATAAGGTGTTATATAAACTAGTGTTATATAGTTAAAATATATATTTTAGACTTTTATTTATTATGACAAGTTTAGTCATTATTTTTTTTTTGAATAAATTCTAAAAGGATAAAGTTTATATAATATTAAGGAGAGACAAATAAGATAGTATTTAATTGACCAAAAGTTGTCGGTTTTGAGTTTTTGGAAAACTAGTAAAAGCCCGACATGGGATTTCATTCAAGTTTTCGAATGAAGTCAAGTTTCTCAAAGTTTTGTTGAAAACTATTCTGGTCAAATAATATTTAATTAGAAGATCATAATTCTCATTTTTGGTTAATAGGTATTAATCAAAAGGGTAAATGAGAATGTTTGAACAAATCAGGTTTTGTGCTTAACAGCACAGTTTATTGTTTATTTATTATAACTGCATGGTTGTCTTTTATATATAGCGTTTATATATAATTGTGTGGTTGTGATACATATAGCTATAGTTTTGCCGACTTAGGACTCGTTTCCTTTTTCCTTCTTTTTTTCTTTTGGTTTTGGGAAGGCCTGCGTGCCAATTACAGTCCATTTCTTACTTGTAATATTGTACTGGTTAGGGGAGGCCTGCGTGCCACTTACAACCCCATTCAATATTGTATTTGTAATAGATTAGTAATAGTTTAATCCCTCAATCAAGATAGACTCGAAGAAGGTGATGAAGTAGGTGGTGTTCTTTACGCGAAGCACGGACACTTCGGGAGGTGTCAAGGCTAGTGGGAGCAGCATATCAAGAAGGCGAATCCAAGTCATTTTGTCCTTAGGTTTGACCTTAGGATTAGTTGGCAAAACTATAGGTTTCATATGCTCTTTATTATTTGCGTGGTTGTGATTTTATTTACTGTTTTTTCATATTTGCATATGATATGTGTGATGGTAAATAAAAAGAGATTTAATAACAGGTTGTTATTAAACAGTGAAAAACCACATTTAATGACAAACTAGAATACGACTACAGGTTTCTAGTCGTGTTAGTTAAATTTTTGATAAATTTAAAGTTTTTTCAAGGTTATAAGTTTGGAACTTATAAAGGTTGTTTTGTGCACCTAGTTTAGGTACACATATAAATTGTATTTTTAAAACAGTTAGTTTTAAAATGGTTTTTCAAAAACTGGAAAATTAAGTTTTAACTTAATTATAAAACCCAAGAAAATCTTAGATCAGTGTGCTACCCACCTAATGGTACACCCTTGCTGTTAAACGGTACTAGGGTGACGGAAGTGCCCAAACCTTGGGCATCCGGGTTCAAACCATTGCGGGAAGGGGCGTGAAAGATTATGCGATAATCGGGAGTCCCGGCCATAATTCATGCTGTCTTAGGTGGTGCGATCTATTTTGGTGATAATCGGGAGTCCCGGCCCAAAAAGCACTAGAGTAGAGTTAAACATACTAGAGTAGGTTTAAGTGCTCTACGAGGTTCTAGGAGTCGTATCAGTTAGGTACGATTGGTACAGGGTGTTACCTACCAGAAATAGCATGACTTGGCGGGAAATGCCCAAACTTTGCGTCAAGTATGTGAAATATGGATCCTAGGTCTAATATATATTATTTATGGGTTTGATGATATATGATTAGAAAGTTTATCTGCAATTACTAATTAAACCAAGGTTTTAATTTGTAGATGGCAACCAACGTTACTAGTACTAACAACCTCTCTCTCCGCTCCATCCTTGAGAAGCACAAGCTTGCCGGTCCTAACTTTCTCACGTAGGAGAGAAATCTCCGGATCGTGCTTAGGCACGAGAGAAAGTGGCATGTCCTAGAACAACCTCTAGGAAACCCTCCTGCTAGTAACGCTACGGCAGACGTCAGGGAGGCTTTTTAGAAGCGCTCCAATGACGCCCTAGATGTCAGCTTCCTCATGCTTGCAACTATGAGTCCAGAGTTGCAGTCGAGCATGATGGAGACTCCTGCCTATGACATGATCCACCAGCTGAGGGACATGTTCTAGGAGCAAGCTCGCACAGAGCATTATGATGCCACCAAGGCATTTAACTCGTGCAAGATGGCTAAGGGGACCTCGGTCAGTAACCACGTCATGAAAATGAAAGGTTACATGGATCCCCTAGAGAGACTTGGGCACCCATTACCGTTGCAGCTAGCAACGGATACGATACTCAACTCGTTGTCAGATTAAGCCTTTTATAGTCAACTACAACATGAACAACATGGTGAAATCCGTGGCTGAGTTGCACTCTATGCTCAAGACAGCTGAGCAGAGTATCGGGACCAAGTCCAAGGACATTCTCATGGTAGGACATGGCAGACATAAGAAGAGGAGGGGGCGCAACGGAAAGGGAAAGGGCAAGGCCCAGCCCAGCCAGAATGCACCCAGGGCTAATAACGACAACAAGGGCAAGAAGCCGAAGCCGAACAAAGCAAGAACCGAGAATCGGTGCTTCAAGTGCTGTGAGGTCGGGCACTAGAAAAGAGATTGCCCGAAGGGTCACGAGGCAGGTGGCAAGGCTGGCCCCTCAGGTATCGTGTGAATAAATTTTTTTACACTTTCCACTTGTAAATGTTTTTACGAGTATTCTAATGTCTTGCAATCGTTTATTGCAGGAGGAGATGGAAAGTGATGCGGCCTAGCATAAAGAGATCCTACATGCAGGCTGCGGATATTATAATATTTATATTTCCTAGTTTTTAAACTCTTTTAAGTTTATATGAACATTTTTATCTTGGTTGTTTTTGGAAAATTTTTGGATTGGTTTTATGGAAATTTAATTATTCAGTTCGTATCCGTGCACGTAATTTTATGAATCAGGATTAGTCAAGTTGCGACCAAAACAATACCAATAAGTCAAGTCTCGACTTGATTGGTGATTCATAGTAATCTTATGCTATGATTTGTTGTAGTTACATAAATGCTTGTTCCACTATTCAAATGCTTAAATAAACAAGTGTTGTTTTAAAATTAGATAGTTTTTCTAATTTTAACAAGTGTTTTTGGAAAGGTGAAAGTTCAAAGTCTTGAACAAAAGTGAAATAATAGTTATTATTTCTAAGTGAAATTAGTTTTTGATAAAACATTTAAGAAAGTATAAAAGTGATTATGGTAGCTACTATAATCGAGGGATTTTTATACTGAATGTTTTTTAATGGAAAGAAATTTAAAATGTCTTCACAAGTGTTTTTGCACTCATGGCAAGTTTAATTAAACCACTTTCTGTAATTAGAAAGATGGATATATGGACATCCAAGTTCTCGGTTTCATAATAACAAATTTCTTACAAAAACTAAGTTTTAAAACATGTGTTTGGAACAAAAGTTTTGGGCATTGTAGTCAAGGATTGACTAAAGCCTAAAAGGATGTTTTAAAGTAAAACACTTTTCCATAAAAGATAGTGGGAGCATCTGACTAATGTATTTATCAGAGTTAATAGTTTTTAACCAGTGTGATAAATACAAGTTTAAACTTTTAGAGTGTATAATTATCGGATGATTTTAGAAGTTATCTAAAATAGTAAGTTCTTGAGAAAGAATCAATCCGAGGAATGCATGACTTATTGAGAGGTACTCAATAAAAACATCATTGCAAGATTTTGAGTCAAGTTATGACTTAAATAAAAATTATACTCATTAAGTTCAGTAAGTCAGCTTAATTAAATATTGTTGGCTGTTTAAAGTTGGAAATGATGAAATAGGATGTTTTTAACATTCTTAGTAGTAATGTTAGATTAGTGTTGGCATACACAGTGAATCTAATTTCAAGTTTCTTGCAAGTAGGTGCAAGAAGGTTTATCATTTCAAAAGGATAATAAAATCCAGTATATCTACAAATGTAATTAAAGTTTTAATTACAAGGAAGTTATTTTGTAAAGTCAGAAACTTTTGAGTTATTTCCAGTTTCTCCAAGTTTAAGGAATTTTATAAAATAAGTAAGTCTAGAATTGTTCTTAGGTTGCAATAACGAGTTCTTGCAAAAACCAAGAAGGACTACTTCAGGGTTGAGTTTTAGGTTTATAATTATATTATTTTTCCGTTGTAATCTGTGATAAGGTACAATGCAAAATAATAAGTAATTCATATATACACCATGAATCGAGTCAATGAAATGGTAGAAATTATGCACCTTTATTCCAGGGTGGAATATGGAAGGGTGTATAAATTAGTTTCATTATTCTTCACAATTTTGTATGTTTTGGTTCATCCAGGAATAAACTAGGTTTGTTCAAAACATCATCCGTGACTACTTATCGTGGTGGGAACTATGATAGCGCTATAAAATCATCGTAATTTTGGGATAGATTCGAAAGTATATCGAATATAGCTGCAAAAGATTTTTGCGGACCAAAATTGACGGATATTCATTAGGGTTACAAATATTGGATTGACCCACTGTGAAAAATACTTCGTGGATTCGTGTCAAAAGTATTTATCACATAGGTTATCCTTAAGCCTGAGGTATTTGGTTTGGGATGCGGTAACTGTTGTCTTCTTAGGTCGTTTTAACGCTACGCCGTAACAGGGTGGTCATAAGGAGCGTGTCTAGATTCAGTGGGAGCCGTATTTCCAAATGCAAATATGCAAGATAGTAATTGCAACTTATTTTTAGAAGAGATATTTCCGGGCCCCTTGACTGATTAGAGAAACTGGTAAGTGCACGGCCGTGCCCAAACGAACTGATATGTTCTTTGTCGTTTATCACGCAGTTTTGAAATCAAGTATGTCATGAACCAATTTTTGAGTCTCTGAGTTGACTTTCACCATGCTCATGCTTAAAATTGAAATATCGCGCTGCAAGGGACAAACCTATATATATGCAAGTATGTATATATAAAAACGTACCCATTCATGAATAAACATGTCAGTTCGTTTATAAACAGTTAGTTTATAACTGGTTACTTCTAAGCAGGTTGCTTATAAAATTTTATCACAATTTACTTTGGGGTATAAGAGTTCTTATAACCTGGTTACCCTAAGTGTCTGGGTAGGGACCTCCTAAGGCTAACAATGTGTAGTAACTATTACTTATCTTGCACAAGTGGAAGTCTGTTGGATTATGTGCAGAGATAATTAATAGGCATATTGTATCCAATGTTATAAGAGACTAAAGGGTCACACTGCCACACACCCAAATCGGAACAGTTGGATTACACCGTAAAACTGTGTGGAAATAATTAATCAGTTAGATTAATTATTAAAGAGAAAAATGAATAATTAATCAGTAGAATTAATTATTGAAAAGAGAGATATAAATAATTAATCAGTTTGTATTAATTATTAAAAGGAATAAATAATACAATAGTTATTTATTATTTAAAGGAAATTAAATATTAAGTTTTAATATTTAACGGACCAGTTAATTAATAGTTAATTAATTAACTAGTAAAGTCCAGGGGGTCAAAGTGAGAAGAGATGAAAGTTTAATTAAAAACTAGGGAGCTTTTAACTAAACGGGCTTAGGTCCATCTAATCCTTATATATATCCTTAAGCCTTAAGGATTAAGACATAAGATAACAAGGATTTGAAAGTTTAACCTATCCACCATCTCTCTCCCTCTCTCCTATCGTCGAACTCACTCTCTCTCGGTCTCTCTTTCTTCGTCGAAGTCGAAGGAACAAACACCCAAGGTGTTTGAGGTTTTGGTGATCGACGTAAGAGTACACACACACATTCTCGGTTTTTCGAGAATCATTGGTTGGTGATCCAGGAGCGGTCTAGCAGCCAGTTCCAAAGGAGGTGCAGTAGTGGTGGACTTATTTAGCAATCCCAAGTTTGATCAGGTATATATTTTGTAACCTATTATGTGGATTGTATGTTAGAAACTATGTTTGATCATTAGTATTAAGATCCTAACCCTTTTTGGGTTTAGAGGGTTGTGTTCAATCCAGTTCAGCTTTTAGGATTGAACCAGTAGAATCAAACCCAGGTTTGACCAGTTTGTGTCATTGGGTGGTTTGGTCAGGTTCAAAAACCCTTCATTTTATTGACTTTGGACTTACCTTTGTCATGTTCTCTGGACTTACCAGTTTCAACAACTTTAGACTTACCATTATTGTTGTGATATGACCTATGACTTACAGTTGTCTTCCTATTCTTGAAAATTCTCTCTGAACTAGACAGAGAATGCTGTCTTTTGAAAGGGTTTGGATTTAACCTTTCAATAACAGGTTTTCTTTGAATAGGCTGAGTGCCCAATCTATCATGCACAGACTTACTATCATGTCCTGAAGTTAAACACTCATATCCATGATTCTTTTTTTTTTAAACTTATTGTATTTTAGACCTTGATCATGTTTCTTTTCTGAGGCTGACTTCTGAGAATTAATCAGTTGTCTATCTTCCTCAGAATCTGTACTTGCTATCTCATCATCATCAACTGCATAAGGTGCGGATTGATAGTCACCTCCAAGTACAGCTTTCATCTGTTTAGGAATCTGCTGGTTGATGCACTTTTTAGCAAGCTTTGATGAGTTACACCAAGATTCAGTAACCTTTTGAAGTTGGTCAGCCTTATCCTTAGCTTCCTGAATTTCTTGACATAGAAGTTTGTTAATGTGTCTTTGACATTCAAGATCACATTGTGCTTTCTTTTCAGTAGTAATGAGACTTTGATTTTCCTTAATCTCATCTTTACCCTTAGCTATTTCAGCTTTGAGGTCAGCTTGAGTCTGAAGATAGGTCTTAAAGTCATTTAACAGATAATCAAACGTAAGACCTTTTTCTTCATCGATATAAGAGTTGAAATTACTAACCTTGTACATGGAGGAAGGATCCCAATCGCTTAGTTTACTATTTTCCTCAGCTTCTTTCATGTCAGCTTCAAAAGTTAATTCAGACAGACCATAATCAACTTCATCTATTTCAAACTCTTCATATTCTTGAGCCATCAGACACTTGTCATCATCATCTAAGGTAGATGATTTTGTATCCCAAGTTTCAGCATAAAGTCCTTTAGCATTGGATTTTTCTTCAGGCTTTCCTTTCTTGAGCTGAGTATATTTCTTCTTGTACTTATCAGCTCTGTAAGCATTTTTGTCAGCTACTGAAGTTGTTTCACCCTTCTTTACTCTACACTCAGCAGCAATGTGTCCCTTCTTCTAACAGTTGAAGCACACATCCTTCTTGGGGTCAAAAGAACTCTTTCCTTTGCCTCTGTCAGATCTTACTATTCCCCTTTGTGCTCTTCTCAATCTTCTGGAAAGCATAGCCATTTGTTCAGTGATAGTCTGAACATCATCGGTATCACTTGAGTCTGAGTCTCAGTGGTCAGGTTGAGAATCCGACTCAGTCTCAGATTCAACTATGAAGGCTTTTGAACTCTTTTTCTTCTTCTCTGCAATTAATGCAATTTCATTTTTCTCAATAGAGTCCTTCATCTGTTGTTGAGAAGATTTCTTGTGTTCTGTGATATGTTCATGATTAAGCAAGAACCCATATATGGACTGTAGGTTGTACATATGTAATATACCTCCAGCCCTTAGTGCTATGGTTACTTCATTGAATTTCTCTAGTAACACATCCAGAAATTTCAGCACTAGGTCAGCTTCATCCTTTTTAATGCATATACTTAGCAGGTCATTAACCAAGCAGTGAAACCTTATAAACACATCAGATAGGGTTTCATTCTTCTTAGAAAAAAAGTTTTCATAAGATCTGTTAAGATGATTCTTCTTATGCTGCTTGACCAGATCTGTACCCTCATATGTGATACTTAGAGTATCCCATATTTCTTTTGCAGATTGACACCCAGTCACAGTATGCAAAATCTCATTGGTCAGGGCATTTTCCAGAACACTTTTTGCTTTGTCATCAAGAGAATGTAACTTCTAATCCTCTTCAGTCCAAGATGACAAAGGTTTCTTGACTTCCTTTTCAGTCTTGTCAGGAGACTTATCACTGACAACAACAGGAATCTTGGGAATAATTGGTCCACGGGTTATGACATCATACATTCTGGTGTCAATGGACTTAAGGAAAAGCATGGCTCTGAATTTCCACATAAGATAATCAGATCCATCAAATATGGGACATCCTTTAGCTGTCATCTGAGGAAATTTGATGAATTGTTGCTTGTCGACATCTTACTTTATCTCAGGATCTTGATATCTTCAACTTATGAAAGATTTCAGACTACTCTGATACCAGTTGTTGGTCCCTTGGTGAGATAAACAACAAGCAAGTATTGTGTAGAAGGGGGGTTGAATACACTTTCTGCGGAAAATTGAACAAATCAATAAAAAGTGTTACACACATCAACTTGAATAAAATTGAATGATTTCATTAATAAGAAGATGATTACAATAACTTATCAAGTATGAAACACTTGATATATAAACACCGAATACAATTCAAATCTCTCAATCTCTCAAACTAATTGATCAAACTTGCTATCTATAATCAAATAATGATTATAAACACCACATGATTCTCTAAACAGGATTTATCACAGATTGAATACTTACCAACTTCACATCGAACGTGAAGATCGAACACACGAACTCTTGTTGGCAATCTGTGAAGATCGAACACACGAACACACGAACTCTTGTTACCAACTTACAATCAATGTATCAAGTATAGCGAGGTTGTATGAGGTATTTACCTCTCTCTTGATTAAGAGAATTTATAACTCTATTCTACATATCCCAACAAACTAGAACTTATCCTAATCTGTTATCTAACTAACGGATAATCCGGACATCTTGAATCTTGAATCTTCAATCTTCAATCTTCAATCTTGATTCTGGTATATTCTTATCCGCACCGTAGATAGAGAATAATATAATTTAAAACATATTTAAATTCTATTAATCTGACTTCTTTCTTCAGGCTGTGTTACTCAGCTTGAAACTCATCAAGCTGAGTTCATCGAGAACTAACTCGATATTAAACATGTACTAACATAAGGACTAACTTGTAACATCCTGAAAATGGGCCTAGTAGTACCTAGTTGTACTTCTTGCTCAAGGGGTTGTACCTTGACTTTAAATAAGTATTCAAATAGTTGTTTTATGTTTTAGTTAGTCAAAGTGGATATATGAGGTGTTATGTAAAAGTTAGAGTTAATGAACAAAAGTGATAGAATATTAAATGGTTTCGTGTAATGAATCCATAGATATCCTCGCTAGTTGAAACAGGTGAGTGAGGCTTGTGTTGTAAGTTAAAAAGGGGAACAAAATACCCGGGGTTTTATTTAATAACCCCAAAGTCGGTTCTTTGTTTCTTCTGATCCCTTGTTGAAGCAATA
This sequence comes from Pulicaria dysenterica, assembly GCA_947179395.2. Taxonomy (NCBI): domain Eukaryota; kingdom Viridiplantae; phylum Streptophyta; class Magnoliopsida; order Asterales; family Asteraceae; genus Pulicaria; species Pulicaria dysenterica. The sequence goes on from OX359294.1 coordinate 40,538,883, forward strand.
CACACACACCAACACACATACTTGCATACGAAATACACACACACATAGCTATCTTGGTGAGTTTGAAGATTCAATCAAGGAACAAGTGTTTTCAAGTGATTTCAGAAGTAAATACAAGTCCAAATTTGTTCTTCATCTTCTTTGTAAGTAATTTCTAGTAAGAACCATAGTTTTGAGTTCATGAGCAAGAAACACCATTTTGATGGTGTTTGATATGTTCTTGTGTTGTTTAATTGTGTCTAATGTGTTTCTAAGTGTCTAAAGAGGTTAGATAACATGTACAAACGGTTGAATGTGATTTTAATCGAGCCTTTGGTGTCAAAATCGCGTATTACAGCTGCTGTAGTGAAACAAGGACGAAGGGTTCTGTATCGTGAGGTCACGCGATTGCATGGGGACTGCATGCGACTGCATGGGGTGTGTAAATCCCTTGCGATCACAAGGCAGGGTTCTTGCGACCGTAAGGGGGGTGTTTGTGAATTCCGCGTCGCGTAAACTTAGGATGACGCGTCGCGTAAATGTTGCGATCGGATGGTAGGTCTATGCGACCGCATGGGTCTGTTTTGGTTGTGTTACCGCTTACGAGCGAAGGAAATAAGGTTTGCGACCGTAAGTATGTAACTTGCGAGCGTAACCAACCCTAGAATCATGTTTGCGATCAAAAAGAGATGTCCCTTGCGATCGGAAGCATGAGTTGGGAAAGAAGGAAACTTGTGAGCGTACCAGTCATGTGTGTGTTGTATTAGGTGTTCGTTAGGAAACGGAAACGGTTGATCGTGGTGTCGGCTTCTTGTGAGCTTAAGGTGAGTACCGGTTTCCCATGAGGCTCAGTAAGTAGTGCTAACCCCTGTGTCTTTTTAATGTGTAATTGGTGCTCCCACATGTGCGTGCGTAAGGTATGTTATAACGTGATATGCCATGCTACAGTGTTATATTGTCAGTGACTAAAAGTATGTAACGTGAATCTTGTGGTAAGTGTATGTTGTCATTAAGTTATACTCGCCTGTTCTGTTCACTGGTATGAACAGTATTTGCGGTGATTATATGCGCGCATGATATTGGATCCTGATTGGATCACTTATTGTTTGTGTATTTATGTCCGGACACTCGGGAAACTGCTTATAGTTTCCAACTCGGTTGAGGTCAGCTGGCTATATTGCGGCTGGATCCCTTGAGGGCCTAGATGGCTGGTTATTCGGGATCAACGGTGACTCGGTGGGTCACGCTGGGTCATAGGTTCTGCAGGACCGCCGTTCCTTGACAAACAATGGGGTCTTGGTTTGTAACTAAGGCCTAATTGAGCCCAGGTGGCTCCGCAACGTGCTCAGGGGGTTGCTCTTTGCTTCCCCACCAGCATGGATTGGTGTTGCTGATTTCTCTATTGGATTTGTTGAGCGGGATTTGCAACCCCGCGAGATATGACTCCCTCTGATATGTTGGCACTCCACGATGTGATAGGATAGCCTTGTGTGCTTTTCCTATGTTGTGATAGCATGCTTATTGATACTTATGTGCAACCTGTACTCACTAGCTAGTGTAGCTAACCGGTTCATGTTTTACCCTTTTACAGGTAAAGATTTAGGCAGCCTGGTGAGGCGGGTCCTTATTGGTACTTATAGTTGCTTTCCGGGAACACTAACTTGTTATACTTTATATCTTGTGATCCGATGGTCGGTTAGTACGGTAATACCAGTTTGTTTTGTTACTTGGGTTTTCATGTTTATAATCGCCAAGTTGGATAATAACATTTTATATATTTATAATTAGTGTTTAGTTTATGCTGCACGTCTTGATAAGTATACTTAAAAGTTTTAAATTTTTACTTATTTTAAGCTCGTGAAACCCGGTGTTACAATTAGGTATCAGAGCCTAAGTTTGAGGGAATTGGATACTCGGAAGAGTATTCGATCTCAAACTCGGGCCCGACCATCGTTAAGTGTTCCTTTTGGGGTATTTGGGGCTGAGTGTGAGTGTTATGTGATTGTGATATATTATAGACTAACGTCTCATGATACCATATGTTTGATAAGTGATGTGTTAAGTGTGGTTCTCGTGTGTATAGTGAGTAAGTGAGAATGTCAGAGAAGCGAGTTGATAGTGAGAAAGCTAGTAAGCAAGTGGAGGACGAGGAATCTCGTACTCATGTTGAAACATATCCTCTGCGTGATACTCAAGGCCCGAGGCCGACTCCAGAGTTGCAGGCGTATGTTCTGCACCTTGAGGAAGAACTCCGAGTGACGAGAGAGATGTTGTTAGAATCCGTCAAGAGTGAAAATCCGGAGCACTGTTCCAACAAGAAGTTCCTTTCTTGTGGACTAAAAGAGTTCGAGGGTACTGAAGATCCTTCGAATACCATACGATGGCTTCGGGAGACGGATCAAGCTTTCGAGTCTTGTGATTGTGAACTGGAACACCGTGTCAAGTATGTGGTACGCTTATTGAAGGGTGATGTCTTGATTGGTGGGACACAGTGAGGGATTCAGTGAAAAGAGAAGTGGTTGTTGCGATGGTGTGGGAGTAGTTTTCTGAGTGTATGGCAAAGAAATACTGCACCGACTACGATTTAGAAAAGATGGAACGGGAGTTCAATGATCTCCATAAAGGAGATAAGCCAGTGGAAGATTTGATCCACGCTATTACTGATAGGGTGAGATTTATTCCTCACCTAGTAGCAGATGAGAGTGCGAAGGTTCGCAAGTTTGTGGGAATGTTGCCCGTAGAGTATAGAGCGTGTGTTAGAGTTGTGTCTAGTTTGAATCGGGCTTTTGAAATAGCTCGACAAATTGAGGGAGATCGTCTTCAGTGTAAGGGAGACAAGACAGTTAGGGGTCAGAAGAGGAAGTTGTGGAAATCCTCTAAATCTGGTCATGTGAAAGAGCAACCTTGTGTAAGCGGAAAGTCGAGATCGTGTAAGAAGCCAGTGTTTGATGGTTTCTAGCGTTCTCAGTGTCGTGCATATCACACTGATTCTTGCTTTAAAGCTACTACCAGGTGTTCGAGGTGCGGACAAATTAGTTACACAACCGCGGAATGCGAGTTCAATGGAAAAATATGTGTTTTCGATGCCATAAGTTGGGGCACCGAAATTAGTGATTGCCCTATGAGATAGAATGCAGAAACTGGAGGATTAGTGTCAGGGCAAAAGAAAGAGGGCTATTCCCGTGCAAAAAGGGGTGAGAGTTATAGACGGTGACAAGTGGAGCTAAAGAGAAGAAATGTGTAGTTTTGGTTATTTTGTGTTTTGTAGATTTTGGTGAACTGTAAGTGTTTGTACGGGTGTTGACTAAACTCGTTTAAGAGTGTAAGTTGTTGATGTTCAAATAGTTGTAATTGTGATTAGTGTTTTGCGAGTTGTTGTTGGCTGTAGTGAGGCTGTTTCTTGCTTTTGTTGTAATTGTGTTTCTTATGGGGTTTCTGTGTTGGATCTGGAGTGGGTTAATTCGGCAATGATATTGTCGAGGAAATCCAATTCAGTAAATGTGATAGAGGTTCTAGTGTTTCTTGAGATAAGTGTTTTAACTCGATGTAAATAGCTGAAATGCATTGTTTGTGTTGGTTAACTGTAAGAATTTGACTTGAGACAGTTAGTTAAGGATGAATGGCAATTATGTTAAATAAGCGCGAATGCGATCAGAGAAGTAAAGTGATATTGTTAATAATGTGAAAGAGTAGTGTTAGTAGTAATAAAGTGAAACTTGATTAATGTGTTAAGAAATAATGTGTTAATACGGATAGTCGAGAATGTCCGAGTGTGGATAGATTGAATTGGTGAATAGTAGAAAGATTTTAGTAATGTTTTGTGTTTGTACTAATTAAGAGTTATTTGATTGCAGTAAAATAGATAGAGACACGGATAGACAAGCTGGAAGTGAGAACCGTGAAGAGACCTTGGATTTAACTACTATAGGAGAAGTCTAAGACTATATCTCCGTTTATGGGAGTAAACGTGGGGCTGTGCCTACGCGTCACCTTCGTGAAGTAATGACAGATCAATTCGATAAGGGTTTTAAGAGAAATATGCCTTCCATTGTAGCGGGCATAAGAAATGAGGTGAAAGAAGAAATGAAGGACGAGATGAGAGACGCGGTACGAGAAGAATTTTCGTACAATGAAAGAAGAGCGAAATGAGGAAGTCCAAAAGATGAAGACTCAGGCGGCTGAGCCCGGAGGATCTAGACGTCGAGTTGCGTGTGAGATTTGTGGAAAGAGCCATGCTGGGGAGTGTAGGTACAAGGATAGAGTGTGTTATTTGTGTGGACTCCCAGGGCATTACTCGAGAGGATGTTTGGGTAACTTTTATGGTAACTGTAATCAGTATGGGCATAACTCCTCGGAGTGCCCTAACTAGTCGAAAGTGTTGTGTGTGAACTTTGAGGTATTAGTAGAGTGTTCTAGTGTAGTTAAGTGAAATGTGTGTAAATGTAGTGTGTACTTTTTGTGTGAAGTGTAATGTTGCAGTTAGTCGAAATAAATAGAGTTTTGTGTTAGTTGTTTTTCGTGTTAATTGTGGTTATGGCCTGACACAGGATGATTGTGTTAATGTGTGATCGTGTAAGTGATCGTGATTAGATTCCGAAGACGGAATCCTCTTTAAGAGGGTTAGATTTGTAACATCCTGAAAATGGGCCAAGTAGTACCTAGTTGTACTTCTTGCTAAAGGGGTTGTACCTTGACTTTAAATAACTATTCAAATAGTTGTTTTATGTTTTAGTTAGTCAAAGTGGATATATGAGGTGTTATGTAAAAGTTAGAGTTAATGTACAAAAGTGATAGAATATTAAATGGTTTCGTGTAATGAATCCATAGATATCCTCGCTAGTTGAAACAGGTGAGTGAGGCTTGTGTTGTAAGCTAAAAAGGGGAACAAAATACCCGGGGTTTTATTTAATAACCCCAAAGTCGGTTCTTTGTTTCTTCTGATCCCCTGTTGAAGCAATACACACACACCAACACACATACTTGCATACGAAATACACACACACATAGCTATCTTGGAGAGTTTGAAGATTCAAACAAGGAACAAGTGTTTTCAAGTGATTTCAGAAGTAAATACAAGTCCAAATTGTTGTTCTTCATCTTCTTTGTAAGTAATTTCTAGTAAGAACCCTAGTTTTGAGTTCATGAGCAAGAAACACCATTTTGATGGTGTTTGATGTGTTATTGTGTTGTTTAATTGTGTCTAATGTGTTTCTAAGTGTCTAAAGAGGTTATATAACATGTACAAACGGTTGAATGTGATTTTAATCGAGCCTTTGGTGTCAAAATCGCGTATTACAGCTGCTGTAGTGAAACAGGGACGAAGGGTTCTGTATCTGAGGTCATGCGATCGCATGGGGACTGCCTGCGACCGCATGGTGTGTGTAAATCCCTTGCGATCGCAAGGCAGGGTTCTTGCGACCGTAAGGGGGGTGTTTGTGAATTCCGCGTCGCGTAAACTTAGGATGACGCGTCGCGTAAATGTTGCGATCGCATGGTCGGTCTATGCGACCGCATGGGTCTGTTTTGGTTGTGTTACCGCTTACAAGCGAAGAAAATAAGGTTTGCGACCGTAAGTATGTAACTTGCGTGCGTAACCAACCCTAGATTCATGTTTTCGATCAAAAGGAGATGTCCCTTGCGATCGGAAGCATGAGTTGGGAAAGAAGGAACCTTTGCGATCACATGGGGTATCCTTGCGATCGCATGGCTGTTTTGTAAAGTCCCTTGCGACCGCAAGGATGATTCTTGCGACCGCAAGCAAGGGATTCCGCTTAACTGCTTGTATAACTGGTGTTTTACCTATGTGTGATATGTATATGTGATGACCAGTCATGTGTGTGTTGTATTAGGTGTTCGTTAGGAAACGGAAACAGTTGATCGTGGTGTCGGCTTCTTGTGAGCTTAAGGTGAGTACCGGTTTCCCATGAGGCTCAGTGAGTAGTGCTAACCCCTGTGTGTTTTTAATGTGTAATTGGTGCTCCCACATATGCGTGCGTAAGGTATGTTATAACGTGATATGCCATGCTACAGTGTTATATTGTCAGTGACTAAAAGTATGTAACGTGAATCTTGTGGTAAGTGTATGTTGTGATTAAGTTATACTCGCCTGTTTTGTTCACTGGTATGAACAGTATTTGCTGTGATTATATGCGCGCATGATATTGGATCCTGATTGGATCACTTATTGTTTGTGTATTTATGTCCGGACACTCGGGAAACTACTTATAGTTTCCAACTCGGTTGAGGTCAGCTGGCTATATTGCGGCTGGATCCCTTGAGGGCCTAGATGGCTGGTTATTTGGGATCAACGGTGACTCGGTGGTGCATGTTGGGTCGTAGGTTCTGCAGGACCGCCGTTCCTTGACAAACAGTGGGGTCTTGGTTTGTAACTAAGGCCTAATTGAGCCCAGGTGGCTCCGCAACGTGCTCAGGGGGTTGCTCTTTGCTTCCCCACCAGCTTGGATTGGTGTTGCTGATTTCTCAGTTGGATTTGTTGAGCGGGATTTGCAACCCCGCGAGATATGACTCCCTCTGATATGTTGGCACTCCACGATGTGATAGGATAGCCTTGTGTGCTTTTCCTGTGTTGTGATAGCATGCTTATTGATACTTATGTGCAACCTGTACTCACTAGCTAGTGTAGCTAACCGGTTCATGTTTTACCCTTTTAAAAGTAAAGATTTAGGCAGCCTGGTGAGGCGGGTCCTTATTGGTACTTATAGTTGCTTTCCGGGAACACTATCTTGTTATACTTTTTATCTTGTGATCCGATGGTCGGTTAGTACGGTAATACCGGTTTGTTTTGTTACTTGGCTTTTCATGTTTATAATCGCCAAGTTGGATAATAACACTTTATATTTTATAATTAGTGTTTAGTTTATGCTGCACGTCTTGATAAGTATACTTAAAAGTTTTAAATTATTACTGATTTTAAGCTCGTGAAACCCGGTGTTACATAACTCATCCTTAGAAGTCATAAGAGTTAGCTAGAACTGACTTAACAACTCTGTTGAGCTGAATATTTGATCTATACCTTAGGTAACACACACCTTATCAAACATATAGATAAACTGGCTAAGATATAGTCTAAGCTGATCAACTATAATGTTCAGCTTATACTCAGCTTATGCCAGTCTGAAACACTATACGTGCTCAGTCTGACCAAGCTTCATAATTCTGTTTAAGCTATATTTAGAACATATCTTATAAACTTAACTTTGTCTCATCAAATCTTAACTTTGTCTCTACGGCGGTGGCAATGGTGAAATGTTGTGGTCTTTTATGGTGGCTGACGCAAAATAGAGAGAGTAGAGGGTGACGGAGGTGGAGGTGGAGGTTGACGGTGGTGGAGGTTAGCAGCGTAGAGGCCGACGAAGGATGTGGCCGGAGGTGTGGAGGCCGACGCAGTACAGAGACCAAGGGCGGTGTTTGCTGTCATGTGTGTGTATATATATAGTTTAATTTTTAAAAGTATCTAAAAGAATTTAAAATCAAGAAAAATGATTAAAAAAACCAGGGGTATTTTAGTCATTTTAGTTGGGACAGGGACGACAGACGTAACAAATTGTAAACGTTAGGGACTCCTAGTGTAATAAATGAAGTACAGGACGAACGGTGCAATTTATGACAAACCACAAGGACGATCCATGTAATTTATTCTTAATTTTATAATGGTTAATGGTTATTTTTATTTTTGTATGGGTCGTTCACTATTTAATTTTATGATGGTTAAAGGTTTATAGTTATTTTTGTTTTTGTGTGGATTGCTTAATATTTAATTTTATAATGATTAATGGCTAATGTTTTTTTTGTTTCTCTACGGATTGTTCAATATTGAATTTTATGGTGATTAATGGTCATTTTTTATTTTATTCATTAAAAAAAGAAATAATGTATTATCTATTTATTTATCAATGAACATGTAGTATTGAACAAAGCAATAAAAAATACAATAATAAACAAAATTGTAAATAGTAAGTTGATTTCATTAATAAACACAGTAAACAAAAGTAAATTATAAATCCTACGTTGTGTTTAGTGTTGAACACCATATTAATAGTAAACAAAAGTAAATTCCATAAATCTGAAAAATAGTTAAATTGGAGAGAGAAAAAACTAATTAAAGGAGAGAGAGAAAAAATTAATTAAAAGGGAGAGAAAAAAAATTGTTTACTAATATACTATTTTGAATTAAATAAAAATAGTAATTATGATTAATGTGGACAATAAGCTCAAAATCAAATCATTGGCTGGAATTGCTTCTTGCACTTTTGGCAAATAAGAAGCTTTTCTCATGAACCGTAGCCTATATATATATTCATTTGAGAACCGTTGTTAATACGAGAACCGCGAGAACTAATCTTGACCGTCCAATTCCCCCTCCTTCAATTTGATTGCCCACCCATGAATTTCTCACATGCATATTGTCACATTCTACTCTCCATGCTCTCCATCCATTATATACTATATATTAGGGTTTAATTTCAAAAATTGTATCGAATTTGTCACTTTTTGCTATTGTTTATGTGGCACAAGTTTATGTGACATGGCAATGACATGGCTGATGATGTGGCACTAAAAAATAATTGAAAATGAAATTAATACTAATTTAATTTAATAATAATAATAATAATAATATAATAATAAATAGCTTTTATTTCCTGAAAGAATAGATCACGTGGCTTCATCTTCATACGTAGTGGCTTCATCTTCATACGTAGGAACAGATCAAGCAAGAACATATCTCGTGGCTTCATCGCAAAATTGAACATCACCTCTGTAAGAACAGATCTCGCAAAATCGCAAAATGGCTTCAAGTTGGGGTTGCGATTTAGGATTCACAGATCGCCATCGGAGGTCACCATTGCGTTTGAAGATGAAAGTTTAAACGTGCGATCAGAACATCCGAATTCAGATCTAAACAGATCTAGGGTTTGTTTATGCGTGATTTAAAATCTATTCACAAATCTGTTCATCGTGATTTTATTTATGTTCACATGTTCTTGAATGTTTGTTCGAGTCGGGGTTGTGATTTAGGGTTTACAGATTTCACTCAATATCTGCAGGTTACACTCGATTGAAGACGAGATTGAAGATCGAAGTAGTTGGTGAGTTGTCGTTTCTAGATCAATTTGTTGTTCTAGATTGAAGTCGAAATTGTTCCTGATTAAATCGATTTGCTTTTCATTTCCATTTGGGGTTTTCATTTAATCTTGGTTTCGTACGAGGTTTCAATCCACAGCAGGTTTGGTACTTGGTTTCATTCGAAAGCAGTTTAGGGGTTTTCATTTCCATTTCCATATGGGGTTTTCATTTTGTTCTTGGTTTTCGTACTTGGTTTCATTCAAAAGCATATTTGAAGTTTCAATCGATTCATTTCTATGGTTTCAATCGTTTGTTGTTTCAATTATTTGGTTCACAGATCTGCTATTGAGTTCTTGCGATGTTATTATAGTGTTCTTGATGTTCTTATGTTCTTGATGTTTTTATTGTTAAAAATAAATTAAAAATGACATGGGATCTTATAAAAACAAATTTTAATGATATGGTATGTTTTAAATATGATGTGGAATATGCAAATAAATCAAAATAAAAAAAATTACCTGCAACTTGTATAGATGGTTTTCCAATGCATAAAATGGTAGTTTTGGTAAGTTGGATACACTAAATGGTAGTTTTAAAACATGAGTATACACAATAGCAAAAAGTGACAAATTTGATACACTTTTTGATACTAAACCCATTATATTAGGAATACAACATTCTTTCTCCTTTAAATATTAAGTATTCTTAATTTTTCATTCAAAACTCAATCTCCACTCTTAATTTTATACACATTAATCTCATCCATCAATTTATTAAACATTCCATATTCTCTTCTTTAACAAATAAATGTTTTAGTTACAACTAATTATAGTTTATTTTTCTATAAAAACTTACATTTCAATTTTTTTAAATAATACTTATAATCTTCAAGTTCAACATATAATATTAATATTTTTTAACTGTCTCATATGAATGTTACGTCAAATTGTATAAACAATATTACCCACTACTAAATAAAAGTTTCATACAACATAAATTCGATGAATAATACTATATAATTATTTCAATTATATTGTAACATTCAAACTTCCTTTGTAAGCATCATTGCCTTCTCCGTACTCGTCACCACAAGTATTCACCATCATTGTTCTTTGATCGCCCCCGCCGCATTGCGCGGGTACCGTATCGGAATGAATATTCAACTAGAATAATAGAAATAACTCATATTTTTATTTTATTTTTTTATCAAGTAAGATATAATTTGTAAGTAAACTACAAAATGTAACCTTTTATCCTTTATGACTAAAGTTTGATTTTAGTAGTTTCTAAACCTCTAAAACCCTAGCATATGTACTCCCGCCTCTCTTCTTATCGATTCTCTCTAAACCGTAGCTACAACTATAACAACAGCCACCAACATCCATCCACCGGCTCCGACAGCAGTCAGAGATATAGCTGAAGATCGCTGTTGAACATCGTGGTCAACTCTTCTTAATACCAAGTTCGAAACAAGCATCGATCTTCAACATTTTCTATTCCTTATGCGATTCTATGTGTTTGTTGCGGATGTTAAGCAATTCTACGTTTCTTTCTGTAATGTGTTTGTAGCCAAACTCTAAAGCTAGGGTTTTTATTATTATAATTTTGTTAGATGTGATTTATCTTCTCTGCTAGTATGCCATGTTCCCCTGATGCTTAGGGTTTCTGCTTCTATGATATATATATATATATATATATATATATATATATATATATATATATATATATATATATATAGGGGAGGGTTCATGCGAGAACCGTTGTTAGTGCGAGAACCGCGAGAACCAATCTCAGTCGTTCCTTGGATATGGGAAGTTTCATGGATGGAGAGCGTGGAGGGATAGAGTGTGGGTGGGTGCATGTGAGGAATTCATGGGTGGGCAATGACATTGAAGGAGGGGAAATTGGACGGCTTAGATTGGTTCTCGCTCTAACAACAGTTCTCGCATGAACTTTTGTCAATATATATATATATATATATATATATATATATATATATATATATATATATATATATATATATATATCGGGGGTGTTTGGGTTGTCATATTTAAGTGGATTATAAGCTAATTAGCTTATTTATGGAACTTATTAGAGAAAATGTGTGTTTGCCTTGGCTAATAAACTTAAGCTTATTAGTTTATTCAGGCTTTTATAAGCCAATTCAAAAGAGCTTATTAACAGATTTTGATTTAAATAGCCTCTCTCATTGTCCTATTTTCCCTCAATGTTATATAACCTAAAAACTTTAATTTCTGTTTTTAGTCATTTTACCTGGTTAATCTAGACACCATACCAGCTAATAAGCTTATGCTTAAGTTTGAAATGGCTTTTTTTTGCCAATTTAGGTTTCTTATTTTCGGCGTGTAGCCAAAACTAAAGGTAGGTTTTTTTTAAAGGCACCTAAAGTTAGGTTCTTATATTGTTGTTTGGTATGTTTTTAGCTTCGATGGCTGTTAAAGGCAAAAAGTCACACAAGAAATCAAGCAGAAAAGAGGAAAGTAAAGCGAGTCATCTGTTAAAAACAAAAAGAAAAAAAGACGTTTCGAGTGATTCTGATATGGAAAATGAAGAACTCGAAAAACAACAAATTGTTGATGGCGATGAAGGAGAATCGGGATCTGATTTATTGTCAGATGGAGATGATGCATTTGCAGGCCATTTTTTACAAGGCAGTGATGAAGAAGGTACATTATCGGGGTTTAACTGTATAGTATGAGTCGTAGCCTTTGCTTTGTTATTTTTCATATTGCTAACAACCCTAAGTCAATTGTTTGTTTCTTTTAAATACAGAAATGGGAACTAGTTCACATTTGGATTCAGATTCCAATCCTTTCGATATAGAGGAAAAATCCAAGGCTATTGATGAGGAAGAAAAGAGAGAAGAAAAACAGGCGTTAGATGAACTACAACTTAATATCAAGGAACAACCTGATGAGTTTAGACTGCTAACACAAGAGGTTATTATCCTATCCTTGTTTATAAAGTGTGTTTAATTGGCATGTTTTATGGTGCTTTTCTCATGAAGTTCGAATATATTTATTATAGGAACTCGAAGAGGAGGCTCGTGGCACCCCCTGATCTTACTGGTCTCCAACAAAGAATAAAAGAAAGTGGGTATTTTTGGTCCCGAATGGATACTACAACAACAAATGTTTGTAGAAGGGTGGTTGAATACAAACTTTAGCAAATTAAAATTTAAGAGACACGCGGTTTACTTTTATATAATTCTTATTGATATGAATCAAGAATTACATGAATTAGATGCGGAAAATCTAAGTTCAATAAAAGGTGGCAACTAAATTTGTCTAACACATAGACTGAGCTAATCTTAAACAACTTATGTCTAAGATGTTGAACACATGAACAAGTTTGTTATACTGAAAATAAGATGCTAACTCTTCTAGTTCTCAACAAATGAGATTTCAGTATTCAACTATCTATTCGCATACTTAGCATGTTTCCATGCATGAGTATATATAAGCAAGGTGTATCCGGGTTGATGAAGAGAGAAGGAGACAAAAATACTTGGTTTAATAATATTATAATAGATAAAGGTAGTGGGTGGAAGGTAGTTTAACTTTACACGCAAAGTGTGTAAAGTAAACATACTTTTCAGTAATGAGTTTACCCACTATCTATTATTATATTATTAAACTACTACCTTTATGTCTTGAGAAAGTAAACTTCTCCTTCCATGCTTTTGCTTTAATCAACACCATGCTTTATGAAGATTTGACTTTACCAAGTATGGAGTTGCCAGCCATACTTAACATCATATCTTCGAGACATTCTCTTCAAAAGTATCTTTCTACTTTTCCAGGGGATAAAGATCTATCCTTTTTGTTTCTTTGCAGATACAAAAAGTGCTAAGTACTTTTACAAAGAAAGATCTAAGGCATAATAAGAACAACACATGTTCTGCCTTTGACTAAAGAAAATATTACATAGAAAAGTTATTAACTGAGATATAGAATAATGACTCAGTTAACAGACACTGAACTGCAAATGTAAATTTGCTCAGCTAAGGTTAAATGTGAAAGACTCAGCTGACTAGATTTGCTCAGCTGATCAAAATGCCCAGCTAATAATACAAATCAAGGTATAGCTAACAAACTGATCAAACTAAACTGTCAGCTGATCTCAAGGGCTCAGCTAATCGTTTAAATATGATCAGCTTATAAAGGAAAGATTGGATAAGTAGTTAATACCTTATCTGACAGATGAGAGGCATCAGCTGATCAATGTGATTGTGTCAGCTGATCCTTGATAGCTCAGCTGATCTTGAAATTTTCCTCAGCTGATGATTTTAGACCATCAGCTGATCCATTGTAGATCCTCAGCTGATGCTTCTTGACTTGTCTTTTCTCCTCACCTGATCTTCCTGAAGCTGTTCCTTTGGCTGATACTTAGTGTTCAGCTGACACTATGATTCGTCAGCTGACATTTCTTACTTAGAAATTCTTTAAGTCTAAGATGAAAAACAACACATGTTTTTCATCAATCTAAGTCCAAAACTGAATATATGGTTTTGTTAACATCAAATCCTATTTTCCTTAATAGACAGGTTTGATTTAGGTTTGATATTGCTATCTCCCCTACAATCTCCCCCTATTTGATGATGACAAAACCTTATCTGTTTAAGAAGAATCAGTTTGACTCAGATTTGTAAAGATAAAATTTTTAAGTGCAATTTGGTTACCTAGCTATCTGTTTTTGGTAACTCTTTAATCTATGTTCCCTGATATTCTGTTTTTGGGAATCTTTTCATTTATGAAGTACCAATGTTCTGTTTTTGTGGTATCTTTTCTATCCTTTTTCTGTTTTTAGGATTTTTTATGTTTACTATATTTACACTATGTGAGCTATCTACTAAGAGTCATCTATACTAGCATTTTAGCTAAGTAGTCCATGATCATAGTTTCAAGCTTGATTACAAAACAAAGTATTTACATCAGAGTTTGTACAGTGTAATCTAACTAAGAGTTAAACTAAGTACAGAAGTTAAACTATGCTAGGAATTGAAAAATACAACTAGTCTAGTTATGAAGTGTGGTCTTCATTCCCACCAGGGTTCTTCTTTAACTTCAAGAGTTCTGATCTGTGGATTTTCAGCTAGAAGTTGATCAGCTCTTGATCTTATCAATTGTTCAAAGTGTTCATTTCCTGTCAAGTCTCTAGTAGCTATTACAGCCTGAAATATCAGTTCTTTTTTAGCTTTCCCTATTTCAGATTCTCTCAGAAATCTCCAATTTCCAGCTCTGTTCATGAAGAACATTCCTCTTTCAGGTTCAGTTATATACCTGAACATTTCAGGATGTGTATTGGGAGGAAGAGCAGTATTCAGATTCTCATAAGCAGGAAGATAGGGATGATCAGGATTGAGAATGATTTATCAGCAACAACAAAGGCTTTAGAAGTCTTCTTGAAGGCATCCTCAATTGCTTGAACATGAGCAACAAATTGATCATGAGTGAATAGTCTGTTGTATACTGACATTCTGATCCAGTATTCAAATTTAGCAATGAACCTCTGGACTATCTCACTCTTGGACTTAAGGAGATGGTACAGGATCTCAATCATCTCAAAGAAGGAGAGCAGTTTGCAGTGATGTAGATAAGTATTTTCATAAGTTTTTCTTTCATCTCTTCTCACTACTCTGAGATAAGGACCTTCATATGTACCTCTGTAAGGAGTAACCCTTGAAATGATGTCTGCACATCTTCTGTTTACCAAGTTTTCTCTATTTTCCAAGAACTCCTTGGATTGCCTTTCAGTTTGCTGAGCAGTGCTTCCAAAGTTAAAGTTGAGCAATGCTTGAATGGCTTCCTTGTGAGTCTTTCCTCTTTTGAGAGCTTTCTTGGTAGAAGGGTCACTCTGCAGTGGTGCTTGTTGTTCTTGAGGAGCTTGAGATGACAGTAAGATCATTTCTTCTTCTTGTATTTCCCTTATCTCATCATCTGTAACACCAACTGCAGCAGCAAGATCCTCAGTAGCAGTGAAGTCCTCCTGGTGCCTTTTCCTGGCTTCTATGACTTCTTCAATTGTTGTGCCCAGGGCAGCAGCCAGATCACTGAACTCTTTGAGGTTTTCCTCATTTTTCTGTAGTTCTTCCTCTCTCTTTTCTTCTTCTTCAATCTCCTCAGCTGACATTATCTTCTTTCCTTTTCTTCTTGAGCTGCTAGGAGTTGGTTGACTTGATTGTACTGGAGAGGAAGTTTGGACTGGTGGAGCTTGAGTAGAGAGGCTCTGCTTTTTCAAGTTGAGCAGAGAGAACAGAGGCATCCTATCTTCATCATCATCATTATCAGAGTCTTCTAATGGCACATTGATTAGTGCACAAGATTCATCTTGTCTTGGCTTTTTAGCACTCTTCCTTCCAGCCATTTGTTTGAATCTTCTTTTTGGCATCTGCTCATCTTGAGCAGGTTGCTCCCCCTCAGATTGATTCTCCCCCTCAACATCTGATTTTCTTTGAGTTTCAGTTTCATTGGGGGCAGATGCATCCTCTGCTTGCATAGCCTGAACCTCAGCTGTATATGCATCAACAGCTGCTCTGATTGTTTCTGGTGAATGTTCTCTAACTGACTTCTCCCCCTTTTTTTCATCAGCAAATGAAAAAGGAAAGTTGTTAGATGGCTTGGCAACAGAAGGAGGGATAAAAGAATAAGTAGATGGAGAAGGAGTGGAGGTAGAGGTAGGGATAGTTTAAGTTGAAGGAGAGGTAGTAGGGATAGGAGGTTGGGTGAAGAATGGAGTTCTCCTCAGGCTTAGGATAGCATCAGTGATATTGGTGAATTCCTTAAGGGTTTCACTGTGCTTTTGTAGGGAGTAGTTTTTTAAGTGTTTGAGGTCAGTAGTTATGGTTTAGAGAAGAGAAGGGACTCTAAGAAGAGAGTCAGGTATGGTTACAGAAATGTTGGGAGGGGAAGGTCTTAAGGTGTGGAGGTGGGAAAGAAGATTAGAGATGGTTTGGTTTAAAGAAGTTATGGTTTGGTTTGAGATGGAAGGAGATGGAGTAGGAACAGGAGTAGAAGTTTGGGTTAATAGTTGATCCAGTTTGGTGAGAATGGGAGTGAGATCAACTGGGGCAGGAGTGGGTAGGGATTGGGATTGGGTAGCTTTGAGTGACTCAACCTCTTGGGTTAGATGAGAGATTTGAGTTTCTGTTTGGGTTTGAAAAGAGGTAAAGGAGGCTTGAAGACTATCCATCTTTTGAGAGATGGACATAAGGCTTTGAAGAATTTGAGGGGAGGGTTCAGAAGAGATAGAGGGAATAGGTTGAGAAGATATGCCAAGAACTGGAATGGAGTGTGGTCCCTCACTTAGACCTTGCTATATAGGCCTAAGATCACTCGGAGCAGAAATTGTACCCTGTACCAATGGTTGGTTTATACCACTGACATTGACAGGCAGTGCAATAGTATGTGCTAGAAGTGAATCATACATATGTGCAAGTCTGTGAGTGTGAGTGAGGGTTGCACTCATTGGGGTATCCCTTATTTCAGTAGTAAGTTGTTGTGAACTTACTAAGGGCATGGGTAGACTCAATATGGGTGTTGACACAGTGTGACCTTGGGCTGAGGTCTGTCTTTCAATGGTATCACTCTGTTGGGAGAGTGACCCAGATTGCAGGATTCCCATTGTTACAGGTGCACCTTGTTGGAAAGATGCACCCATTGGTTGTAGGGTTGTATCAACTTCCATAAGCTCCCCCTCAACATAAGAGGAAACTATAGGAGTTGAGGTCAATGGTGCATTGTGCAATCCCTCTGAGAAAAGAGCAGTGTGCACCATCTCTAATGACCTTGTTTCTATTTGGGTTACAAAGGGAGTAGAACTAGTGACTGTTGGGAGCACACTAGAGCTTGGCATTTGTGGGGGTGTTGCAACTGGAGTTGAGGATGGGTTCTCACAGGTTGGGATGACCAAATGAGTGTCCTCAGAGAGTGATAAAGGTATACCTGAGATGTGTTTTGCTTTGCTGATCTCTATGAGCTCCACTAGCTTATCAGAGACCTCTTCATCATCAGGGACTTCTTCACCTTCACCACTTGGTGCTCTATGAATAGAGTCACTTGATCCTTGTTGTTGATCAGGGTTAGGATATGCAACTGTGCCTCAAAGAGTCCTACTGGGAGAATCATCATCAGATTCTTCTTCACTTTCATGAGTGCTTAGGTGCCCGGACCTTCTTGAAGTAGTTGAACTAGAGGGAAATGTTGGGAAATAATCTAAGTTATTGAGCATGAAAATGAGAACTGTTTGGTAAAGGTTGGTGAAACAGTTTAAAACTGTTTGTTGAAAATATGAAAACAGTTGAGAACTGTTAGTACAAACTACTACAACTGTTTGAAGACCTTGAAGCTGAAGACTGTTAGAAGACTAAAGAACTGTTGTGTTCATTAAACAGTTTCTGTTGAGCTATATTTGGAAAATCCTATCTTAGAAGATATCTCGAAATACTTTGAAGATTAACAAGATTATCTCAGAAGATAGAAGATTACCTAACTGTCAACAATTCAAGGAGGATCAAGAGTCTATATATTCTTCATTAGATGATCAATTGACGACGACGACTTGATCTCATTATTCAAAGCATTTGTTCTTATTGTTATTTATTTTTCTGAAAGTGTTTTAGCCTCTAAGTTTCTTGTTGAAACCTAAGAACAGTCTGTGTTCTTCGTCTAACAGAATAAGTTAGATTGGGGGTGAAGTTTGCTTTTGTAATCATTCTGGTTGGTTAATAAAACTACTGTTTGATTGAATTAATCTTTGTTTAAAACCTTCTTTAATCAATTAAGTGTGATTCCGCAACTTCTTAATTGATTGTGATCATAGTTAAAGATTAACTTTTATATTACTCTGATTTATTATTTAAAAGTTAGTTCTTGTTATTTGATATAATATATATCCGATCCTGACAAGTGGTATCGGAGCCTTATCATTAAGGTTCCTTTGATCACCAGTTGAAGGTTTTTGCTTTACCTTGCTTTATTTTTCAAACTGTTTTTTTTTAAATCAATTTGTTTCAATGGATTCGGGAGGTTCTTCTGATAACAGTGGATCAGGGTCTAACATTCGTGTTCCCATGCTCAAACCATCTGATTTTGAGATGTGGAAACTAAGAATTAAACAGCATGTCCAACTAATGGACTATGATGTTTGGCAAATCATTGAAACTGTTCCTACTAATACCATTGAACTGGATGAGAATGGAAAACCAAAGAAGAAACCACCACCAAAGACAGATGCTGAAAAGAAAAGTAGAATGATTGAGATGAAAGCCCTCAGCATCCTTCAGATTGCAATTCCCAATGAGTATCAACATCAATTCAAGAAATTTGATGATGCTCATGAACTTTGGAATGCTCTGGAAAAGAGGTTTGCTGGGAATGCTAGTTCTAAGAGAAACCAAAGAGATCTTCTTAAACAAGCCTATGAGAACTTCACCAGTGGGAAGAATGAGAGTATCACCCAAATCTTTGATAGGTTTTACAAACTGGTGAGTCAACTGGAGAGTGCTAAGGTTAGGCTTGATCAAGATGAGATAAATAGAAAATTTCTTAGGTCTCTAGGTGATGAATGGACTGTGTTTGCTGCACAATGGAGAACCAAGGATTCTCTTGAAGACATAGAGTTAGATGACCTCTATAATAGTTTGATAGTGTTTGAGGGAGAGATAGAGGGAAAAAGAAAAACTGCTATCCCTAGTCATAATGCTGCTCTCCTATCTTCCTCAGGTATGGAATCAAACCATTCATTAACTAACTCTCTTGATAGTGGTGCAGGTACTAGTTCTGGTGTTGGACTAGATATGAATACTCCAGATGCAGTTCTTGAAGCTTTTCTTGCCAGCCATGCTCATTCAACCCTCACCAATGAGGATCTTGAACAAGTGCACCCTGATGATCTTGAGGAAATGGATCTCAAATGGCAGATGGCCATGCTTACCGTTAGAGCCAAGCGATTCATTAAAAGAACTGGAAGGCAAAACATGAATTTCAGAGCTGATGGCAAGGCTGGATTTGACAAGTCAAAGGTTAGATGCTTCAAATGTCAACAACTTGGCCACTTTGCAAGAGAATGCAAATCTGGTGGACAAGTTCAGAATCAAGGTCAGAGGCAAACTCAGAACCATACCTCCTCAGCATTGGTCTCACAAGAAGGCCATGGATTTGATTGGAGTGATCAAGCAGAGGAGGCTACCAGCAACAAAGCTTTGATGGCATTGACTGACTCCTCCATCAAGATGGATTCTCCAGAATCTGAGGACATACAGGTATCTTCTAAACTATGTCCTGGTGAATGTAGAGCTATTGTTAAGAGATTTAGAGAGCACAATAAGAAAGTATGTGCTGCTCTAAGTAAAATGGAGGAGAGAAGGTATGAGTATACTGCTGTGATAGAAGATTTTGAAAAGAAAATTAAAGACTATCAGGCTAATGAACTGCAAATGGACTATGATAGAAAATATCATAAGTGGGAGAAAGAGCAGTTTCAAGATGAGATTGATAGTCTGAAAAAGAAGTTAGTTGAAAAAGAAAGCAAGGTGAATGAACTCACAAAGAAATTGGAGGGTGTGGATATTGATCTTGGAATGTTCAGGGCTGCAAACCTTAAGCTTGAGACTCTGCTACAATCTCAAGTGAGAGACAAGGTGAAAACTGGCCTAGGATACAAACAAACCCCACCTCCATACAACCAAAACTACATAACTCCAATGTCTGAGGTAGCTGACAGATATGTTAATGAACCTTTGGAAGATGAACTTAAGTCAGCTGATCCAAAGTTTGAGAGTTATGAAGATGAAGTTGTGTCAGTAGTAAGTGTTGAAGATAATGAGGAAGTTGTGAAGAAGGATGAAGGTATTCCATATGAAAATCACATCCTGTGTGAGCCCATTCCCACAAAATCATCTTTACAACCTGTGGTGTTTGTAAAAGCATCCACTGAACCCCTCACCAATGAGCCAAAATCCTCAAAAACTGTTAACTCTATTAGCAGTTCCACAACTGTTACAAACAGTCCCCATCTTTACACTAACAGTTTCAACAAGAACCCAAACAGTTCTAAGCTAAAAAGCCCAACTGTTAGTACCAAAGCCAAAGGAAAGGAGAAAGTTGGTGAAGTTGTGTATACTAGGAAGAAGAAGGAAGTTGCAAAACCTCAGGCTAAACCCAAATCTAAGAAAAGGCATACTGAAGTGCCTGCATGCACATGTCAAAAACATGGTGTCCAAAAGTTTCCTCAATCTGCAGCTGTTAGAGGAAATCAAAGAAATAGGAACCAATTCTGGTCACAAAGAACTGGTTTACCTATTGTGAAAACCAAAAAGTGCTACATTTGTGGAAGATCTAATCATTTAGTTCAAAACTGTTACTATAACCCACAGACCAATGGCACTCAAAACAAAAGTCCCAAAAGACAGAATAACAGTTCTAAAACTGTTAAGTCAAAACAGATCAACAGTTCTAAGACTGCTAAGCCAAAACTGGCAAACAGTTCTACAACTGCTACATCCAAACCAACTAACAGTTCCAAAACTGTTTTAACAAAACCAAAAACTGCTGGTTTGGCTTGGATGAAAATTAAAAAACAAACTGATTCTGGAGAAGGTAAAACTGTTCTTCAAACTGAAAATCAAAAGGAATCACAAGTTGATTCATCTGTTTTACCAACTCCACCAGCTGTTTGTTCAAAGGTATCCACTGTTAATCACAACAGTTGGAAACCACATGTTCTTACAAAGTATTCATCACACAAATTAGAGAAATCTAAGTTGGATGAAATCAACAAGAACCAAACTCTGTTTAAGTATTATGACTTGAACGGTGTACCCAAGACCTGCATGGCCTGGGTACTTCCTGCTACTAACTGATTTTATTTGTGCAGAGCATTCATAGGGCCAATCATGGATCTATCTGGCATGTGGATAGTGGATGCTCAAGGCACATGACTGGAAATCCACAATGTTTGAAGGATTTAAAAAGAATCAATGGAGGATTTGTAGCATTTGGAGGAAATCCAAAGGGAGGAAAAATCACAGGTAAAGGAGCTGTTGAGGCAGGTACACTTACATTTAATGATGTTTTCTTTGTTGAACAGCTTAAGTACAATCTGCTAAGTGTATCTCAAATCTGTGACAATGGAAACAAAGTTTTGTTTACAGATTCAGAATGCATTATTCTTTCAAAAGATTTTAAATTAAATGAGAAGGATGTTCTTTTAAGAACACCTAGAAAAGATAATGTATATTGTCTTGATCCACAAAAGATTGCTAAACAGAATGTGTTAAGCTGTTTACTCTCCAAAGCATCTCATGATGAGTCTGCCATTTGGCATAGAAGGATGTGTCACATGAATTTTAAAACCATGAACTTGTTAGCTAAAAACAGTTTGGTAAGAGGTTTGCCCCAAAAAGAGTTCTCATGTGATGATCATTGTGTGGCATGTCTTAAAGGCAAGCAACACAAAACTTCTTATAAGACCAAAGAAGTTTCTTCCATTACTGCACCTTTACAATTGTTACACATGGACCTTTTTGGTCCTACATCTGTGATGAGTATAGGGAAGAAAGCATATTGTTTAGTCATAGTTGATGACTTCACCAGGTTCACATGGGTTCAATTTCTTAGAACAAAGGATGAAACAGCTGAGTTAGTTAAGTCCCTTATTCTTAAAATTGAAAATCAATCTGATTTGAAGGTGAAAGTCATTAGATCTGACAATGGTTCTGAATTTAAGAACTATGAGCTAAACAGTTTTTGTGAAAGTAAAGGTATTGAAAGACAGTTTAGTGCTCCTAGGACTCCCCAACAGAATGGAGTTGCTGAGAGAAGGAATAGGACTTTGATAGAGGCTGCTAGGTCAATGTTAGCCGATTCTAGACTTCCAATGACATTCTGGGCAGAAGCAGTGAACACTGCCTGCTATGTTCACAATAGAGTACAAGTAGTCAAGTCCAAAGGGAAAACTCCTTATGAGTTGTTTCTCAAGAGAAAACCTTTAATCAACTTCTTCAAACCGTTTGGTTGTCCGTACACTATCCTTAATACCAAGTCACAGTTAGGCAAGTTTGAGAGTAAGGCTGAAGAAGGTTTCTTTGTAGGATAATCCACTCAAAGTAAAGCTTATAGAGTTTTTAACAATGTCACTAGAATCATAGAAGAGAGTATGAATATCTCTTTCAATGAAAATAGGATCAATATTGCAGGTAATGGACCTGATTGGTTATTTGATATTGATGCATTGTCTAAATCTCTTTCTTTTGAGTATTCTACTGAAACAGCTACAGGTACCCCAACAACTGTTAGCTCAAACAGTTTTGATACTGTTAGCTCAAAACCAACAACTGTTGGTTCAAACAAAGTTACTGAAGACTTTGTTGTGATTCCTATGCTTCAACAAGAGTTCTCCAACGTTGTTGATCCATTGATGGATGCTGAATCTTTAAACGACATGGAATCACATGATCCTCAACATCACACTGACTCTGCTGATCAAGTGTGTGATAACGCTGAAAATTCAAGTGAATGTGAATTTGATCTATCTAATCTAGGGGATGAACTGACTGAAGAAAACATTCCTACATCAAGAGTTCACAAGATTCATCCAATATCACAAATAATTGGAAATCCAACCACTCCTATCAGAACAAGAAATATGCTGCAAAATGAAAATAGTGGTGTGGATCTTGCCCAATTTGACGTGAATGCTTGCTTTTTGTCTCAAATAGAACCAAAGAAAGCAATTGAGGCATTGAAAGATCCTTCATGGGTAGAGGCAATGCAAGAGGAGCTCTTACAATTTCAAATTCAGCAAGTTTGGAAGTTGGTTGAGCTTCCAAGAGGTAAAAGAGTAATTGGCACCAAGTGGGTGTTCAGAAACAAGAAAGATGAAAGAGGAATTGTTATCAAGAACAAAGCAAGACTGGTTGCACAAGGCTACACACAAGAGGAAGGAATAGACTATGATGATGTTTTTGCACCTGTTGCAAAGATTGAAGCCATTCGGATATTTCTTGCTTTTGCAAGCTTCAAAGGATTTAAGGTGTATCAAATGGATGTCAAGTCTGCTTTTCTCTATGGCACTATTGATGAGGAGGTATATGTGTGTCAACCCCCTGGCTTTGAAGACTCAAAGTACCCTGACAAGGTATATAGGTTAGATAAAGCCCTATATGGTCTATATCAAGCTCCTCGAGCTTGGTATGAGACATTGTCATCCTATCTCCTTGAGAATGGTTTTAAGAGAGGCACAATTGACAAAACATTGTTTACAAAGATTGTTAAAACAGAGATTTTGCTTGTTCAAATCTATGTTGATGATATAATCTTTGGATCCACAAATGACAGCTTGTGCAAAGAATTTGAAGTCATTATGCACAAAAGATTTCAGATGAGTTCAATGGGTGAACTCACATTTTTCTTGGGATTACAAGTCAAACAGAAGCCCACTGGTATTTTTCTAAGCCAATCTAAGTATGTCAAGGACATATTGGACAAGTTTGGCTATCAAGATGTGAAGCTGGCAAGTACTCCAATGGAAACACACAAACAGTTGGGAGCAGATTCTGAGGGGGAGGATGTTGATATACACCTCTATCGATCAATGATTGGTTCATTAATGTACTTAACTGCTTCTAGACCTGATATAATGTTTGCTGTTTGTGTTTGTGCCAGGTTCCAATGCAGTCCGAAGATGTCACACCTGTTTGCTGTAAAGAGAATCTTTAGATATCTCAAAGGCCAACCAAAATTGGGACTTTGGTATCCTAAAGATTCACCTTTTGATTTGGTGGCATATTCTGATAGTGACTATGGTGGAGCCAATGTGGACAGAAAATCAACCTCTGGAGGATGTCAATTCTTTGGATCAAGGCTGGTCTCATGGCAATGCAAGAAACAAACAACAGTTTCAACTTCAACAGCTGAGGCTGAATACATTGCTGCATCAAGCTGCTGTTCACAAGTGTTATGGATCCAAAATCAGCTTCTGGATTATGGTTTGTCTTTCTTAAATACTCCTATTTATGTTGATAACACCAGTGCTATTAGCATAGTTAATAATCCAGTGAAGCATTCTAAAACCAAGCACATTGAAATCAGATTTCACTTCATAAGAGACTGCAATGAAAAGAGATTAATCCAAGTTATGAAAATTCATACTGATGATCAATTAGCTGATTTGTTCACTAAAGCTTTTGATGTGAGCAGATTCAACTTTTTGATTTCCAACATTGGAATGATTAACTTGGACTAACAGTTGTTCATTATTCCATGTTTTTCACACTAACAGTTTGCAACTGTTAGTTACGTTTTCTAACAACTGTTATCCTTTAAGTATTCAGAGAGGGAAATGCAAATTCACACATCATTTTTGGACATATCTGCTGACCTGTCTCACAAACAGTTCTTCACACTCGTGACTGTCCTTGTTATGAGGTAAAGGTAAATTCACTTTCTTGAATCAACAGTTCCAAACTGATAAAGGTGAGTCCTTTTGCTTGTTCTATAGTGCATTTGATATGACAAGTCACTGCATGCTATTAATGGAAATTACTGGATATTAATGGTCATTAATGGCTATTAACGGACATTAATGCCTCCTAGTTTCTCTATAAATAGTCTTGCACCCATCCTTCACAAATCACACCTACATTTGCACACTCTTCTCTCTGCAAATGGATACTAACTTTTTCTAATACTCCTCAAAGATATTAATGTTAGACAAAGTTATGTAACCATCCCTGCCCCATTTGTAAGAATGCATGAGCTTTGGCATCACTCATCATGTGTTCTTGGGATGCATGATGATCGGGATAGGTTTCCCTTGACACAACATCCAGATCCACGTAGGCCAAATAAACAAATTGATCATATTCGTATAAGAGGTGATTTTGAAAATTTCACTCTCTTTCATGAATTGCCTACACCATGTTGTCTAAGATTCGTCTTGAACCTAGCAGGCACTACAAACTCCGTAGTGTGGTTCAATGTTCGAAGATATAATACTCGTAACCACCAGAGGGCCTCAGATGATGAGGCAGTGGAAGTCACTGTCTTCGATGACTAGTTCCACTGCACACCCACGAGGCAAATTATGACAATCGTCTCTGGTGATGCATAAGATGAGAAGGTCTACTGCACACCCATTGGTAGGTAGTATGTTTTGACAATTGTCTAAGGCTTATCAACAGTTGACTGAGAAAGTTGTCTACACTTACGGTGTAGATCATTGTTCTCCCACACCTACGAGACGGCCTTGCACAATTAGATAAGCAGTACCAACAATGGCTCGTGTATTACATGACCATTCTTTAAAGACAGGCTTCTCAGTAAGACGATGGTGGCACTGTAGAGGCTATTCTGAACTCGATTCTTAAATAACGAAGACAGTCTTGAGCAAGAATGTGAATGTGATGATGATTGTCTTCCCTTAAAGTTCAGATTTGATGATACAAACTGTTATCAATCATTTGTCATATGTAGATCTAGGAGTTAAGACAGTTCTTATAAGCTGTGTTTAGATCTATAGTACAAGACAGTTTTGTTTTTCTTCTCAACTTATTGTAGCTCAATTGTGATTATCTTGAATAAAATATATCTTATGTTGATGACTGTGTTCTCTAATGTTTTATTTTTATTGCTTCAGCATTTGATATATGTGAGCCGAAAGTTTGTTTGACAGTTGCACATTTCTGTTTCAATCAATACTAACAGTTTTTCAACTGTTCGCATATGGCTTCGGCAACTGTTAGACAAAGTCCATGTGCAACTGAGGGGGAGAATTTCGTCAACTAAGGGCGAGAAATAAAGAACAGTTGTAAATCCTAAACAACTGTCAATTCATATAAATGATCAAACAAAAGGGAGTGAACTTTTGAATAACAGTTGTTACATCTTATGAAAACAGTTTCTCAACTGTTAGTTCATTTTTGTCCGTCAACTGTTAAGCTTTTAAAGGGTGCTTTGGTCTTTGCAGGATTTTGAAAGCCTTTGGATTACGTTCAACAATCGAAACATATATAAACCATTCCCTCCTCAGAGGTTTCTTTACGCATACTGAACTTCGTTTGAACGCTAAAACCCTAGAATTCTGCTATCAAATCGCCATGGCTCCCCTTCCATTCGTCAAGGAACATAACATGCTTGCTTTTCTTTCAAAACCTGATGATCTTCACACGTTTCACGATATGATTGATTATCTCTCAATGTCCAATCTCAATACTGCTCTCACCATCAACCCTACCATATACACTTCACACATTGATCAGTTTTGGAAACATGCTCAACTTCGAACAACTGATAACGTGCAATGGATTGATTCTACCATTGATGAGTTGACCGTCTCAATCTCTGAGGACACCATTCGCCAAATTCTACAACTCAATGATAGTGAGGGTGAGTATTCTGATTCAGTTTCACTAGATTTTTTGCATGCCGAGCTTGTTAAGCTTGGGTATGAGGGTCCTTCAGGGAAGGGTACATTCTATAAGGGACAATTTTGTGCTCACTGGAAGTATTTAATCCATACTCTCCAGCAGTGCATTAGTCCTAAAAGAACAGGATGGAACGAGTTTGGAAGCAACATTGCTTTGGCCTTAATCTGTTTGGCCAACAATCGTTGCTTCAATTTCTCAAAATTAATTTTCAATGGCATGGTAAAACATCTAGGGACCAAGTATGGTCTCTTTTTGATGTATCCTCGATTTGTGCAAGTATTGTTAAACTTTTTGTTGCCAAATCTGAAAACACACAAGAGGGTCATTATTCCCTCTGCTCATGTGGCTTCCACTTTGAGCAAATTGTTGATTAATGGCAAGAGTTTCTCTGGTGCCATAACTCCTCCACTCTCTGAAATGGAGGAGTTTCTGTCAAGAAACAGGACTGCCAGTGTTAAGCATGAAACCCATCGTATTGTTACACCACCAACACTGGAACCCACAGTCCAAGATACTCAAAATTCCCAACCTGCTTCTTTTGAAAGAGCTACAACACAAGCCCCTGCACTAAAAATATTTAGAAAGAAGAGGAAAACTGTTGGTGCTCCTTCCACCACAGTTAGTGAACCCCAAACTGTTAGCCCTGCACAGGTGCATTTACCTGTGCAGAATATCGAAAGGGAACCTTTGGTGCTGTCTCCCAGGCACAATGAGGAGGTGATCATTCCTCAAGAGGGTGATCATATGGTCTTTGAGGCTGACACTACTGTTTTATCTGCAAGGGATAAACAGGACAGTGTTAACATAGCTAAGACCTCAACCATGGCAACAGAGACTAGTAAAACAGTTTCTGGTAATCCCCAGAACCAAGAACAGAGGGGTACTGATGGTGATACTCAGGGGAGTCAACCACCAGTGAAAAATGTCAATGATATGGTCACAGTGGAAACACTAACTGACATTGAGACTAGACTGAAACAACATGCATTGACGGATCCTAACTTTGCACCTTACCTTGCTGCTCATATACACCTAAAGAAAAGGATTGCTCTTCAAAACAAAAGGATAGTTTCTCAAGATGAGAAGATAAAAGAACTGACTGAAAAGTTGGAGAAGGCAACTGAAGTACTCAAGGTAGTAGCAATTCACAATGAGGTGCTAATAAGGCAAGATAAGCAGCTGAACTTTCTTGATGAGAATCTGAAGAAGGCAACTAATGTTCTTCATACTCATGAGATGCTGCTTAAACCCAAATCCTTGGTGAAAACCTCTTCAACTGCTCAAGCTAAAGGAAAAAGAAAATCCAAGCAGGAAGGAGTTAAACAGACAGTTCCACAGGATAAACAAACAGTTGTTGCTACAACTGAACAAACAGTTGCAACCATTGACCCAACAGTTGCTGCTGAAGTTGTTGAAACAGTTGCTGTAGTTGATGAAACTGTTGTTGAAGATGTGCAAACAGCTGTAGTTGAAGAAGAAAGGTTATCAGCGGTGGATAGAGTGATGATTAACAGAATGGTTATGCAAGGTGATTATCCAACGACTGAAGCTTTCAGATCATGGTCCAAAGTCAAACAAAATTACTTAATTGAAATAGGTGCTCAAATTCTCAACATCAGCACATTTAAAATGGCTCAAAGGATCGATGATGGATGGCTAGAAGGAAAGGTAAAGAAGTTGGAACCACTTCCTCCTAAAGCAGGATTTAAAGGCATTGCTTTTGCTGAGAAACAGAAAGAAGAAAAGAAAGAAGAAAAGATGCCCCCTGTATCATTAAAAGGAAAGGAAGTAATGGTTGATATTCCCAAGCTGAAACTTTCTAAAGAACAGCAAGAAGAACGGGATAGGGAATATGCACAGAGATTGAATGCTGAGCTTGAATTGCAAGAACAATCAGATTTTGAGCTAGCTAAAAAGATAGGTGCTCAAATGACAAAAGAGTTAGAAGAAGAAGAGAAAAAGGAGAAGGAAGCTGCTGGTAAGGGAGTTAAAAGAAAAAGGGTAATAAAAGATAAAACAGTTACAGTTAAGCCAACCAAGAAACTTCCCACTTCAAACAAAGCTGCTGTGGTTCACAAAATTTTGAAAGATAAACTGACAGTAGACGTTCAGCAAGGGATTGACCAATTGGAAAAAGAATTAGGTGAAAAGTCTCATATTGTTGAATGGAAGTTTGAAGAAAAAGCAAATGACAAACATTGCATTACTATTGCAAGGGAAGATGGATCTGTTGAGGTATATGACAATTTTGTACAAATGATGACAAGAATCTCACCAGAAGATGTACAAGAATTGTATACATATGGAATTAAGCACTTTAGTGACCCAAATGAAGGAATCAAGATTTTGATGGAATATCTTACCAGCATTTGCAACCCATTGAAGATTATGCCCAAACTGACAGCAGAGGAAGCTTTTCCTATAAAGGCAGTGAAGGTATATGCAAGATCAAGGACGTATTACGTGGTAATGGGAAATACATTGCATGAGTGGTTTGATTTGAACTTCATTGGGCATCACAAGACTAAGCTGGAGTATTTTATTAAAGCTAAATTCCATGGAGACTCAAAACAGAAGGAAGACTTACTGAACAGATTCAAAAGGAGATTAGAAGAAATGTGACTCATTACTTATATTAATTTGTCTATGATCAAACCAACAACTTAAATGTATTATTCAATACTTTAAGTTAGGGGAGATTGTTGGGAAATAATCTAAGTTATTGAGCATGAAAATGAGAACTGTTTGGTAAAGGTTGGTGAAACAGTTTAAAACTGTTTGTTGAAAATATGAAAACAGTTGAGAACTGTTAGTACAAACTACTAAAACTGTTTGAAGACCTTGAAGCTGAAGACTGTTAGAAGACTAAAGAACTGTTGTGTTCATTAAACAGTTTCTGTTGAGCTATATTTGGAAAATCCTATCTTAGAAGATATCTCGAAATACTTTGAAGATTAACAAGATTATCTCAGAAGATAGAAGATTACCTAACTGTCAACAATTCAAGGAGGATCAAGAGTCTATATATTCTTCATTAGATGATCAATTGACGACGACGACTTGATCTCATTATTCAAAGCATTTGTTCTTATTGTTATTTATTTTTCTGAAAGTGTTTTAGCCTCTAAGTTTCTTGTTGAAACCTAAGAACAGTCTGTGTTCTTCGTCTAACAGAATAAGTTAGATTGGGGGTGAAGTTTGCTTTTGTAATCATTCTGGTTGGTTAATAAAACTACTGTTTGATTGAATTAAGCTTTGTTTAAAACCTTCTTTAATCAATTAAGTGTGATTCCGCAACTTCTTAATTGATTGTGATCATAGTTAAAGATTAACTTTTATATTACTCTGATTTATTATTTAAAAGTTAGTTCTTGTTATTTGATATAATATATATCCGATCCTGACAGGAAACATTTGTAATGGCATTCCATGTTGATTGGATGAAGTAGAAACATAATGATAAGGCTCAACTCCCATGTAAAATCCACCAGTATCACCATCATGGCCATTACCACCATCACTATCATCATCATCATCATTACCATAACTAGCATCAGTACCATCACTTGAATCATTACCTCTTACAGGTTCATCAACATTCACCTCATCTAAATTTCCTCCATCAAACATGGCTTCATCATGAGTAACCGATTGATCCACTTCCTCAGTTATAACATCAGGGGACTCAGAATCATGAGCCACTTCTTCATCATGCACCTCCTCCTCATCATTATCATCATTAGCAATATCAATTAACTCTTGCATTTGTGCAGTGATTGCAGGACCCTGATCTTCCCTTATCAGATGAAAGATCTTTTGACCTATTTAATGTATGGTTATTGTGTCCAAAACAGCAGCAATCCCGGTGTATTGTTCCCATTGAAGATGATGAAGTACAAGTAAGCTTAGGTACTTGATATAGGGAACAGTAGTTCTTGTGGATTTCTTTTCAGTGCCAAGAGTGATCTTATCCACTATCTCCGAGAATATGACTTGAGCAAAGTCAATATTCCTCCATGTGACCAAGGCGTGCAGAATCATCAGTTCTGTTTGATTCATTTGGTCAAAGCTTCCAGACTTATGACCAAAGCACCGAGTGATTATACTTGCCAAGTACTTCCATGGGTGTCCCAGCACAGACAACTTATACTGACCATGGATGACGGCTTCATTGTAGCCAATCAGGGGTAAGACCTCCAAGACTTGATCCATTTGAGCAAAAGGTTGATATGGAGACAAGTTTGGCATAGAGATGGCTTGACGAACAACATATTATGATACGGATGAAGCAATGCTAGATGATTATCTTCTTAGTGTATGTTTGTGTATGTAATCGGTTAGAGAGAGAGAGCCGATAGGTTGAGAGCAAAACACAAACACAAGTAACTTAGAATGCAAAGCTTAACATTGAAATGTGGGGGAAATTCCTTTATATAGCATTTCCCCAACTTTGAGTAATTACATATTACACCCCTCACTTTAATATTTCTAACAATCTCCCCCTAAGTGAGGTGTGTAAACATTCACAACAAATAAATACATTAATCTATTCATAGGCTGATTTGTTGCGAATCCCGAATGCCACTTGCCACTTGCGTATTTTCCTTCTGCTTGCTAGTGTCGTTCTCATCATTTCTATAGCACGATAGGCTTTCGCATGTTCTTCATCAGTATAGGCTGCCCGGTTATCCCACACTTTCTGATGTATCTTGTGATGGAGAATTTTCAAAGTGCCGTCTGAATACACCATGAGTTCATCAAGTCCGATGAAGATCTTTTCGCCTTTTGTATTCTTTGAGAAAACCCCTCGATCACCTTTGCAGTTTGGATGCCCATCATAGATAATTGTCAATTCTTCAAGCTTTTCTAGATCTGGATGGCTCTGGTTAGGCTTTAAGAGATTGACTTTCAGATAGTTGTTTTCAGCTCCGAGTTGCAGATCATGTTCCTCAAAGTATTCCATTAAATTTCTCATATATTTCATCAGAGCACCCTTTCCAAACTCTTCTTCAGGCCACTTTCCTCTTTTCTGAGAGAGGGTGTCAAAGATAAAGCTGATGTCTTCAATACTAACAAACCTTAAATCTGCTTCGTTGAGGAAGTATGACAGGTTGTTTGCTCTTCTGACATGAAAGATGGCATACTTTATTCTGAAGGTTGTCTGAGTATAGATATTGATAAGTTCAACTATAGGATACTCTGATTTGATCTCTTCGGGTTTTGTCATGGACTGAGAGAGTTTTTGTTCATATCTTCTTCTCTGTTTGTCGTCCATGTTCCGTAACTCAGGGGAAATAACCTGTATTAGCTCATTGCTGAATATGTCTGGAATTCTTTCTTCAAGATTAGCAGCATTGACAAAATAAGGTTTCCATATAGGTTGTTGGGCAGCACTTCTTGTGAACATGTTGCCTCCATCAAGTCCTGGATCCCCACGATACACTGGAGGAGCAGGTGGCAAAATGAAGCTCCTTGGCAAGGGCCATTCAGACTCTTGTCTTGTTTTCTCAGCTACCTCCCTCTATTTGTTTCTTTCAAGTACATCGGCAGCTGATTCTTGAAGCCGACCAGGAGGAGGAGGGAAAGTTTCATGAACTTCAACATTAATCCCACTGAGAACCCTGGACACGTCGAAGATTGGTTTCTTTTGTTTAGGCTTTCTCCTAGCTTCCCTTCTAGAAATTGCTTCCCTTTCTTTTCTTTTAAGTGCAAGTTCTTTTTCACTGGGAATATCATCAAATTTGTGGACAATTCTAGGAGAATCTGGACGTGCAGCAAACTCGACATATTCATCAATGCCTTTGAATAGTCTTTCCATCTCAGAATCCCCAGTCTCCTCCTCCGGTTGAGCAGAACTACCTTCACCCACATGCCTTGCTGGTGATGTGTGAATAGACTCATATAAATCTTCCACTTGTTCCTCTGAGTCACTAGACCAGTCAAACATCTCGGCATGGGGCTGCTCGTAAGGTATTTCACCTTCTTCAAGATCACTTGGCCTCGGTTCAGATTTATGCTGAGGTACATAAAGTACAATTTGTTTTTCAGTATCTTCCTTTTGTTGTCAATCATAAACTTCATCGGCCATTTGTTGTTGTTGTTGGTGTTGACTTCCGGACCCAGTTGAACTTGTACCTGCAGATAAGTATGAAGTAATGAGTGGGACAGGTACAGTAGCAGCAACAACTGAGGGAGCAGACATGTATTTTCTCCGTTTCTCCACCTCGGGTTGATCATCCGGGTCCTGATCATCCCATCTCCTCTTACTCCCCTGAGCCTGAGCCTGACAGGTTGTTTCTAGGCAAGTCAGCCGGTCTCTGACTTTTGATAGGGAGGTGTAGAAACCTTTGGTGATCCCATCAATCTTTCTGTTTACATCTTCATGAAACTCTTGAAAGTCATCCATGGAGATTCCCGATGGACGCTGTTCGTTGCGAAGAGTAGTCAGAAGGTCTTGATCAAGTGCAGATTCTGGCATTTGCTCCAGAAGTCTAACGTACAGCATGCTCTTTAAAGCATCTACAGACATTGTGGCAGGATCAGGTTGTGATTGAGGCTCTGGAACTGGAGGACGGCCAGCAAGAAGTGTTTCAATTCGGTTTAGCTGCTCAGCTTGGGCCTTGGAAGCTTGCTCTATCCGATCCAACTTTTGATTTTTCATCTGCAGTTGTTGGTGGATTGGTGACACGGCTTGTTGAATATGTTGTTGAAGTTCTGCACGTGTAACAAACCTGGATTCACGAAGACTTCCGGTTGAAGTACCAGCCACATAGGCAGTACTACCTACTGGAGCAGCAGGGATGTTGGCTCCAACAGGATTTCCTTCCAATCCTCGAATGGAACCTTGAAAGGTACAACCTCTGGAAGTTGAGGAGACTTGTTGAGCCAACAAGCTCAGTGCATCGATTGATACCCTGTGTTGGTCAAGATATGCGGAAATCCGCGGTATGTCAAATCGTGCATCAAAAGGAGTCGAGGACGAGGGAGACGGTCCTCTTTGTTCAATAGGTCCAACACCCAATTGGGGTTGACCCAGTGTATGTGCTATAACCCTGTGCAATAAAGACGGAGTCTGTTGAGAGACACCGTAGTGGCTTGGTGGGGCAGAAACTTGCACGGGTGGGATCACCGCGACTTGTTCAATATGAGGCCCAACAATGTCAGGCTCCATAGAGGATATGGCTTCCCGGCTTTCTGGGTGTGGTGTTCCCTCAGCACTTATATTTTCTTTTCTCACCTCCTCTCGTTCACTCATACGCCTATCTTCTTCTTCTTCACCACTGCCAACTCCATATCCGGCATATTGATTAGGATCTAGTAAAGAATCAGGAGTGACAGAGCCAGATTCAACAGATAGTGAATGACTTGGTGAGGTGACTGGAATGTCATGTTCAGGGGTAACTATGGCCATGCGAATGATAGGAATGGTGGTTGTTTGAGCAGTTGAAGTCAAAGGAATGACCAGACCACCAGGTTGTAGAATGACCTGAGTAGTTTGAACGGGGTGAGTCTGGTCGGGAGAGGTAGTATGTGGGTCAGTAAGTTTCATGAATGAGGGTGTGCTTTCTGCTGGTTGTTCGATTGGTTGGTCAGGGGTGTCCACGGGAGATATATCAAGTTCAAAGGAAGGGGCACCTCCTTGATGGGAAGCAGACTCATCTTGAGAAGAACTGGATGACTCAGAAACGTCAAGAGCAAGTTCAGTAAGAACAGCTTGGGTTCGGGTAGATTGAGAAAGAGATTGAACAATGGCTTGAATGGTAGCGGGATCATATGCATCCCCTCCCTCTCTATGCTCAACACCTTCACCTTCTTCTCCACCCCTCTTAGAATTTTCTCTCTCCTCTTCCCCCTCAGCATCTCCCGTAGATTGCTGAGGCCTATTCTCTATATCCTTACCAGGTGCTACTCCTTCCTGGGCAGGTATGGCCGGTTCTAGCACAACCATGGGAGGTATTCCTACACTCTCCCTATAACTCTTGACAATATCATT
Organism: Pulicaria dysenterica; assembly: GCA_947179395.2. Lineage (NCBI taxonomy): Eukaryota > Viridiplantae > Streptophyta > Magnoliopsida > Asterales > Asteraceae > Pulicaria > Pulicaria dysenterica. The sequence goes on from OX359294.1 coordinate 40,573,385, forward strand.
TTGCTCACAAAGATCTAAGAGAGATACAGGGAATGGTCTTGGAATTGGTAGATTGGCAGGAACAGTAGGTTTTATATGCAAGAAAAGTTTTGGAGTAATAGAAGGTAAACCTGTCCGTCGAGGAATTTCAGCATTTTGATCCATCACATGTTGGATGATCATTGGTAGGAAGCGGTGATGAGGCAGCATATTTGCATCCTTCTGCTTTTGTGAGTTGTTCCTGAGCATAGTAGCTTTGATGTCCTGGAAGAGAAGAAATGCATAATCCACATGCATATGAGTTGCAGCTGCTACAAAGATTTTGAGTTGATACTCCGTTGGGAATTCGTAGCCTGAATGCTTTGGAGTGAGACATCGTTGAAGAACCGTCATGAATGTATTATACTATGGATGCAAGCCGGTGCGTTTGAATTGACCTTTCTTGGTGAGCTCACCAGCATATCCCATCTCCATTATAGCTGCAAGACTTGCATCCTCATCAGGGATTTCCTCAAATTCTGTAGCTGGAGGTCTGCTGACTGCGGTGGGCAGTTCAAAGATTGTTCTGAGGCGATTTAGTGGAATGTCAACTTGAAATTCATCAACCTCAGCATGAATGACCTCCCTTCCTCTTTCATTGATACAGACATCACAAGTCTTCCAAAATTGTTGAACGTATAACTCGGGAACATGTGTGCCTGTTGTAGCTGGGTTATATGTCAGGAGGTGGTTCAGGGGGTGGATTTTGAGAATCTCAGTGACAATGGGGTAGGATGGGTTTTTAAGTTTGTTCAGGTCAACATAGTGAATGTTTTCATGAGAGCCAGTGTTAAGAAACTCGGCTCGGGGCATGATCTCCTCTGGGTCACGTACAACTTATGCCATCTTATCTTTGTAATTAGGAGTATTTCGATACTAAAATTGTAAATTTTGGCAGAGTAACGAGAGGATTCGTATGCTAAAGTAACCAAGAAAATCGAGAGCACACTTAAGAAAATTTCGAGAATTGGAATCGTGTGGAAGAAGCTTTGGTAACTGATGGGATTTTATGTCAGTCAAAGAGACACATGTCATGCTCTGATTGGAACAAAAACGTGTAAAAACACGGCTGATAGGGTAAATTTGGGTGGCTGATAGAACTGTTGAATCGCATGCGATTAACTCTTTGGTGTGTTAATCGCATGCGAATCACTCTTTGGTTAATAGCATGCGAATCACTCTGTTTATCAATCACATGCGAATCAACCCTTGTTTATCAATCGCATGCGAATCACCCCTTTGTTTATCAATCGCATGCGAATCACCCCTTGCATGCGAATCAACCTTTGTTTATCAATCGCATGCGATTAAGTCATATTTGCTATCAAATTGTTTGAATCGCATGGGATTGAACTAATACTTGAGAAATTTATGAATAATCAAGATATCTGAATTTTGAGATTTGAAAATTTTGTTTTTCAGATATGGTTGATTTGAATGTTTGTTTGACATACACCCCCTAGACTTTTGCATCTGTTTATAAAAAATTCTCAAAATTTAGGAAATGTATCAGTTGTATACTCCTCCCCCTACACATGTGCAGTATGTGTATAATTTTTCTCCCCCTACACATATGATACATGTTTGTCACCAGAAATTCACTCCCCCTTGAGTTTTGCATCATGAAGCTGCACAAAGAACAAACACTGTAACACCTACTCTAAACAAAAAGGAAAGAAAGGAAAAATGGAGCAACAGTATGTTATATTTTCATATTGAGCATGCCTAACTTGGATACAAACTCGGTGAAGCGACTTTCGTCTAATGGTTTGGTAAACAAGTCAGCAAGCTGATTTTCAGTAGGAACATATTGGAGCTCAATAAGACCTTTCTCTACATTATCTTTTATGAAGTGATAACGTATATCAATGTGTTTGGTTTAAGAGTGGTGTACGGGATTGCAAGAGATAGTTATGGCAGACTGGGAATCGCATAGTAATGGAATGTTGTCATACTTAAGGCCAAAGTCTGATAACTGTGTGCGTATCCAGAGACTTTGTGAATAGCACATTGCAACAGCAACATACTCAGCTTCAGCTGTAGAAGTGGATATGCAGTTTTGCTTCTTTGAGGCCCAACAGACTAAACGATCACCCAGGAAGTGTGCACTACCAGAGGTGCTTTTCCGATCTATCTTGCAACCGGCATAGTCAGCATTTGAGTAAGCATGAAGATCCAGATTTGAATCTTTGGGGTACCACAGACCTAGATCCATAGACCCTTTTAGGTATCTGAATATTCGCTTAACTGCCAGAAAATGTGACTCTTTAGGAATCGCCTGGAATCTGGCACAGAGACAGGTAGAGAACATGATATCCGGACGACTAGCAGTGAGATACAGTAACGATCCAATCATCCCACGGTAGTTTTTCAGATCTACAAGAGAACCAGCAAGATCTGCTGAGAGTTGTGCCTTAGCAGCCATGGGTGTGGATATGGGTGTGCAGTTAATCATATCATACTTCGTGAGAAGATCTTTGATGTACTTTGATTGGTAAATCTCCCCCATCATACTCATTTGGAATCTGTTTGCAGATCTATACGCTGAGGATTCAACTTCTGTTTCTGTCACTTGCCAATCATATTATCTTCTTAGTGTGTGTTTGTTTGTGTTTTGCAGATCTATAAAATGTTAGAATTTCTGGAACCTACGAGCAACTCATGTCCATTTTCAGTTAAAACTGAACATCTGTTCTTTTTTAACACGACCTCTAGGTCTTTATCACAGAACTGTCCAATGCTAAACAAGTTATGACCCAACCCTTCAACATATGAGACTTTCTTGACCTTGATGTCCTTTTTCTCAATGTCTCCGTACCCCATTATTGGTGCAATATTGTCCTTCCCAAAACGTACATTCCCGGAGTACTTAGGAACATAGTTCTTGAGAAGACTTTTGTTGCCCGTCATATGTTTGGTACAGCCGGAGTCAAGATACCACAAGTAAGGCACCTGCAAAAAGAAAATAAATCACGTTTAGGTCCCCATATAGGAATGGGTCCTTGATTGTTAGTCCCTAGAGGTGATTGAGCAGTGATGTTGTCTGTTTGTGGTGGTGAAACTTCTACTGATCTATTCTTGAGTACCCACGTGGGTTTGACAGTTGACGTAAATGAATAGATTTGGAAGAAATAGGTTGAGAAGAAAGTTTCTTTACCATTGTTGGTTTGACAGTTGATGGGATCGGAGGTTTTGGATTCGGTAGAGTGTCGGAAGCGTTATGTTTGCGAATACATGTTTGAGAGGAATTCATAAGAATTCTCTGTGGCCTCGATGCCTCAACTTGCTTTCGTTGAACTGGAGCACTTAGATTAGTAGGATTTGCTACTCGTTGAATGGATGATGGCTTGGGTTTAGAAGATTTTGAGATTTTGGAAAGGGAATTGCGAGAATGCTTTTGAGAGTGCAGGTGTTTTTCCTGTGCAATCCAAGCCCTTTTAAATACTTCATATCCCTGCCGTCTGTAGACTTCCAGTTCCTTGATCGTGAGCAATCGGTGAGATTTGTTTAATCGTTTAAGTGCATGTGATTGACGAGTGGTGATCCATTGATTAATGATGTAGCCTTTTGAATTTAAAAATGGAACACAGACTTGATTAGCATAAAAATCAGTCCAATCAGCACATGGTTTAACACCTAAAGACTTTCTCAATTGATCATAACAACAATTAAATTCACAGTGTCCATGAGTACAACCATCACTCATACAAAACATGGTAGAAGCAGTTTTGTCTTGTGAACCGGAATGATTACAAACAGAATCAAACATCAAAACGTTTTCACAGACAGGTTTCAAATTTGAACACCTCCTAGTGGATCTAGGAATAGCTCTTTTCCATGATGTATTTATTTCACACTTCTTGTTTCCAGCCTTCTTCACATCTGCAGCAGAGGGTAAAAGATTAGAATGAAGTCGTGGTCGACTGGCTGCAGCTCGTGATGATTCAGGTAAGTCTAAGTGTACACGAGAAAGGGGATTGGAAGTGGACAGATGCTTTGGTTTGTAAATCTGTTTAAGCTTAAGATTTGTTACAACAGGATTATTAACAGATTTTATATGAGTGTTGGAAGCTGGAGACTAAGTGGATGCATGAGTGCAATCATCAAGTTGTGAACCATAAAGTCACCATCTTTATGGTAGTCATTGAGAGAATGTTTACTAGAGAAAAGGCTTGTGTCTGGAACCTAGTGGTGTTCGGAACTAACCTAAAAAGAATTAAGAATCAATAAGGGCATATAGATATAAATTCTTCGATCTAGAATAGATGCTAAGTTTTCTTATCTATATTGGTTTAAACTAGAAATGAATCATGGGTTTAACCCATAATTCGTTTTCTCGAAGAAACACATTTGTACATGGTGTTACTTTAAAGAAAACCGGATATCTGTGTTGATGATCTGGTAAAAGGCAGGCCTAAAACATGTATTCAATATGATTGGTATACATTAATTTTATGAACAAAGTCCTCAATCTAAAACTCAACATTATGGTCAGTTAAGCATCGAATGAGATATTGACTAGAAAGAGTCCTTTGCTTGTCAATATCATAACTTAAATTATCCTAATAAAATATACTCAATGAAAATAATGTCCTAATTTAGGGTTGTTCTCAACCTATTGATGGAATTACTGTTACATGAGTATAAATAGAGAATATGGAATAAAGTAGATTCTAAAATTCAAGAAATACTGGAGTATATTCTTCATGTTCGACGAAAATAGAGTTGTCTTGAGTAAGTTAGTACTGCAAGCAAATCCATACTTGTAAGACTGTCGATTCTAATCGAAGTTTTGGATATTTAAGCATGTGGTGTAGATACGACATATAAAATACAATAAGTGTCATTGACCCTATTGTGTACTTCGGTAACATTGAGGGTATGTCGACTCTGTTAAAAGTGAGTGTCAGTGACTCTATTGTGAACTTTGGTTACATTGAGAGTATGTCGACTCTGGTATTCATAAGTGTCATTAATCCTATTGTAGACTTCGGTAACATTGAGGATATGACGACTATGATAATGTTATGTATGATCTCTTTTGATAAACACTTTGAAAGTGGTTTAACAAGAGAATACACAAGAGTACAAAGGGATCTCGTGTAGATGATACCATAATTAAGCCAATGTCAAATTCTAGTGATGAATTTCATACTAGGTATTATAGCATTGTTTATGCTTATGACAAAGCTTGAATGTCGCTTTAGTAAATGTTTGATTTACTTATAAGCTTTGGGAACGATACAGACAGTATTGTAACTTATGCTTGTTTCGTTATGCGTGTGATACGGTTACATTCATAATACTTTACTGTGTTCCATCTTACCATGTTTAACCACTTCCCAGAATGTTTATACATTCTAAATTTCCACAGTCAGTCATTCTTCAAGGGAAGGAAGTTTGAAATAAGGCTGAGGTTAGGTGTTGGTTATTCATTAATCAAGGATTGAATGCATGAAACGCAACAGTAACTTGTGCTTGAAAGGAGTTTCAAGTGACTGGATGACCCACACCTGAGTTCACTTCATGGATCATGGTCACAAGTTACTCGGGATGATAATATCATTACGTCCTTCGACCTGAGATGTATGAATTGCCATAGCATGAAACTTTCTTACTTTGGTTATTTCAAAACGTAGTTCGTAACTGGCTATTATAAAGGGAATCGCTAGGTAAGACAAGGTTCATGCTATGGGGTTGTACAGTCAACGGAATTTGTTCCTATTGTATGAGAGATATCCCTGGGCCCCTCGATGATTGGGCGCTGACACCAAAATAAGCATGGCCATGCGCAAAGGAATATTGATTGAGAATCAGACATGTCCTTAAATTTTTGGTCACCACCAATCTAGATCGAGAAACATAATCGTGAACGATCTGGAGATTGACATATTAATCCATGTCTCGTGTTCACAAGGATTTCGCGAACAAAGGGATGTTTGATCACTTATCTATAGGACCTCTACATTTTATGTAGGTTATGGTTTTCTACAAGGAGGCGGAACCCATACTGACTTAGGGGCATCGATGCTTTGCTAGAGGTCACTCTTTTTCTGTGGTTACATGGGTACGGTGCATTATGTGCAAGTGGGAGTCTGTTAAAGATATGCCGACGAATGTATGTACGCCATAGACCGATGCGGATGATGTATGGGCCTATTGGGTCATACACCGGGGTCAAACCTGACAGCAACTTAAGTTTAGGGACCAAATATGACAAAAGACAAAAGTTGACATTGCAGGCCGCGTTAGCGCCGCTAACTCTAAAGGGTTAGCGCCGCTAAGTCCTAGAGGTTAGCGCCGCTACGGCTGCATGTACTTTGTGTCAAATCACTGGCAGGTCCCGTTAGCGCCGCTAACCATTTTGAGATAGCGCCACTAACTCTAGGTTTGCGCCGCTAACCCTGCAGCTGGCTTTTTGTCATATCACCACCCAAACTGGCCAGTGCATGTGGGACTCGTGGAATCCACTATGGCCGGCCTTTGTGGGGTTTATTGGGTCTGGAGGCAGTAGAGAGAGGGGGTGGAATTCATTCTTTGATAGATGGTTTTCTCTCAACTTTCTCTCTAAGTTTCCTACACACAACTTCACTTTCTTTGGTGCTACTAAGACCAAGAGAGAGCTAGAGAGTACTCCAGAAGCTTGGTCTCGAAAAGTTGCTGTTCCATTGTGGTTTTCATAGTGAAGTATCGCAATGGCTTGCTAGCACTTGTGGTTTGACTTGTTCCCGGGGTATATCCCAATAGTAGATCGGTTTTTGGAGCACCACAATCACGAGACAAGAAGATATCTGGAGCTAAGGAGAAAGGTATAACCACCTCTTTCCTTTTTCAAGTTGCATTTCTTTTACATAGAGTTTGGTCCATTTTGGGATTTCTAGTTTTCATGTTTTATATGCTTGTACTATGGGCTATTTTGTTTGTACCTTGCTTCCGCTGCGAGCCCACGAAATCCCACAGTTAATTAATTAACTAGTCCGTTAAATATTAAACTTAATATTTAATTTCTCTTTAAATAATAAATAACTATTTATTATTTATTTCTCTCTTAAATAATTAATTCCACTGATTAATTATTTCCACACAGATATTGGTAAATTCCAAACTGTTCTAATTGAGTGTGTAGTAGTGTGACCCTTTTGTCTCTTATAACATTGGATATAATGTACCCATTAATTATCTCTGCACATAATCTAACAGAGTCCCACTTGTGCAAGATAAGTAATGGTTAATGTACATTGTTAGCCTAAGGAGGTTCTTAACGAGACACTTAGGATAACCAGGTCATAAGAACTTTTATACCCCAAAGTAACGTGTGATAATGTAAACTCACATAAAACAACTATTTATGAGCAATTTATCATAAACTAGCTGTTCATGAACTAACTATCATAAACTACCTGTTTATGAATGGGTACGGTTATTAGGTTTGTCCCTTGCAACACGATATTTCAATTTTTAAGAAGAGAATGGAGAGTGTCAACTCAAAATCTCAAGAATTATTTCATGACATACTTGATTTTAAAAACTGTGTGATAAACGAGAAAGAACAGCCCAGTTCGTTTGGGCACGGCCGTGCACTTACCAGCTTTTAATCAGTCAAGGGCCCAGAAATATCTCTCCTAAATAGGACGTGCAAATACGTTCTTGCATATTTGCATTTGGCAATACGGCTCCCACTGAATCTAGATACGCCCCTTATAGCCACCTTGTTACGGCGTGGCGTTAGGACACACTAAGAATACAATAGTTACCGCATCCCAAACCAAATACCTCAGGTTTAAGGATAACATATGTGATAAATACTTTTGACACGAATCCACGAAGTATTTTTCACGGTGGGTCAATCCAATATTCGTAACCCCAACGAATATTCGTCAATTTTGGTCCGCAAAAACCTTTTGTAGCTATATTCGATATACCTTCGAATCTACCCCAAAATTACGATGACTTTACAACCCTATCAAGGTTCCCACCAAGATAAGTAGTCACGGATAATGTTTTGAATAAACTAAGTTTATTCCTGGATGAACAAAAACATACAAAATGGTGAAAAACAATGAAACTAATTTCTGCACCCTCTATATTCCACCCTGGAATAAAGATGCAAAATTTCTACCATTTCATTGACTCAATTCACAGCGTTAATCTGAATTACTTATTATCTTACATTGTAACTTATCACGGATTACAAAGAAAATAATATGCCTATAAACCCAAAAACTCAAGACTAGTACCTCGAGGTACTCTTTCTTGGTTTTGCTAGAAATTGTTTTGCAACCTAAAACAATTCTAGTCTTACTTATTTTATAAATTCCTTAAACTTGGAGAACCGGAAATAACTCCAAAGTTTCTGATTTTATAAAATAATCCCCTTGTAATTAAAACGTTAATTACACTTGTAGATGTATTAAATCTTACTAGATTCATACCCCTTTTGAAACGATAAAACCATTTACACATACTTGTAAACTTGAAATTAGATCCCCAGTGTACACTAACACTTATCTAATATCATTACTAAGGATATCGAAAATTATCCTATTTTATCATCTGTAACGTTAATCAACTACTAACATTAATTATTTTGACTTTTGAGCCCTTTTAATCATATATAAGTTTATTTAAGTCATAACTTGACTTAAAAAGAGAAAAACTCGCAATGACATCCTTATTGAGAACCTTTCAATAAGTCATGCGTTCCTCGGATTAGTTCATTTTCAAGAACCTTTTATTTTAGACCACTTCTAAAATCATCCGACAATTATATACTTCAAAAGTTCATACTTGTATTTATCATGCTAGGTAGATCAACCTTGATAACTTGATAAATACACTAGTCGGATGCTCCCACTATCTTTTATGAAAAAGTGCATTACCTTAAAAGACCCTTTTAGACTTGGTCAATTCTTTGACTAATACGCCTAAAACTTGTGTTTTAAACACTTGCTCTTAAAACCAGTTTTTGTGAGAAATTTAATCGTCTTATGAAACCAGAACTTTGATCTTTCACATATCCACCTTTCCAATTACGGAAAGTGGTTTCATTAAACCCAAAACACGATTACAAGTATGAAACACTTGTAAAGGTATTTTAAATTTCTTTGCTTAAAACATTTAGTATAAAACAACCTTGATCATAATAACTATTATAATCACCTTTTACGTTCTTAAATGTTTTATCCAAAAACTTTCATCTAGAAATAATAACTATTATTTCTTATCTAATCATGTTCAATGCTTTGAACATTCATTTTTCATAAAAAACCTTAAATAATTGTAAATTAGAAAAGCTTTCTAATTTTATAAACATAACTTGTTTATTTAAGTATTTATATAGTGAGGTTAATTTAATTACAACAATTACTGCATAAGATCACTATAAATCACCTATTAAGTCAAAACTTGACTTATTAGTAACCTTTAGTCACAACTGGACTAACTTGATTCATTTAAAAACATACGTGCACGGATATCAACCAAATAATACAAATTTCAAAAACTTTAACCAAAAGGTCGATCCAATAGTTTGAAACAAACCAATCAAATCCAAAACTTTGAATAATAAGTTTAATAATTAGGAGAAAGAATTATTAAATATCCGAAAAAGCACGTAGGATCTTGAATGCTGGACCGCTTCACTTTCCATCACCTCCTGCAATAAACGATTGCAAGGTATTAGAATACTTGTAAAAACTTTACAAGTGGAAAGTGATAAAGAAGCTAGTCACACGATACCTGAGGAGCCAGACTTGCCTTCTGCTTCGTGAGCCTTTGGACAATCTCTCTTCCAGTGTCCGGTATCGCCGCACCTGAAGCACCGATTCTCGGTTCTTGCTTTGTTCGGCTTTGGCTTCTAGCTCTTGTTGTTATCACTAGCCCTGTGCATTCTGCCTGGGCTGGGTCTTACCCTTTCCCTTTCCGTTGCGCCCCTTCCTCTTCTTATTTCCACCATTGCCCATCATGAGAATGTCCTTAGACTTGGTCCCGATACTCTGCTCCGCAGTCTTAAGCATAGAATGCAGCTCCGCCAATGATTTCTCCAAGTTGTTCATGTTGTAGTTGACTATAAAAGGCTTATAGTCGTCTAACAAAGAATTGAGTATCGTATCCGTTGCTAGCTGCAACAGTACTGGGTGCCCAAGTATCTCTAGGTGGTCCATATACCCTTTCATTTTCATGACATGGGTACTGACCGACGTCCCCTTTACCATGTTGCACAAGTTCAATGCTCTAGTGGAATCATAACACTCCGTGCGGGCTTGCTCCTGGAACATGTCCCTCAGGACTCATCGTTGCAAGCATAAGGTAACTAACATCTAGGGCGTCATTGGAGCGCTTCTGATAAGCCTCCCTGACATCTGCCCTAGCATTGTTGGCAGGGTGATTTCCCAGAGGTTGTTCTAGGACGTACCACTTTCTCTCGTGCATCAGAACGATCCTAAGATTTCTCTCTCATGTGAGAAAGTTTGGTCCGGTGAGCTTATCCTTCTCTAGGATAGAGCGAAGAGAGAGGTTGTTAGTGTTGGTAACGTTGGTTGCCATCTACAAATTAAAACTCGGTTTAATTAGTAATTGCAAATAAACTTTTCTAACATATATCAATAATATATATCAGACCTAGAACCCATATTTCACATACTTGACGCAAGGTTTGGGCACTTCCCGTCAAACCATGCTATTTCTGGTAGGTAACATCCTGTACCAATCGTAGCTAACTAATACTACTCCTAAAACCTCGTAGAGCACTTAGGCCAAGTCTAGTATGTTTAACTATACTCTATTGCATTTTGGGATGGGACTCCCAATTTTCACCAAAATTGATCGCTCCACCTAAGACAGTATGAATTCTGGCCGGGACTCCCGATTATCGCAAAATCTTTCATACTCTTTGCCGCAATGGTTTGAACCCGGATACCCAAGGTTTGGGCACTTCCGACACCCGAGTACCATATAACAGCAAAGTTGTACCATTAGATGGGTAGCACACTGATCTAAGATTTTCTTGAGTTTTATAATTAAGTTTAAAACTTAACTTTCCAGTTTTGAAAAAACCGTTTTAAAACCATCTGTTAAAAATACGATTTACATGTGTACCTATACTAGGTGGGCAAAACGGCTTTATAAGTTCCAAACTTATAACTTTGACAAAACTTTTAAATTTATAAAAATTTAACTAATACGACTAACAAACTGAAGTCGTATTCTAGTTTGTCATAAACCGTGGTTTTCCTCTGTTTAATAATTGCCTATTATTAAAATTGTTTATTTAGCATGACACGCATACATGAGCAAGCATTAAAATAAACATAACGACGCAGAAAAAAACCTATAGTTTTGCCAACTAATCCTAAGGATAAAAGGAACTCGGATTCGCCTTCATGATGCTTTCCTCCGAAATACTCGAGCACTGTGCAAGCCATCATTTTCACCATCTCCTAGAACTCCATTTTGATAAAGGGACAAAACTACAACTACTACTATTACAATTACAAAGATAAAAAAAGGGTTGTAAGTGGCACGCAGGCCTCCCCGAAAATAGTACAGTATTACAAAAGAAAAATGGATTGTAATCGGCACACAGGCCTTCCCAAAACAAATATAAAAGAAGAAAGTAAAACCGAGTCCTAAGTCGGCAAAACTATAGCTACGTATCTCAACCACAAAAGAATCATCTATTAACTCGACTAGATTAAACATTTATAGTCGATACGGAAAACTATAAATATAATCCAAATTGTTTATGCGAAAACATGCGAGTTAATGATTCTAGAACATAAATATAAGCAATATATATGTAACAACCACGCAGTTATATATATAAACGATATAAAAGCAATAAACACAAAAACTGATTCGTTTAACTATTCTTATCTACCCTTTTTGACTAATAACTACCAATCAAAAATGAGAATTATGATCTTCTAAGTTATTTAAATTAACTTGACCAAAATAGTTTTTCAACAAACTTTGAAAAACATAATTTTATTCAAAACTTGAATAAACCCTATGTCGAGTTCTTACTAGTTTTTCCAAAACTCAAACATGACAAAATTTGATTACTATTTAAATAACATCTTGTTTCAATCCTTTTATATAAACTTACCTTTTTTAGAGTTTATTTATAATGTCTGAACTGGCTATGATAAACAAACATCCAAAAATCATATATTTTAACTAAACTAATTAAAATATATAAAATTACTAGTTTATATAAAACACTAATTAATTTTAACGCTTAAAAATTAACAACTTTGTACTTATTCGGAAAAATTGTTTTTGGGCCGAGTACCCTCCTGGGCCGGATCTCACTTGGGCCGAAACCTACCTGGGCCGAATCCCACTTGGGCCGAGACCCACATGGGCCGAATCCCACTTGGGCCGAGACCCACCTTGGCCGAAACTTACGTGGGCCGAAAACCACCTCGGCCGGATCCCACTTGGGCTGAGACCCACTGGGCAGAAAACCACGTGGGCGGAATTCCCGCAGCCAGGCCAGTTGGGCCGTGGATCCTAGGCCGAAGCCAGTCACGCCACTGATGACCGCCGCCGCTTGCGACTGCCGCCGATTACCTGTGACTCCAGCCTGCGACTGCCGCCGACTTGGTAGCCGTCAAACAGCAATCGCCGCCGCCGTCGTCGCCAGCGGTGGCGTTAGTCTTGGTGTTTTTCTGATCAAAACAAAATATAAACCTTTTAAATCCTAATCCTTTTAATCTATCAAAAACTAACTAGTTTTTAATATTCTGATTAAAAACTGGATTTAACCAAAAACCAAACCTTTAATTATTAATGTGACCAAGACTTTGTTCCACTAATAATTAATAATCCTAAAACCAGATTTTAACCATTAAACAAAAACTTGTTTAATTCCTTGGTTAAGGTCAGGTTTAAATGAAAAGATTATATTTTTAACCGTTTAAACAGAAAAACTTGTTTAAACTTATCTGATTAAAATAAAACCTTTTGTATTCTAGATGAAAAAAAAACAAAAAACTTGTTTACTAGGAGAAACAAGATGAAGTAGAAGATGATATAACTTAAATGAATCAACTACCTAGATTAACTAGGTTTATAAATTAAACAAACTTTTTAATTTTTTTGATCAAAAGCTTGTTTCACCAAAAGTTACAATCCTATTAACCGTTCAAACTAACTGTTTAAACTTTCTGATTAGTAGGATTAAATCTTTCAACAACTAGATAACAAAAACAAACTTTTTTGTTGCCCTTTGTCATTTTTGATTTACACCAGAAGCAAGCAGGAGATCAGGAACAAACCTTAAATCTAAAAAAAGGATAAACTAGAAACTATAAATCATAGAGCCGAGGCTCTGATACCACTGAAGGGTTTTGATCTAACCAAACTATCCTAAGACACAAACTGGTCAAACATGGGTTTGATACTACTGGTTCAATCCTAAAACGGAACTGGATTGAACATAACCCCCTAAACCCTAAAAGGGTTAGGATCTTTCTAATGATCATATCAGTTTCTTATCTACAATCTAGATAAAAGGTTAGAAGAAAAATACCTCTTGAATCTTGGGATTGCTAAAGTTAGTCCACCATTACTGCACCACCAACGAACTAGCTGCTAGTCAGCTGCAGGAATTACCCGAGTAATACCCAAACCTCGTGTATGTGTGTGTGGATCGCAAAACCGAGAACCCCCTTGTGGCTTCTTGCCGTCGACGCAGAGGAGAAAAGGGAGGGAGGCTAGGGTTTTTTTCTTTGTTGCAAATTAATTACATTAGGATAAATGAGTCTTTTCTAGGTTTAAATACTTACACTTATCCAAGCACAAGTCCGTTAAATATTAAACTTAATATTTAATTTCCCTTTAAATAATAAATAACTATTTATTATTTATTTCTCTCTTAAATAATTAATTCTACTGATTAATTATTTCCACACAGATATTGGTAAATTCCAAACTGTTCTAATTGGGTGTGTAGCAGTGTGACGTTTTAGTCTCTTATAACATTGGATACAATGTACCCATTAATTATCTCTGCACATAATCTAAAATACACATGTGGTAAACTAAGATCTGTTTTAATCCTTTAGGGTTTTAGGATTAAGATTATTATTCTGCTTCCGCCTATGTGAATAATAACTATTTAATTATACAATTCTGAGTTGGTTCAAACCAAGTTTGGTTGTGAATCAGGATAACTCAAGTATGAATTGTGACATGTAAACCCAACAATGGTATCAGAGCCTTGGCTCAGTTTATCACAGTGTGTTGGAATATCTGTTATTATCATGTTTTGGATATTATTTGTGTATATGCTTTTTCGAAAATCATAAGAATTGAACAAGTCTATGTTATATCCTAGTTTATCTAAAACAGTTTGTTTTTTAGATAAGGTTTGTAGATTTAAACCTTTGATCACAAAGGTAAACTAGTTGCGTTTGACCGGTTAAAGGATTAAATCAATAAACACGATATTTTTGAAAAATTACATGTTTATCCGTTTGATATGTATTTTTCGAAAATTAAGGATAGGCCTTTAGCCAATCCTAGTTTATTGTTTGAATTGTATATTTTATAGTTTTATATTTTAATCAGAAAAGTTGAACTAGTTAGGTTTGACTGGTTAAAAATGATTAAAACTATAAGAGGTTTAATTTTATCTGTTTGAATATATGTGTGTATATATATATATATATATATATATATATATATATATATATATATATTAACCAGTTGTGTTAATATGGATTATTTAACGCTTTTGATGAAAAACTAGTTGAGTTTAAGATTAAAAGGATAAGCCTTAAATTTAAAGAAATTCCTTTTTTTTATCAACGAGTTCTATGTTGATAATTTTGATTTCTAAATGTAATTAATAAAACAAGTTATGTTTTTGTTATTTGAATTTTGAATAATAAAGGATTTTGTTGGTCAAATGATCTTATCAGTTAGAATTTGATGAGACAAAGTTAAGTTTGAAAGATATGTTCCAAATACAACTTAAACAGATTTATGAAGCTTAGTCAGACTGAGTACTTATAGTGTTTCAGACTGAACCTAAGCTGAGTATAAGGTGAGCATAATTTGATTAGTTTATACTATACCTTAGTTAGTTTATCAATATGTTTGATAAGCTGTGTGTGTCACATAAGGTATCTATCGAGTATTCAGCTTGATATGTTTCAAGCTAAGTGACTCAGCTCAAAAACTGATTCAGCTCGACGAAGTTGCTAAGTAAGTTTTAGCCAAATCTTATGACTTTTAAGGATGAGTTAGTCATAATACATGTTAGTACATGTTTGATATCGAGTTTGTTCTCGAAGAACTCGGCTTGATAAGTTTCAAGCTGAGTAACCCAGCCTGACCAAATGTAGTCAGTTTAAGGGAATTTAAATGTGTTTTAAATTCTTTTTAACTTTCTACATCTACAGAGCGGGTAAGAAGATTTCAGAATCAAGATTGAAGACTCAAGATTGAAGAAGTCAAAGATTCAAGATTCCGGTTTATCCAATAGTTAGTTAGCAGATTAAGATAAGTTCCAGTTTGTTATGATCCTTAGGAACAGGATTATGAATACTGATCTTCTAATTAGTTTAGAGGTGACTGACTAAAAACCTTACCTCTTTATCGTATGTGTTACGAATCTTGATTCACTGTTTGTAAGTTCAACGTGATCAAGAAATTCACAGATTGCCAACATTGTTCGTGTGTTCCATCTTCACGTCTGTTGTGAATTTGGCAAGTATTCAATCTGTGATTAAATCCTGTTTAGAGAGTTAGTCCGTATCTAAAATCATAAGTTGATTATAGACAGCAAGGTTGATCAATTAGTTTGAGAGATTGAGAGAGTTTGATTTACATTAGGTGTTTACATATCAAGTGTTGCTTACTTGATAGTTCCTGTAATCATCTTCTTATTAATGAAAGCAAAGCATTCGACTGTTTATGGTTTGATGTGTCTAACACTATTTATTTGATTTGTTTAATTTCCGCAGAAAGTGTATTCAAGTACGCCATAAAGATCATTGTCAATATAGTACGGGACTATTAGGTCACACACCGAGGATCTATCTCGACAGCCTATAAGTTGAGGGACTAAAAATGTCAAAGTGGAAAAGGTTGGTGTGTAGGCATGTTCCGCGGAGCGGAACTGAGGTTCGCGGCGCGGTGTTCCGCGGCGCGGAATCTTTTACGCGGTGCGGAATCGTGTCAGAATGCATGCATTCATTATGTGTCCACCTCCTTTTCTAGCCAATGCATGACTATCTTTTGAGCATCCTCTTGGCCGGTGTTGGGGATATCCAAGTGATAATTAGGTTTTTAAAAAGGACCTCATTACGTCTCTTTGATATCTTTGACATATACACGTATTTGATAAACATAGAGAGTTCTTTAAGAGTGTTTCAAGTGTTCTTTCAAGGAGTTCGAGAAAAGAGGAGGTTAGGGCTGTTATCTTGGTGATTTCAAGTGTTGAAGATCATCAAGATCTTGCTAATACAAGGAGGTATTCTATACCTGGGGTGGATCAACAATAGAGAGGAGCTACTTGGCTTCTTGGTCATCATAATCTTCCCTAAGTTTGTTGATGTGAATTATCAAGGGTATACCTTACTTTCCTTCTCTTTTAGATGTTGCAAATAATTGGTTATAGAGCTTGGTCCTCTTATGGGGTTTTTATGAATTGCATGTTTGTACTTTTGGCTTCACATCTTGTACCTTTTGCTTCCGATGTGTTCCTCAAACCCCATCAGTGGTATCAGAGCCACCTCTATACTATTTTTGCACATGGTGGCCTAAAAAACCCGAAAACAAAATTTTTTGTTTTTCTGTCGGTAGGTTTCCGCGGCACGGACCGGTTCAAGGTACGTGGTGTGGAATCTCAACAATGCATGTTTTTGTTTATTTTTTTTAAAAATTTTTTATTTTGGTTTTTTTGCAGTTTAATTTATTTTCTGGAGTTTTATTTCCAGTAATTAAATTTTATTTATTTAAGATGCCTTGTATAATGGTTGGTGTATTTATATATATTATTATTATATTGGCATGAAAATGGTAATTGCATATACTTACATTATGTGTTTATGAATATATTTCACCAAAAATGGTTTGGTGTTACTAATGCATAAGTACATGAGATTTTTAGTGCCTTGAGTGTTTTTGAAAAATCTTAACCATTATACATAAGTTTACATGGTTTTCTGTGGTACATCATGTTGTTCATTAGTGTTGGCTTGTTGTTCTTGTGATGCTGGTAACCACTAGAAATGCCCAAGACCTTGTGGATGTTTGGTTGCGTGTTTTTATTATTATTCATTTATTTGGTGACTTTATGTCACATGGTTTGTAATAATAATTAAATTTATTTATTTGGTATGTAATTTGTATTTGTGGCTTGCATGCCATTTAAATATTCAATATTATGTATTTGTACTAGAAAATAGGAATTTGTGGCTTGCATGCCATTTATTTAATTTTCTATTTAATTGTAATATGGAGAAACTATCGCGAGTCCATGGAGTGACTCCTTGGCGAACACGGATCCGAAAGGCCCAATGGAGGTGGCGGGTTTAGTGGGAGCACATCCAATGTGAAGGAAATTTTTGTCCTTAGATGACTTTATTTTCCCGTAGTGGCTCACGGGAAAACGCATAGGTTTTAGCGGCATGGTTACCAACTAAGAATATGTGTATGTGTGTGATGGTTTTATTATATATTGTTTATGCATGAATTATAGGACAATTACATGCTAGACAATTTTTGACAAATAATAAAACCCAAGAGTTTTAAAAATAGTTTAACAACTCTCGCGCGCACATTTGATTAACAAATGGATTTAAATTGGTTTAGTATCTCATTAGTGAGAACATGTGATTTTCGTCACTTTTTTGTTAATCAAACTCAAAATGGTTTTTTAACCGGAAAACTAAATCCCGTTTTCTAAATGTAAATCTCACACCTTCCATAAGATGACACCACCCAAATCTAACCGCATAAGGGTTGATTGTCGAGCTTTAGCCGAGTCAATTTTTGTTTGAGTTGTGTGGAAGGTGTGTGTGGCAACTCGCAAGGTCGATTGTCGAGCTTTAGCCGAGTCGATCATTGGGCTAGAGCACCACCGTGTATCTTGATGGTTGATTTACGGTTTCAAATTAATATTTCATATAATCGTCGAGCTCTAGCCGAGATTATGTAAAATATTACTTTGAGATTGGTGTGGAGGGATCAAACATGCCAAACTTGGCACAATGGTTGTCAAGTAGGATCCCGCAAGGAACTAAGAGTTGCAATAATGGATTGCAATCGGTCAATGGTTGTTGGCCTAAATAGCTTTGCCACGTGATCCGCGAAAAACCCGTCACGATGCAAGGTGAAATAGGGTTCTTAGCCCTTGTTAAAAAAGTTGTTTTTCATTAAACACTTGGGTAATTATTGTAACAAGGATTTCAATCAAACTAACCAAATCTACTTTGCGTTTTATAGATGGCATCAACTAGCACCAACAACACCACTACCTTTTCTCGAAGGATTTTTCTTGAGAAAGACAAACTTGATGGGACCAATTTTATGGACTGGTCAAGGCAACTTAGGATAGTCCTCCGACATGAGGATAAGTTGGCCACCATCGAGGAACCCATCCCCGAGGCCCCTGCATCCAACGCGAGTAGGGAAACTAAAGAGGCTTATGAAAAACGCCTTAAAGACATCACCGAGGTTACTTGCCTCAAGCTTAGCAAGATGAGCTCCGACTTGCAAAAGTCGATGGAGCATCTAAGTGCTTATGACATGATGCGCGAGTTTTCGGACATGTTCCAACAATAAGCTAAGCAATAGCGGTATGGTTGTCTCAATGACCTACTCGGTTACCGGTTGCAAGAGGGTGGAACGTGTCCCACCACGTTCTTAAGATGAAAGCGTTGGTGGAACTCCTCGAAAGGTTGGGATTTTCCATGGCAAGAGAGATGGCGGTAGAGTTGATTCTACGGTCTCTCCCACCGTCATATGATCAATTCGTTGTGCATTATCATATGCACAGGATGGATAAATCCTTTATAGAATTGCATGGTATGCAGCGGACCGCCGAGTACAACATGACCAAGCAAAAACAATCTACCTCCGTTCCCGTCTTGCCCATCAAGGAGGGTGAGTCCAAGAAGAGGAACAAACCGGCCTCTACCCCGAAGGGTAAAGGTAAGGGTAAGGTTGGGGCACCCAAGCAGAACCATGCCCCGGAGCCAAACCCAAAGGGTCCAATCCCTCAATCCAAGACTCCGGAAGAGGAGATTTGTTTTTTCTGCGGGGTAAAGGGGCATATGGGCCGGAGCTGCCCTAAGTACTTAGAGGGCATGAAGAAGCTACGAGCTTCAAGAGTGGGCGCTTCTACTTCAGGTACGTTTGTGATTAGACTGCATCATACTTCTACATCTAACGGCTGAGTTTTAGAAACCGGCTGTGGCACTCACAATTGTAATATGGTGCAGGTGCTAAATGGAAGTAGAAGGCTGAGAGATGGGGAGCTAGAGCTAACTATGGGAAACAAGGAGGTTATCCCGGTGTTAGAGAAAGGAAGCGTGGACCTTATTTTAAAGACCGGCTTTTCTATTATTTTAAAGGATGTGTGCTATTCGCCACTTATGGCAAGAAATATTTTATCTTTCTATGCTTTGTATGATGATGGATATTATTTTAAATTTGAAAATGGTTTTATCTTATGTTTTAAAAATGAGGTTTGTTATTTTAAAGCTTATCCATGTCGTGGTATATACGAAGCTAATGCATACATAGAAAATAATAGAGCAATCATGAACATTGATTCTGGATCCAAAAATGGTTTGGATAAGTATTCCTTATGGCATAGCCGTCTTGGCCATATAAACAAGAAACGCATCACCAAGCTCCAAGTGGATGGGATCTTGGAATCATTTGATCACGTGTCAAATGAAGCATGCGAGTCTTGTTTGTTAAGCAAGATGACTAAGTCACCCTTTACCGGTGTGAGTGAAAGGGCTAAATGCTTGTTGGAAATAGTGTATACCGGTGTATGCGGTCCGTTCAAGCATGTTATAAGGAATAACTCTGATACTTCGTTACATTCACTGATGATTTAAGTCGATATGGATATGTCTACTTGATTAGGCATAAGTCTGAGACCTTTGAGGTCTTTAAGACATTCCAAAACGAAGTCCAGAATCAATTGGGCAAGACTATCAAAGTACTCCGCTCCGATAGGGGAGGCAAATACTTGAGCTCGGAGTTTCGAGATTATCTTGTTAATTGTGGGATTATTTCACAACTAACTCCTCCTAGGATGCCACAATTGAATGGTGTCGCCAAGCGGAGGAATCGGACATTGTTGGATATGGTCCAATCGATGATGAGTCGCACGGAAGTACCCATTAGTTTTTGGGGGTACGCTCTCGAGTCGGCGGCTAGGATCCTTAACCTCGTACCGACCAAGAAGGTCCAAAAGACACCTTATGAGATGTGGCATGGAGTTGCTCCAAAGGTAGCATATCTCAAGGTTTGGGGATGTCCTGCCTTCGTTAGACGAGAGGTAGAGGACAAACTTTAACCTAGATCCGAGAGGTGTTACTTCATTGGGTATCCAACCGGAGCCATTGGTCATTTGTTTTACAAACCTTCCGAAAACAAGGTGTTTATTGCGCGAAGGGCCGTCTTCCTTGAAAGGGAGATGATATCCATGCGAAACGGTGGAAATAGGATTGATCTTGAGGAAGTTCAAGAACCTGATGGAGAAGGGACTAGTGTCGGCACTAGCACTCAACCCGAAGTGGTTGAAACCAAGCAAGAGGATGTGTCGGTACCTGACAAGGCTCCATTAATTCCTCGTAGGACCGGTAGACCACATCATGAGCCAGAGAGATATGGGTTTCTCATATCTGAGGGCAATGACTTATTGGTGGATCATGATGAACCGACCAACTACTGGGAAGCCGTAGCGGGCAATGAGTCTGCTAGGTGGAAGGAAGCAATGGAGAGTGAGATGCAATCCATGTCGGACAACCAAGTTGGGGAATTGGTTGATCCTACACCCGGGTGTAAATGGGTCTTTAAGAAGAAGACCGGCATGGATGGATCTGTAGATACCTTCAAAGCCCGACTGGTGGCTAAAGGTTTCACGCAAACTTATGGGATTGACTATGAGGAAGCCTTTCCACCAGTGGCCATTTTGAAGTCTATCCGAATACTCATGGCCATAGCTGGGTTTTAGGATTACGAAATATGGCAAATGAATGTAAAAACAGCCTTCCTTAATGGGAATCTCAATGAAGAGGTGTTTATGTCACAACCCGAGGGTTTTGTACATCCTGAGTATCCTGATTGAGTCTGCAGACTCAAGAAGTCCATTTATGGACTTAAGCAAGCATCTCGTAGCTGGAACCATCGCTTTTATGAGAAAATCAAAGAGTTTGGATTTTCGAAAAGCAAGGATGAGCCATGTGTATATGTCAGGGCTAGTGGGAGTGCTGTAGTATTCCTTGTCCTATATGTGGATGATATTCTACTTATTTGGAACGACGTCCCAACTTTGCAAGAAGTTAAATCTTTTCTTGGGAGTTGTTTCTCAATGAAGGATTTGGGAGAAGCAGCATATATCTTGGGCATTAAGATCTATAGAGATAGATCCAAGAGGCTAATTGGGCTTAGCCAAAGTGCATATGTCGACAAGGTCTTGAAGCGATTCAAGATGGAGGACTCAAAGAGGGGCAACACCCCTATGTTGCATGGAGTAACGTTGAGCAAGACTCAATGTCCTAGTTCTAAAGAGGAACTAGACATAATGAAGAGGGTCCCTTATGCTTCGGCAATAGGATCAATCATGTACGCCATGCTATGCACTCATCCTGATGATCATGTGCGTTGAGCATGACGAGTATAAATCAGGCTAACCCCGGGCAAGCCCTGGACTGCGGTCAAGAACATTCTCAAGTATCTTCGGAGGACAAAGGAGATGTTCTTGGTTTATGGTGGTGGGGAAGAGCTTAGAGTACATGGTTACTCTGATGCCAGCTTCCAAACGAATAAGGACGACTACCTATCACAATCGGGTTTCGTGTTCCTTCTAAATGGTGGTACTATAAGCTGGAGGAGCTCCAAGCAAGACACCGTTGCTGATTCAACTACCAATTCGGAGTACATTGCGGCTAGTGAAGCAACTAAAGAGGCGGTGTGGATGAGAAAGTTCATCCAAGACATTGGAGTAGTTCCTAGCATATCAAACCCTATTGAGATCTTTTGTGACAATGAGGATGCGGTGGCTCTAGCTAAGGAACCAAGGGCTCATAAGCGGACGAGGAACATTCCTCGTAAATACCACTTTATCAGAGATGTAATAGAAAGTGGTGACATTGCCATCAGCAGAGTAGCATCGGAAGGAAATTTGGCCGATCCTTTCTGTTGGTTCCTTGTATGAGAATAACAACAAGCAACAAGTGTGTAGAATGCGGGTTGAATACACTTTCTGTGGAAATTGAACAAATCAAATAAAAGTGTCACACATAGTAAATCAAACCACAATCAATCAAATGCTTTTATTAAGAAGTTGATTACAATGCTTTGAATAAGAAGATGCTTACAATAACTATCAAGTAAGCAACTCTTGATATATATCCACCAAATATAAATCTCTCAATCGTTCAAACTTAGCTATCTATAATCAACTTATGATTATAGATACTGATGAATCTCTAAACAGGATTTACACAGATTGATAACTTACCAACATCACAACTAATATGATTATTCGAACACACGAACAACTTGGCAATCTCTGAATATCTTGATCACGTTTAACTTACAAACAGTGATTCAAGAATCGTAACACATACGATGAAGTGAGGTTTTGGCTCTGCAACACGTAGTTGTAATTCTAAGTCGTACCTCTAAACTTATCAGGGGATAAGTATTTATAATCCTGTGCCTACGGAATCTAACAAACTAAGACTCAGCTTAATTCGCTAACTAACTATCGGATAAACCGGAATCTTGAATCTTGAATCTTCTTATCTTGAGTCTTCAATCTTCAATCTTGATTCTGGAATCTTCTTATCCTTGCCGTAGATATAGAGAGATAAAAGATGAATTTAAAACACATTTAAATTATCTTAACCTGACTTCTTTAGTCAGGCTGATTTACTCAGCTTGAAACTCATCAAGCCGAGTTCTTCGAGAACACACTCGAAAACAAACATGAACTAACATGTATATTAATAAACTCATCGTTAGAAGTCTAAAGAGTTAACTAAAACATATTTAGCAGCTCTATTGAGCTAACCTAGTATACACACTGAGTCACTCAGCTTGAGACTCATCAAGCTGAAACTCAATATAGATATCTTAGTTTACACACACAGCTTATCAAACACATTGATAAACTGACTAAGATATAGTCTAAGCTGATCCAACAAATTTACAGCTTATACTCAGCTTATACTCAGTCTGAATCACTATGAGTGTTCAGTCTGACTAAGCTTTATAATTCTGCTTAAGTTATATGTAGAACACATCTTACAAACTTAACTTTGTCTCATAAAATCTTAACTAATGCGATCATTTTCCCAAGAAACTCCCCCTATTTGATGATGACAAAACCATCAAATAGTTATTAAGTTTGTTTAACAGAATTATATTTTAAACCTTAAACTTATCAAGATTTCAATATTTGAACTAATCAAATATTAATTCAACATATCAATTTTAATTGAACTTTTCAATTTTAATTGGAACATACCATTTTAAGTTGAACACACCAACCAACTACATTAATGAATAAGAACTTATAAGTTATTCATTTAGCTGAACTTATTAGACTTATAAATATGATCACATCACAATATAGTTGAACATATCAAACAAACATTTGTATTAATTGAACTTATCATAATACAAAAATATTGATCACATAGATCATGTACACTAAGTGCTTACAAAAATTAGAACTAATCTAATTTATAATATAACTAATCTAATTAGGATGCAAATCTTCAAACTCTTTGATTTCCTTGTCGATTTCTTCAAGGATTTTTTGCAGATTAGGTAAGTGTTGAAGCTGATCTTTTTATGATCTAATCACTCTGTTTATTCTATATCTGAACTTTGCAGTTTGTTTAGTCTTTTCCATAATCTACCTCAGAGCAAGCACTTGAGATACCCCACTTGTGTATATGTTTGCATCAGACTGGAAGCATTTTTCTACTTTTCTATCCAGGTACATGAATCCTTTCTTAGGCTTTTCAACATAGGTGTTTTCTTTGAACTTTAAGCCTTCAGGGAGAACAAGACTGTACGTGTCTAGATTTGCTAGTACAGCTGGCTTTATTTGCTTTTTCTTTCCAACTTTATGAAAAGAAGTTGTTAGGGTAGCTATCTCAGACCTGGGTATGAGTTTCATCGAGTCAGCTCTTGCAAGTAACCTCAGCAGCTCATCTTTAACCTGAATTCTGGCAGAGGATTTTTCCATCTGCTTGATGAATACTGCCACTTGCTTCCATTCTTCATAGCCCAGTTTGTATAGTTGATTGAGCTCCTAACAAGGTGTCTCACCCTTTTTCAAAACAAACTCAATAATGATGATCCCTTGAGCTGTGCTCAGCTTAAGTGTGAGTATTTGAGAAGAGAAAAATGTTTTTGTATAACAATCCATTATATTCTCCTCCTCTTGTTGATTTTCAACCGGAGGTTCTTCTTCCTCTTCTTCCTTAGGCACTATTGGCATATTGAGTCTAGCTAAGTCCTCATTCAGTTTTCTGATTTGCTCAGCCCAAGCCCTTTCTCTTGCTTCTTTTTCACTGACTAACACAACTTGAGCATTGATTTGTCTTTCTCTTAATTCATTGACAGATATCCCAAGCCGGTCAGCATCCTCTTTTTCCATCCTTCTAACTGCCAGCAGTGAAGCTCTTTCTTGTATGTTTATTTTATCCGCAGAGTCTTCATCCGAGTCAGATGATTCTCTAAGAATCATTTTTCTTCTTTTCTGTTGAGGGGGTTCTGATTCGCCTGAGCTGACCACCGCTGGTCTCTTTCCTTTAGCTTTGTTAGTCAGCTTAGTGTCTTTTTCAAGTATTTTCTTCCCCTCAATGTTATCTACTCTCTTTGCCAAAAATAATAAAGCTTCAGCTTCAGCTTCAGCCTCTTGAACCTTCTCCCCCTTTTTGTCGTCATCAATAGGGGTTGAAGGTCGTTGTTGATGGAGAGCAAAACGGCAGACTTCAACTTTTCCACCTTAGCATCCAAAGCATGCAGCCTGAGCAACAATTGCTTCTTGGCTTTCTTCCTCTTGTGATGGAGTACTTGGAACATAGCAGCTAGTTCGTGTTTTTGATTATTACTATGGATGTAACTTGAAACCTTTTATTATGTATTTACATTTCATGGGATTGAAATAGGAGGTATTTGCATAATGTTTCGTGGTTGTCCATTTTTAGCATGTTTAACCGATCCATGACAAGTCAAGTTATGAATTGTCTAAATGCCCGTAGCTACTTAATGTTGTAACACCCGCATTTAGGGCCTGGTCATGTTGTGGCGGTGGTAAGTTGTTTTAATTTTTATATTTAATTGTTTATATTTATTTGCTATTTATTTATATATTTGTTTGATGATTACTTGGTAATTAGTTGGACCGCGAGATAAGAGGAAAAAATATTAGTTTAATATTTTTATAAGATATTGGTACCATATGATTCGTTTTTACACGAGGGTCCCGAATAATACCTCGTTGCTTGTTAAGGACTTGTATAGGACCGCTTTAATTAGGTTCCTGTATATCAGATATCAGTATTTTGCACTGTGTGGTGTTTAATTTAAATTCCCAGCCGACCTTAGCCTTATTTGACTTTGAGAAGTCAATCTTTTGCCCCATTTGTGTGTGTTAGCTTTCCTGGAAGTGAAGAAAGCCAAGAACAATACAAGTTCAGCCCTTTAATATCTAATATTGTGTGGATTTTGTTACAAATTACAGGTTAGACTTGATTTATATTTGATTTCATCAACCCTTGATTAGTTGGGTGTGTTCTTGACTATAAATGCTCATCTTTGATTTTTAGGGTTAAGAATCATGTGGGTTTAGGTTCCATCTGTATTGTGTTCATGTTCTTACAAGTTCTTGAAGTGTTATGTACTGATTTCGAGTATGATTCATGATGAACTCTGTGTTTTTGCTAATCTTGAGCTTCAAATCCGTGAATAGAGGTTTAGGTTGAAGATGAGTTTTGATTTGAAGAGGAATTGATGTTTAATTGTTTGTATATGTTTTAGATGTTGGATTCCATGTTTCATGAGGTATTTTAGTGTTTAAGAACTGTTTTTATATATATATATTGTGGCTGCAAATCGAGTTTGATTGTTGTGGATGAGGGCTGGAATAAACAGGGAAGAACAGTCTGGTCTGCTGTGCGTGAATTTCCGCGGCGCGGAGCTAGGGTGTTCCGCGGCGCGGGGCCCCCCTGCACAGTTCTGCAACTTCTGTTTTGCTTCGTGTTTTCTTGTACGCTGTTATATGCTGCTAGTACCTACTACATACATGATTATATGATATATATATATGAATGGTTTTTGATGAGGAAACATGTGTAGAAAGACTTGAATTAATTATGCTCAATTCATGATAAAAGGCTACTTGAATTTTATGAATTAGATTAAATGGCTCGTGTTTGTGTTTTATTGATTGATACATGTTTTATATGATATATGAATCATTCCTAAATAGTGTTTGATATATTTTATGTTGATTTGATACATGTTAGGTATAACGGTTAAATTATTACCCGTTTATGTAGCTACTTGATTTTTAGAGTTAATTGGAATTTGATTCACTAATCTATTTGTATTGTGTTCTCAGGGGATCCGAAGCCTTAGTGACATTAGACAACTGGGCTTGGTGTTTGAAGGACACATGTGAGTGGACTTTTAACTCACGAACTGTATTAGTTGTAACGGTATTGGGTGCAGCAAGTTTTACTGTTTTATGGATTGATAGACTTTCTGGTCTAGTAATTGATCTGTTGGTGCTATAGGCATACGTTGTAATTGGTTAACAGCTGTTTGTTGACACTGGGTTGTTTTGATGGGGTCAGCCATGTTAGGCTGGGCTTATTTGTCATCGGCTAATCAGTACTAGACCTTTTGATGCATTTGTTGTAACTTAAGGGATTTTACTGTGTGAGAATGACAAGAAGGTTATCGATAAACCTATGCTAGGCCGGCATTTGGTTGTAGGTTCGGCTGAACCGCGGGTCATCTGAGATATTTGCTTATTTGTTGTTGTGGCATTGATTGTTGTTCTGATGCTTGTCGTTTGTTAAACTTTCATTCACTTAGCTTTGAGCTAATTCCCCACATTAAACTCCAAATTGCAGGTTGTTGTAGATCTTGCTGGTTGCTGGGAGTTTTGTTAGTTTTGGGAATGTCTGACACACACTCTGATATATTTTGTTTGAAGAGCCTGTTTGTAATTATGTAACACTGGTCTTTGATATACTGACACTTGTGTCAGTCGTCGGTTGTTTTATAACTTCCTTGTGAATAGGTTTATAGTTGTTTATTTGCTTCTGCAGTGATAACTCTTTAAAAAAAAATAGGGGAGTTACAAATGTAGTGGGAGCTACATTAGGGAGGTAACGCTATTATGGATATTTGGTGATTTATTTGGATATGAATAAAAGCACAAGGTTGTGACCAAATATTCATAGATATTTATCAGGGGATAACTATTGGGGTGATCCGCATCAAGTTTACTTCATGGAGCGTTAACATAAGTAAACTTGACAGGTTGTCCTTAGACGTGAGATATTTGGTTTAGGGCGTGGTAACTTCTGTACTTTAGCATGTTCTAACGTCACGCCGTAACAGGGCGATCATAAGGGGCTTGTCTAGGTGCAGCGGAAGCTATGTGCTCAAATTGCAAATAGTCAAGATGGGATTTGCACCTCCTTTTTAGGAGAGATTTTTTCTGAGCTCCTCGACGATTAAGACTACTGAAAATGTGCGGCCGCACTCGGTTAGAATGATAGTTATTCATTCGGGAAAATCGTAACTGCAGAGTGTCAAAATCAGAGTCTAGAAAATCTGAGTATTAGATGAGATTCCTGCTCCATGTCAAATACTCACATTACGAAATATCGTGATTCAAAAGGAAAAGCCTAGATAATCCAAGGTTAGGATTATATCTCTAGATGTAAGAGATCTCATAGTCTGGTTAACCTAAGTGTCTGGCTAGGGACCTCCTTAGGCCAACGATGTACAAGGAGTGTTACTTATCTTGTACAAGTGAGAGTCTGTTAGATTATGTGCAGAGATAGATAACATCTACTATTGTGTCCAATACTATGTGACACTAAAGGATCACACCGCTGCACACCCAAATAGAACCTGTTGGATTTTACCTGTTTGTGTATCACAATAATTAATAGTTTAATTAATTATTGAGAAAAGAGAAAAATAATAAAAGTTATTTATTAAAAGGAGAAGTTAATATCTAGTTTAAATATTAATGGGACCAGTTAATTAATAGTTATTAATTAATTAGAAAGGTCAAGGGTATATTCTGTAATTGATTAATAGTTTAATTAAAGTTGGGGTTTAATTAAACGGGCTTAGGCCTTATAATGGTTTATTATATATAAACTTATTTAAGCCTCATTAATCAACATGTTAATCACAAGAAAAGATAATACCCTAATCTCTCCTTCTTCTCTCTCTCTCTCTCTCTCTCGGCGGCGCTCTCTCCCTCTCTCGTGGAGATCGACGGCGGCGGAAAACCGAGAACCAACCACCGACCGGCGGTGGTCGGCGGCGATATACACACACATACGCACGGGTCACGGTTTGATCCGAGGTTTAATCCTTAGGCGGTCTAGAAGCCTGTTCGAGGTGGTGCAGTAGCGGTGGATAACCTGCAGCTGTCTAGAGGCTTAAAGAAAAAGTTTTGGTTTACATCAAGGTATAAATTTTTAACCCTCTTCCTCTTTTTAGTTTCTGTACGACTTAGATGAGATCACTGGAGGGGGTTTTATTCCGTTGTGCATGTTTTTTATACCCTACAAAACCCTTCGTCAACAATAGAGAGGAGCTACTTGGCTTCTTGGTCATCATAATCTTCCTCAAGTTTGTTGCTGTGAATCATCAAGGTTATACCTCACTTTCCTTCTCTTTTACATGTTGTAAATATTTGGTTATAGAGCTTGGTCCTCTTATGGGGTTTTTATGCATTGCATGTTTGTAATTTTGGTTTTGCATGTTGTACCTTTTGCTTCCGCTGTGTTCCTCAAACCCCACCACAACACCCTTTTACACATTACTTGCTTGTTGATCTTCTTACCAAGGGACTAACAACTGGTATCAGAGCAGGCTGAACAATTCATCAAACTTTCCTCAGATGGCTGCCAAAGGATGTCCTATATTTGATGGATCTGATTATCCTATGTGAAAATTCAGAGCCATGCTTTTCCTTAAGTCCATTGATAATCGTATGTACGATGTCATCACTAAAGGACCAATCATCCCCAAGATTTCTGTTGTTGTCAGTGATACGTCTTCTGACAAAACTGAAAAGGAAGTGAAGAAGCCTGTTGCATCCTGGACTGAAGAAGATTGGAAACTGTATTCTCTGGATGAGAAGGCAAAGAGTGTTCTGGTTAATGAAGGGTTTTGTAGGGTATAAAAACATATCTTAAAAACATGCACAGCAGAATAAAAAACAAAACCCCCTCCAGTGATCTCATCTAACTCGTACAAAAACTAAAGAGAAGTAGAGGATAAAAATATACCTTTTGCAACAATCTTGAATCTTGATTCCAGAATCCTAAAGGTAGAACACCGCTAATGCACCACCACGAACAGGCATCTAGACCGCCTAAGGATTTCTACAATGATCAAACGATGCCCGTATGTGTGTGTGTGTGCATTACGCGGCCGACCCCTAGGGGCGTCCTCGGCTTCGACATCGACTAGAGAGGGAGAGAGTAGGGTTGTTTTCTTTTTAGTAAATTATCTCTTATGTGATTCTAAGGATTAATAAGGTGTTTATATAATAAACCTTATTAATGCCCAAGCCCGTTTAATTAAAGCTTATCAGATAATTACAGAAAACACCCTTTAACCTTTCTAATTAATTAATAACTATTAATTAATTGGTTCTGTTAATATTTAATCTAAATATTAACCTATCCTTTAAGTAATAAATAACTATTATTATCTTCCTTCTCAATAATTAATTATCTAATTAATTATTCCACACATACAAAACTTGGTAAAAATCCAAATGATCCTAATCGGGTGTGTAGCAGTGTGATCCTTTAGTGTCACATAGTATTGTACATGATGACACGTGTCATCTATCTCTGCACATAATCTAACAGACTCCCACTTGTGCAAGATAAGTAAAACTTCTTGTACATCGTTGGCCTAAGGAGGTCCCTAGCCACACACTTAGGTTAACCAGACTATAAGATCTCTTACATCTAGAGATATAATCCACCCCTTGGATTATCTAGGATTTTCCTTTTGCATCGCGATATTTCGTAATGTGAGTATTAGACATGGAGCAGGGATCTTATTCTAAATACTCATATTTTCTCGACTCTGATATCGACACTCTGCAGTTACGGTTTACCGAATGAAACCTATCATTCAAACCGAGCGCGGCCACACATTTTTAGTAGTCTCAACCGTCGAGGGGCCCAGAAATATCTCTCCTAAAAATAGGAGATGCAAATCTCATCTTGACTATTTTCAATATGAGCACACTTCTTCCGCTGTACCTTGACTTGTCCCTTATAATCACCCTGTTACGGCGTGACGTTAGGACGCACTAAATTACAGTAGTTACTGCACCCCAAACCAAATATCTCAGGTCTAAGGAAAACCTATCAAGTTTACTTATGTTGTTGCTCAATGAAGTAAACTCGATGCGGATCACTCCCAATATTTATCCATCCTGATAAATTTCTATGAATATTTGGTCACAACCTTGTGCTTTTACTCAACCCCGAATAAATCATCAAATATTCATAATAGCGTTATCTCCCTAATGTAGCTCCCACTACATTAAGTAGCTACGGGCATTTAGATAAATCATAACTTGAATTCGTCATGGATAGGTTAAAACATGCTAATAATAGACAACAAGAAACAATTATGTAAATACCTCCTATTTCAATCCCATGAAATGTAAATACATAATAAAAGAGTTTCAGGTTACATCTATAGTAATAATAAAAAAAACTTGAACTAGCTGCTATATTCTAGGTACTGCACCCCTATAGAATTTGCATGTCTCTCATGCTTAGCTCTAGCTAGCGGCTTCGTCAATGGGTCAGCAACGTTGTCGTCCGTCGGAATCTTTTGCAGTCTAATATCTCCTCTTCCAATGATCTCTCGGATTAGGTGATATTTTCTAAGTACATGCCTAGTCCGCTGATGATCTCTTGGCTCTTTAGCTTGCGTCACAGCCCCTGAGTTATCATATAACATATCAATCGGCCCAGAGATACTTGCAACAACTCTAAGGTCCGAGATAAAATTCTTCAGCCAGACAACTTCCTTTGCCGCATCACTTGCTGCAGTATACTCTGCCTCTGTAGTCGAATCTGCTATTATATTTTGTTTCTGACTTTTCCAAGATATGGCTCCTCTGTTTAGGATAAAGATAAATCCTGACTGTGACCTAAAGTCATCTCTATCGGTTTGGAAACTAGCATTAATTTAACTAGTTACACTGAGCTCATCCATCGAACCTCCATAAACAAGGAACATGGCTTTTGTCCTTCTCAGATACTTGAGAATATTCTTGACAGCTACCCAATGAGCTTCACCCGGATTTTGCTGGTATCTACTCGTGACACTTATAGTATAGGCAACATCGGGTCTAGTACACAACATGACATACATAATTGATCCAATTGCCGAGGCATATCAAATCAATTTCATCTTGTTCTGATCTTCTCTAGATACAGAACATTGAGCCTTGCTTAAAATCGTGCTAGATTGCATTGGAATGAATCCATTATTGGATTCTTCCATCTTGAATCTTTTCACAACTTTGTCAATATATGTACTTTGACTAAGTCCGGTAAGCCGCTTAGATCTATTCCTATAGATCTTAATACCAAGTATATAAGCAGCTTCTCCCAAGTCTTTCATCTGGAAACATTTACCTAACCAGGACTTTACTCTTTGTAATACTGGTATATTGTTTCCTATTAGCAGTATGTCATCTACATACAAGATTTGGAAGGTTACCGCACTCCCACTGAATTTAGTGTAAACACATGACTCGAACTCACTTTTGGTAAAACCAAACTCTTTGATGCGCTCATCATAGTGTAAGTTCCAACTTTTAGATGCCTGCTTCAACCCCTAAATGGATTTTAGCAATTTGCATACCTTATTAGGGTTCTTTGGATCCGCAAAACCATCCGGTTGTATCATATATACATCCTCTGTCAACTTCCCGTTAAGGAAGGCTGTTTTCTCATCCATCTGCTATATATCATAATTAAAATATGCTGATATGGCTATAAAAATCCTAATAGTCTTAAGCATTGCTACTGGGGAAAAAGTTTCATCATAGTCAACACCATGAGTTTGCGTGAAACCTTTTGCCACCAGCCTAGCTTTAAAGGTATGCGCCTTTCCATCCATGTCTGTCTTCTTCTTGAAGACCCATTTGCACCCAACAACTTTATTGTGTTGAGGCAAATCCACTAACTTCCAAACTTGGTTGTCATACATGGATTGCATCTCTGCCTTTATGGCTTCTAGCCATTTCTCAGATTCTAAACCAGAGACAACATCTTGGTAGGTGGTGGGTTTTAAAAGATCCCCTTCGTCTTGAGCAACAAGGAATCCTAGATACCTATCTGGCTCATGACGAGGCCTACTAGATCTGCGAAGGTCTTGTGTTTGCACTTCCTCCTCAACCACAGACTTCGGTTGAGATTCAAAAATTCTCTGTTGAACCACGGGTTCGATTATCGGTGGTGGTGTTATCTCTTCCTCTTAAATTTCTTGAAGCTTTATTTCTTTTCTTGGAGTTCTGAGTTTAGAAACTTCTCTTTCAAGAACACCCCTTTACGAGCAACAAAAACTCTGTTCTCATCTCGGTTATAGAAATAGTATCCCATGGTTTCCTTGGGATAACCCATGAAGATACACTTATCTGATTTGGGATTGAGTTTATCCGGTAATGTTCTCTTAACATACATCTCACATCCCCAAACCTTGAGAAAAGACATTTTGGGCTTTTTCCCTATCCATACCTCGAATGGTTTCTTTTCAACCGATTTAGTCGGAACCCGATTTAGCATGAACGCCGCTGTCTCGAGTGCTTGCCCCCAAAACGACAAAGGCAATGAACTCCGACTCATCATTGATCGTGGCATGTCGAGGAATGTACGATTCCTCCTTTCTGACACACGATTCATCTGAGGAATATACGGAGGTGTGAGTTGTGAAACAATCCCACATTCTTTCAAATGATTGTCGAATTCCTGACTCAGATAATTAGCACCTCGGTCGGACCGAAGCAACTTTATCTTCTTGTCCAGCTGATTCTGTACTTCATTCTGAAACTGTTTGAACTTGTTAAAACTTTCAGATTTAAGTCTCAAAAGATAGACATAACCGAACATACTGAAGTCATCAGTAAAGGTAATGAAGTACCAGTATCCTCCTCTAGCCTCTGGAGTAAAGGGTCCACACACATCTGTGTCTATTATCCCTAGTAATTTACTATCTCTATCATTCTCACTGTTAAAAGGCTGCTTTGTCATTTTACCAGACAAACAAGATTTGCAAATATCATATGACTCAAAGTCAAATGGTTCTAAAATACCATCATCTCGGAGCTTCTCTATGCGTTTCTCTTTTATATGCCCTAAACGACAATGCCAGAGATAAGTCTGATTCAAGTTACTCTTGGATCTTTTACTTATGTGATATATGTCTTTATTATCGTTATCTAGATTTAGCGTATATAGACCATTTTGTGGAATAGCTTTAAAATATAAAACATCATTTTTAAAACAAGAAAACACTTTGCTATTCATAACATAGTTAAAACCACAGTCTATAAGCAAATCAAACGAGATAACATTTTTGATTAGTCTAGGAATAAAATAACAAGGTTCTAGTTCTAAGACCATGCCCGAAGGAAAACTAAGACAATATGTTCCTACAACTTCAGCACCAACCATGGAGTATTCTCCTACCCGCAGGTCCATATCTCCTTGTCTTAGCTTCCTACTTCACTTGAATCCCTACAAATGATTGCATATTTGATGACCACATCCGGTATACAATACCCATGATTCATAAGCAGTAATAAGACAATCTATCATAAAGATACCTGGTTCATTGCGCGAACCAATGTCCAGCTGATTTATGTCGAGTGAGTGCTCGCATGAATCCTTGCTGCCACAGTCTGGGCAACAAATTTCTCCAAGCTCTTCCAACCGGTCATCTTCCAGCATAGGGTCCACAACTGTTGACTATAGCTGCTTTGGATTCAACTCATCGCTGATGCACATAAGGATCTCGTGCAGCTCCGCGACGGTCATCTCAAAATCACCGAGGACGTACATTACCCTTCTCTGGTAATAGTCCGACAAAGAACCAAACAAGGGCATAACTAACTCATGTGGTTTTTATTTTGACCCAAAACTTTCATAGCAATCCAACAGCCTTCTCATGTTAATGAGATGATCGCAAATCGGCTGGTTTTCTTTCATTTTCGCAGAAAGAATTTCCTTCATCAGCAAGATACGACATATTGGTTCACTGTAATTGAACTTACGCTCCAGTCCCTGAACGACCTCAAAATATGACTTCTCCTGGAGATCATCCGTAAACTCGGATGAAGCTGTGAGAACGAGAATCGATATAACATTGGATTCGTCAGCCAGTACTGATAGTAAGCATCATACTCACTATCCTGGGCGTCTACCCCTAGTCGTTCTGGAGGCAATATCTCTAGGATGTGTAGCTTTCCCTGTGCATCTAAAACATTCTTTAGATGCATCTTCCAAACAGCAAAGTTTGGAACTAAAAGCTTCCACTTGCCGACGATGAGGCTTAGAGATTCCTTAGGTGATTAAAACTGAATAACAGATAAAATAGACATCTACAGAAAAAGAAAAGATAGAAGCGATTCAGTAACATGATTATATATAAATTATTAGACTTGAATCCATATTTCACATTTCCCAATGCAAGGTTTGGGCACTTCCCACCGGGACAATGCTATTCCTAGTAGGTAAACCTATACCAGTCGTATCCTACCAGGACACGACTCCTAGATCCGCGGGACATCGGTTACAAGAACCTTGCATGCTTTAGTCCCTCTAGTGCATTTTGGGTCGGGACTCCCGATTATCACTAAAATGGACCGCACCACCTAAGACAATGTGAACTCTGGCCGGGACTCCCAATTATCGCAGAGTCTTTCACACCCTTACCCGCAATGGTTTGAACCCGAATGCCCAAGGTTTGGTCACTTCCGACACCTGAGTACCGTTTAACATGAAAGGTGTACCATTAGGTGGGTAGCACATTGATACAAGATTGTTCTAAAAAGTATTTTGTCAGTTTTCTTTTAAAAAACACTGTTTAATAATTATTTATTTGTGAATCACAACCACACATATATAATTTGTAAAGAAATAAAACAACCACAAACAAACTATGCCTTAGCCTTGCCCTCAACTATTGTCGGTTTCGTGAGCCACACGAAAAACCCGACGGTCTAAAACCTAAGTGGAAAACAACACACATGGCATGGCATTCTTAAACTCCCACTGGCTTCTACATCCAATCCTGCTATTTGCTCCTTGTTCCTTTGAATCAGCTTCAAGTCTTTTCTATACTATTATACTTAAAAAACTAGAGACTAGGAAAAATTACAAGATAATTAAAGGCACGCAGGCCCGCTAATCTAGTAGTTTTACATATTAGAATAGGGGTTGTAAGTGGCACGCAGGCCTCCCCACACCATAGAATAGAAAACAAAAACAATCACAACCACATGTGCAGTAAATAAAAACAATCCACAAGGTCTAGGGCTTGGCTATGGCATCCCAAACATGTATAAACTAATACAAGAAGTAAAAGCAACTGATTTTTAATTATTCATCTTGATGAAAGTAGTGATTTTAACTACCTGTTAAAATCCCATATATTGTTTTTCTGTTACTTGCAATAAATATGTATTTTAAGTTTTATACTTGATAATTAATCAAAAACTCAAAATAATATTTAAACCTAAAATTAAAATACAAAGAAGATTGGGCCGTAGACCTCTTGGGCCAAGCAGCAGCTGAGCCGGCTTCTGGGCCGCGGTTTCTGGGTCGTAGCCGCACCACGCCACGCCGCCGTCGCCCTTCCGTCGAACGCCGCTACCATCCTCCGCCGGAAACTGCCACCCTCACCTGGGACCGCCGTCGGCCAGCAACCGGCGACTGCCGCCTCTCCTCGGGACCATCGTCGGCCAGCAACCGCCCACAGCTGGGACGCTGCCGACCGACCACAGCCACCGCCTGAGGACACAGCCGATGATGGATGGTTCGGTTTCTCAGTTTAATTAAAAATTAAATCTAATCAATCCTTTTATCAAAAAGCAATAAATTTATCCAATAAAATTAAAAAACTTGATTTTTATTATCATGGATAATTAAAAACCTTTTCTTGATAAAACAAACCCTTTTTCATCAGAATAAGAAGAAACCTAAATTGTTCCCTACGAGGTTTGAAGTGGCTCTGATACCAATAAAGGGTTTTATAGAGTATAAAAACATAACTTAAAAACATGCACAGCGGAATAAAAAACAAAACCCCCTCCAGTGATCTCATCTAACTCGTACAAAAACTAAAGAGAAGTAGAGGATAAAAATATACCTTTTGCAACAATCTTGAATCTTGATTCCAGAATCCTAAAGGTAGAACACCGCTAATGCACCACCATGAACAGGCTTCTAGACCGCCTAAGGATTTCTCCAATGATCAAACGATGCCCGTATGTGTGTGTGTGTTACGCCGCCGACCCCTAGGGGTGTCCTCGGCTTCAACTTCGACTAGAGAGGGAGAGAGTAGGGTTGTTTTCTTTTTAGTAAATTATCTCTTTGTGATTCTAAGGATTAATAAGGTGTTTATATAATAAACCTTATTAAAGCCCAAGCTAGTTTAATTAAAGCCCAGCTTTAATTAAACTATCGGATAAATACAGAAAACACCCTTTAACCTTTCTAATTAATTAACAACTATTAATTAATTGGTTATGTTAATATTTAATCTAAATATTAACCTCTCCTTTAAATAATAAATAACTATTATTATTTTCCTTCTCAATAATTAATTATCTAATTAATTATTCCACACATACAAAACTTGGTAAAAATCCAAATGGTCCTAATCGGGTGTGTAGTAGTGTGATCCTTTAGTGTCACATAGTATTAGACACGACGACACGTGTTATCTATCTCTGCACATAATCTAATAGCTAATGCCCTGAAAAATGAGATCTTGCATATTGTGACTAGGTATCAATCTGCAAAAGAGATCTGGGATATTCTGAGTGTTACATATGAGGGCACAGATCTAGTCAAGCAACAAAAGAAGAATCATTTGAATAGATCTTATGAAAACTTCTTTTCTAAGAAGAATGAAACCTTAGCTGATGTGTTTACCAGGTTTCATTGCTTGATTAATGACCTGCTAGGTGTAGGCATTAAAAAGAATGAAGCTGAACTTGTGCTGAAATTTCTGGATGTGTTACCAGAAAAGTTCAATGAAGTAACTTCGGCACTAAGGGCTATAGGAACATTACATATGTATAACCTACAGTCTATATATGGGTTCTTGCTTAATCATGAACAGATCACAGAACACAAGAGAACTTCTCAACAACAACTGAAGGACTCCCTTGATAAAAATGATATTGCATTAGTTGCACAGAAAAAGAAGAAAAATTCAAAAGCCTTAGTTGTTGAATGTGAGACTGAGTTAGACTCTCATGCTAACCACTCAGATTCAGACTCGAGTGATGCTGATGATGTTCAGAAAATCACTGAGCAAATGGCCATGCTAGCTAGAAGATTGAGAAGAGCTCAAAGGGAAAGAGGAAGATCTGACAGACGCAAAGGAAAAATTTCCTTTGATCCCTAGAAGGCTGTGTTTGTCAGAAGAAGGGACATATTACTGCTGAGTACAGAGTGAAGAAGGATGAATCAGCTTCAGTAGATGATAAGATTGCTTATAGAGCTGACAAATAAAGAAAGAAATATACTCCGCTCAAGAAAGGAAAGCCTCAAGACAAATCCAATGTTAAAGGACTCTATGCTGAAACCTGGGATACATAATTATCTAGATCAGATGATGATGACATATGTCTGATGGCTCAAGAAGATGAAGAGTTTGAAATTAATGAAGTTAATTATGGTATGTTTGAATCAACTTTTGAAGCTGATATGAAGGAAGCTGAGGAAAATAACAAATTGAGCAACTGGGATCCTTCCTCTATGTACAAGGTCAGTAATTTCAACTCTTACACTAGAGAAGAAAAAGGTCTTGCATTTGTTTATCTACTAAATGATTTTAAGACCAGCTTTAATACTCAAGCTTACCTCAAATCTGAAATAGCTAAACTGAAAAATAAGATTAAGGAAAATGAAACTCTCATTGATGTTGGTAAGAAGACACAATGTGATCATGAATGTCAGAAAGAACTAAAGGATATGGGAAGATGCATGCTCGAAAGTTTACCTTCCAGAAGGTTGTATATGTTAAAGGTCTTAAGCACAATCTGATAAGTATAAGCCAATTGTGTGATGAAGACAATATTGTTTCTTTTAGGAATAAAGCAGGAACAATATATAATGCTAAGGGTAAGCCAGTGCTAATAGCAAAGAGATAAAGAGTTGTGTATCTACTTGATCTAAATTCTGTTGATCCCTATACTGAAACCTGCTTATATTTCCCAACCGTTCCTAAGCTGAGTTGGCTATGGCATAAAAGATTATCACATTTGAACTTTAAAAATATAAATATGCTATATAACAAAGAGTTAGTCTTGTAATAAATATGCCCATTAATGTATGTACGCCATATGGACCGCTGCTGATGATGTATGGGCCTATTGGGTCATACACCGGGGTCTAACCTGACAACAACTTAAGTTAAGGGACCAAATATGAAAAAAGACAAAAGTTGACATCGCAGGCCGCGTTACCGCCTTTAACTATTAGGGGTTAGCGCCGCTAAGTCCTAGAGGTTAGCGCCGCTACGGCTGCATGTACTTTGTGTCAAATCACTGACATTGCGCGTTAGCGCCGCTAACTATTTTGAGTTAGCGCCGCTAACTTATGGTTAGTGCCACTAAACCCTGCCAGTGCCATTTGTTAAATCCACCTCCAAACTAGCCAATGAATGTTAGCTTGTGTCTTTCGAGGCTTGGCCGGTTTGTGGGGTTAAGTCCCGAATCTGGAGCCAAAAGAGATGGGGGGAACTCATTTGTTTTTAGTTGGTTTTCTTTTGCACTCTCTTTTCTCTCTAATATACATATTATCTTCTTTGGTGCTACAAGAGACCAAGAGAAGATTCAAGAGAGATTTTCCAGAAGTTGGTCTCGTGTTGTTGCTGTTCCAGAGTGTTTTTCATAGTGAAGAAACACGAAGGCTCGCTAGCTCGTGCGGTTAGACGTGTTCCCGGGGTACTACCTATTAGCCGATCCGCGTTTCTCTCTTGGAGCTGCACCATCACGAGACAACAAGTTTACTGGAACTTAGGAGAAAGGTATAATAACCTTCTTCCACTTTTCTTTTTGCATTTCTTTACATAGAGTTTGGTCCATGTTCGGGATTTCATGTTTTATGCTTTGATTGCTTGTAGCTTGGGCTTTGTTTGTTGTACCTTTGCTTCCGTTGCGTGCCCACGAAATCCCTAAAGTGGTATGAGAGACACCTCTATGTTAGATTTGTATTTGGTGGCTTGAAAAATTCCGAAACCGAAATGTTTGTTTTCTGTTCGAACAGGGTTAGCGGCGCTAACCTTGGGTTAGCGGCGCTAACTCCTAAATGTTAGCGGCGCTAACGCGCTGTAACAGTTTTGGTTTCAAAGTTATAATCAGTTTTTGTCTTAGGAAATTTTAGCCTTTTGTGATTGTGGAAATTTGTTCCAGATTATGTCTTGGTAATTTTGTTACCATTTTGTTATGTTTGGTTGTATGTGATAGATTTGAAATTGGTAACCTTGCCTTTGACCTTTTGGTTGACTTTGTGTGTTTGGATGCAATTTGGTGATTTTATATCACATTTGAGCTGTAATATTTATTAATTCAGTTTGGTATGTAATAATATTGTGGCTTGCATGCCATTTCATTCATCCGTGTATTTGTACTAGATAAATAGGAAATTATTGTGGCTTGTACGCCATTTCAATTTCTATTGTATGATTTGTACAATTTGGATAAAGACACACATTTAGGAGTCGGAAGGAGATGGAGCATGTCCATAGAAGCCGGTGAAGTCCATTAGAGATGGCGGTTCTAGTGGGAGCTCGCATTGAAGATCTTCCGTCCCTTAGTTTGACCACGTTCTACCCGTTTTAGCTCACGGGAAGAAAACGCATAGGAATTATGGCAAGGGTTACCAATTTATTTCATTTATATGCGTGTGATGTGATTTTATTTAATTCTTGCATGGTTTGCTTAGGATTCGCATGCTAGAAAATTTTTCTAAATTAATAAAATCACAAGAGATTTGTTAAAAATGGTTTGCAACTCTCGCGCGCTCACATACAAGATTAACTTACCTAGTGGAAATAGGTTTTGTCACTAAACAAGTTAATCTGTAACCATGCTGAAAACAAAAGCCCGTTTTTCATAAAACGTAAATCTTGCGGCATCCGTAAGTCGATACCACCCGAATTCACAACTCTCATAAAACTGTGTGGAAGGTGAGTGTGGCGAATTCACAATTTTGGTTGTCGAGCTTAGCACGAGCCAACTTTGGTGAGTTTGTTACCGTATGTCTTGACGGACGATTTACAATTGCAAATTAAAATCCTTGAGTGATTGTCGAGCTTAGAACGA
The DNA here is from genome assembly GCA_947179395.2 of Pulicaria dysenterica. Classification (NCBI taxonomy): domain Eukaryota; kingdom Viridiplantae; phylum Streptophyta; class Magnoliopsida; order Asterales; family Asteraceae; genus Pulicaria; species Pulicaria dysenterica. Next base: position 40,614,480 of record OX359294.1, read on the forward strand.
GTCAACCAAGAATTTTAATTTGGAATTGGTGTAAGTAGGAATCAAACATGCCAAACGACCGATGGTTGTCGTAGGATCCCGCAAGTGCCTAAGAGTTGCAATAGAGATTGCAATTGGTAAGATGGGAATCGGCCTAAATAGCTCCATGAAGTGATCCGCGGCAACCCCGTCATGGATTGGAGTGAAATATGGTTCTTAGCCCTTGTTAAAATATTTTTCGAGACGATATGGGTAATTATTTTAACGAGGATTAAATCAAACAAACTAATTCGTGTACTCTATTTAATATAGGATGTCGAATCAAAACCACACCACGTCGAACTTTTCACTACGCATGTTCCTTGAAAGGGAGAACTCACAAGAGTGAACTTTGTTGACTGGCTTAGGCAATTGAGAATTGTCCTACGTGTTGAGTCAAAGTTGCACATCCTTGAGGAACCCCTTCCTGCACCACCTGCTATCAATGCGGAATGGACTATCCGATACGCTTATGAAAAGCGTGTTCGGGATACGCACGATGTTGCTTATTTCATGTTATCAAGTATGAGCTTAGAACTGCGAAAGCATTTTGAGCACATGACTGTGTATGACATGATTAACAAGCTGAAGGATGTATTCCAACAGCAAGTTAGGCAAGAACATTATGAGTGTGTTAAAAGTCTAACCGGTTGTATGATGCGGAAAGGCGGGAGTGTAAGTGCCCATGTTTTGAAGATGAAATCATACATGGACCAGATGGATAGGATTGGTTTTCCTATAGGGAGGGAGCTTGGTGTGAATTTCATACTTCAGTCTCTGCCCGCATCATATGAAAAGTTTGTTGAGGACTATCATATGCATGGAAAGGAAATATCCATAGATGAATTGCAAGGAATGTTGAAGGATGGTGAATCTAACATGTCCAAACATGCATCATCATCACCCACTCCCGTTCTTGGTTCTAAGGAACAACACATTACGAGGAAGAAGAAATCGATCCCATCAGAAGAAGTTGGAGTATCCAAACTTGCTTCAAGTTTTGAGTCTATGGACATTGATGATGTGCCTAAGGAGACTCAACAAGGGGTGGTTTGCTACTTCTGCGGTATATTTGGGGATTGGGGCCGTCATGCCTGCCCTTTGTGCCGGGAGGACATAACACTTCTCAGAAAAGAGAGAGTTAATTTTCCTACTTAAGGTACATTCATGATTATACTTCATTGCTTTTCTTTAATAAGCTGAGTTGTTTACTCGAGCTATAAGACTCATGTTTGTCACAAATTTATTTTGTTGCAAAGTGTAGGTCTGCTTGTTGCAAGAAGGAAAAGCTTAAAGAACCGGATCTCTGAAGAAGAAATTTTGTTGATTGTCTTCTACAAGAGAATTGGGAGTGTTGGTCTCACCATTAATTCCGGATTAATTATTACTTTTGTATGTACGCCCTGCGAGGCAAGAGTTGCTTTATTGTATGTTCTTTTGAAGATGATGGATATTTTTTTTTGTATCTTGTATTTTATGAAAATTCATCTTGATGGTTTCATTTCATTTTCTATCCATGTCTAAGCTTATGTGTTATTTTGACCATTTTGGTGCACAAATACACATTTGATGACGATGGATGTTGCTTGGAATTGAAACAATTTTGAAAAATTATTTTGAGATGTTTTATCAAAAACTTATCCATATCATTGCATACATAAAGACACGTTATAAGTAATAAGGAAATCATGAAATAATTGATTCTTAGATCCAAAAGTGATTTGGATACATTAAGTATATGGCATAATCAAACTTGACCAAGTAAACAACATTTACATCACTTAGATCCATGTAGTAAGGATCTTTGTAAAAGTTTAGCCTCGGGCTAAATGAAAGATGTAAATCTTGTTTATTGGACTAGGATGATTTAGAAATCCTTCACCAGTATTGGTAGGAGAGATTTTGACTTGTTGGATTTTGATCACACTTGGTGGATAATCCGTTCAAGTATGCCATATAGCATGACACTAGTAAGATTCTCCATCACCATCTTTATGATAGTTGTTGGGAGAATGTTTAACTAGATAAAAGGTTTATTTCTTGAAACCTAGAGGTGTTCAGAACTAACCTAAAGAGAATAAAGAATCAATAAGAGCAAATAGATATCGATTCTTAGATCTGGAGTAGATGCTAAGTTTCTATTATCTATAACTTGAAATGAATCATGGGTTTAATCCATAATTCATTTTCTTGAAAAAACATATTTTGTATATGGTGTTACTTTGAAGAAAAACCGGATATCTTTGTGGATGATCTGGTAAATGGTAGGCCTAAAACATGTATTCATTGTGATTGGTATACATTAATTTTATGAACCAAGTCCTCAATCTAAAACACAACATTATGGTCACTTAAGCATCCAATGAGAATTTGACTAGAAACAGTCTTTTGCTTGTCAATCTCATGACTTAAATTATTCAGTCTACATTTAGTGGGTGATGGATGAATTATAAATTAAGTTGATGCTTATATATTTAAGTAGTTCATCTGAGTTTTGGATAATTGTTTCTTGAACTTATGGGAACCATGTTTGGTTGTTCAAAAGGGAAAAAACAATTTACAAAAGCATTCAAGTGGAAGAACGTTAAACTTAAATAAAAGACCTAATGTTGACACTAGCACAAAATCAGCATAGAGATGCTGGTAAAACCTGACAATATCCATTGCTTCTTTATATATGTTGAAAATCAAGAAGGTTGTTATAGATATGAGGTTGTCATATTTTAGTAACAACAGCTTGATGGTAAATCATTGTGATGTTACCATTCATCGGAAGCATAGTGGGACCCTGAGCTCACTAGTGAACATAAGAAGGGAATGGTATACATAGATGTAATCTATTTTGCTACATCCAAGTACTTGACTTGGGTTAATCCCATACCGAGGGTGTAATCCAAGAAGGGTGAAGGGACTAACATATATGCAATAATGGACAACTTCAAATACCGACTAGAGATAAAGTGTTTCATATTGATTAAAATATGGAAACATGTTCTAGTGGTTGTGTTGAAGATAATTTGGATAAAGTAAAATATTGTTGTCACCTTGTGGAAACAAGTTAATTCACTAGGATGTAAAAGACCTGTATCCTTCATAGGATTATGTTGAGGAAATGCTTGAGGCACTTTCCGAGGGTCTTATTCATCCATAATATCCAGATTAGGTCTGGATTATGTGAAACATTGTTGTCACTTTGGGAAAACGAGTATGTTCACATGGAAATAAAAGACCAAGATCCTTCACGGGATTAAGTTGAGCAAATGTTTGAAGCATGTTCCGAGGTCTAATATATCCATAATATCCAAGTTATGTCCATGACTAAAGTCAGCAAAACTTGCATCTTGTGGCTGTAATCCTGCTTTGCAAGAAAGTCAAAGGAATGAGTTTTCTAGAAAGCATAGATTGAGCCAGATACCCTTGTCAGGGCTAGTCGGAGCTTCATGTGTTCCTAGTAAAATATGCTCAATGAAAATAATGTCCTAATTTAGGGTTGTTCTACAACCTAATGTTGGAATTATTGTTCTATGAGTATAAATAGAGAATATGGAATCAAGTGGAGTTTAGATTCAAGAAATACTGATGTATGTTCTTGATGTTCGACGTAAATATAGTTGTCTTGAGTAAGTTATTACTGCAAGCAAATCTATACTTGTGAAACTGTCGATTTTTAATCGTAGTTTAGAATATTCAAATATGTGGTGTAGATACGACTTTGAGATTCAATGAGTGTCATGGACCCTATTGTGTACTTTGGTAACATTAAGGGTATGTCGACTCTAATAAACATGAGTGTCAGTGACTCTATTGTGAACTTCGGTTACATTGAGAGTATGACGACTCTGATAATCATAAGTGTCATTAATAAACACTTCGGTAACATTGAGGATATGACGACTATGATAACCTTGTGTATGATCTCCTTGACAAACACTTTGCAAGTGGTTTAATAAGAGAATACAAAAGAGTACAAAGGGATATCGTGTAGATGATCCCATAGTTAAGCCGTTGTCAAATACTAATGATGAATTTCATACTAGTTATAATAGCATTGTTAATGCTTATGACTATGCTCGAATATCGTTTTAGTAAATGTTTGATTTACTTATAAGCTTTGGGAACGGTAAGCAGTATTGCTAACCGATGATTGTATCGATATATAGTGGGGACTATATATACGCATGATGCGGTTACCTTCATTGGTCTTTACTGTGTTCCATCTTAGCATGTTTAACCACTTCCCAGAATGTTTATACATTCTAAATTTCCACAGCCAGTCATTCTTCAAGGGAAGGAAGCTTGAATTAAGGCTGAGGTTAGGTGTTGGTTATGCATTAATCAAGGATTGAATGCATGAAACGCAACTGTAACCTGTGCTTGAAGGAGTTTCGAGTAACTGGAAGACCCACACCCGAGTTCACTTCATGGATCATGGTCATAGAGTGACTCGGAAGGATAATATCATTACATCCTTCGACCCGAGATGTATGAATTGCTATAGCATGAAACTTTCTTACTTTAACCATTTCAAAACGTAGTTCGTAACTGGCTACTATAAAGAGAATAGTTAAGTAAGATAAGGTTCACGCTATGGGGTTGTACAGTCAACGGAATTTGTTCCTCTGGTATGAGAGATATCCCTGGGCCCCTCGATGATTGGGCGCTAACACCAAAATAAGCATGGCCATGTGCAAAGGAATATTGATTGAGAATCAGATATGTCCTTAAATTTTGGTCACCACCAATCAAGATCGAGAAACATAATTGTGAACGATCTGGAGATTAACGTATCAATCCATGTCTCGTGTTCACAAGGATATCGCGAACAAAGGGAGTATTGATCACTTATCAATAGGACCTCTACGTTCTTTTTGTAGGTAATGGTTTTCTGCATAGAAGCGGAACCCATACTGACTTGGGGGCATTGATGCTTTTGCTAGAGGCCGCTCTTTGTCTGTGGTTACATGGGTACGGTGCATTATGTGCAAGTGGGAGTTTGTTAGAAATATGCCCATTAATGTACGTACGCCATATGGACCGCTGCTGATGATGTATGGGCCTAATGGGTCATACACCGGGGTCTAACCTGACAGCAACTTAAGTTAAGGGACCAAATATGCCCATTAGCAGGCCGCGTTAGCGCCGCTAACTATTAGGGGTTAGCGCCGCTAAGTCCTAGAGGTTAGCGCCGCTACGGCTGCATGTACTTTGCGTCAAATCACTGACATTGCGCGTTAGCGCCGCTAACTATTTTGAGTTAGCGCCGCTAACTTATGGTTAGCGCCGCTAAACCCTGCCAGTGCCATTTGTCAAATCCACCTCGAAACTAGCCAATGAATGTTAGCTTCTATTTTTCGAGGCTTGGCCGGTTTGTGGGGTTAAGTCCCGAATCTGGAGCCAAAAGAGATGGGGGAACTCATTTGTTTTGAGTTGGTTTCTTTTGCTCTCTCTTTTCTCTCTAATATACATATTATCTTCTTTGGTGCTACAAGAGACCAAGAGAAGATTCAAGAGAGATTTTCCAGAAGTTGGTCTCGTATTGTTGTTGTTCCAGAGTGTTTTTCATAGTGAAGAAATACGAAGGCTCGCTAGCTCGTGCGGGTAGACGTGTTCCCGGAGTACTACCGATTAGCCGATCCGCGTTTCTCTCTTGGAGATTCACCATCACGAGACAAAAAGTTTACTGGAGGTTAGGAGAAAGGTATAATAACCTTCTTCCTTCTTTTCTTCTTGCATTTCTTTACATAGAGTTTGGTCCATGTTCGGGATTTCATGTTTTATGCTTTGATTGCTTGTACCTTGGGCTTTGTTTGTTGTACCTTTGCTTCCGTTGCGTGCCCACGAAATCCCTACAAGTCTCTGGATTGCCAAAAATCACATTTGTCAAGGACAAATTGTGCTTACCTTGTGAACAAGGGAAACATCATAAAGGGTCCTTCAAATCAAAGAAATTGTTTTCAATAAAAGTCCCATTGCATATGTTGCATATGGATCAGTTTAGACCCATAAGTACTCCAAGCCTAAGTGGCAAGAAGTACACCCTGGTGATAGTAGATGAGTTCTCTAGATTCACCTGGGTAATATTCCTTAAAACTAAATGTGAAGCTGCCCTGGAGATAATCAGTTTTATCAAACAGGAAGAGTTGCAAAAAGTTAAGTCTGTCAAGTAACTCAGAAGTTATCATGGGACTGAGTTTAGGAACTCAACCCTAGAAGGCTTTTGTGAACAAAAAGGAATACTACAAAACTTCTCCTCAATGAGAACTCCTCAACAAAATGGAGTTGCTGAAAGGAGAAACAAAACCCACTTTAAAGTACAGCCTGTTAGAACAATGCTGTATAAGGCAGGATTGAAACTCTATTTCTGGGATGAAGCTGTCAGAACAGCCTGTTATACCAAAAATAGATCAATCATAGTGAAAAGACATGGCAAGACTGCATCTGAGATGTATAAATCAAGAAAGCCCAATATAGGTTATTTCCATGTCTTTGGTTCAAAAAGCTATGTGCTGAATCAAATAGACCAGCTCCATAAGTTTGAACCTAAAGCTGATCAAGGAGAAAGGAAATAGAAGAATCAATTCATGTCTTATTTGATGTAGACAATATTGATCGAGCTGACAAAAGTCAAGCTGACTCAGTCAGTCTGAGTGAGCTTAAAAAGCCTGAGGAAACCAAAAGGTTAAATCTTATGTATGTCATAGATGATAAAGAAAGTGATGATGATGTATGTACATCTAAAAGATCATCACAACCTCCATAGGATATGGAAGCTGAGAAAGATAATGAGCTCATCAATCCCTTTGGAGAGGATATTACTCAGACTGAAGATCTTAGTGCTCAACAGTTTGATGCTGTAATTGACACCGAAGATGTAGGTTCACCTCAGAGTCTTCAACATCACTCAAGTTTAGAACGACAATCTCCTACTACAACATTCAGATTCCTCAAAGATTACCCTCATGATCAAGTGATTGGTAACATTCAAGGAGGAGTTATCACCAGATCAAAGGCAACTGCAAATTATGTTGCGCACTTTGGTTTCCTATCTCAAATGGAACCAAAGAAAACTGAAGAAGCCTTAGAAGATGAGGACTGTATTGAAGCTATGCAAGAGGAATTGACCGAGTTTGAAAGAAATAAGGTTTGGAAACTTGTCCCAGCTCCTAAAGATCATACAGTTATAGGCACTAAGTGGGTCTATAGAAATAAGATGAACAAGGATGGAGTGATTGTTAGAAATAAAGCCAGGCTGGTAGCACAAGGGTATAGACAAGAAGAAGGAATTGATTATGATGAGACATTTACCCATGTTGCTAGAATTCAAGCTATTACGCTGTTCCTAGCTTATGTAGCACATAAAGACTTCAAAGTCTATCAAATGGATGTGAAGAGTGCTTTCCTAAATGGAAAACTTCAGGAGGAAGTCTATGTGAAATAACCTCCTGGCTTTGTTAGTTCAAAGTATCCACATCATGTCTATAAGTTAGACAAGGTTTTGTATGGTCTGAAACAAGCTCCCAGAGCTTGGTATGAGACGCTGTCCAAATATCTACTATCAATGGATTTCACCAGATGTAGTATAGATAAGACACTCTTCATTAAAAAGAGAAAAGGACAGGTGATTCTTGTACAAATCTATGTGGATGACATCATCTTTGGATCAAAAAATGATTCTCTGTGTGATTGGTTCTCCAAAGCTATGTCAAAGAGGTACAAGATGAGTATGATGGGTGAAATGACATATTTCGTAGGCTTACAGATTCAACAGAAGCCTCATAGAAAATATTCATTAATCAAATCAAGTATGTTCTTGATTTGATAAAGAAATATGGTTTTGATTCTAGTTCAACCATGAAAACACCCATGTCACTAGCGGTCAAGCTGAGCAAAGAGTCACATGGAAAGTCTGTGTGTCAGTCTACCTATAGAGGAATGATAGGTTCATTACTCTATTTGACAGCTAGTAAACCTGATATAATGTTTGCTATATATGTTTGTGCATGATATCAGGAAGATCCTAAAGAATCACTTCTTCAAGCTGTGAAAAGAATCTTTAGGTACCTAAAAGGTACACCAAATCTAGGTCTTTGGTATCTAAAGGACTCTGGATTTGAGTTATTTGGATTTTTTTATGCTGATTATGCTAGGTGCAAGCTAGACAGAAAATCTACAACTAGAGGATGTCAAATGCTTAGAGGAGAGTTGGTAAGTTGGACAAGTAAGAAACAGAACTCAGTGGCTACTTTAACTGCTGAAGCTGAGTATGTTGCTGCAGGTAGCTGTTGTGCTCAAATCCTGTGGATTCAACATTAGCTTCAAGACTTTGGTATGAATTTCAAGAAAACACCCATATTTTGTGATAACCAAAGTTCAATAGCCAGTACATATAATATAGTCTTCCACTCCAGAACAAATGATATAGATATTAGACATCACTTCCTCAGAGACATCATGAAAAAAGGTAAAGTTTAAATCAAATTTATCTCCACTGATGACCAATTAGCAGACATCTTTACAAAACCACTTGATGATAAGAGGTTTCTATATTTGCTAAGTGAATTGGGTATGCTCAACCCTTAGATAAGTGTCTAGAATCTGAGCTTCAGCTTGACAAAGACTAAGTGTCTTAAGCTGAGTGCACAGTTTATAGATAAGTTTCATAAACTGCCTACCTTGTCAAGCAGAGTGATAAGTTCACACCTTTGGTTAGTTCCAAACATATTTTATCTACTTAGTGTGGTTAAAATATAGAATTTGAGTTACTCTCAAATGGAAATGAATAAGTGTCATTGAGTCTGAGCTATGTGCTTAACTCAAGCTATGTGATAAGTTCACACGTTTGGTGAGTGCCAAACATGGTTTAACTACTCAGTGTGGTGAAAATATGAATTTGAGTCAGTCTCAAACAAGAAATACTACGTGTCATTGATTCCGAGCTGTGTGTTCAACTCAAGCTAAGTATCAATCTCAAGTTGAGTGGTGAGATCAAGCCGAGTGCTTGACTCACGCTGAGTGATAAGTTTCCTCAGCTTGGTAAGTCTAAATAATGTTTTAATTACTGTGTATTCTTAATTCATGCAATATTATGCTTGAGTCAGTCTAACATTTTTGTTTTTACGCTGAGGTATGGGTGGACTACATTCGAAAATGCCCCTTGACATTCACTTTCACAGGTGCACCAATTCACGTCGTTCCTCAATACCTATTACAGTTCTGGTATACGTGTGTCTATGACTAGAACAGGGACGAAATTAGGGGAACTATTCTTAATAGGGAGAGACAGGTGGTGATCACGGTACAAAGGCTAAGGGAAGTTCTTCAACTCCCTCAAAACGATGTATTCGAGCCAACTGTGACCAGACAAGTAGCAAGGTAGGTCCTACCCAGAATAGGTCACCCACAGACAGAAGGTGTTATAAAAAGGCTACTTTCCTAACCGGATGATATCCAGTGTGATCCGTTCCCTTGGAACCAATGTTGGAGGAGTGGATCAAGTAAATGAGTTCGAGATGCAGCTGCTCTACAATATGTTCTTTGCACGCAATTTAGACTATGCACTGCTCATCTTCAATGAGCTCAGGGTCCAAGTTTTGAAGACACCAAGGGACCTCCATGTACCATTCATTGAAGCTGTATTGGGAGAACATCTTTATGAAGCTGGGCAGGACGTGTTCCTTACACCAACACTCAACTCTAAGATGTTCAACAATGACATCTTTCCAGAGCAGGAGGGTCTTAGTGATCCTATGCGATGGATAGCTAAGGGAGCTTCATCTGCAAGTGAAGCTGAGGAGTTCAATCAAGGGGGAGCTTCTGAAGCTGAACCAGAAACTCAGGCTGAGCACTCTGCTCAAGCTGAGCCTACATCTGAAGGTGAGGGTGATTCAATTTCATCATCATCCTTCCCTCTTCCTTCTTCAGAGTTTGCATTAGTTGGCAGAATCTGCACAGGTTTGACTCCTTCTCTCTCTACTTTTTCTCACTTTTCTCAATCATCCTTTGGAGACAAGACTGTGGTAAGCCCAACCCAGTCTAACCCATCTCCTCCACCTTCATTCCATTATAAATCCCAATCTGTATCCAGCTATGGTTTGCCCACTGCTACTAAGGAAAATATCCAAACCTATAACAGAAAGACTGCCAAAGGTGGTGCCAAACCCAAAGACACCATTGGAGCTGATATCACATTTGATACCTCTATAGGAAAGAGTTGAGGGGGAGACACCTACTCTTAAAGTGTCAACCTCAAGGCTCATTTCAACCCTTAATCTTAGCCAGTGTGTAGTATCTACTCTACCCACACTCTCTAGAGCCATGGGAGAGCCTACTATGTGCCTGATCAGACACACTCAGGTAATATTGAAAAAATGACCAATCCCCACGGTCAATCACCCCCTTCTTACCATATAAGCTAACCACCTACCCAATCTCATCACACTTTGAGCCTAACACATTCTTTTCACTTCTCACACTCTCCTGCACGACCTACCAATGACTCTCCTATATACCAAGGGGAGTTACAGGGTCACCAATCTAGTACAGATGAATTTGACGGTAGAAACCAACTCTTAGATGATGCGCCAAATCTCACCCTTCTCCAGCGGAGAACGATCTGATGTCCTTTATGAAAAGTCAGTTTAACATATTGCACCTCAAAAGACAGAAGTCTAAACATAATCATTTGCTAAAGTTAGATAGCTTGGGTGAGGAGGTGACAAAATTAAAATCTGCAGTGGCTGCCCTACAACAATCACAGAATTCAAACCCTGTTGATGATGACAAAAAGGAGGAGAAGATTCAAGTTAAAGCTGAGTTAGTTCCAACTGACCAGATAACGGAGCCAGCTCAGATTAAGGGGGAGAAAGAAAAGGAAATAGAAACTGAAGCTGAGTTGACAAAAAAAGCTAAAGGAAAAAAACCATAAGTAGTCAGCTCAGGAGACTCAGCCCCAAGGCCGAAAAGGAGAAAGGTGATTCTTAGTGAATCAGACTCAGATGAAGACTCTGCATACAACATGACCTTGAAAGAAAGAGCTTCTCTGATGGAAATTAGAAGGATCGAGCAACAAAATGTTGATCAGCTTTGGATGTCTGTTGATGAAGTAAGAAGAGAACATATGAGTGTTCAAGCTGAGTTAGCTAAAGTAACTAGGGAGCAGGCTTGGGCTGAGCAGATTAGAAAGCAGAAAGAAGAGTTAGCTAAATTCAAACTTCCTATTGTGCCTAAGGAAGAAGAAGTAGATGAACTTTAAGTTGAAAATCAACCAGAGGAAGAAGACATTACTCAGTGTTACGTTAAGTCATACTTCTTCTCTCAGATAGTGTCACTCAAGCTGAGCTCAGTCCAAGGAATAGTTATTCTGGACTTTGTCTTAAGAAATGGTGAAACATCTTTTTCAATCTGAATCAACTTCACAAACTAGGATATGCTGAATGGACTCAAGTAGCCATATTTATCAAACAGATGGAAAAGTCCTCTAAAAGAAATCAAGTTAAAGATGAAATCTTAAGGCTACTTGCAAAAGCTGATGCGATGGATATCATTCCCAGTTCTGAAATAAGAACCCTACTCACTTCTTTTCATAAAATTGGAAAGAAAAAGTTGTCAAAGCCAGCTGGATTAGCAAAAGCAAACAACTACAGTCTTGGTCTTCGTGAAGGCATGAAGTTTCAAGAAAATACCTATGTTGAAAAGCCTCAGAAAGGATTCATGTACTTAGATAGTAATGGTGATCAATGCTTCCAGTCTGATGCGGGTATATATACTTGTGGGGTATCTCAAGTGTTTACTCTGAGACTACTGGTGGGAAAGAGTGAACAAAATGCCAGGTTCAGATTCAGACTTAACAGAGCTATAAGATCACAAAATGATATACTTCAACACTTGCCAAATTTGAAAGAACTCCTGGAAGAAATTAAAAAGGAAATAAAAGAGTTTAAAGACTTGCATCCTGATCATAAATAATAGATTAGTTCTATTGTATTAGATAAGTTCTAATTATGTAAGCACTAAGTGTGCATGATCTAAGTGATCAAATGTTTGTATTCAGATATGTTCAACTTTAATGAATACAAGTATTATTTTGATATGTTCAAATGTGTATGATCTGTTCCTATTTATTAGTCTCATATGTTCAGCTTGAATGAACAAAACGATAAGTTCGTGCTTGTTGGTCAAATGATCTCATCAGTTGAAATTTGATGAGACAAAATTAAGGTTGTAAGATATGTTCTAAATATAACTTAAACTGAATTATGAAGCTTGATCAGACTGAGCACTTATATTATTTCAGACTGAGCATAAGTTGAATATAAGTTGGGCTTATGTTTGATCAGCTTAGACTATATCTTAGTAAGATTATCAATTTATTTGATAAGGTGTGTGTGTCACCTAAGATATAGGTTGAGTATTCAGCTTGATGCATTTCCAGCTGAGTCACTCAGCTTGTAGACTGAGTCAGCTCAATAGAATTGCTAAGTAAGTCCTAGCTAACTCTAATCCCTTCTAAGGATGAGTTAATCATTATACGTGTTAGTACATGTTTGTTTTCGGGTTTGTTCTCGAAGAACTCAGCTTGATGAGTTTCAAGCTGAGTAACTCAGCCCGACTAAAGAAGTCAGTTTAAAATAATTTAAATATGTTTTAAATTCCTTTTTAACTCTTTATATCTACGGCATGGATAAGAAGATTCCAGAATCAAGATTGAAGATTGAAGACTCAAGATAAGAAGATTTAAGATTCAAGATTCCGGGTTATCCGTTAGTTTGTTAGCATATTAGGATAAGTTCTAGTTTGTTAGGATCCGTAGGAACAAGACTATTAATACTTATCTCCTGATAAGTTTAGAGTAGTGAGTTACAAAGCCAAACTCAATTCACCTCAACCTATTGATTGTATGTGTTATGAATCTTGATGCATAGTTTGTAAGTTCAACGTGATCAAGAAATTCACAGATTGCCAATTGTTTGTGTGTTCGAATCTTCACATCTGTTGTGAAGTTGGTAAGTATTCAATCGGTAAATAAATCATGTTTAGAGAGTCAGTTCGTATATATAATCATAAGTTGATTATAGATAGCAAAGTTTGAGAGATTGAAAGATTTTATTTACATTAGGTGTTTACATATCAAGTGTTGCTTACTTGATTGTTTATGTAATCATCTTCTTATTACTGAAAGCAAAGCATTCGATTGTTTGTTGTTTGATGTGTGTTAACACTTTTTATTGATTTGTTCAATTTTGTGAAGAAAGTGTATTCAACCCCCCTTCTACACATTATTTGCTTGTTGATCTTCTCACCAAGCGACCAACAACTGGTATCAGAGCAGTTTGAACGATTTCATAAGTTGAAAGTTCAAGATTCAGAGAAAGTATACAATGTCGACAAGAAACAATTCATCAAACTTTCCTCGGATGGCTGCCAAAGGATGTCCTATATTCGATGGATCAGATTATCCTATGTAGAAATTCAGAGCCATGCTTTATCTCAAGTCTATTGACAATCATGTGTACGATGTCATCACTAAAGGACCAATCATCCCCAAGAATCCTGCTGTTGTCAGTGATACGTCTACTGACAAAACTGAAAAGGAAGTAAAGAAGTCTGTTGCATCCTAGACTGAAGAAGATTGGAAACTGTATTCTCTGGATGACAAGGGAAAGAGTGTTCTGGCTAACACCGTGACAAATGAGATCTTACATACTGTGATTGGGTGTAAATCTGCAAAAGAGATATGGGATACGCTGAGTATTACATATGAGGGCACAAATATGGTCAAGCAGCAAAAGAAGAATCATTTGACCAGATCTTATGAAAACTTATTCTCTAAGAAGAATGAAACCTTTGCTGATGTGTTTACCAGGTTTTACTGCTTGATTAATGACCTGCTAGGTGTAGGCATTAAAAAGAATGAAGCTGAACTTGTGCTGAAATTTCTGGATGTGTTACCAGGAAAAATTCAATGAAGTAACTACAACACTAAGGGCTGGAGGAACATTACATATGTATAACCTATAGTCCATATATGGGTTCTTGCTTAATCATGAACAGATCATAGAGTACAAGAGAACTTCTTAGCAACAACTAAAGGACTCTTTTGATAAAGCTGATATTGCATTAGTTGCACAGAAAAAGAAGAAAATTTCAAAAACCTTAGTTGTTGAATCTGAGACTGAGTTAGAATCTCAAACTGACCACTCAGACTCAAGTGATGTTGATGATGTTCAGACAATCACTGAGCAAATGGCCATGCTAGCCAGATGTTTGAGAAGAGCTCAAAGGGGAAGAGGAAGATCTGACAGGGGCAAAGGAAAAAGTTCTTTTGATCCCAAGAAAGCTGTGTGCTTCAATTGTCAGAGGAAGGGACATATTGCTACTGAGTGTAGATCAAGAAGGATGAATCAGCTTCAGTAGTTGATAAGAATACTTACAGAGCAGATAAGTATAAGAAGAAATATACTCAGCTCAAGAAAGGAAAGCCTGAAGACCAACCCAATGCAAAAGGAATCTATGCTGAAACTTGGGATGCAGAATCATCTACCACGGATGATGATGATAAATGTTTGATGGATCAAGAAGATGAAGAGTTTGAATTAAGGAAGTTGATTACGGTCTGCTTGAATCAACTTTTGAAGCTGACATGAAGGAAACAGAGGAAAACAGCAAACTTAGTGACTGAGATACTTCTTCCATGTACAAGGTTAGTAATTTCAACTCTTATACCGATAATGAAAAAGGTCTTGCATTTGATTATTTGCTAAATGATTTCAAGACCAGGCTTAAGTCTCAAAATTACCTCAAAGCTGAGATAGGTAAACTGAAAAATGAGATTAAGGAAAATCAATCTCTCATTACTGCTGGTAAGAAAGCACAATGTGATCTTGAATTTCAAAGACACATTAACAAACTTCTAAGTGAAGAACTTCAGGAAGCTAATGATAAAGCTGACCAACTTTAGTAGGTCACTGAATCCTGGTGTAAGTCATCAAATCTTGCTGAACAGTGCATCAACCAGCATATCCCTAAATAGGTAAAAGTTGCACTTGGAGGTGACTATCAATCCACAGCTTATGCAGCTGATGATGATGAGATAGCAAGTACAGATTTTGAGAAAGATAGACAACTGATTAAGTCTCAGAAGTCAGCCTCAGAAAAGATACATGGTCAAAACCTTAAATAAAATATGTTTGTAAAGGCAAAAGATCATAAAAATAAGTGCTCAACATCTAAACAACATAGTAGGTCTGTGCTTGATATATTAGGCACTCAGCCTATTCAAAGAACTTCTGTCATAGAAAGGCTTAATCTAAATCCTTTCAAAAGATAACACTCTCTATCTGGTTCAGAGAGAAGTTACAAGAATAGGAAGACCACTGTAATTCAGAGGTCATATCACAACAATGGTAAGTCCAAAGTTGTTGAAATTGGTAAGTCCAAAGAAATTAACAGTGGTAAGTCCAAAGCTGGTGAAACTGGTAATTCCAGAAAACATGACAATGGTAAGTCCAAAGTCAGCGAGAAGAAGTTTGTTGGTCAAGCTTCTAATCAAAAGGATAATAAACCTAGACCTGACAAAGGTAAGTCCAAAGTCAATGAGGATCAGTTGAATCAACTTGCAAAGAAAGTTGAGAAGTTATCCACAACCTATAATCCTAAGACTGAGAGCAGATTCTCACAAGGTTTATTAGAAACCCTACCTCCTGTAATCATTGGAAGAAGAAAATGTTATAAATATAGATGTAGATGACATGAGGCCAGAGACAGTGACAGTGAGATTATAAGGCCGGAGAAGGAACAGGCTGATCAGCCTAAGCCGGTCTCAACATCTGCTCAAGTTGACCAGTTAGCTCCACAAGATGAATCAGCTAAGTACTCATCATCTGAACCTACTTTAAAGTGGGTTCCCAAACAAAAGTAATATGTTTGGTTTTTCATGTGTAGGGTTCAAGTAAATTGTACTTGGACAGTGGATGCTCAAGGCACATGACTGGATGTAAAGGACTTCTATGTGAATTCCAGGAAGATAAAGGTTCTAAAGTAACAGTTGGCGATAACTCCCATGGAAGAACTAAAGGATATGGGAAGATGCATGCTGGCATGGTGACTTTCCTGAAAGTTGCATATGTTAAAGGTCTTAAACACAATCTGATAAGTATCATTTAATTGTGTGATGAAGACAATATTATTACTTTTAGGAAGAAAGCATAAACTATATACAATGCAAAGGGTAAGCCAGTGCTAATAGCAAAGAGAGAAAGAGATGTGTATCTACTTGATCTCAATTCTGCTGATCCTTACACTGAAACATGCTTATATTACCAATCTGTACCTAAGCTGAGTTGGCTATGGCATAAAAGGTTGTCACATTTAAACTTCAGGAATATAAATATGCTATCCAATAAAGAGTTAGTCTCTGTATTTCCAAAGATCACATTTGTCAAGGACAAATTGTGCTCAGCTTGTGAACAGAGAAAACATCATAAAGGGTCCTTCAAGTCAAAGAAAAAATTTTCAATAACAGACCCACTACATATTTTGCATATGGGTCTGTTTGGACCCATAAGTACTCCAAGCCTAAGTGGCAAAAAGTACACTTTGGTGATAGTCGATGAGTTCTCACGATTCACCTGGGTAATATTCCTTAAAGGCAAAAGTGAAGCTGCCCTGGAGATAATAAGTTTTATCAAACAGGAAGAGTTAAAGAAAGGTAAGTATGTTAAGCAACTCTGAAGTGATCATGGGACTGAGTTCAGAAACTCAACCCTAGAAGGCTTTTGTGAACAAAAAGGAATATTACAAAATTTATCCTCAGTCAAAACTCCTCAACAAAATGGAGTTGCTGAAAGGAGAAACAGAACCTTAATTGAGGCTGCAAGAACAATGCTATGTGACGCAGGATTGAAGCTCTATTTCTGTGATGAAGTTGTAAGTACAACATGGTATACCCAGAATAGATCAATCATTGTCAAAAGACATGACAAAACTCCTTATGAGATGTATAAATCTAGAAAGCCAATATAGGTTACTTCTATGTCTTTGGTTCAAAATGCTATGTGCTGAATCAAAGAGATCAGCTCCATAAGTTGGAACCTAAAGCTGATCCTGGAATCATTGTTGGTTATTCCTTAATCTCCAAGCCTTACAGAGTGTATAACACAAGGAGAAAGGCTATAGAAGAATAAATTCATGTCTCATTTGATGAAGACAGTTTTGATCAAGCTGATAAAAAACAAGCTGACTTGGTCAGTCTGAGTGAGCTTGAAAAGCCTGAGGAAACTAATATGTCAAATCCTATGTATATCATGGATGATGACAGTGATGATGATGTGTATCCATCAAAGAAATCATCACAAGCTCCAAGGGACTCTCAAGCTGAGAAAGATGATAAGTTCGTCAATCCCTTTGGAGCTGACATTACTCAGACTAAAGAATTTGGTGATCAACAGTTTTATGACAATGTGGTAGTTGAGACTGAGGATGTAAGTTCACCTCAGAACTCTCAATATCACTCAGATCCACAACCATAATCTCCTACTACAACATTTAAATTCCTCATAGATCATCCACAAGATCAAATAATTGGTAATGTTCAAGAAAGGGTCATGACTAGATCAAATAATTGGTAATGTTCAACAACATTAAAAACTGTTTGATGGTTTTGTCATCATCAAATAGGGAGAGTTTCTTGGTCAAATGATCTCATCAGTTGAAATTTGATGAGACAAAGTTAAGGTTGTAAGATATATTCTAAATATAACTTAAACAAAATTATGAAGCTTAATCAGACTGAGCACCTATAGTGTTTCAGACTGAGCATAAGTTGAATATAAGCTGAACTTATGTTTGATCAGCTTAGACTATATCTTAGTAAGATTATCAATGTGTTTGATAAGCTCGCAAGGGTCGTGTGTGGAAGGTGCGTGTGGCAACTCGCAAGGGTCGGTTGTCGAGCTTAGCCGAGCCGGCCATTGGGCAAGAGTACCACCGTGTATCTTGACGGTCGATTTACAATTCCAGGACTTAAAACAACTTGGTAGTTGTCGTGCCCATACCGAGCTATCAAAGTGGATTAATGAGGAGTCGGTGAGAGAAGGGATCAAACATGCCAAATGGGTGCTATGAGTACCTAGGATCCCGCAAGTGTCTAAGAGTTGTAATCTCGGATTGCAATGGTAAAGCGTTTACCGGCCTAAGTAGCTCCATGAAGTGATCCGCAGCAAACCCGTCATGGATTGGGGTACTTTGAGGTTCTTAGCCCTTGTTAAGATAATTTGGTTTTCTTAATCAGCTGGGTAATTATTTTAACGAGGATAATATCAAAACTAACTAAAACGTGTACTCTTTTATAGATGGCAAATATTAACGACACCACACCAAACTTTAAACTTTGATTATTCCTAGAAAGGGAGAGACTCATAGGAGTGAACTTCGCTGACTGGTATCGTGTATTGAGGATTGTCCTTCGTCACGAGTCAAAGTTGCACATCCTTGAGGAACCCTTTCCGGAGCCACCTGCTACTAACGCGAACTGGGCCACTCGATACGCTTTTGAGAAGCGTGTTAGAGATACACAAGATATTTCTTGTCTCATGTTATCGACTATGAGCTTTGAGTTGCGTCAGCAGCTTGAGCAATTGAGTGCGTATGACATGATAAACCGGCTAAAGGACATGTTCCCGCAGCAGGTTAGACAAGAACGGTTTGAGTGTATAAAGGCTTTGGTCGGTTGTAGGATGCCGGAAGGTGAGGATGTAAATGTCCATTTCCTTTTGATGAAGGGATATATGGACCAGTTGTAGAGACTTGGACTTCCAATAGGGAGGGAGATTGCGGTGGATATGATCCTCCAGTCCCTGCCCGCGTCTTATGAGAAGTTTGTTAAGAACTATCACAAAGGCAATTTGGATAAATCCTTGATCGAACTTCAAGACATGCTGAAGGCTGTTCAGTCTTACATGGTTGAGAAGGATCGTGTCTCGTCCACATCCACTATGGCTACTAGGAAACAAGTAAGCAAGAAGAAGAAACTGACCTCAAAAGGAAAGTCTAGTGTGACTAGGCTATCCGTAATTGTGGAGTCGGAGGACAATGAGATTGTGCCTCAAGATGATGTTCCACATGGGGTAGTTTGCTACTTTTGCGGAGAAATTGGAAATTGGCGCCGTCACGCCTGCCCTAAGTGCCTGGAAGAGCTAAGTATCCTAAAGCGGAAGAACGTTAGCTCATCTTCAGGTACATTCATGATCAAACTCCATTGATCTTCTACTTCTAACGACTGGGTTTTGAACTCTAGTCAAAACGCTCACGTTTGTCACAAACTTGTTTGTTCCAAAGTGCAGGTGTTAATCAGAAGTAGGTAATGGATGCATGGAGAGCTGGAACTTAAAGAGGGAAACATGGTGCTTGTCCCTAACTAAAAGGATTGGAAGAAGAGTCTTGCCATTCCATCCAGCTAAACTATTACTTCATTTATATCTTTGTCTTACGCCCTGCGTGGCAAGAACCATTGTATCTTATTTGCCTTTGATGACGATGAATATTACTTTCAATTATGTTATTGTGGGTTTTCGAGTTTTAATTCAAAGTCTATTCATGTCGTGGCATTTGCAATAAGTTTTGCTTAAGAACTAATAGATTGATTATGAATGATTATTGAATTGTTATCCTTATGAAATAGTTGATTTAACCATATACACAAGACTTGCATCACCAAGCTCCATGTGGTTAGGAACTTGGAATCTTTTGACTTTGAGTCAATTGTTGATGGTAAATCTTGCTTATAAGGCTAAATAACTAAGACATCCTTCACTTGTGTATGTGAGAGGAATAAATGCTTGTTGGATTTCGTTTGCACGTTGGTGTAAAGACCGTTCAAGCATAATCATAAGGATTAACTATATATGATTTGTTACCTTTACCGAAGATGGTAGAAGGAATGGGTAAGTCTAATTTATTAGACGAATGTCTGAAACCTGAGAGGTGTTCAAGACTCACCGTTAACAAATTTAAGATGAAAAGGGCAAAGAGGGAATAAAGATACTCAAATCTTGTGAGATGTTGAGCTTCTACATTCTAAACCATCATATGAATTGTGAGTTTGCCTCATAATTCACTTCTCCTAGGATACATGTTTTACATGGATCGCTGAGTGGAGGAATGGAACATATTAGTTATGGTTCCGTTTTGATGGATTAAACTTGAGTAACCTGCTGGAAAGGTGTACTTGAGTAGTGGCGGGCAATGTTCTTATTTTAAATCAACAAAGATGGTCAAATTAGCATCTAAGGAGATTCGATTAGAAAGTGTTCTTTGCTTGTCAATCTCATAGATCAGAGTTATCCATTCTACATTTAGTGGGAGATGGATGAACTTAAAGGATGTTAATGTATTTAATGGTTCTTCTGAGTTTCAGATATTCATTTCATTACCTTTTGAGAACTGGGTTTGGTTTCTCGAAAAGGGAAAGGAATAACTGAAGCATTCGAGTGGAAGAACGTGAGATTTAAATAAAAGACCTGATGTTGACACTAGCACTCAATCAGAAATGATTGAAACTCAACATGGCTATGTTGGAGTATCTGGCATAAAGTTATTACTTCTTCATATGTCTGGTAAGAGTCGTCATAAGACCAGAAGACTATAATTTATTATATCTGAGGACGATGACTTATTGATGATACGTGATGTATGCATCAACTACCGGAAGCTGTAGTGGGCCCCTTTTGAGTCTGCTAAGAAGAGAAGTGTAATAACATAAGATACATTCCATGCTGGATTTTCAAGTTTTGAACTTGGTTAATACAACACCTAGGTTTTGACCTTACTGTGTATATGGATCTTTTGGATATAAGATCTGCATGGATTAATTTGTAGATAACTTCAAATACTGACTGGATGAAATTGGTTTCATGATGATTGACCATAGGGTTGGAATCATATGAAGAAATTTTCTCAGTAGTTATGTTGAAGTATCAGGGGATGCTTATGCCGTGTTATGGCAGTATGATACAAGGACCGCATTCCGTTATAGGAATTTTATGAGTAAGTGTTCACAACACTGTCAGAGGTTCTCTTACATCCTGAGTGTTCTTATGATGTCTACAAATATGGAGTCCTTTTGGACTCAGAGTAAATCTAAGTTTTGGAATCTTTGCTAAGAAAATCAAGTGTTTGAGTTTTCAATAAGCAATGATGAAACTTGGATAGATGCCAGAGCTAGTGGGAGCGTTGTTATAATCCTATTTGGTATGTCTAGAACATACTATATTTTGGAGATAATGTCTTGGTTTAGCTTGGCAACAAGTGTAAATTAAGAATTATGCGTCCATAATAAATATGGGATATTCAAAGGAGTTTATGGAATACAAGAAATATGAGTATATGTTCTTGTGGTGATATAATTAGAAGAAGCTTAAAGTGAGTTTCTACTCTTGTGATAGCTTCTACTTTAAAGGATAACCGCTGATCTTGATTGGGGTTTGTGATCCTTTTTCGAAATATGGTGTTGTTAATTTACGTGTGTCTTAAAGCGTCGTTGACTCTATTGGGTTCTTTTGAGGCAATGAGAGAACGATGGCTTATACACACTAAACTTTGTGAATCAAGCATTGTTTACCATATTGGGTTCTTTTGAAACATTGAAGGTATAACTGCTTGGACAAATGATCAAAATCCCATTAACGCACACTTTGGAAGTGGTTGGTTGTAGTAGGGATATGATCACTGAGAATCAAGCATCGCTGACTCTATAGAGATCTTTGTGAAAACTATGAGGGTACGATGGCTTATGCACATTAAATTTGAGACCCGAGCGTTGTTTACCTTATTGGGTTCTTTGGAAGTGGTTGGTTGCAGTAGGGATATGATGAATATCAGAGTACACACGGATAACATCGTGGATGGTGATCCATTTACTGAGCTAGAGTGGCATACTAGTGATGAATGTCATACTAAGGTCGGCATGAACTTGGCTTGAGTGTGTTTTAGTCATGATTCGATATGTTTTACTCTTGGGAACGTTAAGTAATATTGTGCTTCTGCTTGTATCGATTATCAAAGGGGTTTGGTAATACGCGTGTAGCGGGTACTCTCAGTTAGCCTTATTGTGTTCCAACTTTGCATGTTTTACCACTTCCCTGAATGTTTTTACATTCTAAATGTCCACAGCCAGTCATTCTTCAAGGGAAGGAAGTCTGAATAAAGGCTGAGGGAAGTGATTGGTCAAGTGTCCAATGGTGATTGGGACACAGGGACGCAATACTTCGCCTGTACTTGAAAGGGGTTTCAAGTGACTGGACGATCCACACCTAAATTCACTTTGTGGTACTTGTCTTGAGTGATTCAGGATGATAATATCAGTTCATCCTCATACTAGAGATGCATGTGTCTGCATCACTTTGTTTTGCTTTGCTCTAGTTGCTTTCAAACGCAGTCCGTAACTGGCTGTTATAAAGGGAGTAGCTGATCAGGGTATGATCACTGTGGTGGGCAGTGTAGTCAAAGGAATTTTTTCCGTGTGGCTGTTATAAGCAATATTGGGCGCTGACACCAAAATGCATGGCCATGCTCGAGTGTGCAATGATTTAGGTAATCGATTGCAACTTGTTTATTTTCGGTCACCACCAATCTCGATCAAGAAACATAATCGTGAAGGACTGAGAATGACTTAGTACCATGTCTCTTCTTCACATGGATATCGCGAACAAAAGGATGGTTGATCACTTATCTATAGGGCCATTTCAAACCTTTGGGTTGTGAATTGGTATTTGTCTATGGGATGACATACCTCGTACTGACTTGGGGGCAGGGATGCCTTGCTAGAGGCCGCTCCCTGTCTGTGATACCTCTGGGAACGTTGTGTCATGTGCAAGTGGGAGTCTGTTCGAGTCTGCCCACTGACACAAGTACATTGGTGTTACTGCTGATGAAGTGCGAGCCTATTGGGTCACACACCAAGGATTGATCCCGACAGCTTACTGATAAAGAGAGAAGGTCCAAAAATCAAATTGTTACAAGACCATTACACGGCCGTGAGGTATGCTCCACGGGTCGTGAAGCCCACTGCCCTCACGAATGGCTCAATGACCATTACACGGCTCGTGGAGTCTTCACGGGCCGTGAAAGAGGTCGTGAGGGGTCGTGGAGGTGACGCCCTTACGAGTCACTCGAACGCGGCACAAGCCGTGAAGGACTATGGCCGGTCCTGGCGCATTTGTCTTCACGGGCTCTTTACGGGCCGTGAGAGGCCGTGAAGGTCTGTCTGCATGAAATCGTGATTTCTGATTAGGCCATCATGTGGTCCAATGAGACACCACTTCTAATCCGGCCATATTGAAGCAATAGGGGTCTGGAGCAGATGATACATGCATGAGACTTACTCCAGAAGGTGAAGTCATTAGAGACGTTCACTCGACGGTGTACTAGCATACGGGGGTCGAGCTAGCCTTGGTGTGGACTAGCAATAGAGGAGATACATTTGGATCTCTCGGTTGTCCCAGTTTTGCATTGCTACAGCCGTTTTTGAGCCAAGGTAAAGAGGTAGTTTCTGCCCTCTTGTTGTTTCTTAAGTTTCAATTTGGTTTTGTAGAACATTATCACTTTGGAACATGTATGGACCCGTTTTTGAACGGTTTTTGAACTTTTTGTTTGTGCTTCCGCTGTGTCTTGCTCCATACCGTGTTCCAACACATTGTTCATGTGTTCGATCTTCACGTCTGTTGTGAAGTTGGTAAGTATTCAGTCTGTGATTAAATCATGTTTAGAGACTTAGTCCGTGTCTATAATTGTAAGTTGATTATAGACAACAAGGTTGATCAATTAGTTTGAGAGATTGAGAGACTTTGATTTACATTAGGTATTTACATATCAAGTGTTGCTTACTTGATAGTTCCTGTAATCATCTTCTTATTAATGAAAGAAAAGCATTCGACTGTTTGTGGTTTTATGTGTGTAACACTTTTTATTTGATTTGTTCAATTTTCGTAGAAAGTGTATTCAACCCCCCTTCTACATATTACTTGCTTGTTGATCTTCTCACCAAGGGACCAACAGATTTCTAGAATTTATTATACACATATATATATATATATATATATATATATATATATGTATTCTATACATTAAAAGGTATCCGAATTGAAGGTTAAACCGGAAAATGGACAAAGGGGTATTCAGTCCACGAGGAGATCTCGACCCAAAGGGTTCGGCCCAATGCGATCACGGCCTGGTGAGGTCCACGGCCTAGACAGTTCACAACCCAAGGGGTCCACGGCCAAAGGGGTCTACGGCCCAAAGAGGATTTTCGGCCCACGGTGGTTTTCGGCCTAGTTAGTGGCGCGAACCACGGGGTCGCAACTGGTCATTGGGTTTTGGCCTAATAAGTTTTTGGAGTATTCCTACTAACGCACGTACGCCATTGCGGGAAAGGGTATGAAAGATTCTATGATTATCGGGAGTCCCGGCCAGAATTCATACAGTCTTAGGTGGTGCGATCTATTGTGATGATAATCGGGAGTCCCGGACTAAAAAGCACTAGAGTAGAGTTAAACATACTAGACTAGGTCTAAGTACTCTACGAGGTTCTAGGAGTCGTATCAGTTAAGTATGATTGGTACAGGGTGTACCTACCAGAAATAGCATGACTTGACGGGAAGTGCCCAAATCTTGTGTCAAGTATGTGAAATATGGGCCCTAGGTCTGATATATATTATTGATGGGTTTGATAATATATGTTAGAAAAGTTTATTTGCAATTACTAATTAAACTGGGTTTTAAATTGTAGATGGCAACAATCGTTATCAACACTAACAACCTCTCTCTTCGCTCTATCCTTGAGAAGGATAAGCTCACCAGGACCAACTTTCTCACTTGGGAGAGAAATCTCTGGATCGTGCTAAGGCTCGAGAGAAAGTGGTACGTCCTAGAACAACCTCTGGGGAACCCTTCTACCAACAACGCTAGGGCAGAAGTCAGAAAGGCTTTTTAGAAGCGCTCCAACGACGCCCTGGACGGGAGTTGCCTCATGCTTGCAATGATGAGTCATGAGTTGCAATCAAGTATGATGGAAACTCCTGCTGACGACATGATCCGCCAACTGAGGGACATGTTCCAGGAGCAAGCCCGCACGGAGCGTTATGATGCCAAAAAGGCATTTAACTCGTGCAAGATGGTGAAGGGGACATCGGTCAGTAACCATGTCATGAAAATGAAAGGTTATATGGACCACCTGGAGAGGCTTGTACACCTAGTACCGTTGCAGCTAGCAACAGATACGATACTAAACTCGTTATCTGACGACTATAAGCCTTTTATAGTTAACTACAACATGAACAACATGGAGAAATCAGTGGCATAGTTGCACTCTATGCTTAAGACGGCGGAGCAGAGTATCGGGACCAAGTCTATGGACGTCCTCATGGTGGGCAACGACGGTTATAAGAAGAGGAAGGGGTGCAATAGAAAGGGAAAGGGTAAGATCCGGCCCAGCCAAAATGCAACCAGGGCTACTGATAACAACAAGGGTAAGAAGCTAAAGCCAAACAAGGCAAGAACCGAGAATCAGTGCTTCAAGTGCGGCGAGGCCGGACACTGGAAGAGAGATTGTCCGAAGGGTCACGAAACAGGAGGCAAGGCTGGCTCCTCAGGTATTGTGTGACTAGCTTCTTTGTCACTTTCCACTTGTAAAGTTTCTTACGAGTTCTTTAACATCTTGCAATCGTTTATTGCAGGATGTGGTGGAAAGTGAAGCAGCCCAACATTAGAGATCCCACGTGCAGCTTGGATATTTAATAATTCTTTGTCGTAGTTATTAAACTTTCTTTTTAAAGTTTTTGAAATTTTTGGCATGGTTTGCTTAAAACTCTTGGGTTGATACCTTTTTTTTATATTTGAAAATTTGAATTATTTTGTTTATATCCGTGCATGTGTGCTTTTGATGAATCTGGTTAGTCCAGTTGTGACTAAAAGATACTAATAAGTCAAGTTTTGACTTAATAGATGGTTCATAATGATCTTATGCAATAATTGTTGTAGTTACTTAATTCTCACTATATAAATACTTGGATAAACAAGTCGTGTTTATTAGATTAAATAAGTCTCTCTAATATGCAAGTATCTAAGAATTTTTTTTATGAAATACAAATGTTCAAGACTTTGAACATAATCAAATAAGAAATAATTGTTATTATTTCTAGATAAAAGGTTTTGGACAAAATAATTAAGAAAGTAGAAAGGTGATTGTAATATGTCACACCCCGCTAAAGCGGAAACACGAGGTGTTACATCAAAAGGTCTCATAGCACAAGGTAATAGAAAATTTCCAACCATAACGGATAATTTAAAATAAGATCAAGTTACAATCATCCAAATACAGTACATAATGGAATATTGTCTTTGACATAAAAATAAAAGCAACTGATTGGAAATTTGTTTTATGATGTCCACACATGTCATGCTCTTATGTGTTCTAAGACCTATCGAGGGTTACCTGAAAGACATGAATAAAAGAAAGGTCAACTACGAGAGTTGGTGAGGACACAAGTTTTATATGCACAAAATAAAGTTTCAATGCAACAATAATAAATATAGTGTTGGGACTTTGGGCCCAACAAATTTTGTAAGGATGGAAACTTTAATCCAACCACAGTTTATTGCCCAAATTTGATACGCATGGTTTTTGAGTATACATGGATGTTTTACTAAGCTTGACCCATTTCCAATCCTATCGACATATTGTGCCCTGTTATTTTTTTAACCCAAAGCCTATGTTAAATAAGGCTAGTAGATGGTAAAGTACACCTATAGTTCGTCAACCATAAGTGGGGGATGTCGACCCCAAATACCGTTGTGTACAAGTACCATAGGACCCTTTAGCGAGATTTTTGGATTATGTCTAGTTGAGGGACTTTTATTAATAAGAACTCAAGTACATCAAGTATAATTTACCATAGCGCGTAATTTAAATATTTATGATGGCAATAAAACAATAAAACATTTATATTCATGCTTTCAACCCAAATATTTGAGTAAACATATTTAAAAAGGGGTTGTGAACACTCACCTAGTGTTGAAGCTTTGTAAGTAATAGTGAGTCCTACTAGTTATTTACTCGTCGACACACCTTTTTCCTATTATGTTAAATGTCCACCATAATGTCCTTTTTAGAATAATACTCTTTTTAAGGGTATTATGTTAATGTTTGTAGTGTTTTAAGGTCTATATAATTCCTGCTCTTATAATGTAGAAATCTTTTAAATAACCGCTTATAGTTATAATTTTTAGTTTCTATTTATTTTTATTTTATACATATAGGTAGTGTATTTACGAATATATATATATATATGTGTGTGTGTGTGTGTGTGTGTGTTAGAATATGCCCACTGATGCGTGTACACCATGTGAATCACTACCGATGATGTATGGGCCTATGGGGTCATACACCGGTGTCAAATCCGATAGGAACTTAAGTTAAGGGATAAAAAATGATAAAAGATAAAAGTGGACTTCGCAGGCTGGGTTAGCGCCGCTAACTGTAAGGTGTTAGCGCCGCTAACACTTATGGGTTAGAGCCGCTACAGCTGCATGCGCTTTACATCAAGTCATCTGACAAGGCGCGTTAGCGCCGCTAACCAT
Source organism: Pulicaria dysenterica (assembly GCA_947179395.2). NCBI lineage: Eukaryota > Viridiplantae > Streptophyta > Magnoliopsida > Asterales > Asteraceae > Pulicaria > Pulicaria dysenterica. Next base: position 40,642,125 of record OX359294.1, read on the forward strand.
TAACGGTTAGCGCATCTAAGTCTGGGTTAGCGCCGCTAAAGTCAGACGTGACATTTTGTCATATCACTACACAAGTTGGCCAATGCATGTGGGATCTTAGAAACGACTTGGCCGGCTTGGGGAATACCAAATGACGTTCTGGACTTTATAAAACAGACCCACTCATACTCATTTGGTGCTCTTGCTTCTCTTGCATTAAAAATACTCTTAAGGGCTTTTAGACTTAGAGAGTTCAAAGGAGAGAGTTCTAAAGAGAGTTGTGCTCCAGAAAATTCTTGGTTGATCGTGAGTTGTTGTTCTTCTGGTGATTTTCAAGTAAGAAGAATCACTAGAGGCTTGCTAGCATAAGGGATTTGCGTGTTACCGGGGTATCAATCCATAGCCGATTCGTTCAAAGGAGAATAAGCAACTTCATCATCTCCATCAACACTTTGTGGAGCTAAGGAGCTGGTATAACCTCCTAACTTTCTGTTTTGTTGCATTTCTTTTCATAGAGATTGATCCATGTTTGGGGTTTTACGTTTGTGTGCTTTACATGCTTGTATCATGGGCTTTTTAAGTTGTACTTTGCTTCCGTTGCGTGCCCTGGAAACCCTAACAGTGGTATCAGAGCCACCTCTACGATAGTTATGCACATGGTGGCTTTGAAAACCCGAAATCGAAATTGTTTGTTTTCTGTCGGACAGGGGTTAGCGGCGCTAACCTTTAGTTAGCGGCGCTAACTCTTTCAAGATAGCGGCGCTAGCGTCGCTGAGTCAGTTTTTTGTTCTTGGTCAAAAACAGATTTTGGTCTCGTGTTTTAGCCTTGTTTTTGAGCTTCTGGAAATTTTAATCTTGTTATTATTATGTTTAATTCTAGTAGCATGTATTTGTTTGGTTGTATGTGAATATGTAAGTTGGTAACCTTGCCTAGACCATTTCGTTGATTTTGTGTGTTTGGATGCTTAGTTGGTTGTATTATTATTCTTATGAAAATTTTGTAATAATAATGTGGCTTGCATGCCATTTCATTCATCCATGTAATAGTATTAGATAAATAGGTATTTTATGGCTTGCAAGCCATTTTATTCTATTGTATGTATTATTTTGGTGGATGATGACACACAAGATGGGCCAAAGAAGATGGAGCATAGTGTCCACGAAGCCGATGAAGTCCAATGGAATTCGTGGGGTTAGTGGGAGCTCGCATCGAATACTTTGTCCTTAGAATTGACCAAGTTCTTCCCGTTTGGCTCACGGGAAGAACGCATAGGTTTTTGTGGCAAGGGTTACCAATTATAGTATTTTATGCGTGTATTGTGATTTTGTATGCATGGGTTGTTTAGGATTCTGTTGGGAAATTAACTAAGGCATTAAGACTGTTTAACATGCAAAGTTGAAATTGTTAGAAGAGTTTATGGAAAACAGTTCAAAACTGTTAGAAGAAGTGTTGAAGAAACAGTTTAGAACTGTTAGTTGAAATTGTGAAGACAGTTGTAACCAACAGTTGCTGTGAACTTTAAAGCTGTTATATAGAGTTCAGAACTGTTAGTACAAACTACTACAACTGTTTGAAGACCTTGAAGCTGAAGACTGTTAGAAGAACCAAGAACTGTTGTATTCATTAAACAGATTCTGTTGAGCTATATATGGAAAAACCCTATCTTTGAAGATATCTCGAAATATTTTGAAGATCATCAAGATTATCTCAGAAGATAGAAGATTACCTAACTGTCAGAAAATCAAGGAAGATCAAGGAGTATATATATGCTAGATTAGACTTCATAATTTGAACTTACTCATTGATTATATTTTTGCATTCGTTATTAAAGTTGTAATTTGCTTTCTGAATAGTGCTAAGTCTCTAAGTTTCTCGTTGAAACCTAAGAACAATTTGTGTTCTTCGTCTAACATAATAAGTTAGATTGGGGGTGAAGTTTGCAATTGTAATCGTTCTCATTGATTAATAAAATTACTGTTTGATTGAATCTCTTTGTGATCAAAATCTTCTGTAATCAATTAAGTATGATTCCGCAACTTCTTAGTTGATTGTGATCATAGTTAAAGATTAACTTTTATTCAACTTTGATTGGTTATTCAAAAGTTAGTTCTTGTTATTTGATATAAACTATATCCGATCCTTACAAGTGGTATCAGAGCCTTATCATTAAGGTTCCTTTGATCACCAGTTGAAGGTTTTTGCATTACTTTGCTTTATTTTTCAAAAATGTTTTTCAATCAATTTGTTTCATTGGATTCGGGAGGTTTTTCTGATAACAATGGGTCATGGTCCAACATTCGTGTTCCCATGCTCAAACCATCTGATTTTGAGATGTGGAAACTAAGAATTAAACAGCATGTCCAACTAATGGACTATGCTGTGTGGCAAATCATTGCAACTGTTCCCACTAATCCCATTGAACTGGATGAGAATGGAAAACCAAAGAAGAAACCACCACCAAAGACAGATGCTGAAAAGAAGGATAGAATGATTGAGATGAAAGCCCTCAGCATCCTCCAGATTGCAATTCCCAATGAGTATCAACATCAATTCAAGAAATTTGATGATGCTCATGAACTTTGGAATGCTCTGGAGAAGAGGTTTGCTGGGAATGCTAGTTCTAAGAGAAACCAAAGAGATCTCCTTGAACAAGCCTATGAGAACTTTACCAGTGGAAAGAATGAGAGTATAACCCAAATCTTTGATAGGTTTTACAAACTGGTAAGCCAACTAGAGAGTGCTAAGGTTAGGCTTGATCAAGATGAGATCAATAGAAAGTTTCTTAGATCTCTAGGTGATGAGTGGACTGTGTTTGCTGCACAATGGAGAACCAAGGATTCTCTTGAAGACATAGAGTTAGATGACCTCTATAATAGTTTGATAGTGTTTGAGGGAGAGATAGAGGGAAAAAGAAAAACTGTTATCCCCAGCCACAATACTGCTCTCCTATCATCCTTAGGCATGGAATCAAACCATTCATTAACTAACTCTATTGATAGTTGTGCAGGTACTAGTTCTGCTGTTGGACTAGATATGAACACTCCAGATGCTGTTCTTGAAGCTTTTCTTGCCAGCCATGCACATTCAACCCTCACCAATGAGGATCTTGAACAAGTGCACCCTGATGATCTTGAGGAGATGGATATTAAATGGCAGATGGCCATGCTTACTGTTAGAGCCAAGAGGTTCATCAAAAGGACTGGAAGGCAAAACATGAATTTCAGAGCTGATGGCAAGGCTGGATTTGACAAGTCAAAGGTGAGATGCTTCAAATGTCAACAACTTGGCCACTTTGCAAGAGAATGCAGATCTGGTGGACTAGTTCAGAATCAAGGTCAGAGGCCAACTCAGAATCAAACCTCCTCAGCATTGGTCTCACAAGAAGGCCATGGATTTGATTGGAGTGATCAAGCAGAGGAGGCTACAAACAACAAAGCTTTGATGGCAATGACTGACTCCCCCATCAAGATGGATTCCCCAGAATCTGAGGACATACAGGTTTCTTCCAAACTATGTCCTAGTGAATGTAGAGCAATTGTTAAGAGGTTTAGAGAACACAATAAGAAAGTATGTGCTGCTCTAAGTGGAATGGAGGAGAGAAGGTATGAGTATACTGCTGTGATAGAAGATCTTGAAAAGAAAATTAAAGACTATCAGGCTAATGAACTGCAAATGGACTATGATAGAAAATATCATAAGTGGGAGAAAGAGCAGTTTCAAGATGAGATTGATAGTCTGAAAAAGAAATTGGTTGAAAAGGAAAGCAAGGTGGATGAACTCACAAAGAAATTGGAGGGTGTGGACATTGATCTTGGAATGTTCAAGGCTGCAAATCTTAAGCTTGAGACTCTGCTACAATCTCAAGTGAGAGACAAGGTGAAAACTGGACTTGGATATAAGGAAACCCCACCTCCATACAATCACACATACATAACACCCTTGTCAGAGGCAGCTGATAGATATGTCAATGAACCTTTGGCAGATGAATTAAAGTCAGCTGATCCAAAGTTTGAGAGTCATGAAGATGAAGTTCTGTCAGTAGTAAGTGTTGAAGATATTGAGATAGTTGTGAAGAAAGATGAGGTGATTCCATATGAAAATCACATCTGTTGTGAACCCATTCCCACAAAACCATCTTTCAAGCCTGTGGTATTTGTAAAAGCATCCACAGAATCCCTCATCACTGAGCCAACACCTTCAAAAGCTATCCAATCCATAGAAAGTTCCACAACTGTTGCCAATAGTCCCCATTTTTACACTAGCAGTTCCAACAAGAACCCAAACAGTTCTAAGCTAAAAAGCCCAACTGTTAGTACAAAAGCCAAAGGAAAGGAGAAAGTTGGTGAGGTTGTGTATGCAAAGAAGAAGATGGAAGCTCCAAAATCTCAGGCTAAACCCAAGCCTAAGAAAAGGCATACTGAAATGCCTGAATGCACATGCCAAAAACATGGTGTCCAAAAGTTTCCTCAATCTGCAGCTGTTAGAGGAAATCAAAGAAATAGGAACCAATTCTGGTCACAAAGAACTGGTTTACCTATTGTGAAAACCAAAAAGTGCTACATTTGTGGGAGATCAAATCATTTAGTTCAAGATTGTTACTATAACCCACAGACAAATGGCACTCAAAACAAAAGTCCCAAAAGACAAAATAACAGTTCTAAAACTGTTAAGTCAAAGCAGATCAACAGTTCTAAGACTACTAAGCTAAAACAGGCAAACAGTTCTACAACTGTTACATTCAAACCAACTAACAGTTCCAAAACTGTTCTAACAAAACCAAAAAATGTTGGTTTGGCTTGGATGAAAATTCCAAAACAAACTGATTCTGGAGAGGGTAAAACTGCTCTTCAAACTGAAAATCAAAAGGAATCACAAGTTGATTCATCTGTTTTACCAACTCCACCAGCTGTTTGTTCAAATGTATCCACTGTTAATCACAACAGTTGGAAACCACATGTTGTTACAAAGTATTCCTTACACAAATTAGAGAAATCTAATTTGGATGAAATCAAAAAGAACCAAAATCTGTTTAAGTATTATGACTTGAATGGTGTACCCAAGACCTGCATGGCCTGGGTACTTCCTGCTACTAACTGATTTTATGTGTGCAGAGCATTCATAGGGCCAATCATGGATCTATCTAGCATGTGGATAGTAGATGCTCAAGGCACATGACTGGAAATCCACAATGTTTGAAGGATTTCAGAAGCATCAATGGTGGATTTGTAGCATTTGGAGGAAATGCTAAGGGAGTAAAATCACAGGTAAAGGAGCTGTTGAGGCAGGTACACTTACATTTAATGATGTTTTCTTTGTTGAACAGCTTAAGTACAATATGTTAAGTGTATCTCAAATCTGTGACAATGGAAACAAAGTTTTGTTTATAGATTCAGAATGCATTATTCTTTCAAAAGATTTTAAACTTAATGAGAAAGATGTTCTTTTAAGAACACCTAGAAAAGATAATGTATACTGTCTAGATACACAAAAGATTGCTAAACAGAATATGTTAAGTCGTTTACTCTCAAAGGCATCTCATGATGAGTCTGCCATTTGGCATAGACGGATGTGTCACATGAATTATAAAACCATGAACTTGTTAGCTAAAAACAGTTTGGTAAGAGGTTTGCCCCAAAAAGAATTCTCATGTGATGATCATTGTGTAGCTTGTCTCAAAGGCAAGCAACACAAAACTTCTTATAAGACCAAAGAAGTTTCTTCTATTACTGCACCTTTACAATTGTTACATATGGATCTTTTTGGTCCTACATCTGTGGTGAGTATAGGGAAGAAAGCATATTGTTTAGTCATAGTTGATGATTTCACCAGGTTCACATGGGTTCAATTTCTTAGAACTAAGGATGAAACTGCTGAGTTAACTAAGTCTCTTATTCTTAAAATTGAAAATCAATCTGATTTGAAGGTGAAAGTCATTAGATCTGACAATGGTTCTGAATTTAAGAACTATGAGCTAAACAGTTTTTGTGAAAGTAAAGGTATTAAAAGATAGTTTAGTGCCCCTAGGACTCCTCAACAGAATGAAGTTGCTGAGAGAAGGAATAGGACTTTGATAGAGGCTGCTAGATCCATGTTAGCTGATTCTAGGCTTCCAATGACATTCTGGGCAGAAGCAGTGAACACTGCCTGCTATGTTCAGAATAGAGTACAAGTAGTCAAGTCCAAAGGGAAAACTCCTTATGAGTTGTTCCTCAAGAGAAAACCTTTAATCAACTTCTTCAAATCATTTGGTTGTCCTTGCACTATCCTTAATACCAAATCACAACTAGGCAAGTTTGAGAGTAAGGCTGAAGAAGGTTTCTTTGTAGGATACTCCACTCAAAGTAAAGCTTATAGAGTATTTAACAATGTCACTAGAATCATAGAAGAGAGTATGAATGTCTCTTTCAATGAGAATATGATCAATATTGCAGGTAATGGACCTGATTGGTTATTTGATATTGATGCATTGTCTAAATCTCTTTCTTTTGAGTATTCTACTGAAATAGCTACAGGTACCCCAACAACTGTTGGTGAAAATCAACAAACAGTTTCCACCAGCCCGAACAGTTTTGAAACTGTTAGCTCAAAACCAACAACTGTTGGTTCAAACAAAGTTACTGAAGAATTTGTTGTGATTCCTATGCTTCAACAAGAGTTCTCCAATGCTGTTGATCCATTGATTGATGCTGAATCTTCAAAGGACATGGAATCTCATGATCCTCAACAACACACTGACTCTGCATCCCAAACAGTTGCTGATCAAGTGTGTGATAATGCTGAAAATTCAAGTGAACGTGAGTTTGATCTGTCTAATCTAGGGAATGAACTGACTGAAGAAAACATTCCTACATCAAGAGTTCACAAGATTCATCCAATATCATAAATAATTGGTGATCCAACCACTCCTATCAGAACAAGGAATATGCTGCAAAATGAAAACAGTGGTGTGGATCTTGCCCAATTTGATGTGAATGCTTGCTTTCTATCTCAAATAGAACCAAAGAAAGCAATTGAGGCATTGAAAGACCCTTCATGGGTGGAAGCAATGCAAGAGGAGCTCTTACAATTTCAAATTCAACAAGTTTGGAAGTTGGTTGAGCTTCCAAGAGGCAAAAGAGTAATTGGCAGCAAGTGGGTGTTCAGAAACAAGAAAGATGAAAGAGGGATTGTAATCAAGAATAAGGCAAGACTGGTTGCACAAGGCTACACACAAGAGGAAGGAATAGACTATGATGATGTTTTTGCACCTGTTGCAAGGATTGAAGCCATTAGACTATTTCTTGTTTTTGCAAGCTTCAAAGGATTTAAGGTGTATCAAATGGATGTGAAGTCTGCTTTTCTCTATGGAACTATTGATGAGGAGGTATATGTGTGTCAACCCCCTGGCTTTGAAGACTCAAAGTACCCTGACAAGGTATATAGGTTGGATAAAGCTCTATATGGACTACATCAAGCTCCTAGAGCTTGGTATGAGACATTATCATCCTACCTTCTTGAGAATGGTTTTAAGAGAGGCACAATTGACAAAACATTGTTTACAAAGATTTATAAAACAGAGATTTTGCTTGTTCAAATCTATGTTGATGATATAATCTTTGGATCCACTAATGACAGCTTGTGCAAAGAATTTGAAGTCATCATGCACAAAAGGTTTCAGATGAGTTCAATGGGTGAACTCACATTTTTCTTGGGATTACAAGTCAAACAGAAGCCCACTGGTATTTTTCTAAGCCAATCTAAGTATGTCAAGGACATATTGGACAAGTTTGGCTATCAAGATGTAAAGCTGGCAAGTACTCCAATGGAGACACACAAACAGTTGGGAGCAGATTCTGAGGGGGAGGATGTTGACATACATCTTTATAGGTCAATGATAGGTTAATTAATGTATTTAACTGCTTCTAGACCTGATATAATGTTTGCTGTGTGTGTTTATGCCAGGTTCCAATGTAGTCCGAAGATGTCACACTTGTTTGCTGTAAAGAGGATCTTTAGATACCTCAAAGGCCAACCAAAATTGGGACTTTGGTATCCTAAAGATTCACCTTTTGATTTGGTGGCATATTATGATAGTGACTATGGTGGAGCCTATGTGGACAGAAAATCAACCTCTGGAGGATGTCAATTATTTGGATCAAGGCTGGTTTCATGGCAATGCAAGAAACAAACAACAGTTTCAACTTCAACAGCTGAGGCTGAATATATTGCTGCATCAAGCTGCTGTTCACAAGTGTTATGGATCCAAAATCAGCTTCTGGATTATGGTTTGTCTTTCTTAAATACCCCTATTTATGTTGATAACACCAGTGCTATTAGCATAGTTAATAATCCAGTGAAGCATTCTAAAACCAAGCACATAGTTAAAATAGCTACAGGTACCCCAACAACTGTTGGTGAAAATCAACAAACAGTTTCCACCAGCCCGAACAGTTTTGAAACTGTTAGCTCAAAACCAACAACTGTTGGTTCAAACAAAGTTACTGAAGAATTTGTTGTGATTCCTATGCTTCAACAAGAGTTCTCCAATGCTGTTGATCCATTGATTGATGCTGAATCTTCAAAGGACATGGAATCTCATGATCCTCAACAACACACTGACTCTGCATCCCAAACAGTTGCTGATCAAGTGTGTGATAATGCTGAAAATTCAAGTGAACGTGAGTTTGATCTGTCTAACCTAGGGAATGAACTGACTGAAGAAAACATTCCTACATCAAGAGTTCACAAGATTCATCCAATATCATAAATAATTGGTGATCCAACCACTCCTATCATAACAAGGAATATGCTGCAAAATGAAAACAGTGGTGTGGATCTTGCCCAATTTGATGTGAATGCTTGCTTTCTATCTCAAATAGAACCAAAGAAAGCAATTGAGGCATTGAAAGACCCTTCATGGGTGGAAGCAATGCAAGAGGAGCTCTTACAATTTCAAATTCAACAAGTTTTGAAGTTGGTTGAGCTAACAAGAGGCAAAAGAGTAATTGGCAGCAAGCGGGTGTTCAGAAACAAGAAAGATGAAAGAGGGATTGTAATCAAGAATAAGGCAAGACTGGTTGCACAAGGCTACACACAAGAGGAAGGAATAGACTATGATGATGTTTTTGCACCTGTTGCAAGGATTGAAGCCATTAGACTATTTCTTGTTTTTGCAAGCTTCAAAGGATTTAAGGTGTATCAAATGGATGTGAAGTCTGCTTTTCTCTATGGAACTATTGATGAGGAGGTATATGTGTGTCAACCCCCTGGCTTTGAAGACTCAAAGTACCCTGACAAGGTATATAGGTTGGATAAAGCTCTATATGGACTACATCAAGCTCCTAGAGCTTGGTATGAGACATTATCATCCTATGTTCTTGAGAATAGTTTTAAGAGAGGCACAATTGACAAAACATTGTTTACAAAGATTGTTAAAACAGAGATTTTGCTTGTTCAAATCTATGTTGATGATATAATCTTTGGATCCACTAATGACAGCTTGTGCAAAGAATTTGAAGTCATCATGCACAAAAGGTTTCAGATGAGTTCAATGGGTGAACTCACATTTTTCTTGGGATTACAAGTCAAACAGAAGCCCACTGGTATTTTTCTAAGCCAATCTAAGTATGTCAAGGACATATTGGACAAGTTTGGCTATCAAGATGTAAAGCTGGCAAGTACTCCAATGGAGACACACAAACAGTTGGGAGCAGATTCTGAGGGGGAGGATGTTGACATACATCTTTATAGGTCAATGATAGTTCATTAATGTATTTAACTGCTTCTAGACCTGATATAATGTTTGCTGTGTGTGTTTGTGCCAGGTTCCAATGTAGTCCGAAGATGTCACACTTGTTTGCTGTAAAGAGGATCTTTAGATACCTCAAAGGCCAACCAAAATTGGGACTTTGGTATCCTAAAGATTCACCTTTTGATTTGGTGGCATATTATTATAGTGACTATGGTGGAGCCTATGTGGACAGAAAATCAACCTCTGGAGGATGTCAATTCTTTGGATCAAGGCTGGTTTCATGGCAATGCAAGAAACAAACAACAGTTTCAACTTCAACAGCTGAGGCTGAATATATTGCTGCATCAAGCTGCTGTTCACAAGTGTTATGGATCCAAAATCAGCTTCTGGATTATGGTTTGTCTTTCTTAAATACCCCTATTTATGTTGATAACACCAGTGCTATTAGCATAGTTAATAATCCAGTGAAGCATTCTAAAACCAAGCACATTGAAATCATATTTCACTTCATAAGAGACTGCAATGAAAAGAGATTAATCCAAGTTATGAAAATTCATACTGATGATCAATTAGCTGATTTGTTCACTAAAGCTTTTGATGTGAGCAGATTCAACTTTTTGATTTCCAACATTGGAATGATTAACTTGGACTATCAGTTGTTCATTATTCCATGTTTTTCACACTAACAGTTTGCAACTGTTAGTTACGTTTTCTAACAATTGTTGTCTTTTAAGTATTGAGAGAAGGAAATGCAATTTCACACATCAGTTTTGGCCATATCTGCTTACCTGTCTCACAAACAGTTTTCACACCCGTGACTGTCCTTGTTCAGAGGTAAAGGTAAATTCACTTTCTTGAAACAACAGTTCCAGACTGATAAAGGTGAGTCATTTTGCTTGTAATATAGTGAATTTGATATGACAAGTCACTGCATGCTATTAATAGAAATTACTGGACATTAATGGTCATTAATGGCTATTAATGGACATTAATGGTCATTAATGGCTATTAATGGACATTAATGCCTCCCAGATTATCTATAAATAGCCTTGATGAGAAGGTCTACTGCACACCCATTGGGGGGTTGTATGTTTTGAAAATTGTTTAAGGCATCTCAACTGTTAACGGAGAAAGTTGTCTACACTTACGGTGTAGATCATTGTGCATTACATGACCATTCTTTGAAGACAGACTTCTCAGTAAGGCTATGGCGGCACTGTAGAGGCTATTCTGAACTCGATTCTTAAATAATGAAGACATTCACGAGCAAGAATGTGATGATGATTGTCTTCCCTTAAAGTTCAGATTTGATGATACAAAATGTTAACGATAATTTGTCACATGTAGATCTCGGAGTTAAGACAGTTAATATAAGCTGTGTTTAGATCTATAGGAAAAGACAGTATTGTTTTCTCAAAATTATTGTAGCTCAATTGTGATTATCATGAATAAAATACATCTTATGTTGATGACTGTGTTCACTAATGATTTGTTATTGTTGCTTCAGCATTTGACATATATGAGCTAAAGTTTGTTTGACAGTTGCACAATTCTGTTTCAATCAATACTAACAGTTTTCAACTGTTAGTATATGGCTTCCACAACTGTTAGGCAAAGTCCATGTGCAACTGAGGGGGAGAAATTCGTCAACTAAGGGGGAGAAATGAGAACAGTTGTAAACACTAAACAACTGTTAATCCAAATAAATGATCAAACAAAAGGGAGTTAACTTTTGAATAACAGTTGTTACATCTTATGAAAACAGTTCTTCAACTGTTAGTTCATTTACATCTATGAAAATAGTTCCTCAACTGTTAGGTCATTTTGTCCGTCAACTGTTAAGCTATTAAAGGGTGTTTTGGTCTTTGCAGAATTTTGGAAACTTTGGATTGCATTCAACAGTCGAAACATATATAAGGCAATTCCCTCCTTACCAAGCAACTCACACGTCCAAAACGAACTTTGATCAGAAACAAACCCTAATCTCTCAACAACTCTCAGCGATCGAAATCAAAATGTCTCCCCTTCCATTCGTAAAGGAACACAACATGCTCGCATATTTGTCCAAACCCGATCATCTCGGTGCTTTCCATGATGTGATTGACTATCTCTCACTCTCCACACTCCACCATGCTCTTACGGTCAACCCCACCATTTATCTCTCTCATATTGATCAGTTCTGGAAAAATGCCTCACTAAGGGAAGAAAATGGAGTGAAATGGATCGACTCTATGGTGGATGATATCACTGTCTCTATCTCTGAAAGCATAATAAGCCAACAACTACAACTGAATGATCGGGATGGTGAGTATTCTGATTCTGTATCACTTGAGTTTATTTATGCTGAACTCGTAAAGTTAGGATATGAGGGCCCTAGGGGAAAGGGCGCCTTCTACAAAGGGCAATTTTGCTCACACTGGAAGTACATTATCCATACTCTCCAGCAGTGCATGAGCCCTAAGAGAACTGGCTGGAATGAATTTGGGAGCAATATTGCTCTCGCACTCATTTGTTTAGCAAACAACAAAGCTTTTAATTTCTCAAAAATGATCTTTAATGGAATGGTAAAACATCTAGAAACCAAATATGGTCTCTTTTTGATGTACCCGCGATTTGTGCAAGTTTTGCTAAACTCTTTTATGCCAAATCTTAAAGCACACAAGAGGGTCCTAATTCCCTCTGCTCATGTGGCCTCCACATTGAGCAAGTTGATGGTTAATGGGAAGAATTTCTCAGGTGCCATAACTCCACCACTCTCTGCAATGATGGAGTTTCTTTCAAGAAACAGAGTTGCCAGGGGTAAGCATGAAGCCCAACTCATTGCTACACCACCACCTCTGGAACCCACAGCTCACGATACTCAAATAATTCCTTCTGCTTCCTTTGAACGAGCTACAACACAAGCCCCTGCACTAAAAATATTTCAAAAGAAAAGGAAAAGAACTGTTGGTGCTCCTTCCACCAAAGTTCATGAAACTGAAACTGTTAACCCTGCACAGGTGCATTCACCTATGAAGAATATCGAAAGGGAACCCCTTGTGTTGTCTCCCATGCACAATGAGGAGGTGATCACTCCATTAGAGGGTGATCATGTGGTTGTTGAGGCTGACACTACTGTTTCATCCGCAAGGGATAAAAAGGACAGTGTTAACATATCTAAGACCTCAGCCACGGCAACAGAGGCTGGTCAAACAGTTTCTAGAAATCCCCAGTACCAAGAAAAGAGGGGTACTGGTGTGGAATCTCAATTGAGTGAACCACCAGTTTTATCTGTCAATGATATGTTAACAGTGGCAACACTTTCCAACATTGCACCCTTCTTTGTTGCATATATACAACTCAAAAAGAAGATTGCCTTACAAAACAAAAGGATTCTTCAACAAGATCAGCAAATTAAGGTTTTGACCAACAGTTTGAAGCATGCTAATGAGGTGCTAAAACTGCATGATCAAGTACTACAACAGTTGACAGATGTTGCAAGACCTCCTTCAACTGTTCCAATCAAAGAGGGAGAGAGTTCATTACCAACAGTTGCTGAAGTGCCAGAACAAACAGTTGCAGTGGATGAACTAACAGTTGCATCTTGTACACAAACAGTTGCAGCTGAAGGCAAAACAGTTGCACCAAGTGAACTAACAGTTGCAAGTGTCCAAGCTGTTAATAAAGAAGAAGAAGAACAGCTTTCAAGTGTTGATAGGGTGCTAATCAACAGGATGGTGTCAACTGCAGATGTTCCAAGCACTGAGATTTTCAAATCTTGGTCAAAAGTTAAGCAGAACTACTTGGTTGATATAAGTGCTCAATATCTGGGAATAAGTTATTCTAGAATGGCACAGAAAATCGATGATGGATGGCTTGATGGAAAGGTTGCTAAGTTAGAATCTTTACCACCAATGAAAGGGTTTAAAGGCATAGTCATCCAGGAAGGAAAGAAAGAATCAAAGTTGCCTCCTGTTTCAGGAAAAGGTAAAGAAGTTGTTGTTGTTTGTCCTAATCTCAAGCTTTCCAAACAACCACAAGAAGAGCGTGATCATGAATTTGCATTAAGGCTAGCAGCTGAGCAAAGGGAACAAGAATTGAAAGATTTTGAAGTAGCAAAGAAGCTAGCTGATGAGATCACAGCTCAGATTGAAGAGGAAGAGAAAGCAAAGAAAGCTGATAAGGGAGTGAAAAGAAAAAGAATTGTAAAGAAGAAAATTGTTTTACCTCCTTCCAAGCCACAAGTTGAAAAGGAAAAGACTCAAATGGTTCAAACAATTCTCCAAGACCGACTGAGATCTGAGCTTGAAACAGGGATTGAAAAGTTAGAAAAAGAACAGTTGGGTCAAAAATCTCATATCACAGAATGGAGATTTGAGGTGTTAAGAGAGGACACTGGAAAGACAGGAGTAACTGTGGTTAGAGAAGGGTTGATTGAAAGTTACTCTAATTTCTTTCAATTAGTGAATAATTGTACAAGGAGATATCTTGAAGAAATGTATATATATGGGGTTAATCATTTTGCTAATACTGAGGAGATTGCTATAAAAGTTTTGATGAGGCATCTAACAAGCATATGTCGTCCAAATGAGATTATGCAAGTTTTGATTGCTGATGAAGCTTTTCCTATCAAGTCAGTAAGAGTGTATGCTAAAGCTGGAGTGTACCATATGGTGATGGCTAACACTTCACAACAATGGTTTGCTTTGGAGTTCATAGAGCACAATAAAGTCAAGCTTCAGTATATACTAAAAGCAAAATTCTATGGATCAAATAGAATAAAAGATGATTTTTTCATGAGATTGAAAGAAAGACTGACATGAGTCAAGTCTATGTAAGTTTTCTCTCAATTTTGATTGTAACAGCTTACTTTGCATAAATATATGGAATTCATTCTTTGCTTATGCTTAATTTGTCTGTGATTGAACCCTATGTTCGAATGAACTTAAAGAGTTTGATAAAGTCTTTAAGTTAGGGGGAGATTGTTGGGAAATTAACTAAGGCATTAAGACTGTTTAACATGCAAAGTTGAAATTGTTAGAAGAGTTTATGGAAAACAGTTCAAAACTGTTAGAAGAAGTGTTGAAGAAACAGTTTAGAACTGTTAGTTGAAATTGTAAAGACAGTTGTAACCAACAGTTGCTGTGAACTTTAAAGCTGTTATATAGAGTTCAGAACTGTTAGTACAAACTACTACAACTGTTTGAAGACCTTGAAGCTGAAGACTGTTAGAAGAACCAAGAACTGTTGTATTCATTAAACAGTTTCTGTTGAGCTATATATGGAAAAACCCTATCTTTGAAGATATCTCGAAATATTTTGAAGATCATCAAGATTATCTCAGAAGATAGAAGATTACCTAACTGTCAGAAAATCAAGGAAGATCAAGGAGTATATATATGCTAGATTAGACTTCATAATTTGAACTTACTCATTGATTATATTTTTGCATTCGTTATTAAAGTTGTAATTTGCTTTCTGAATAGTGCTAAGCCTCTAAGTTTCTCGTTGAAACCTAAGAACAATTTGTGTTCTTCGTCTAACATAATAAGTTAGATTGGGGGTGAAGTTTGCTATTGTAATCGTTCTCATTGATTAATAAAATTACTGTTTGATTGAATCTCTTTGTGATCAAAATCTTCTTTAATCAATTAAGTGTGATTCCGCAACTTCTTAGTTGATTGTGATCATAGTTAAAGATTAACTTTTATTCAACTTTGATTTGTTATTCAAAAGTTAGTTCTTGTTATTTGATATAAACTATATCCGATCCTGACAGATTCGCATGCTAGATAATTTTTCAAAAATTAACAAAATCACAAGAGGTTTGTTAAAAATGGTTTACAACTCCCTCGCACGCTCACATACAAGATTAACTCACCTAGTGAAAAATAGGTTTTTGTCGCTAATAAGTTAATCTAAAACCAAACCGGAAACAAAAGCCCGTTTTTCCACAAAACGTAAATCACGCACCATCCGTAAGACGATACCACCCGAATCTAGTCTTATGGGATTTGGTTGTCGAGCTTAGCACGAGCCAATTCCCATAAAACTGTGTGGAAGGTGAGTGTGGCAAAATTCACAATTATGGTTGTCGAGCTTAGCACGAGCCAACTTTGGTGAGTTTGTTACCGTATGTCTTGATGGACGATTTGCAATTTTAGATTTGAAATCTTGGTTAATTGTCGAGCTTAGCACGACTAAACCAAATTTTCAAGATTTAAAGTTGGTGCAAATAGGGATCAAACATGCCAAACGACCATTGGATGTCGTAGGATCCCGCAAGGCGCTAAGGATTGCAATAGAGATTGCAATTGACAAAATGGTTGCCGACCTAAATAGTTTGATCATGTGATCCGTGGTAACCCCGTCACATGGTGGGATGAAATATGGTTCTTAGCCTTGTTAAAGTTAATTCTTTATGGGTAAATTAATTTAACAAGATAATAAATATGCAACAAACTAACTTAAGTCTACTTTGCTATTTTAGATGGCATCAACAAGCGCAAACACCACCACCACCAAATTTTCTCTACGAGTTTTTCTTTAGAAGGAGAAACTCTACGGGAGAAACTTCATGGATTGGTTTAGGCAGCTTAAGCTTGTCCTACGCTATGAAGGGAAGATGACCATAGAGGAACCCTTACCCGAGGCAACTCCAAGCGGTGCAACAAGGGCGGTCCGTGAGGCGTACGAGAAACGCCTCAAGGAAACTGAAGAAATCACACGCCTCATGTTTAGCACTATGAGTACCGATTTGCAAAAGCAAATGGATCACTTGGATACTGGCTGTGGCACTCACATATGTAATATGGTGCAGGTGCTAAAGGCAAGTAGGAGCTTGGAGAAGGGAGAGCTAGATCTTGTGATGGGAAACTCGGAGATTGTCCCGGTGGAAGCACAAGGAAATGTGGAGCTTTTTTTCAAGACTAGCTATTCTATTTTATAAAAAAATGTCTGTTATTCGCCCAGCGTGGCAAGAAACATTATTTCATTTCACGCATTGTATGACGATGGTTATAATTTTCATTTTGATGATGGTTCGATTATATGCTTTAAAGATAACATTGTTTATTTTAAAGCTTTACCATGTCATGACATTTATGAGGCAACTGCATACATTAATTCAACAAAATCTTTCATGAATATTGATTCTAGTTCCAAAGATGGTTTGGATAAGTATTCCTTGTGGCATAGTCGTCTTGGCCACATAAACAAGACTCGCATCACCAAGCTCCAAGCGGATGGGATCTTGGAATCATATAACCAAGGGTCAAATGATGTATGTGATTCTTGTTTGTTAGGCAAGATGACAAAGGCACCCTTCACGGGGACAAATGAGAGGGGAAAGAACGTCCTGGACATCATCCATACGGATGTATGTGGGCCTTTCAAACATGTCACGAGGAATAGCTCGAGATACTTCGTAACCTTGTAGATGATTATAGTAGGTATGGATATATCTATCTTATTAAACACAAGAATGAAACCTTTGAGGTGTTCAATACATTCCAAAACGAAGTTGAGAATCAATTGGGCAAAACAATTAAGATACTCTGGTCTGATAGAGGTGGAGAGTATCTAAATACCGAGTTTATCGATCATCTTAAGAATTGTGGAATTATTTCGCAATTAACACCTCCTAGGACTCCACAATTAAATGGGGTCGCTGAGAGGAGAAACCGGACTTTACTAGATATGGTAAGGTCCATGATGAGTCGAACCGAGGTACCTATTAGTTTCTGGGGATATGCTCTAGAAACGGCGGCAAGGATCCTTAACCTTGCACCAACCAAGAAAGTATCGAAAACACCTTATGAAATGTGGCATAGTAAGAAGCCGACACTTTCATACCTACGAGTTTGGGGTTGTCAAGCCTGCGTGAGACGTGAGACTGAGGACAAACTTGAACCTCGATCGGAAAGGTGTTACTTTATCGGATATCCTCCTGCCGGTGTGGATACATATTTTATAAGCCTTCTGAGAACAAAGTTTTTGTTGCTCGAAGGGCATTTTTCTTGGAAAGAGAAATGCTATCCAAACAAAAGGGCAACAAGGAAATTGATCTTGAGGAAGTTCAAGAATCAACCGATAAAGAACTTGAGGTTGGCACTAGCACTCAATCTAGGACGGTTGAAACTGAGCAAGAGAATGCCGCAATTCCTGACACTCATTCATTGCTTACTCCAAGGCGTTCCAGTAGAACTTGTTATGAGCCAGAGAGATATGGATTCTACATATCTGAGGGCAGTGAGTTAGCAGTGGACTCTGATGAGCCCACTAACTACAAGAAAGCTATGGCGCGCCCTGAGTCTTCAAATTGGAAAGAAGCAATGGAAAGTGAGATGCAATCCATGATGGATAACCAGGTTTGGGAACTGGTTGATCCTACGCCCGGGGTTAGACCCGTAGGGTGTAAATGGGTCTTCAAGAAGAAGACCGGCATGGACAAAACCTTGGATACCTTCAAAGCCCGACTGGTGGAAAAGGGTTTCACTCAAACACCTGGTGTAGATTATGAAGAAACCTTTTCCCCAGTAGCAATGTTGAAATCTATCCGAATACTTCTAGCCATTGCTGCATTTCATGATTATGAAATATGGAAAATGGATGTTAAAACCGCCTTCCTTAACGGGAAGCTCTCCGAAGAGGTGTATATAGGCACAACCGAAGTAGTTGAAAGTGGTGAAATCATCGTAAGCAAGGTAGCATCGGATGGAAACCTTGCGGATCCATTCACGAAGCCGTTATCGCAGGCAGCTCATGATTCTCACACTAATGCTATAGGTGTAAGATTTGCCAGGGATTTGGCTTGAGTTATGTATTTAGTTTGTTTGATATGTAACTTTATATTTTGGGAACGATTAAGACAGTATTGTAACTTATGCTTGTTTCGATATGTAATGGAGATTATATATGTGTGTGATACGGTTACATTCATAAGACTCTACTGTGTTCCATCTTAGCATGTTTAACTACTTCCGGAAATATTTTATATTTCAAACTTTCCACGGTCGGTCAATCTTGTGGAAGGAAAATTGAATTAAGACTGAGATAAGCAAGTGACCTTGAATTCAATTTGGTCGAATTAAGGAGCAATGCCTATCTGTACTTGAAAAGAGTTTCAACTGACTGGAAGACCCACACCCAAGTATACTTCATGGATTATAGTCACGAGTAACTTGGGATGATAATATCTTACGTCCTTAGACCTGAGATGTATGGACCGCTATATCATACTTCTTTCTTACTTTAGCCATTTTCAAAAGCAGTTCGTAACTGGCTGTGATAAAGGAAATGACTAGATAAGTCAAGAGGTATGGTTTAGGTTTATACAGTCAAAAAGGGATTTGTTCCTCTGATATGAGAGATATCACTGGGCCCCTCGATGATTGGGAGCTGCCACCAAAATTATGCATGGCCATGCGCAAGGAATATTGATTGAGAATCAGATATGTCCTTAACTTTTGGTCACCACCAATCATGATCGAGAAACACAATCGTGAACGATCTGGAGATTGACATTTACTCAATGTCTCGTGTTCACAATGATATCGTGAACAAAAGGATGTTTAAGATCACTTATCTATAGGACCTTTCTTTGTGAACAGGTTTTATTCGGATAACGAAACCCATACTGACTTGGGGGAAATGATGTTTTTTCTAGAGACCGCTCATTGTCTGTGGTTTGTTAGAAATGGTGTATCATGTGCAAGTTGGAGTTTGTTAGAATATGTCCACTGATGCGTGTACACCATTTGAATCACTACCGATGATGTATGGGCCTATAGGGTCATACACCGGGGTCAAATCCGAAAGCAACTTAAGGTAAGGGATCAAAAATGA
Organism: Pulicaria dysenterica; assembly: GCA_947179395.2. NCBI lineage: Eukaryota > Viridiplantae > Streptophyta > Magnoliopsida > Asterales > Asteraceae > Pulicaria > Pulicaria dysenterica. Next base: position 40,661,660 of record OX359294.1, read on the forward strand.
CACAAGACAAAAGTGGACTTCGCAGGCTGGGTTAGCGCCACTAACCGTAAGGTGTTAGCGCCGCTAACACTTACGGGTTAGAGTCGCTACAGCTGCATGCGCTTTAGATCAAGTCATCTGACAAGGCGCGTTAGCGCCGCTAACCATTAACCGTTAGCGCCGCTATGTCTGGGTTAGTGCCACTAAAGTCAGACGTGACATTTTGTCATATCACCACACAAGTTGGCCAATGCATGTGGGATCTTAGAAACGACTTGGCTGGCTTGGGGGATACCAAATGACGTTTTGGACTTTATAAAATAGACCCACTCATCCTCATTTGGTGCTCTTGCTTCTCTTGAATTAAAAATACTTTCAAGGGCTTTTAGACTTAGAGAGTTCAAAGGAGAGAGTTCTAAAGAGAGTTGTGCTCCAGAAAGTTCGTGGTTGATCCTGAGTTGTTGTTCTTCTGGTGATTTTCAAGTAAGAAGAATCACTAGAGGCTTGCTAGCATAAGGGATTTGCGTGTTACCGGGGTATCAATCCATATCCGATACGTTCAAGGGAGAATAAGCAACTTCATCATCTTCATCAACACTTTCTGGAGCTAAGGAGCTGGTATAACCTCCTAACTTTCTGTTGAGATTGATCCATGTTTGGGGTTTTACGTTTTTGTGTTTTACATGCTTGTACCATGGGCTTTTTGAGTTGTACTTTGCTTCCGTTGCGTGCCCTAGAAACCCCAATAATATATATATATATATATATATATATATATATATATAACACTTTTTATGTAAAACTTGTCTTAAGGTATAAATAAATGTACAAGCAATGTGACAAATAAATAAATATATATATATATATATATATATATATATATATAATAGTTTTTAAAGAAATATAGACACACAACCTTATTATATGTATTTATGACTAACTTTGATGATGCATGAATGCATTATAAAGTTACTTTCTTTTATAAGAATGCATAAATATATATAATATGAGTATATCTTTAGTTTATATATTACTATGTAATAGTATATTTTATAGTTAATAGAATCATACACATACACATTCATAAATCGTATATATATACAAAGTATCCATATACATGGTTTTGAAATTATTAAGTATATTTTATACATATAATAGGTAGATACTTGCATGCATGATTCTACATTGTAAGTATTTGTACATTTGAAATCCTTGGTTATTATCCATCATTTTTACCAATCTTTTTCATTAAGAAGGGTATAGATAATCACATGCATGCTTCTTGCCATACAACATTTTGTTGGGGTTCGTGGTTCATCATAGCGGAAGCATGCAAGTACAAAATAGGAATTTTACAAACAAAAACAAACCACAAAAAGGAACCCCAAGTTGTGTACCAATCTCTAAAACAAGAAATGCAACTTAAAAGAAAGGGAGAAGAGAGTATACCCCTGATGTATCTGGTTGTTGGTGTCGATCACGAATCCAAGCAAGTGACAAGCTACTCTATGACTATCGAAGTCCCCGGGAAAAAACGTGATCTTGATGTACTAGCATCCCTTGAGCATTCCTTCCCTTATGAAGAATGCTTTCTGGAACAACAACCAAAGAACTCCAGGAACTCTCACTTAGATTCTCTCTTACAACTCACAAGAAGAACCACTTGAGGCTTCTTATGTGTGTGTATTTCACCAAGAACTACTAGAGAGAAAATAAGAGATTGCATGTGTTTTTATGAACCTCTTCTGCTCCTTGGAACTCCCAAGGCCGGCCATAAAGAAATCCAAGCCATCCACATGCATTGGTGGTGAGTGGAGGTGAAAGGAATAAAGTTGTAATCTGTCAGATGGGTTAGTGCCGCTAACCGCCCAAGCTTAACGCCGCTAACCGCCCAAGCTTAACGCCGCTAACCGCCCAAGCTTAACGTCGCTAACCCTGATAGGATCACCAACTATCTTTAATTATTCATTTCTAACCCTCCTTTTAGGTTGTTGTCAAGATCAACCCCCGGCGTGTGACCCGATAGGCCCATACATCATCGGTATTGATCAATTGGCGTACGTGTGTCAGTGGGCATACTCCAACAGACTCCCACTTGCACATGACATACCGTACCCAAAGCATCACAGAGAAGGAGCGGCCTCTAGTAAGACATCTTGCCCCCAAGTCAGTATGGGTTTTGTCTTTACAAAAACCAAACTGCAGCCTGTGTGAAATGGTCCTATTGATAAGGGATCCAACATCCTTTTGTTCGCGATATCCATGTGAACACGAGACATGGTACTTAGTCATTCTCCGTTCATTCACGATTATGTTTCCCGATTGAGATTAGTGGTGACCAAAACATACAAGTTGCAATCAGATTCTTTAATCATTGCACACTTAAGCATGACCATGTATTTTGGTGTCAGCCACCAATCATCGAGGGGCCCAGGGATATCTCTCTAAATAGAGGAACAAATTCCTTTGACTACATTTCCCACCACAGTGATCATACTTTGCCCAGCTGCTCCCTTTATAACAACCAGTTACGGACTGCGTTTGAACTGATGTTATCATCCTGATTTACTCATGACAAGTACCACAAAGTAAAATCAGGTGTGGGTCGTCCAGTCACTTCAACACTTCAAGTACATGTGAAGTATTGCATCCCTGTGTCCCAATCGATCATAAATCATTGGACACTTGACCAATCACTTCCCTCAGTCTTAGTTCAGACTTCCTTCCAATGAAGAATGACCGACTATGGACATTTAGAATGTTAAAACATTCAGGGAAGAGGTAAAACATGCTAAGTTGGAACACAATAAGACTTACTGAGAGTACCCGCTACACGCGCATTACCAAATCCTCATTTGATAATCGATACAAGAAGAAACACAATATTGCTTAATGTTCCCAAAAGAAAAGCATATCAAAAAATATTACTAAAACGAACTTAAGCCAAGTATATGCAGGCCCTAGTCTGATAAAATCACTAACCCGCTACTTTAGCTTAGTTAACGGATCCTCCACCATGGCTCTCCGTTCGTACTCTGATGATGATCGTATCCCAACTCCAACCAACCACTTCCAAAGTGTGCGTTGATGGGATCATGCTTATTTGTCCAAGCCGTTATACATGCATTGTCTTAAAGGAATCCAATAAGACAAACAACGCTTGGATCTTAAATTTTAATGTGCATGAGCAATCATACTCTCATAGTTTTCATAAAGATCTCTATAGAGTTGTTGATGCTCTAAAATCAAAATCTTATTTATTTAAGCCATTGTACTCTCATAGTTTTCACAAGGATCTCTATAGAGTCACCAATGCTTTAAGAATAAAATCGTATGTGTTAAAGTCATCGCACTCTCATAGTTTTCATTAAGATCTCTATAGAGTCACCGACACTTTAAGTATCCCATTTACTAACGACACATTGTTTGTAGGATCACTAACCCCAATCAAATTGGTGGTTATCCTAAAAACATAAACTATCACTCAGAGTAATAAATTACTCTCATATCTTATAATCAACAAGAACATACCATAATATTTCTTGTACTTCACAAATTGCTTTGTTTATCCTTAATGGACGTATAATTCTTGATTCAGACTTGCAGCCAAACATGATCAAGACATTTTTTCCATTATGACATATGTCCAAGACATATTACATAGGATAACAACAGCCTTCCCACTAGCTCTGGCATCTATCCAAGTTTCATCGTTGCTCATTGAAAACTCAATCGCTTGATTTTCATAACACGAAACTTAGATGTTTGTTGAAGTCCAAGGAAATCCTTTTCCATGTTTTGTAGATTTTACATGGATATTTTAGATGTAAAGCACCTTCGGACATTGTTACAAGCACTTCCTCATTGAATTCCTATGACGGAATACGGTCTTTGCATCATATAGCCATGAAACGGCGTAAGTGTCCGTGTAAACTTCAACATACCTACTGGAAGAATGTCTTCGTATGATACCTTCCTCATGGTTAATAATCATGAAACCAATTCCCAACCAGTCAGCATTTGAAGTTATCTACAAACTAATCAATGCAGATCTTATATCCAAAAGATCCATATACACCTTACTGGTTTCATCTAGGTGTTGGATTATCCAAGCTCATCCTTGAAATCCAGCATAGATTATAGTTTATCTCATTACATTTTCATTATCTTAGTAGACCCAGGGTCTACTACAGATTCCGGTAATTGATACATACACAATGTATTATCAACAAGTCATCGTCCTCATGTATGTAATACATTTCCGGCCTTATGATGACTATTACCAGACTTATGAAGAGGTAATATTATAATTCCAAGTACTTCAATATTGCCATGTTTAGTTCCAATCATTACTAATTGAATGCTAGTGTCAACATCAGGTCATAATTTAAAACACACGTTCTTCCACTGGAATGCTTCAGTTGTTCATTTCCCTTTTCGAGCAACTCACCTCAGTTCTCAAAAGGTTATGAAAAGAACATCCAAAACCAAGAAGAACATATTAAATGTATTAGCATCTTTTAAAGTTCATCAATCTCCTACTAAATGTAGACTAGATGACTTTAATCCATGAGGTAGACAAGTAAAGCTTTCTTTCTAGTCTAACCTCCATGTTTGCTAATTTGACCATCTTTGTTGTAATTAAATAAGAACATTGTCCGCCACAACTCAAATACACCCATCTGTCAGGTTACTTAAGTCTAAGCCATCAAATGGAATCATAACTACTATGTTCCGTCTCTCCACTTTGCGATCCATGTAAAACATGTATCCTAGGATAGTTGAATTATTAGACATTCCCATAATTCTTATGATGAACAAGGAATCTATTATATCTCAACATCTCATAGGAATTGAGTATTTTAGTTCCCTTTTGCCCTCTTTTGTTATGAATTTGTTACGGGTGAGTTTTGAATACCTCTCAGGTTTCAAACACTTTTCTAATACCCTTTTCTTCTACCATCATAGGTAAAGGTAACAAATTATACTTAGTTAATCCTTATGACTTTGCTTGATCGTCCCTTACACAAAAGTGTAGTCCAACAAACTTTTATTCCTCCACATCAACTAGTGAAGGACGTCATAGTTATTTAACTTTATAAGCAAGATTCAACATCAACTAATAGCTTGAAGCTAAAAGATTCCAAGTTCCTTTCCACATGGTCCTTGGTGATGTTAGTCTTGTTTATATGGTTAAATCACCAACGTTATAAGGATAACTAATCAATAAACATTCATGATCATATTATTACTTCTTAAGCAAAAGCTTATGCCACGACATGAATAAACTTTGAAATAAATTTCTAAAACCCACAACAACATAATTCAAAGTAATATTCATCGTCATCAATAGCATAAAAGATACAATGCTTCTAGCCACGCAGGGCGTAAAACATCTATCTAATGAAGTAATATTTTAGCTGGTAGGAATGACAAGATCAACTCTTTCAATCCTTTTAGCAAGAGACAAGCACTTAAGCTTCCCTTCACTTCTTCCAGCTCTCCATGCATCACCGGCCTACTTCGGATAAACATCTACACTTTGTAACAAACAAGTTTTGTAACAAACGTGAGTGCTTTGACTAGCGTTCAAAACCTAGTCCTTTGAAGTAGAAGATCATTTGAGTATAATCATGAATGTACCTGAAGTTGAGGAGCTAACGTTCTTCCGCTTTAGGATACTTAGCTCATTCAGGCACTTAGGGCAGGCGTGACGGCTCCAATTTCCAATTTCCCCACAAAAGTAGCAAACTACCCCAAGTGGAACGTTATCTTGAGGCACAATCTCATTTGACTCAACTTCCACGTTTATGGTATGATTAGTCAAACCAAGCTTTCCATTTGAGGTCAGTTTCTTCTTCTTATGTTTTTGGTTCCCAGTAGCCTTAGCGGGTGTGGACGAGATTAGCTTACACTTGGCCATGTTCAACTCAGTAGCCTTTAACATGCCATGTAGCTCACTTAAGGACCAATCCATATTGTCTTTGACATATTCCATGACAAAATTCTCATAAGACGTGGGCAGGGATTGGAGAATCAAATTCACCATCAGTTCCCTCCCTATGGGAAATCCAAGTCTCTCCATTTGGTCCATGTACGCCTTCATCTTAAGGACATGAACACTTACATCCCCGCCTTCCTGCATTCTACAACCGACTAAAGCCTTGACATACTCAAAAAGTTCTTGTCTAAGTTGCTGCGGGAACATGTCCTTTAGCTGGTTAAACATGTCGTACGCACTCATATGCTTGAGTTGCTTTCACATCTCACAGCTCATAGTCGATAACATGAGACAAGAAACATCTTTTGTATCTCTGACACGCTTTTCCCATGCGTATCTTGTGGCCCAGCTCGCATTGGTAGCAGGTGGCTCCGGAAGAGGCTCCTCAAGGACGTGCAACTTTGACTCGTGTTGAAGGACAACCCTTAACACACGATACCAGTCAACGAAGTTCACTCCTATGAGTCTCTCCTTTTCCAGGAACAAACTAAATGATAGTTTTGATGTAGTGTCATTAAGATTTTCCATCTAAAATACGAGTACAAGTTTTAGTAAGTATCGATATAATCCTCGTTATGACAATTACCCACTTGATTTAAGAAAACCAAATTATCTTAGCAAGGGCTAACAACCTCAAAATACCCCAATCCATGACGGGTTTGCCGCGGATCACTTCACGAAGCTATTTTAGGTAGGTAAACAATTTACCAATTGCAATCCGAGATTACAACTCTTAGACACTTGCGGGATCCTAGGTACTCACAACACCCATTTGGCATATTTGATCCCTACCACACCATTCCTCATTAATCCACGTCGATAGCTCGGCTAGAGCTCGACAACTACCAAGGCGTCTTAATTCTTGGAATTGTAAATCAACCATCAAGATACACGGTGGTACTCTAGCCCAATGGCCGGCTCGGCTAGAGCTCGACAACCGACCTTGCGAGTAGCCACACGCGCCTTCCACACAGTTACGCAAAATCGATCTCGGCTAGAGCTCGACGACCAATCTTGTTTCACTAGATTTGGGCGGTGTCATCTTACGGGTGGTGTGAGATTTACTTTTGAAAAACGGGTTTTTCATTCTCCGGTAAAAACACTTTTAACCAATTCTTGTCTATGTGGCGCGCGGAGTTTGTAAACCAATTTAAAAACTCTTTGATTTTATAATTTTGAAAAATTTTCTAGCATGCGAAGATCCTAAACATCCATGCAAGAAAATATACAAAATTAAATCAACCACGCATGTAATATAATCCGGTAATGAGCCAATCCTATGCGCCTTGCCTGTGAGCCAACGGGCAAGATTAAGTCATCTAAGTCATCCAAGACACCCTCCAATGGTTCTTGTTGGTTGCTTCGGTTCTCCTTTTACAATTTACAAATTAAAAAGAAATGGCATGCAAGCCACGATTTCTATTCTAAGCTAATTCTACAAATTACAAAGAATACGAAATCGACATGCAAGCCGTTAAATATACAAACCGAACGAATAGATTAATTATTACAAACCATTGTGGTACAAACCACCAAATGAATGAATAAATTAATCTAAAACCAACCAAACACATCACATAGGTCTTATGGCTCATAAATGTTACCGGATGCACATACTACAACCACATACAAGAAATCAAACTACACATGGTGTGCCACACAAAACCATGTAAATCTTATATGTCTTGGTTAAGATTTTTTAATCACTCAAGGCACAAATAATCCTATGTACATATGCATTAGAAACCTTAAACAAGTCAAAATTCCATATTCATATATACACAATGTAAGTATATGCAATTAACCATTTTCATGCCAAAATGTTAATCCACATATAAATACACCAACCAAGACATAAGGCAACTTAATAAAAAACACACAACAAATCTGGAATAAAATTCCAGAAAGAACAAGTAGCTCAATCGATCCAACAAAATTGATTTTAGGCAAAAAGCATTCTGCCAGACGGGTTACCGCCGCTAACTATAAAAGTTAGCGCCGTTAACTCCGACTTAGCGCCGCTAACGCGAGACGGGATAGCGACCGCTACGGACAGGATAGCGCCGCTAACAAGGAAAGGTTAGCGCCGCTAAACCCTGGACAGAACCAAAAATCACATTTTTCGGATTTTCAAAGCTACATAGTGCAAATCTAGTGTAGAGGTGTCTCTGATACCACTGTTGGGGTTCGTGGTTCATCACAGCGGAAGCATGTAAGTACAAAATAGGAATTTTACAAACAAAAACAAACCACAAAAAGGAACCCCAAGTTGTGTACCAATCTCTACAACAAGAAATGAAACTTAAAAGAAAGGGAGAAGAGAGTATACCCCTGGTGTCTCTGGTTGTTGGTGTCGATCACGAATCCAAGCAAGTGACAAGCTCCTCTTTGACTATCGAAGTCCACCCCGGGAAAAACCGTGATCTTGATGTTTTTGCTAGAGACCGCTCATTGTCTGTGGTTTGTTAGAAATGGTGCATCATATGCAAGTTGGAGTTTGTTAGAATATGCCCACTGATGTGTGTACACCATTTTAATCACTACCGATGATGTATGGGCCTATATGGTCATACACCGGGGTCAAATCCGACAGCAACTTATATTAAGGGATCAAAAATGACAAAAGAAAAAAGTGGACTTCGCAGGCTTGGTTAGCGCCACTAACCGTAAGGTGTTAGCGCCGCTAACACTTATGGGTTAGAGCCGCTACAGCTGCATGCACTTTAGATCAAGTCATCTGACAAGGCGCGTTAGCGCCGCTAACCATTAACTGTTAGCGCCGCTATGTCTGGGTTAGTGCCACTAAAGTCAGACGTGACATTTTGTCATATCACCACACAAGTTGGCCAATGCATGTGGGATCTTAGAAACGACTTGGCTGGCTTGGGGCATACCAAATGACGTTCTGGACTTTATAAAACAGACCCACTCATCCTCATTTGGTGCTCTTGCTTCTCTTGAATTAAAAATACTTTCAAGGGCTTTTAGACTTAGAGAGTTCTAAAGAGAGTTGTGCTCCAGAAAGTTCGTGGTTGATCCTGAGTTGTTGTTCTTCTGGTGATTTTCAAGTAAGAAGAATCACTAGAGGCTTGCTACCATAAGGGATTTGCGTGTTACCGGGGTATCAATCCATATCCGATTCGTTCAAGGGAGAATAAGCAACTTCATCATCTTCATCAACACTTTCTGGAGCTAAGGAGCTGGTATAACCTCCTAACTTTCTGTTGAGATTGATCCATGTTTGGGGTTTTACGTTTTTGTGTTTTACATGCTTGTACCATCGGCTTTTTGAGTTGTACTTTGCTTCCGTTGCGTGCCCTGGAAACCCCAACAATATATATATATATATATATATATATATATATATATATATATATATAACACTTTTTATGTAAAACTTGTCTTAAGGTATAAATAAATGTACAAGCAATGTGACAAATAAATAAATAAATAAATATGTATATATATATATATAATAGTTTTTAAAGAAATATAGACACACAACCTTATTATATGTATTTATGACTAACTTTGATGATGCATGAATGCATTATAAAGTTACTTTCTTTTATAAGAATGCATAAATATATATAATATGAGTATATCTTTAGTTTATATATTACTATGTAATAGTATATTTTATAGTTAATATAATCATACACATACACATTCATAAATCGTATATATATACAAAGTATCCATATACATGGTTTTGAAATTATTAAGTATATTTTATACATATAATAGGTAGATACTTGCATGCATGATTCTACATTGTAAGTATTTGTACATTTGAAATCCTTGGTTATTATCCATCATTTTTACCAATCTTTTTCATTAAGAAGGGTATAGATAATCACATGCATGCTTCTTTCCATACAACATTTTGTTGGGGTTCGTGGTTCATCATAGCGGAAGCATGCAAGTACAAAATAGGAATTTTACAAACAAAAACAAACCACAAAAAGGAACCCCAAGTTGTGTACCAATCTCTACAACAAGAAATGCAACTTAAAAGAAAGGGAGGAGAGAGTATACCCCTGATGTATCTGGTTGTTGGTGTTGATAACGAATCCAAGCAAGTGGCAAGCTCCTCTTTGACTATCGAAGTCCACCCCGGGAAAAACCGTGATCTTGATGTACTAGCATCCCTTGAGCATTCCTTCCCTTATGAAGAATGCTTTCTGGAACAACAACCAAAGAACTCCTGGAACTCTCACTTAGATTCTCTCTTACAACTCACAAGAACAACCACTTGAGGCTTCTTATGTGTGTGTATTTCACCAAGAACTACTAGAGAGAAAATAAGAGATTGCATGTGTTTTTATGAACCTCTTCTGCTCCTTGGAACTCCCAAGGCCGGCCATAAAGAAATCCAAGCCATCCACATGCATTGGTGGAGAGTGGAGGTGAAAGGAATAAAGTTATAATCTGTCAGATGGGTTAGTGCCGCTAACCGCCCAAGCTTAACGCCGCTAACCACTTAAGGTTAGCGCCGCTAACGCGGCACGGTTAGCGACAACATTGTTAGCGTCGCTAACCCTGACAGGATCACCATCCATCTTTAATTATTCAAATCTAACCCTCCTTTTAGGTTGTTGTCAAGATCTTCCCCCAGCGTGTGACCCTATAGGCCCATACATCATCGGTAGTGATCAACTAGCGTACGTGTGTCAGTGGGCATACTCCAACACATTTGGTAGGATCAAATCCATATTTCAAATGGTAGGATAAAGTATATGCATGCTTTTATTAGAGTAACCACATGCATGCTTCTTACCTTACAACATTTGGTAGGATTAAGTCCATACATCAAATGGTAGGATAAAGTCCTTTAATAGGATATTTACATGCATGTGTTTATAAGTTTATCTTCTTGTATCCAAGAAGATAAAAAAAATAAATGATGAAGATGGTGGACTTTTTCAAGGGATAACAAATGTACAAGAGTTAGTACAAAGGGTTGGTGATTATACCTTCAAAGTAGCTCTCTTACTTGAAGAAAAGAAATGGATTCTACTTGATCTTCTTTATGATATTTGAAGATGTAAGTTAGAGAGAAGAAAGAGATATCTAGCAAGTGGAGAAAGGGATGAAAGAAATGAAGTGAGGTAGTGTGGTATTTATAGAAGAAAGAGAAGAAGAAGATAGGGGGGGGGGGGGTGGGTACGGCCGAGATCAAAAGGGGGGGGGGGGTGAGGGTGTGAGGGTGATGATTGTGGTGGTTGAGTGGAAGAAAGGTTAAAATGATGGTGTTGACTTTTATATTTTAATCTTATTATTATTATTATTATTAATATTAATAATAATATTATTATTATTATGTAAGATAAATATCTTTAATATGTTTATTATTATATTACATTTTATTTTATAATGTACATCAAATGTACTTGCTACTTATTAAATTTTACATAATTATAATGGACATTTATACATGTAATAGGATTTCTAGGTAAGACATCGGAATTTTTGCAAGAATTAGGACTTTTATTTATATACTTAAGCTACGAAAGATAATTCTAAATTTATCGAAATCTTATCGAATTTTAACTTAAGTATATAGGACAAACCTTTTTATGATTTAGTGACGGATGTCACAGTCTCCCCTAGTTAAAGAAATTTCGTCCTCAAATTTACTTGGCGCTACCATCATTAATGAGGTGGGGATACTTATGTCTCATGTAATCCTCATGTTCCCAAGTATATTCGGGTCCGTCTCTTGAATTCAACCGGACCTTTAAGATAGGAATCTTGCTTCGTCTGAGCTGTTTGACTTTTCGGTCTAAGATCTCGATTGGTTCCTCCGTGAAGTGCAATTGCTCGGTTACTTGAATTTCTTCTAGTGGTACAACCGATGAGTTGTCGGACAGGCATTTCTTAAGGTTTGATACGTGGAAGGTATTATGAATAGCGCTTAACTCTGATGGTAGATTGAGTTTATACGCTACAGGACTAACCTTCTCAGTAATTTCGAAGGGTCCAATGTATCGATGACTCAATTTTTCTTTCTTCCCAAAATGAATGATGCCTTTCCATGGGGATACTTTCAAAAGCACCTTGTCCCCAACATGAAATTCTAAGGGTTTCCTCCTATTATCCGCATAACTCTTCTAGCGATCTCTTGCCGTTTTGAGTTTTTATTTAATGATAGAGATCTTATCGGTGGTTTACTGAATAATATTGGGTTTGATTAGTTGCCAGTCACCAACTTCTACCCAGCTCAAAAGAGATCGGAATTTACGCCCATACAGAGCTTCATACGGAGCGCATTGTATGCTAGTGTGATAACTGTTGTTGTATGAAAACTCGACAAATGGTAGGTGAGTATCCCAACTTCCTCCGAAGTCTATCACACAAGCACGCAGCATGTCCTCTAAAGTTTGTATGGTTCTTTCTGTTTGTCCGTCGGTTTGTGGGTGGTAAGCTGTACTTAAGTCGATTCGAGTACCTAATGCTTTTTGCAATGATTGCCTGAATCGTGAGGTAAACCGAATGTCCCTATCTGAAATAATCGAAATCGGCACACCATGACGTGCCAAAATCTCATTGACGTATATTTGGGCAAGCTTTTCCATCTTGTAATCTTCCCGGATTAGGAGAAAATGGGCAGACTTAGTAAGTCTATCTACTATGACCCATATGGCATCGTGAGCTCTTGCCGTTCATGGCAGCTTGGTGATAAAATCCATTGTGATTTGTTCCCATTACCATTAAGGGATTTCGGGTTGTTACAGTCACCCAGATGGTTTTTGGTGTTCTGCCATTACTCTTGCATAGGTTAAATACTTTCCTACGTACAAGGCAATATCCTTTTTCATACCTGGCCACCAATAGTACATCTTAAGATCCTTGTACATCTTGTCAGCTCCGGGGTGTATGGAGTATCTTGACTGATGTGCTTCATCCAAAATAGTTAGCCTTGTGTTGTTGTATTTCGGGATCTATACTCTGTTCTCGAAATAGCGCACTCCATCAGTCTTAGTTACAAATCTGGATTCTAGGTGGTATAAGGCTTTATCCATTAGATTCTCTTCTTGTAATGCCTTTTCCTGACTCTCCATAATCTGATTCTTTAAACTGGTTTGGACCAATGCTCCTATAGCTCTAGCTCTAGAAGGTTTTACTCTTTCCTTCCTACTCAACGCATCTGCTACCACATTTGCTTTGCCAGGGTGGCATTTGATTTTGCAGTCGTAATCATTGAGTAGCTCAACCCATCTCCTTTGCCTCATATTGAGCATTTTCTGATCTAGAATGTGTTGAAGACTTTTGTGATCAGTATAGATGGTACACTTAGTGCCATACAAGTAGTGTCTCCTAATCTTAAGAGCAAACACCACTGCTTCAAGTTCCAAGTCATGGGTAGTGTAGTTATTCTCGTGAATTTTTAGTTGTCTTGATGCATAAGCAACGACCTTATCTTTCTGCATCAATATACACCCCAATCCTTGATGTGAAGCATCACAGTAAACCATGAAGTTATATGTTCCTTCAGGTAGAGTTAAGACATGTGCATTACACAATTTGTGCTTGAGAGTTTGAAATGCTTCTTCCTGTTTCTCTCCCCAGATAAATTTCTTATCTATTTGGGTTAGTGTGGTTAACGGTAATTCCATCTTTGAAAAGTTTGCTATGAATCGCCTGTAGTAACCTGCCAACCCAAGAAATTGGCCTGTAAAACCGATCAGGGCCAAAAAAGATCAGAAATCTTAAAAATCTTGGAAAATGAGTGTAAACTGATCAATTTGAAAACCGATCACACTAAAAACCGATCATAGTGCACATTGGAAAACCAATCATCTTGAAAACCGAAAAATCTTAAATTATGAATAATCTTGAAAACCGAATAACCTTGAAATCCGGATAATTTGTGATAAACCGAATGTCTGAAATCCGAATGAAGCAAAAACCGATCAACTTTTGTTCAGTTTTTTCAGAAAACCGATCACTTTTATTCGGTTTTTTTTTTTAGAAAACCAATCACTTTTATTCGGTTTTCCATAAAACCGGATGATTCAAATCTTCAAAACTGAATGCTTCAACTCTGTAAAACCGCATGCTTCAAATTTCAACCCGCTCAGATTCAAAAATATCGAAATTTGTTCAAATCTTTAAATTTCTTTCCCAGATCACTTCATATACCCCCGATTTTCACTTCTCAATCATCAATTATCATTAACTTCGATCAAACAAGCAGATTTGAGCAAATTTCTTCAAGAACTTCAAAAATCCAAAAAACTCAAAATCTTCGATTTCATTACTAATTTGTCGTCTATTTGATCCAAATCACTCCAGATTAACTCTATAAAGATAACCAATCAACAAACAAGCATAATCTTCAACAAAATATCATAATTTGATGAAACACCCGAAAAACTTCAAATTAGCTCTCGTTTCTCTTCAAATCTTCAAAAACTTTATTTTTGTTGTTGAATTCAGATCCAAATCATCACTCCCTTGGCTCTGATACCACTAGTTAGTCCTTGATAACAAGTGGTTCATGTATCAATGTAGAATAGATGAAGGATTGCTATAGTAAACTAGAGAGAATATAGATTTCACCTTAGAAAACACCTAGTTTATTTCACATTATGCCCACAATCCTTAACTATTACAATATTCATATCCCTATATATACTCTATGAGGATATTACATAGAAACTCCTATTTCTATACAATTTATGAATTTAGAGATCGAGGCGTGATTATCTATCAGAGTGCATGCAATCATTTTGTTTTCTACCTCCATTTGTAGACAATGCATGTCCTTCCTTTCCACCTATTGTTGGCCGGTTTGGGGGAGATCATGGTGCACCTTGGAATTTATTTAAGTCCCTCATTTGTCTCTCCTTGTACTCTCTTGGCTAACATGAATACTTACACAGTTAGAGCATTTTTAGCTTCATATTAGAGTGCTTGTGAGTTGACTCCAGGAGTTAAAAAGAGGCTTGCTGTATTCTTGGTGATTTCTAGAGTTGAAGATCAACAAGAACAATCTAGTACTTGAGGATTATCCAAACCCAGGGTGGATCATCAATAGAGAGGAGCTTGCTTGGCTTTTTGGTCATCATCTTCACTTCTTCTTTGTTCCAGGATTGGTTGTAGAATTGGTTGTAGAGCTTGGTCCATTTATGGGGTTCCATGCATTATATGCTTGTACTTTGTGCTTTGTTTGTTGTACTTTACGCTTCCACTTTGTTCCTCAAACCCCATCATAAGCCCTCTTTCAGCCTAGTTACGGTTGAATTGGACAAGTTCGTTATTTTTAGTTTTATAAAAGCCCCGATGTTATTTTTAATTTAAGATTGTTTTTCATTTCAAATTAAAATGGGCCTATATGAATTTAAAAGGGTTTAATGAACTTAATGGGTTTTATGGCCCAATTAGGTGAATTCAAGAATGGGCTTAGGCCCATTGGGACTTGGATGATATATTGGGATTATTAATTTGGATGAAATAATGATACAAGATATTATATATATAAGTACTATTTTACATGCCGGATATTGGTATGTTTATACTTATATATATTAATTATGGTTTAGGTGATATTTAACTAGTTAAGTTAAAATACAAGTTTTATTATATTTTTGGTTTTAAAATATAATAAGTAACCATAATGGTGTATTATTATTATTATACAATTAAACAATGAAAAATCTTTAATCGGTTAAGTGTTTTAGGATTAAAACACATTTGGTATGATAGTTATTATACCAATAGATTTTATTGATTAATGTGATTTGACAAGTTTTGTCAAATATTTTCTCATCTTTAATTAATTGTTTGATTAATTTGAGAAGGTTTGAGAAAAGGTGTTTTACATGCATTATTATTGTTGTTCTTTTTTAATGCGTGGTAGATTATATATATTGTTGATATGTATATGTTTTTTGAATTAGTTGACTTGTATACTAAAAGTTGCATTGGTATCTTTAAATCGCATTTGCAGTTTTTCATGTCAATTGCAAGTGTTTGATTTAAACAAGTCAACAGTATATTCTTGTTGTGGTTGGACATGTAGGTTATAGGTTTTGCCAACTTAGACATGTGGTTGTGTTGTTTTTCTTTCTCTATTTCTTTCGGTTTTGGGGAGGCCTGCGTGCCACTTGCAACCCCTTTCTACAATGTAAAAGTATTTTGGGGAGGCGTGTGTGCCACTTACAACCCCTTTCTATAATGTAATTGTAATAGAATATGCTTGTGTTTTCTAGAATAGAAAGTTGTAACCAAAACCGAAGACGAAAGGCTTTACAAGATGGAGGAATCAAACTGAGATTGCTCGGGTTGAGACCAGAGGTGTCAAGGCCGGTGGGAGAAAGAAGACCTATCATTAGATTCAGCCACATGATCTAATTAGTTTAGTTGTCCTTAGATTGACCCCCTAGGATATAGTTGGCAAAACTATAACAATTTATTAACTGCGTGGTTGTGCATTAATTTTATGTTTTTATATACAACTATAAAATTGAAGTAGGTAATTAATAATGGCTTTTATTAATCAATAGGTAAAACCACATATATGATAAAATTGGTATACAACAACAGCCTTATAAAAGTTGGATATTTTATGATTGTTGTAACAGCATTTTAAAAACAGTTTGTTTTTCAAAATGGTTTTGTCATAAGACGTATTGTGTACATAGTTTAAGGTATACTAAGATATACGGGTTTTAAAACAGATAGTTTTAAACTGGTTTTACAAAACTGGAATCAAGTTTTTCAAACTTGGATAAAACCCACGAAAATATTAGACCAGTAGTGCTACCCATCTAGTGGTACACCTTTCCAGCTCCCGGTACCTTGGTGTGTTTTTGTGCCCAAACCGTGCACACCGGGGTTCAAACCGATGTGGGGAGGGGGTGAAAGACTTTGTGACTCCCTGATATGACGGGCCAGAGTTCACCCTGTCCTAGGTGGTGCGGTCTATTTTGGTGATTACCTGATGTGACGGGCCCAAAATGCGCTTAGTGTAGAGATAAACATACTTAGATAGTTTAATCTATAGATCTTTACAAGGTCTAGGAGTCGAATCAAGATAGATATGATTGGTAAAGAAACCTACCTACCTGATATAGCATAGGGTTGGTGTTGTCGTGCGCAAACCGTGCACCAACACGTGTGAAATAAGGATCCTAGGGCTAATACTTAATCATTTAAGGGTTTTTATGAATATATATTTAGTAAACTCTAATTTGTGTTACTAATTGGACTATATGGCACTAGTACAAAAATGACCTTTAGTCACCCTTTTCCAAAACAGACCAGTCACACTTTTGATTTAAAGTGCGACTATATGTCATTTTTTAAATTCTCTCATACTTTTAGTCACATTATATTTTGTTTGTGTGACTATTGCATAGTATGTAAATACCTTTAGTCACACTTAAACATAAAAACGTGACAATTTCATAGTAACTAAATACTTTTAGTTACACTTAAACATAAAATAGTGACAATTGCATAGTAAGTAAATATCTTTAGTCACACTTAAATATAAAAACGTAACTATTACTAGTCACACTTGTAAAAAGTGTGACCAAATGCCATAATATGGCCACAGATATGTGAATAAAATTTGTGATAAATTTTATAAGAGACCATTAATATATATACGGTCACACATTAGTACAAAAATGACCTTTAGTCACTTTTTTCAAAGCAAGACAAAGTCACACTTTTGATTTAAAGTGTGACTATATGTCATTTTTAAAATTTTGTCATACTTTTATCACTTAATATTTTGTTTGTGTGACAATTGTATAGTAAGTAAATACCTTTAGTCACACTTAAACAAAAAAACAGGACAATTACTAGCCACACTCGTAAAAAGTGTGACCAAATATCATGATATCCCACTAATATGTGAATAAAATTTGTGATGAGTTTTATAAGAAACCATAAATATATATACATTCACACACTAGTACAAAAATGATCTTTAGTTACACTTTTTCCAAAACAGACCAAAGTCACACTTTTGATTTAAAGTGTCATTATACGTCATTTTTAAAATTTAGTCATACTTTTAGTCACATTATATTTACCTTGTGTGATCATTGCATAGTAAAGTAAATACCTTTATTAATACTTAAACATAATAACGTAACAATTGCATAGTAAGTAAATATCTTTAGTCACACTTAAACATAAAATTTTGGCAATTGCATAGTAAGTAGATACCTTTTAGTCACACTTAAACATAAAAACGTGACCATTACTAGGCACACTTGTAAAAAGTGTTACCAAATGCCATGATATGCCACTGATATGAGAATAAAATTTGTGATGGATTTTATAAGAGACCATAGATATATATACGGTCACACACTAGTACAAAAAATACCTTTAGTCACACTTTTTTAAAACAGTCTAGTCACACTTTTGATGGAAAAATAAGTAAACTTTGGTACTACATGACACAACTAGTGTAAGGACCACAAGCATGGCACATCTCATGAGAACTTTGCAGTTAAGCGTTCTTGGGCTGTAGTAATCCAGGGATGGGTGACCCCACGGAATTGCTTGGGTCGTGGTAAGGCGGGATGTTATAATGTTCGTGTGACTATAGGTTATAGATAGTCACACTTTTGAAAACATTGTGTGACAATAAAATGGTTTTAGCTACATTGTAAATATACATGTGTGACTAAAAACTAAACAATAACAACACTTATAATAGACTTGTGTGACCATAGGCTGAACAACAGTCACTCAAATAACAAAATTGTGTGTCTAGAAAAGGTTTTTTGTCACACTTTCGGATGAATTGTTTGATTTCAAAATGAAAAGTACATACCCTATAGTCACACTTTTAAGCTACAGTCACATTTTTTATATGATATGGTCACTAAATTTTCGTATGACCATAACATGTCTAAAATGGCACGATCTTTGGTCACACTTTTAATGAAAAAAAAAGTGTGACCTATACGATCACACTTTTTTTGTGTGACTAAAGGTAATTTTTGTACTAGTGTGGTAAAAATTGTAGATGGAAAACATTACCAACACAAACAACCTCTCACTCCGCTCTATCCTAGAAAAGGATAAGCTTACGGGATCTAATTTCCTCAACTGGGAGCGCAATCTGCGGATCGTGCTCAGGCATGAGAGGAAATGGTACGTCCTGGAGGAACCAGTGGGAAATGCCTCGACCAATAATGCAAGGGCATATGTTAGGGAGGCTTACCAGAAGCGTGTCAATGAAGCGCTAGATGTAAGCTGCCTCATGTTTGAGACAATGAGTCCAGAGTT
Source organism: Pulicaria dysenterica (assembly GCA_947179395.2). Classification (NCBI taxonomy): domain Eukaryota; kingdom Viridiplantae; phylum Streptophyta; class Magnoliopsida; order Asterales; family Asteraceae; genus Pulicaria; species Pulicaria dysenterica. Next base: position 40,680,900 of record OX359294.1, read on the forward strand.
GCAAACTAGCATGATGGATACATCAGCCTATGACATGATCCGCCAGCTGAGGGATATGTTTCAAGATCAGGCTCGTTCAGAGCGTTACGATGTCACTAAGGCTCTTAATACTTACAAGATGGAAAAGGGCACTTCGGTTAGTACCCACATCATGAAAATGAAAGGGTACGTGGACAACTTGGAAAGGCTCTGACACCTGGTTCCATTGCAGCTTGCAACTAACCTAATTCTTAACTCGTTGTCGGACGACTACACGCCGTTCATTGCTGAGTTGCATTCCATGCTTAAGACAGCGGACTCAAACCTGGTAATAAGTCCGAGGATGTCCTAGTGGTGGAGACGGGAGCTGCTAAAAAGAGGAAGGGGCGCGATGGTAGGGGTAAGGGTAAAACCGATCGAGGACCATCTGCACCCAGGGCCAACGAAAATGGCAAAGGCAAAGGTAAGGGAAAGAAGTTTAAACCGAACAAAGAGAGGGCCGAGAACCGGTGCTTCAAGTACAGTAAAGTTGGCCATTACAAGGCCAATTGCTTAAAGCGTCACGAGGGTGGCGGAAACGCCACAGGTACTTTCATTGACTAACTTCAGTATATTTGCTTTCAACTTATTTTATATAAGTGGTGTTTTTGACTTTTGCAATCGTTTATTGCAAATAGGTCAATAAGAAGCAAAGGATGTCTTGGGATGCTAAAAAGACGATGCATGCGGACGAAAGATATTTATAATTCATATATACTTATTTTGAACTGGTTGTTTTAAAATATGTAATGGCTACTTTTGAGACTCTTGGTTTCTTTTAAAAGTATTTTGAATTATTGATTGATATATCCTTACGCGCACCCTGTGATTATTTCTAGTCAAGGTTGACTAGATGTAACACCTCTCTTTCGAAAACCATATTTTTCCTTTTAAAATAGTAATTCAAGAATCCAAACTGCGTGGATCCGTTTGTAAACTGAACTTATACCAAACCTATTTTTCAAAACTCATAATAGCAGCGGAAAACATAAAAGTGGCTATTAATTACAATCAAAAGCAGCCACAGTATACAAAAGATTAGTTGGTGTTACTGAAACTATTCACCGACCACATAAAACAAGTTTATACAAACATAAACGGTAAATATAAGTAACAAAGACCAGTGTTCCTCCAAAAGATAAGTAACAACTAGCAGGTACCCAAAGCTCACGCGCCTAAGTATTACTTGCAGTCATGGGAAAAGTATCTGTTAGCTAATTAAAGCTAGTGAGCATAAGATAGCATAATCAGTAATATAAACATATCACATATCATCAATACATCAATCAGTGCTATCCTAGCATCTCGCGATGAGCTGGCACAGCCAGAAGGAAGCATAATCTTGCAGGGTAGCGAGCCCGGCTCAACACTCCTAACTGGGGAAACCAGACACATCAACCGCGTGGGTGGGTGAGCGGGTAGCGGTCCACCATTGCGTTATGAAGTCATCGAATCCATGGGGTACAGCGGGTAACTGATCCCCTAATCGTACAAGAAACATTGGTTTAGCCAAAACCTAAATACCTAACCAGGTACCGTTGACGCTATCATCGACCTGCAGGCCTCAAGGCATCCCAAACCGCAGTTTGGCCTCGATCATGGACTATAAATAGCCCCCATATCTCGGATCTGTTCATAAACACAAAACTGACCGATTCCGGGCCTCATAGCGCGCATATATATATCATATCATACTCATGATTCAATGGTTACGTGTGTCATGCATAAACATAGCATACAGTACACATTTCAAGCATACTACAATGTTAATTTCATTTCATGGAACTACTTGCACATACTAATAACATGTAACATGATTATATTAATTCGTATGTTATCCTATACTCACCTGAGAGGCTAGAGACTATAATAAACAAATATCGTGATCATCGCGTTCTTCGGAGTCGTACGGTTCACCTATAAGATAATACTCATGTTTAATCACTTCACACAAGTACATAACTAATATAACTAATATGAATCCCCTAATGATGCCATGAAACTATCTTGAACCCTAAACGAGCATCCCGTACGATAAAACGTCGAAAAACATCAAACAAACAACGCACTGTGGCTGGAAAGGCGCCATGCGATCGCAAGGGAAGTGCATGCGATCGCAAGGCACCCTATGTGATCGCAAGGGAAGGCCATACGATCGTAAAACCCCGCAGAACAGTGCAGTGTCGATTTGCAGCTCCTGTTCAGTCCTATTTCCACTCTAAACTTAATCTCCAGCAATCCAAAACATACATATAACAATCTCTAATCAAGAATTAAAGGCATATTAGCAATTTCTTCATTCATTGACCCTTTTGATGATTTTTATTGAAACAAGACCAAGTCAACACTTTAATTGCAGAATTTGGTTTCTAAACACTTAGAAGTGATGTAGGAGTAGACTTGAACTCATGAATTCAATTATAGATGGCTAATTTGGTTTTAGCCATTTTTGACCTAAAGCTTAAAACTCAAGAACAAGGAAGCATGAGGAAGATGATGGACTTACAAAGGTGATAGAGATGATGAACAAGATATTATTAGCAGATTACAACTCAAATTGCAGCAGAGATTGGAGCTTGGTAATCTTCCTCTTGATTTCTCCTTCAAAAATCCAAGAACAATTGAGAGTGTGTAGTGTGTGTGTTGTGTACGTACGGGTTGTGTATGTGGGTAATGAGAGAACCGACTTTGGTCTCCAACTTTAACCACATGGGGTATTTTGCTCCCCCTTTCAACTTACAACTTAATACCCGATTACCCGTTTCAACTAACGGGGATATTTCCGGAATCCTTATTCAAAACCGTTTAATATTATACTAAACTTATCTACTTTCGTTATTACTTTAATATCATGATTTATAAATTATTTTCATAATAATTTTATATTAATTCTAACATTCACTAATAAGCTCGAGATTTAGAACATACCGAGTGTCTAAACGACTAGGCCCATTTGAGGATGTTACAAATATACCCCCCTTAAGAAGATTCCGTCCTCGGAATCTGCTCTTCGGTAAACAAGTGGGGATATCGGGCCTTCATGTCATCCTCAGTTTCCCATGTCAAGTTTGACCCAAGGTTGTGTTTCCATTTGACTAAAACCAATCGGATGTTCTTCTTTCTCAACTGCTTGACCTTAGTATCCATGATTTCAATAGGCTCTTCTACTAATCGCTTGGTAGAATCTATCTTTAGGTCTTGTAGAGGCAAAATATGATCTTCCTCCACTTTACACTTTCGAAGATAACATACATTAGAAGTGCTGTGAATATCTGACAATTCTAGAGGTAATTCAAAAGAAACAGTCTGCTCGTTGACTTTGTTGAGAATGTTGGTGCATAATTGTAAATCACTATTTCTTATCAATCCAATACATACATGTATACTTGAAATGTTAATTCAAATGTGTTTTGATTAATGGTTTGCATGTTTATACATTCTAAGTGGTTACTTATATTTGTTTTAAGCTTACAAGTACTTAGTCATGTGTTAATTTGTGTTTGGAAGTTTAAGTATAAGTGAGAGCACCACGTGCGTGATGAGACTCACTACGTGCGTAGTGGAGCTCACTACGTGCGTGGTGAGGTAAATGATTAAAGTTAAATTAATTATTATTAAAACACCCGGTACGTGCGTACTGGACTAACTACGTACGCAGTGCAGAGCATTACGTGCGTAGTGGAAATAAATTAAGGAAATACGCGTTTTCCATACTATAAATACTGATTAACCTCGTATTAGCGCGGGTAATCGTCGGGGAATCGTCCGTAATCGCATATAACTACCGGAAATCGACCTTAAGCCTCAGTGAGCCTTCGTAATCGTACGATTAACCTCGGTAATCGCGAACTTAGTGTTAATCTCGAATCCAAGGGTAGCCTTAAGCATTCTGTGTGAGTTCTTAGAGTTGTTGTTGATCCTAGTCTGTGTGTTCTTTGTGTTAACTGTGTGTCGGACACCTAAGCAGATCTTAGAATCCTTAGGAGGTTTGAGAAATAGATATTCCGCACTATTTCTCATCCTAGATCAGTCCTAGCATTAGGGTGTTAGTTTAGAACCCCCACGGTCCTACAAAGTGGTATCAGAGCCTTGTGCTTTGATTGATCACTTTTCCTTAGGTTTCGTGATCTAGGTGTCGTTTTGGTCATTTAGGTGCTTTCGTTTTGTCGTTGTCTAAGTGTTTCTTCGTGCGTATTATCGTCAACAGGGCATTTTTTATTCAAAAAGTTTAAGTTTTTACGTTAAAAGGTCTAAACTGTTGAATGTTAGCCATGCGAAGTGACTCGCATTACGTGCGTATTGATTTTCAGTGCGTGCGTAGTGGGTCGTTGGTACTCTAGAATCTTTGGTAGCTTGTCTGTCTGTCCGTGCGTAGTGCTTCACACTTCGCACGTATTAAATCCTTGTGTTAAATATTTTCTTGTCTTACAAGTTTTTCAACACGTACGTACTGAATTCATTTCGTGCGTACTAGATTTCCATTCCGTGCGTACCTGAGTCTGTGTGACAGTATTCCTAGCCTTTAGGTTTGTGCGTAGTGTGTGGTCATATCGTGCGTATTGAGTACCTATTCCGTGCGTACCTCAGTCAGTGTGAGCTTTTGATTGTTAAAATGTCTGACATGAGTGCAATGGCTGCCATACAAACCATAACTGCCCTAAGTAACTTAATTATGGATACTGAACAAGGAGGTATTAACAAAGTGCCTAGACTGTTAACCATGGAAGACTACCCATTCTGGAAACCACGTTTTGAAATATTTATCGATGGGGTTGATCCACGGTTGCACCGGGCCATTTCTGCTGATTATGTCGTGCCTAAAGGTTAAGGGAATATCGAAGTTCCCTATGATCAGATGAGTGACGATCAGAGGAAGGCTTATGATGCTGAGAAGAAAGCCTACTCTTATCTGATCCAAGCTATTCCTAATGAGATCTTCCACCAGTTCCGACGGTATAGAACGTCACGTTCCTTGTGGAATGCGCTACAAAAGAGGAACGAGGGGAATGCATCTCTAAAAGAGCTCAAAGCCTCACAGTTGAGAAAGGAGTTTGACCATTTCACTTCATACGTGAATGAAAAGCTTCCAATCTGATCAACAGATACAACCATCTTCTCAGTGAAATGGATAGTTTGGGAGTGCAGATTTCATAAAGACAACAAGTGGAGACTTTGTCCAAGGCACTACCCAAAAGCTGGAGGCCGTTCATCATGATTCTGAAAAATGGTGAAGGTTTTGAGGGCATGGATCTAAATGATTTCATAACTAAGCTAAAAGAGCATGAACAGGAGGAGCAAAACCTAGACAGATTGAGCAGCTATGTGCAAAATCCCTCATTATACTGTACTGGACCCATTGCTTCTCCAGTCACTTCATCAAATGCTCCGTTGCAGACAGCCTTTACCTCAAACGTCTGTTCTTCAAGCAAGTCTGCTCCTGAAGCTCCAAGTGGACCACCATATTCTGCTCCTTCAAGCAAAACGTCTATGCCTGCCTTAAACACTGAGCATTTCAAGCATGGCAGCAATGAAGAAGTAAAGGAGCATATGGGGATGCTTAGTGCTTTGGTCTCTTCGTATGATGATCTTCTGAAGGGTAAAATTGGAAATGCCTATTTGACTCAAGAAGACTATGAGCAGATTGACAATGATGAAATGGAGAGATCCAACTAAAATTGGAAATGCCTATTTGACTCAGAAAAACATAGAAAATACAAAAAAAAAATTAGAAAAACATAGAAAATACAAAAAAATCAGAAAAACATAGAAAATACAAAAAAATCAGAAAAACAAAAATGAGAAGTTGATCCAACTCAAATGGAAAATGATGGTACACTGGCTTTCAATACAAAGTATGTCTAGTAAAATTAGGACTGAAGGCATATACATATTCTTGAGAAAACTGTCTGAAAATTTGAGTCAAATCAGATAAGAAACAGATGGCGTGTAAGGCATATGATGAAAGTCTAGGCTGATAAGTGGTTATGCATGTGGAAATCCATCAAAGATTCAAACTATCGAGACATTCCAAGTCTACAAGTCAATAACAGTTGAGACTAACTTAGTCTGGTGCACACACCTGTTACCATGCCAAATGTGCTTAGATGACAATGAGCAAAATGTAAAAAGAGGGTGAAAATTGACCCCAATCTGAGATGTCAAAAGAAATAGATACATTGATTTATTAGTGTTGAATTGTCAAAGAGCATAAAATGCAGTGACAAAAGCTCAACAGAAAGACCTATTAGTGTTGAATTGTCAAAGAGCATAAAATGCAGTGACAAAAGCTCACCAGAAATTATCAAAAGAGGTGAAAATTTGACCTCCATGTCAAAGAGCATAAAATGCGTTGACAAAATCACAAAGCACATAAGCATGGTGGTTGGGTATTCAAGTTGTGCATCCTACTGAGTGAGTCAAAACACTGTGAGATTTTAAAAGAGATAGTCTTAACCATGTACCAAGTCTAGATAATCAGAAAATGTTGAAATCACATCTGTCATTATCTAAGGAAAGTTAGATTGACAGACAGAAATTGAGGGAGTATGTTTGTGCCCAATGTTCTGAAATGAATGATGTCTAAGTATAGATGTGTTGGTACTGACTCCATCTTGGAACCTTCTCACAAAAAGATTTAATTTCAGTAATTTTATTTTTTTTGCATCTCTTTAGTGATTTCATTTCTGTCTCTTAGTTTTTAGGATTTAATTTGTTAACAGTCTGCATTTTCATTTTCTTTTTATTCTGAAAAATACAAAAAGATTTTTGGTGTGTTTTTTTTATATAGTTTCTTGTGTTTTCGTGTGCTTAAAAGTTTATGACTTGCATTGAAGTTACTAATCGTTGTGTGCTGAGTACAGGATCGTCAAGAAAAAATTCAACTTTTATATGAGAAATTCAATTGGCACGAAGTGACAGCACCTCGCACGAACTCGATGGCACAAAGTGCGTAGTGCAGTCATACTTCACAGTCAAAGGTCAAGAGGTAAAGTGAAGCCCAATTCGCACGTGGTGAGATCCATTGCATGCGAAGTGAAGTGTCACTTTAGGTGTGCACTTCAGGCAACAACATTCGATGTGATTTCACTTCGCACGGAGTGAAATAGGGTATATAAGTTAGTTCCGTGCGTATTCGTCATTACGCATTCATACTTTCTACAGTACACTCCATTCTATCTCGATTTTGATTCTGACTTTTGTGTTGAAAGAGTTATTCGTTTCATCCGTCTGATTCGCCTTTGTGTTGTGATCATTTTGGTATGTTTTTCGCTTCAATCCAACGGTTGGATCTCGAGTTATAATCGATTGTATGTGTGAAAAACTCAAAATGTTAAAACCGGATCTAAAGTTGTTTAATGTGTTAGTTTGTTAGATTTGAGTGAAAAGGAACATTCATGGACTTAATTGGATGATCTCTAATCATTCAATCGACTCAAAAAACATCGTAAATCAATGGTTTGAAGCTAAAATATTCGGCGAAAGGGTTTTTGAGTTTGAATGTTAACCGTGCGAAGTGATGTTCATTTCGCACGAACTGCTTTCATTTCGCACGAATTGTGGGATGTAGAAGATGAACACGATGAGTTTCAGCCGTGCGAAGTGAAATCCATTTCGCACGTACTGACATGAGTTCGTACGAAGTACACTATGTAGGAAATGAATTCGATGAGTATTGGCCGCACGAAGTGTCTATCCAATTCGTGCGTACATATGTCCACCTCTTGCATAGTGTATCTTAGGTTTATTTAATCATGTTTTATAATCATTAACTCACTTCGCACGAAGTCCTGTCACCACGTTCGTGATGCTGTTTAGTGCGCGAGTGGTGAAATTTCGAAGTTTTGAGAGTAATGCTTAATTCTTAAATTCTGTAGAATTTAACTGTGTGTTATGATATGTGGATGTGTCTTTCTAATAGGCATAATGTTTATTCCACAGATTTTAAACAATGGAACTTACTCAAGTTGGAAGCTCCTCTGCCCAAAACACTGTTGAGACTGCATCTGGCAGTGGCAGTCAGACAAAGGCCGAAGTGAAAGCCGGTGACATGCACATCATCGGGGCCTTTCTGACAAAGAACAGGTTAACAAGGGACTGTGATGATATGATTGACTATTTGATGAGGTCAAGGATCAACACCGCAATCACAGCAACCTGTACTGCATACGCTTCACCTCAACAAGAATTCTGGAGAACAGCCATTAATGATGAATCTCTAGGTGGGATTCGAGGGGTGGTGCAAGAAAAACCCGTGTTTGTATCTGAAGGGGTATTGAATGAGCTACTTGAGCTAGGAGATGATATCGCAGATCCAACCTCACTGAACATCTGCCGTGTTAAGGGTTGTCTGCTGAGATGTGGATACACTGGGGAGATCCAAAATGAATCTGTGTTCAAAACCAAGTTCTGCCCTCCATATCGTTATTTGATGCATGTTATCTCACACTGCTTGGGGCCACGGAGAACCGGCCATGATCAGTTAAACCAAACTTTCTCTCACTTATTTGTGGCACTTGTGCTGAATGTCAAATTCAATATCTCTAGGGTAATTTTCAACTGCCTAAAAGAGAACTTGTCAAAGAAGGAGGGGCAGTTTTTGATGTATCCCAGGTTTCTACAGATTGTGATTAATGCACAGGCTGAGGGGTTAGTGAAAGAAGATGGGGATCGAATCAAGTTGAGACATATGAATGATCAGACAGTGCGACAAATGAGCAGGTACATGGGCACCTCAACTCCTCCAAAAAGAAGACTGATCTGTCATCTGGGGGATAAAGACTATAAAGCTCCAGATCGCAAGCATCTGTGGAGAAACGAGGGGACTAAGTCACAGGTTGAGAACATTGAGATTGTGTCTGATGATGAGGAGGAAGAGCCAGAAGTGCAATGCCAAGAGGCTCGTGATCCCACTGGGGGAGAGGCTATTCCCTCCGAGTTAGATGAGCTGAATGTTGATGATTTCTTTGAGGAGGATGAGGATGAACAGACAAAGAAAAGAAAGGAAAAGGCTGCAGTGGATGAGCCTGAGGAAAAGAAAAAGAAAGTTTACAAGTTCAAGCCGCTGGTAGCCTCTGCCCAAATCATTGTCAGACCCTCCACATCAACAACTGCTCCCGTCTCAACCGCTACTCCAGGTGCTGCAGGACCATCTCAGACCGGCTCTCAGCTACCTAATATTTTTGTCGAGGAGAGCCTGAGCAGGCTTCAAAGCTGTGTGCTGGATATGATAAAAGACGAGAAAGAAAGGAAACTGGAGTTAGAGGAAGTAAAGAGCAAAATGGTGGAGAAGGATGTGCAGATTGAAAATTTGTTGAAAAGAGATGCGGAGAGAGAGTTGAAAATGATTGAGTTGGAAAAGAAAAATGAGACAATGGAAAGGATCTTAATCGAGTACACTCAAGAGTTTAAAAGGTTAAAGTCTCATGTGGAGAAACAAGATGAGGAGGTGCTGAAGTTGAAGGAGTTTGCTGAGTCTGAACCAGCTGGGACATATTCTGGGGATGAAGAAGGTTGACTCCTAGTCTGTGTGTTTTTTTGTAATTATTTAGTTATCATGTATAGAATTGAAACAATCATATGTATTTGAATGTCTATCTTGAAATGAAATGTTTTGGTTTTGACTTACATATGTTTATGGTCTTTTCTACTTCTGTGTGAAGATCCATTGATTGTTCAGCCATTGAAGGCTGAGATTCCTCAATCATCACGGCTGCTGAGTGTTCAAGGGCAGATTGTTTCTCAAAATGTTTATGAAGCTAAGGAAGGAGAAATTCTTCCATTTTTATCTAGAGAACAAATTGCTGAACTTTTGCAGATTTCCATTGAGGACGTAATTTTAGAAGAGGTGGATCAAAGCTTTGTGCCACCACCGCAAGCAGAACAAGAACCGATGTTTGATACCGATGAAATAGAGATTGAGGATAAGACAGATCAACACTACCCATGCCAACAAACAGATGATAACCTGCCTGATCTTGCAGATCTTTTCAAAAAAGCTAACACTGAGGAAATCAACAGACGAGCTGAAGTAAGAGAACAAACAACTGTTGATTTTGACTTAGACAAATATTTGGGTGATAGGAAGTCTAAACAAGAGGAAAGAGAGGCAAGAAGAAAGAAATTTCAACGTTATCTTGAACGTCAAGCAGGAAAAGAGAAGAAGTCGAAAAGCTCACCAGAATATACAAAGTTTTATCAAACTCTTGGTAAAAAGACCGATGGTGAAATAGTTGGTTAGTGCTATGTTCTTGAATTTAACGTTTATGCAATTAAGACGGAAAGGGGAGTTGAGTACTTCCAGAGAGCAAATGATATTCAAACGTTACCATTTTATGATATCAGACAACTTGCTCGTCTGACCCTTTTGGATTGTGAAGGTCAAGGTATGGCCAAGTGGTTTGAGACGCTGGTAAAGCGTGAGGCTCGATTTGGATGGAAAAACATAAAGCCGTATGTGCTAGGTGTTAAAAGTCATCCAACTAAAGTTGATCCACTGACAGGAAGAAAGCTCAAAGTGTTAAACTGCAAAGCTCCTCGTTGTATGAAAAAATTACCGTTGAAAACCATGCCTACTGGGTGGAGCGCAAGGTTTAAATGGTGGTATTTTAACGAGAAAACAACTGAGGAAGTAATTGTGTTAGATGATGATCTTTCGGGTGGAGAAACGATTAAAGTATTCGATCCTATGTGGATGAAATTTTTTGGAAAGGATGACATCACAGTTTTGTATTACAATCCAATCCTCTACAAAGATCAGTACATGGATTTGGCATTGCAATTTCAAAAAGTCGTTCGAGTTTGTTTTGCATTTGACATCTATGCTGGATCTGATGAAGTCAAGTCTACAACGTTGTAACAGCTAGATTGTCATTTTGTTTGCTTAGTGCAAGTTTTGTTGATAGAACTAGGTCTTAGGGCGAGTTTGTTGGTGCATAATTGTAAATCCCTAGTTCTTATCAATCCAATACATACATGTTTACTTGAAATGTTAATTCAAATGTGTTTTGATTAATGGTTTGCATGTTTATACATTCTAAGTGGTTACTTATATTTGTCTTAAGCTTACAAGTACTTAGTCATGTGCTAATTTGTGTTTGGAAGTTTAAGTATAAGTGAGAGCACCACGTGCGTGATGAGACTCACTACGTGCGTAGTGGAGCTCACTACGTGCGTGGTGAGATAAATGATTAAAGTTAAATTAATTATTATTAAAACACCCGGTACGTGCGTACTGGACTAACTACGTACGCAGTGCAGAGCATTACGTGCGTAGTGGAAATAAATTAAGGAAATACGCGTTTTCCATACTATAAATACTGATTAACCTCGTATTAGCACAGGTAATCGTCGGGGAATCGTCCATAATCGCATATAACTACCGGAAATCGAGCTTAAGCCTCAGTGAGCCTTTGTAATCGTACGTTTAACCTCGGTAATCGCGAACTTAGTGTTAATCTCGAATCCAAGGGCAACCTTAAGCATTCTGTGTGAGTTCTTAGAGTTGTTCTTGATCCTACTTTGTGTGTTCTTTGTGTTAACTGTGTGCCGGACACCTAAGCAGATCTTAGAATCCTTAGGAGGTTTGGAAAATAGATATTCCGCACTACTTCTCATCCTAGATCAGTCCTAGCATTAGGGTGTTAGTTTAGAACCCCCACGGTCCTACAGAGAATTTTGAAAGGACCAATGTAACAAGGACTTAACTTTCCCTTCTTACCAAACCGAATTATTCCCTTCCATGGAGAAACATTCAAGAATACCCGGTCACCTATTTCAAAGGTAACATGTCTACGTTTTGGATCAGCATACATCTTCTGTCTATCACGAGCCGCCTTTAGCTTGTCACGTGCAACTTTGACTTTATCGGCTGTAATTTGAACCAGATCAGGTCCTACATATTGTTTCTCTCCCGGTTCTAGCTAACAAGTAGGGGTATGGCAACGCTTACCATAAAGCATCTCATACGGTGGCATACCAATGCTAGAATGATACGAATTATTATAAGCAAATTCGATCAAAGGTAGATAAGAATCCCACGAACCACCATATTCAAGTACACACGCGCGTAACATGTCTTCAAGAGTTTGAATAGTCCTTTCGGACTGTCCGTAAGTCTGGGGGTGGTATGCGGTACTCAAATGAACACGAGTACCAAGTTCTCGCTGAAGACTATCCCAAAAGTTTGATGCAAAACGAGTATCCCTATCAGAAACAATAGACAAAGGAATACCGTGGCGAGATAAAATCTCGTTGATATACAACTGAGCAAGGCGAGTCATAGACCAAGATTCGCAGACTGCAAGAAAATGTGCACTCTTAGTGAGACGATCGACTATTACCCAGATCATATCATGCCCTTTTGAAGTCCTGGGCAATTTAGTGATAAAATCCATGGTAATATTATCCCACTTCCATTCCGGAATCGGCAATTGTTGCAAGTTACCATAAGGCTTTTGATGTTCCGTCTTGACTTGTGCACATGTTTGACATTTTTTGACATATGAAGCTATATCACGCTTCAATGTGGGCCACCAGTAAAGTACCTTAAGATCATGATACATTTTAGTACATCCAGGGTGAATAGACAACTTTGATTTATGATCCTCTTGGAGAATTAGATCACAGTTTCCTCCAAGACTAGGCACCCAGATTCGGGATTTAAAAGTCTTTAGCCCATGGTTGTCATCTTTCAGTTGATCTTTCAGTTTACTCATTGTTTCTTCCTTCAAGTTAGTCTCTAACAAAGCCCCATGTTAGCCTCCTTAATTCGAGTAATGATATCAGATACAATAGTAAGCTTCATGAATCTGACATTCTCCGGAGAGCCTTTTTCGGCTTAATGCATCTACTACAATGTTCGCCTTTCCCGGGTGATATATGATTTCACAGTCATAGTCTTTGATCAACTCTAACCATCTCCGTTGCCTCATATTAAGCTCCTTTTGCGTGAAAACATATTGCAGACTTTTATGATCTGTGTATACCACACACTTGGTACCATAAAGATAATGACGCCATTGTTTCAAAGCAAATACTAGGGCAGCCAATTCAAGATCGTGTGTTGGGTAGTTCTTCTCGTGAGGCATTAATTGGCGGGAAACATAAGCAATAACCTTGTCCCTCCCCATTAGGACACTTCCCAAGCCTGCATACGAGGCATCAGAATAAACAACAAAGTCTTCCGACCCGTTGGGTAAGGTTAGAATTGGAGCTTGACATAACAACTGTTTCAGAGTTTGAAAGGCCTTATCTTGTTCAGCAGACCAATCATAAGCGACATCATTTCGCGTAAGTTTAGTTAAAGGACCTGCTATTTTCGAGAAATTCTGAATGAACCTCCGGTAGTAACCAATGAGTCCTAAGAAGCTTTTGATTTCAGATGGGATTTTAGGAATTCCCCAATTCATCACGGCCTCGACTTTGACTGGGTCAACCATTACACCATCCTTGCATATAACATGACCAAGGAAATGTATTTCTTCAAGCCAGAACTCACACTTAGAAAACTTAGCATATAAATGCTCACTTAGAAGAGTATCAAGAACCATACGAAGATGAGCCTCGTGTTCTGCCTCGGACTTGGAATATATGAGAATATCGTCAATGAATACTATCACGAACTTGTCAAGAAAAGGACGACATACTCGATTCATCAAGTCCATAAACACAGCCGGAGCGTTTGTCAAACCAAAAGGCATCACAAGAAATTCGTAATGCCCGTATCTAGTTCGAAAAGCTGTTTTAGGAACATCCTCCTCGCGTACCCGAACTTGATGATAACCAGACCGAAGATCAATTTTAGAAAAACAAGTAGCACCCTGTAGCTGATCAAACAAATCATCTATGCAAGGAAGAAGGTACTTATTCTTTATAGTTCTTTTATTTAACTCCCTGTAGTCTATGCACATACGCATCGTCCCGTCTTTCTTTTTGACAAATAAGACTGGAGCTCCCCAAGGCGAAGAGCTGTGACGAATAAAGCCTTTATGAAGGAGTTCTTGAATTTGAGTCATCATCTCGCGAATTTCAGATGGAGCGAGACGATAAGGAGCTCTTACCACAGGTGTAGCACCTTGAACAAGATTAATTTGATATTCTACATCTCGTATAGGAGGTAATCCAGGTAATTCTTCAGGAAAGACATCAGGGTATTCCAATACCACCCTTATGTCATTAACAACTTTCTTTTCCATTTTCGTGTCAATTACACGAGCCAAGTACAAATCACACCCTTTGACTATTGATTTGTGAGCTTTCACTGGTTAGATCAAAGGAATTTCAGACTTCCTCCGTTCACCACGAGCCATAGCATATGACCCATTGGGTAGAGGAATCTTGATTAATTTCTTAGAACATATAATCTCGGCATTTTGATTAACAAGCCAATCCATGCCGACAACCGCATCAAAACCAGAGATAGAAAAAAGCAACAAAGATATAGGAAAACTATGACTGTCAATTTCAAGTGAAGCTTGTGGAATTGATGAAGTAACGGGCACTAACTTACCATCAGTAACTTCCACATCAACAGGACTTGTCATAAGAGAACTAGGAAGTTGAATTCATTCACATAATTTCAGAGAAATAAAGGAGTAAGTAGCACCAGGCTCAAACAGAATACATGCAGACATTGAATTAATTAGGAATGTTCCTGTAATAACATCACCTGCTGTCTTGGCCTCGTCGGCCGTCATCCGGAAAGCCCTGCCAGCTGCCCGGGGTGCATTCTTCTTTTTTGGCCCCAACGATGATCCTCCGGCTCCTCCTGATTCCCGTCCTTGACTTGATCTGCATTAAGATGAGCGGTGTCCCGGTTTGAAGAATTTATAATAGATATTTCCTTTAAAGTGACACGCATCAGTAGAATGCCCCTTCTGCCCGCATTTGTAACAACGGGCTATGTCCCGGGTACAATGGCCAGTGTAGTTAGAACGACATTAGGAACACCATGGAGTAGTAGACGGGCTATAACCCTGGGTGCCCTGTTGTTATCGAGACCCACCACTCCAATTTCTCGACTCCGAAGACTGGTCAAATTTCCTCTTAAAGCCCCCACTCGTAGATTCCTTTTTCTGCACATGATCGCTTTCATACTGTCGCGCCATTTTGGACGCGATATCTAAAGACAAAGCACTCCTAACTGAAGCTCGATAATCCGGTGGAAGAGCTTTGGCAAACCGTTTTATCTTTGACTTTTCATCAGGCAGTAAGTGATTCACAAACCTCATCTTATCAGAAAACCGCTCGATTAAGTCTTCGACCGGTTTATCCCCCTTTTTCAATGCCGTGAACTCCTCCTCCAATCGTTTATTGCAAATAGGTCAATAAGAAGCAAAGGATGCCTTGGGATGCTAAAAATACGATGCGTGCGGATGAAAGATATTTATAAGTCATATTTACTTATTTTGAACTGGTTGGTTTAAAATATGTAATGGCTAATTTTGAGACTCTTGGTTTCTTTTAAAAGTATTTTGAATTATTGATTGATAAATCCTTGCGCGCACCCTGTGATTATTTCTAGTCAAGGTTGACTAGAAGTAACACCTCTATTTTGAAAACCAGATTTTTCCTTTTAAAATAGTAATTCAAGAATCCAAACTGCGTGGATCCATTTGTAAACTAAACTTATACCAAACCTGTTTTTCAAAACTCATAATAGCAGCGGAAAACATAAAAGTGGTTATTAATTACAATCAAAATCAGCCACAGTATACAAAAGATTAGTTGCTGTTACTGAAACTGTTCACCTACCACATAAACAAGTTTATACAAACATAAATGTTAAATATAAGTAACAAAGACCAGTATTCCTCCAAAAGATAAGTAACAACTAGCAGGTACCCAAAGCTCACGCGCCTAAGCATTACCTGCAGTCATGGAAAAAGTATCTATTAGCTAATTAAAGCTAGTAAGCATAAGATATCATAATCAGTAATATAAACATATCACATATCATCAACACATAAATCAGTGCTATCCTAGAATCTCGCGATGAGATGGCACATCCAGAAGGAAGCATAATCTTGCAGGGTAGCGAGCCCGGCTCAACACTCCTAACTTGGGAAACCAGACACATCAACCGCGTGGGTGGGTGAGCGGGTAGCGGTCCACCGTTGCATTATGAAGTCATCGACTCCATGGGGTACAACGGGTAACCGATCCCCTAATCGTACGAGGAACATTGGTTTAACCAAACCCTAAATACCTAACCAGGTACCATTGACGCTATCATCGACCCGCAGGCCTCAAGGCATCCCAGACCGCAGTCTGGCCTCGATCAAGGACTATAACTAGCCCCCATATCTCGGATCCGTTCATAAACCTAAAACTAACCCATTCCGGGCCTCATAGAGCACATAAATATATCATATCATACTCATGATTCAATGGTTACGTGTGTCATGCATAAACATAGCATACAGTACGCATTTCAAGCAAACAACAGTGTTAATTTCATTTCATGGAACTACTTGCACATACTAATAACATGTAACATGATTATATTAATTCGTATGTTATCTTGTACTCACCTGAGAGGCTAGAGACTATAATAAACAAATATCGTGATCGTTGCTTTCTTCGGAGTCGTACGGTTCACCTATAAGATAATACTCATGTTTAGTCACTTCACACAAGTACATAACTAATATAACTAATATTAATCCTCTAATGATGCCATTAAACTATCTTGAACCCTAAACGAGCATCCCTTACGATAAAACGTCGAAAAACATCAAACAAACAACGCACTGTGGCTGGACAGGCGCCATGCGATCGCAAGGGAAGTGCATGCGATCGCAAGGCACCCTATGCGATCGCAAGGGAAGGCCATGCGATCGCAAAACCCTGCAGAACAGTGCAGTGTCGATTTGCAGCCCCTGTTCAGTCCTATTTCCACTCGAAACTTAATTTCCATCAATCCAAATCAATTTCCAGTGATTCCATATCATTTAAGGCATCATAATGAATCAAAAAACATACATATAACAATCTCTAATCAAGAATTAAAGGCATATGAGCAATTTCTTCATTCATTGACCCTTTTGATGATTTTTATTGAAACAAGACCAAATCAACACTTTAAATGCAGAATTTGGTTTCTAAACACTTAGAAGTGATGTAGGAGTAGACTTGAACTCATGAATTCAATTATAGATGGCTAATTTGGTTTTAGCCATTTTTGACCTAAAGCTTAAAACTCAAGAACAAGGAAGCATGAGGAAGATGATGGAGTTACAAAGGTGATAAAGATGATGAACAAGAGATTAGTAGCAGATTACAACTCAAATTGCAGCAGAGATTGGAGCTTGGTAATCTTCCTCTTGATTTCTCCTTCAAAAGTCCAAGAACAAGTGAGAGTGTGTAGTGTGTGTGTTGTGTACGTACGGGTTGTGTATGTGGGTAATGAGAGAACCGACTTTGGTCTCCAACTTTATCCACATGGGGTATTTTTCTCCCCCTTTCAACTTATAACTTAATATCCGATTACCCGTTTCAACTAACGGGGATATTTCCGGAATCCTTATTCAAAACCATTTAATATTATACTAAACGTATCTACTTTCGTTATTACTTTAATATCATGATTTATAAATTATTTTCATAATAATTTTATATTAATTCTAACATTCACTAATAAGCTCGAGATTTAGAACATACCGAGTGTCTAAACGACTAGGCCCCTTTTGAGGATGTTACACTAGAGGATGACTAACAAGTCAAAGCTTTGACTTATTAGTGTTTTAGTCTTTTTGCATTGGTTGCCATTTTGAATAATGTGATTAATATTGATTGCTTGACTATGACTTATGGAAATACTTGGGTTAACATGGCTTGTGTTATATATATATTAGAAAGCCTGTCTAATCAAGTAATTATAAGTGTTTATGAAAACAAGTTCAAGTTTTGAACTAGAGTTAAACACTAGAAAATGATAGTCATTATTTTCTAAGGATGTGTTTAAGGGAAAACATTTGTGAGTTTGATTATAATAGGGATTATGATCAAGGAGAACTCACGTGTTTTTAAATAAAGAATCTATACAAGAGTTTCATATTTGTGATGATTAGAAACCTATTTCCGTAATAGGAAATAGTGGATATTAGAAAATTCATGTTTAAGGTTTTGGTAACTTTAAGATTCTTATTCGAGATCTATGTTTTAGATTCATACTTAAGATAATTTTTTTGACTTTTGAGTCAAGGTTGACCAAATCAATAAGGTATTTTATGTAATGCTATGTTTTCATAATAGTCAGTGGGAGCAATTGACATACGCTAAGGTATTTTTCAGGTTTTGGATAAATTAATATACATATATGTATATTTGCGTAGAAGCAAGTAAGTGCTTAGAGAAGCACGGAAATTACTAGCTTATTGTTTTTGAAGGACATATATAATCTTAATGACTAGAGTTTTGTGGATACAAAATGAGTCCAGGTAAATGGACTAGGCCCAGAAGGTCATAATTATATAGTGAAATTCAATGTCACAAATATTAACATATTAAAAGAGTTTAGAGTTCGAAATAATAAACAGATTATTAGGTACGTGTTTTTACATTGGATATCTAATTTTTGTTTATAAGATGGTGTAAACAAAAGGGTTTATTATTTCAGTCTATTTCTTAGAATAGAAAAGCATCTATCCATCTACAATATAACCAAGTGTGATTAAGGGGTAATTTTATACATCTAGAAATGAGGAGTTTAACCCAGTTCTCCAAGTTTAGATGATGTGATAAAATAAGAAAGACTAGACTTGTTTTTCAAGGTTTGCGGAAAGGCAGTTTGTCTAGCAAAATGAGTGGGAGCTCTAGTTAGTGCATACTCATTTTTAGTTCATAGTAATGTTGTGGTTTCAAGGTGAGATCCGTGATAAATCAACTTGAACCAACATAGTAATACAAATAGACGCGGTGAATTGAGACAATGGATTAGTATTAACTATGTACTATATTCCAAGTTGGTGAATATGGAGAGTACATTATTAATCCCATAACTCTTCACAGATTTTATATGTTTTGGCAATATCCATGAATAATAGGATTATTATTCAAAAATCTTGTCATTGTAATCCTTGGTGGAGATTCATAGTGATTGAAGATAGCTACCAGGGGTGTAGGCCAAGGATATACGGGTATTCACCTGGGACGTGAATATCGGATAGTGACATCATGTAGAATACCGCGTGAATAACGAGTCAAAGGTATTCGACACATAGGTTGGCCTTAAGCCTAAGGTATTTGGTTTGGGTTGCGTAGACTTCTGGTATTTGGATCGTACCTAAAGCTACGCCGTAACTGGGTAGTAATAACGGGCATGTTTGATACCAGCAGAAAGCGTGTTGCCAAATGCAAATATGCGAGAGGCATTCTGCGCCTCCTTTTCAGGAGAGATATTTCAGGGCCCCTTGACTGATGTAGACTGTGGAAGTGCATGGACATGCCAAAACGAACTGATATGTTCTTTGTCGTTTATCACTCAGTCAAAATCGGATAGTCAAGAAATGGTTCTGAGTGTTCAGAGTTGACTCATTCCATGCTCACACTCACAATCGAAATGTCACGATACAGAGGGAAAAGCCTAAAGTATACCCGATTTTAAGACAGGGGGTTCTTATGAAGTTTTAATTATAAAAAATTTAGTTTTATAAATTATAAAATAGTTTTTTTATAAAGGATATGATTATCACACCTGGGTATAAGAGTTGCTATGTGCTTGGTTACCCTAAGGACTTGTGTTGAAACACCCTTAGGCCAGTATAATCAAGAACACGGGTTGATGGTAAGCACAAGTAGGAGTCTGATAGGATTTGTGTGCATAACCATCGAACCCTGATGATACGTACAATGCCATAAAACACTTAAGGGTCACACCTGTGAGGGTATGTAATTTAAGTAGGAAAATCCACACGGTTCGGAGACGGGTATTATGACAGTTAGTTATAAACCAGTATTGGCAGTTGAGAAAATAACCAGGTTAATATAATTGACAAGAATATATATATTTATTAGTTAATAATTATATATTGTTAATTATTGGATTAATATCTTGGATATTACTTAAAAGGGTTATTATTATTAATTGTTATTATTATTAAAAAGAGAATAAAATATATTAAAGGATTATATATATATATACATATATATATATATATATATATAAATGTTGATTATATATTTATATTAATATATTTTATATTAATAATAAAATGGTATAAAAGGTTTCCTAATTAAAGATAACTAGATAAGTTATCTATAAATAGGGGTTAAACCATAACAATTAGGTTAATGCTAAAAATCACTCTCTCCCCTCTCTCCTTGTGTTCGACGGCCGAAGGCACCCTCTCCCAAGGGGTGTAGTTGATTTTGGTGATTCTTGGTGCATGGAATCAAGTGAAAAATCAAGTTTGGATTAAACCTTTCTAGCGGGTGCTTGTAATACCTCATCACGGGTGGATTAAGCTTGAGCAATTTAGGTATATTTTCATCTAATGTGTTTTTGGTGATGTATGGTGAAATCGATGGACTCAATATGTGTTTGACACATATATCGATTTCCAGTATATGATAATGGGATTGATTGCATGCTTAGTTTTATGTTTAATTCAATCCTGGTGTGCTATGTATGCATTCTGCGCAAAAGGCTATATGCATGTGATCATGATTTTCGATTTTATATATATTGGATATACACATGTGGTAAACTAGGACTTGTTTTAATCCTTTAGGGTGTTGGAGCACGGTATGGAGGAAAACACAGCGGAAGCATAAAACAAGAGGTTTAAAACCGAACGAAATCGGGTCCGTATCGTGTTCCAAAGTGATAGTCTTTCTACAAAACAAAATGCAACTAAAAGGAAACAAGGAAGGAAGAAAATACCTCCTTACCATGTATGAAATCGGCTGAAGCTAGTGACAAATCAGGATGCACGAGAACTCAAGTGAATCCTCCTCTATCGTTGATCCACACGAAGTAACCACGATCCCAAAGTGCTAGCAATCCTTCAAAAGACATCCACATGATTCTTCTCTTCTGGAACAGCCTACTTGTTTCCCCTCTTGCACCAAAACGGCCACACAACACTCAAGAACTCCAAACCTTAGTGTATATGTGTGTAATGCATGTAGGTACCAAAGAGAGAAAAAGAGAGAGTCAAAATGTCTCTTGCATATTTTTATTACTGTTCCCGACCACAATAACCTCTATTTGGCCGGATACAAACAATGCTTCTATTGAACCACAAGATGGCCCAATCAGAAATAAGATTTTTATGCAGATGGTCCTTCACGGCCCCTCACGGCCTCTCACGGCCCGTGAAGACAAAAATGCGCCACGACTGGCCATCGTCCTTCACGGCCCGTGCCGAGTTCGAGTGACTCGTGAGGGCGTCTCCTGCACGACCCCTCCACGACCCGTGAAGACTCCACGAGCCGTATGAGAGTCGTTGAGTCAAACGTGAGGGCAGTGGGCTTCACGACCCGTGGAGCATCCCTCACGGCCGTGAAGCTCAAAAATCAAACAATTTGATTTTTGGACCTTCTCCCTTTATCAGAAAGCTGTTGGGATCAATCATTGGTGTATGACCCAATAGCCTCGCACTTCATCAGCAGTAAGACCAATGTACTTGTGTCAGTGGGCAGACTCCAACAGACTCTCACTTGCACATGACACAACGTACCCAGACGTATCACAGACAGGGAGCGGACTCTAGCAAGGAATCCCTGCCCCCAAGTCAGTACGAGGTATGTCATCCCATAGACAAGTACCAATTCACAACCAAAAGATTTGAAATGGCCCTATAGATAAGTGATCAACCATCCTTTTGTTCATGATATCCATGTGAAGACGAGACATGGTACTAAGTCATTCTCAGTCCTTCACGATCATGTTTCTCGATCGAGATTGGTGGTGACCAAAATAAACAAGTTGGGTACGATGGCTTATACACGTTAAATTATGCGAACCAAGCGTTATTTGCCTTATTGGGTTCTTTTGAAACAATGAAGGTATAACTGCTTGAACAAATGATCAAAATCTCATCAACGCACACTTTGGAAGTGGTTGGTTGCAGTAGAGATATGATCAATGTCAGAGTACACACGGATAACATCATGGATGGTCCGTTTACTGAGCTCTAGTGGCAGTTTAGTGATGAATGTCATACTAAGGTCTGCATGTTTTGGTATGTTTTATTCTTGGGAACATTAAGCAATATTGTGCTTCTGCTTATATCGATTATCAAAGGGGTTTGATAATGCGCGTGTACCAGGTACTCTCAGTAAGCCTTATTGTGTTCCAACTTTGCATGTTTTACCTCTTCCCTGAATGTGTATACATTCTAAATGTCCACAGCCAGTCATTCTTCACGGGAAGGAAGTCTGAATGAAGGCTGAGGGAAGTGATTGGTCAAGTGTCACACAATACTTCGCCTGTACTTGAAAGGGGTTTCAAGTGACTGGACGACCCACACCTGAATTCACTTTATGGTACTTGTCATGAGTGATTCAGGATGATAATATCAGTTCATCCTCATACTGGAGATGCATGTGTCTGCATCACTTTGGTTTGCTTTACTCTGGTTGCTTTCAAACACAGTCCGTAATTGGCTGTTATAAAGGGAGTAGCTGATCAGAGTATGATCACTGTGGTGGGCAATGTAGTCAAAGGAATTTGTTTCTATGTTTAGAGAGATATCCCTGGGCCCCTCGATGATTGGGCGCTGACACCAAAATGCATGGCCGTGCTCGAGTGTGCAATGATTTGGGTAATTGATTGCAACTTGTTTATTTTGGTCACCACCAATCTCGATCGAGAAACATAATCGTGAAGGACTGAGAATGACTTAGTACCATGTCTCGCCTTTGCATGGATATCACGAACAAAAGGATGGTTGATCACTTATCTATAAGGACATTTCAAACCTTTAGGTTGTGAATTGGTACTTGTCTATGGGATGACATACCTCGTACTGACTTGGGGGTAGGGAGTCTGTTGGAGTCTGCCCACTGACACAAGTACATTGGTGTTACTGCTGATGAAGGGCGAGCCTATTGAGTCACACACCAAGGATTGATCCCGACAGCTTACTGATAAAGAGAGAAGGTCCAAAAATCAAATTGTTTGATTTTGAGGCTTCACGGCCGTGAGGGAAGCTCCACGGGTCGTGAAGCCCACTACCCTCACGTTTGACTCTACGAC
This sequence comes from Pulicaria dysenterica, assembly GCA_947179395.2. NCBI lineage: Eukaryota > Viridiplantae > Streptophyta > Magnoliopsida > Asterales > Asteraceae > Pulicaria > Pulicaria dysenterica. The sequence goes on from OX359294.1 coordinate 40,704,118, forward strand.
TCTCTTACGGCTCATGGAGTCTTCACGGGTCCTGAGAGGTCGTGAGAGGGGTCGTGAAGGAGACGCCCTCACGAGTCACTCGAACGCGGCACGGGCCGTGAAGGACGATGGCCAGTCGTGGCGCATTTGTCTTCACGGGCTAAACCTTAGTGGAGACGCATTTCTCTTATTTCATTGGGCCATTTCGTGGTCCAATGGGATGTTTGCTTCTAATCCGGCCTAAACTCGGTTTTGAGGTCTGGAACAGATGGCTAACTTCATGATGATACACACATACATACACTAAGGTTTTGGCATCTTGAGTGTTGTTTGGCGGTTTTGGTGCAAGAGGAGAATCAAGTGGGTTGTTCCAGAAGAGAAGAATCATGTGGATGTCTTCTTGAAGGAGTACTAGCATACGTGGGTTGAACCAACTTGGTGTGGATCAACGATAGAGGAGGACACACTTGTGTTCTCGGTTTCATCCCGTCTTGTCATTTGCTACAGCCGATTATTGTGATGGTAAGGAGGTACTTTCTACTCTCCTTTGTTTCTTTAAGTTACAATTGTGTTTTGTAGAACGATTCTCACTTTGGAACACGATACGGACCAGTTTGTGTACTGTTTTTATACTTTGTTTTTTGTGCTTCCGCTGCCCTGAGCTCCATACCGTGTTCCAACAGTTTCCTCATAGTCAACACCATGAGTTTGAGTGAAACCCATAGCCACCAGTCGGGCTTTGAAGGTGTCTACCTCGCCATCTACACCGATCTTCTTCTTGTAGACCCACTTGCACCCGGCGGGCTTACACCCCGGCACATGATGTACCAAGTCCCAAACCTGGTTATCGGCCATAGATTTAATCTCGGATTCCATTGCCTCATTCCACTTGGCGGACTCAGGGCCCTCCACAGCGTCTGGGTATTTTGCAGGTTCATCAAAAACAACTACCATGTCGGTGCCCTCAGATATGTGAAAACCATATCTCTCTGGCTCATGCCGACTTCTACCAGATCTTCTCAGAGGTAATGGATCTACATCATTATCTCCAGCATCATCTTGCTAAGACTCAACCGTTGCCGGTTGTGAGCTAGTTCCAACATCAGGTTCTACATCGGTAGGCTCTCGAATTTCTTCAAGATCAACCTTGCTCCCACTAGCGTTCTTGGATAAGGAAGACCGCCCTTCGAGCAACAAACACCTTGTTCTCCGAAGGTTTGTAAAACAAATATCCCAAAGACCTAGCGGGATAACCAATGAAGAAACACCTTTTGGCCCTGGCCTCCAACTTGTCCTCCACCTCACGTCTCACGTAGGCAGGACATCTGTTGGTCCCGAATGGATACTACAACAACAAATGTTTGTAGAAGGGGGGTTGAATACAAACTTTAGTAAATTAAAATTTAAGAGACACACGGTTTACTTTTATATAATTCTTATTGATGTTAATCAAGAATTACATGAACTAGATGCGGAAAATCTAAGTTCAATAAAAGGTGGCAACTAATTATGTCTAACACATAGACAATGCTAATCTTAAACAACTAATGTCTAAGACGTTCAACACATGAACAAGTTTGTTACACTGAAAGTAAAATGCTAACTCTTCTAATTCTCAACTTATGAGATTTTAGTGCTTTTCAACGCATACTTAGCATGTTTCCATGCATGAGTATATATAAGCAAGGTGTGTCCGGGTTGATGAAGAGAGAAGGAGACAAAGGTACTCGGTTTAATAATATTATAATAGATAAAGTTAGTGGGTGAAAAGTAGTTTATCTTTACACGCAAAGTGTGAAAAGTAAACTTACTTTTCAGTAATGAGTATACCCACTATCTATTATTATATTATTAAATTACTATCTTTATGTCTTGAGAAAGTAACCTTATCCTTCTATGCTTGTGCTTTAATCGACACCATGCTTTCTGAAGATTTGACTTTACCAAGTATGGAGTTGCCAGCCATACTTAATCATCATATCTTCGAGATCTTCTTTTCAAGAGTATCTTTCTCCTTTTACAGGGGATAAAGATCTATCCTTTTTGTATCTTTGCAGATCAAAAAAGTGCTAAGTACTTTTACAAAGAAAGATCTAAGGCATAATAAGAACAACACATGTTCTGCCTTTGACTAAAGAAAATATTACATAGAAACCCTATTAACTGAGATATATAATAAAGACTCGGCTAACGGACACTGAACTGCAATTGTAATTTTGCTCAGCTAAGGATAAAACTGAAAGACTCAGCTGACTAGATTTGCTCAGCTGATCGAGATGCTCAGCTAATAATACAAATCAATGTATAGCTAATAAACTGATCAAACTAAACTTTCAGCTGTTCCCAAGGGCTCAGCTGGTCATTTTAAGTAGTATCAGCTTATGAGGAAAATATTGGATAAGTAATAAATACCTTATCTGACAAATGGGAGGCATTAGCTGATAACTGTGATTGTGTCAGCTGATCCTTTACTGCTCAGCTGATCTTGAAATCTTCATCAGCTGATCCAGTGTGATTCCTCAGCTGATGCTCTTTGACTGATCTTTTCTTCTCAGCTGATCTTTCTGAAACTGGTCCTTTGGCTGATAATCAGTGTTCAGCTGACACTATGATTCGGCAGCTGACATTTCTTACTTAGGAATTCTTTAAGTCTCAGATGAAAAACAACACATGTTTTTCATCAAACTAAGTCCAAAACTGAATATATGGTTTTGTTAACATCGAATCCCATTTTACATAATAGACAGGTTTGATTTAGGTTTGATATTACTATCTTCCCAACAACATCCCCATACCTTTAAATATGAGATGGATGGAACCTTTCCATGCCACATCTCATATTATGTTCTCTTAACCTTCTTTGTTGATACGAGGTTAAGGATTCTACCAGCCGTTTCAACAGCGTAACCCCAAAATGTAATGGGAACCTCCGTGTGACACATCATAGACAGAACCATATCTAACAATGCTCGGTTCCTCCTCTCCGCGACACCATTTAATTGAGGCGTCCTAGGAGAGGTTAATTGCGAGACAATCCCACAATCTTTAAGATGGTCTCGGAATTCGGAACTAAGACACTCTCCACCTCTATCGGATCTAAGCATCTTAATCCTTTTCCCATGTTGATTTTCCACTTCGCTTTTATAGGACTTGAACACCTCAAAGGTTTCAGACTTTTGTCTCACCAAGTAGACATACCCATATCGACTATAATCATCAATAAAGGTAACGAAGTAGCGGGAGTAATCACTAGTGGCATGCTTGAACGTACCACACATATCCGTGTGAAAGATATCCAACAAGTCGTTAGCCCTCTCACATTCACCGGTGAAGGGTGCTTTGGTCATCTTGCACAATACACAAGATTCGCTTACTTCATTAAACCCGTGGTCAAATGATTCCAAGATCCCATCCGCTTGGAGCTTGGCGATGTGTTTCCTGTTTATGTAGCCTAACCGACCTGCCAAAGAGACATTTTATCCAAAACACTTTTGGATCCTGTATCAACATTCATGATTGATCTATTGTTTCTCAAGCTTACGCTTGTTTCATATATGCCATGACATGGAGATGCTTTGAAATAAAAGGAATCATTCATGTAACACCAAATAGAACCATTTTTAAATTCAAAATCAAATCCATCGTCGTACAATGCATATAGAGAAATAATGTTTCTTGACACGCACGGCGAATAACAAACATTAGATAAAACAATAGATAAGCCGGATTGAAAGGAGAGCTCTACACTCCCAATCTTCTCTACAGGGACAACCGCCTTGTTTCCCATCATGAGATCCAGCTCTTCACTAAACACGTCCCTACTTCTTGTTAGTACCTGCACATTATTACAAACGTGAGTACCACACCCGCTGTAAAAACCCAGGCGTTAGAAGTAGAAGTGTTATGGAGTTCAATCATGTACATACCGGAGGCAGCGGCACCTTTGGATCTCTACTTTTTGAGCTCCTCCGTGTACTTGGGGCAACTACGCCGGTAGTGACCCTTTTCCCCGTAGAAGAAGCAGGTTGCCTCTTCCGGTGAGGTGGCAGTGGCAGTCACTTGTTTCCCCTTCGCCTCCGGGGTTAGTTTAGGCTTAGGCTTTTGTGTTGCCACCTTGGACTTCCCCTTTCCATTCCCTTTAGAGGCCGAAGCGGGTTGTTTCCGCTTCTTGCCACCCTCATTGATCATAAGGACGGCGGTGGAGGAAGATGGCTTCGTTTTGGCCATGTTAGACTCGGCAGTCTTCAACATGCCATGAAGCTCCATTATGGTTTTATCCATATTGTGCATATGTAAATTCATAATGAAGGGCCCATAAGATGGAGGCAAGGATTGGAGGATTATTTCAACTGCCAACTCCTTCCCCATAAAGAACCCCAACTTTTTCAATTGTTCCACATAGCCCTTCATACGAAGGACATGTGAATTCACGTTGCCCTTTATTTGGTATGTAATTTGTATTTGTGGCTTGCATGCGATTTAAATATTCCATATTATGTATTTGTACTAGAAAATAGGAATTTGTGGCTTGCATGCCATTTATTTAATTTTCTATGTAATTGTAATATGGAGCAACCATCGGGAGTCCATGGAGTGGCGTCTTGGCGAACACGAATCCGGGAGGCCCAATGGAGGTAGCGGGTTTAGTGGGAGCACATCCAAAGTCAAGGAATTTGGTCCTTAGATGACTTTGTTTTCCCGTAGTGGCTCACGGGAAAACGCATAGGTTTTACGGGCATGGTTACCAAATTGGTGTATGCGTGTGATGGTTTTATTATATTGTTTATGCATGAGTTGTAGGACTATTGCATGCTAGACAATTTTTCATAAATAATAAAACCAAAAGAGTTTTAAAACGAATTTTTGAGCACCTATAGTGTTTCAGACTGAGCATAAGCTGAATATAAGCTGAGCTTATGTTTGATCAGCTTGGACTATATCTTAGTAAGATTATCAATGTGTTTGATAAGCTTGTAGACTGAGTCAGCTCAACAGAGCTGCTAAGTAAGTCCTAGCTAACTCTTATGACTTCTAAGAATGAGTTAATCATTATACGTGTTAGTACATGTTTGTTTTCGGGTTTGTTCTTGAAGAACTCAGCTTGATGAGTTTTGAGTAACTCAGCCCGACTAAAGAAGTCAGTTTAAGAGAATTTAAATATGTTTTAAATTCCTTTATAACTCTCTATATCTATGGCATGGATAAGAAGATTACTGAATCAAGATTGAAGATTGAAGACTCAAGATAAGAAGATTCATGATTCAAGATTCCGGGTTGTCCGTTAGTTTGTTAGCAGATTAGGATAAGTTATAGTTTGTTACGATCCGTAGGAACGGGATTATAAATACTTATCTCCTGATAAGTTTCGAGGAGTGAGTTACAGAGCCAAACTCAATTTACTTTAACCTATTGATCGTATGTTGGGAAATTTGCTAAGTCATTGAAACTATTGGATATGCAAAGGTAAAACTGTTAGATTGTTTTGTGAAAACAGTTGTAACTAACAGTTGTTGCAAGTTTTACAACTGTTAATACAAAAGTTCAAAACTGTCAGTTCAATTATACACAACTGTTTGAAGACTTTGAAGTGAAGACTGTTAGAAGAAATTCAGAATTGTTTATTCAACAAACAGTTGCTGTTGAGCTATTCATGGAAAATGCTATCTTCGTGGATCTGAAGTATATCATTATCAAAGTTGAAGATTATCAAGATTATCTCGGAAGATAGAAGATTACCTAACTGTCAACTATTCAAGGAGGATCAAGAGTCTATAAATATTTGGAATAGAATATCGTTTTAGGATCTCTTAATTTTTGCAATTCTACACATTCATAGTTCATTGCTAACTTGTTTTCAGAAAGTGTGTTAGCCTCTAAGTTTCATAGAAACCTAAGAACAAACTGTGTTCTTCGTCTAACAAAAGAGTTAGATTAGAGGTGTTGGTGAATATTGTAATCATCATTGGTTATTAATAAACATCTGGTGTTTGAAAGTATTTTCTCGTGTTGATTCTTGAATTGTTCTTGTGATAAAACCTTAAACATCAATTAGGTGTGATTCCGCAACTTCTTAGTTGATTGTGATCAAACTGAAAGATTATCTTTAAACAAATCTGATTTAATTCTAAAAGGTAATTCTTGTTATTGATATTTTGTAAAATCCGTTCCTGACAAGTGGTATCAGAGCCTTTTCATTAAGGCTCCTTTGATCACTATTTGAAGGTTTTTCACAGATCTGCTGTGTTTAGTTATTTAAAGTGTGTCTAAATCTTGTCGTGTGATTTTCATTCATATTACTGCAATAGAGTCTGTTGGATCTTCTGATAACACTGGATCTGGGTCAAACATTAGAGTTTGGAAACTAAGAATCAAGCAGCATGTCCAATTAATGGACTATGCTGTTTGGGAAGTCATAGAAAAGGACCCCGTTACTGCTGTTGATTTAGATGAAACAGGAAAACCAAAGAAGAAATCACCACCAATAACAGATGCTGAGAAGAAAGAAAGGATGATTGAGATGAAAGCCCTTAGCATCCTTCAGATTGCTATTCCCAACGGATATCAGCATCAGTTCAAAAAGTTTGAAGATGCACATGAACTTTGGGTTGCCTTAGAAAAGATATTTGCAGGGAATGCTAGTTCCAAAAGGAACCAAAGGGATCTTCTGAAACAGGCTTATGAAAACTTTTCAAGTGGAAAGAATGAGAGTATAACTCAAATTTTTGATAGGTTCTATAAGCTGGTTAGTCAACTTGAGAGTGCAAAAGTTAGACTAGAGCAATATGAGATCAATAGAAAGTTCCTTAGGTCCTTGGGTGAAGAATGGACAGTTTATGCTGCACAATGGAGAACTAAAGATTCTTTGGAAGATATAGAATTAGATGATCTATTCAACAGGTTGATTGTGTTTGAGGGAGAAATAGAGGGAAAAAGAAAGACTTTGATCCCTAGTCACAATGCTGCTCTCCTTTCATCCTCAGGTATGGACTCAAACCATTATTTATCTAATTCTGTTGATGTCTGTGCAGGTAACAGTTCTGCTGCTGGATTAGATGTGAACACCCCTGATGCAGTGCTTGAAGCATTTCTTGCTAGCCATGCACATTCAACCCTCACCAATGAGGATCTTGAGCAAGTGCATCCAGATGATCTTGAGGAGATGGACCTCAAGTGGCAAATGGCTATGTTAACTGTCAGAGCAAAAAGATTCATTAAAAGAACTGGCAGGCAGAACATGAACTTCAGGGCTGATGAGCAGGCTGGGTTTGACAAATCCAAAGTCAGATGCTTTAAATGTCAACAGCCTGGTCACTTTGCCAGGGAATGCAAATCTGGTGGACAAGGCCAGAATCAAGGACAAAGACCAAATCAAACCTCATCAGCATTGGTCTCACAAGAAGGCCATGGGTTTGATTGGAGTGATCAAGCAGAGGAAGCTACTCACAACAAGGCATTGATGGCTTTAACTGATTCCTCCATCAAATTGGATTCACCAGAATCAGAAGACATACAAGTATCTTCTAAACTATGCCCTGGTGAATGTAGAGCTATAGTAAAAAGATTCAGGGAACACAACAAAAAGGTATATGATGCTCTGAGCAGAATGGAGGAAAGAAGATATGAATATAGTGCTGTCATTGAAAGCTTTGAAAAGAAAATCAAAGATTATCAGGCAAATGAACTGCAAATGGACTATGATAGAAAGTATCATAAGTGGGAGAAGGAGCAGCTTCAGGAAGAAATTGATAATCTTAAGAAAAAGCTAAGTGAGAAAGAGAGTAGGATTGATGAGTTAACAAAGAAGTTACAAGGTGTGGATATGGATTTGAGTATGTTCAAAGCAAATAATCTTAAGCTTGAAACCTTATTACAATCACAAATCATAGATAAGGTTAAAACAGGCTTAGGATACAAACAAAACCCACCTCCATACAATCACAACTACATAACTCCCAAGTCTGATGTAGCTGATAGGTATGTTAATGTACCATTAGAAGAAGACTTAAAGTCAGCTGATCCAAAGTTAGAGAGTGAAATGGAAGGAGTTGTGGATGAAGTGAGTGATGATGAGGAGGAAGTAGTGAAGAAAGAAGAGGATATTCCTATTGAAAACCACATCTGTTGTGAACCTACAGCACCAAAATCATCTTTAAAACCTGTGGTGTTTGTAAAAGCCACCTCTGAACCCTCCACTAGTGAAACAAAACCTTTCAAATCTGTTTATTCTATAAACAGTTCCACTACTGTTGCAAACAGTCTCCAACATTTCACTAACAGTTCCAAACATAACCCAAATAGTTTTAACCCAAAAATCTCAGCTGTTAGTGTTAAGACCAAAGGAAAAGAGAAGGTTGGTGAAGTTGAAATTGAGAAACCAAAGAAGGAAGCTTCAAAAACACAGTTTCAACCCAACTCTGTGAAAAGACATACTGAAGTGCCTGTCTGCACATGCAAACAGCATGGTGTACAAAAATTTCCTCCTTCAGCACCTGTGAGAGGAAATCAAAGGAATAGGAACTAGTTGTGGACACAAAGAACTGGTTTTCCTATAGTCAAAACCAAAAGGTGCTATATATGTGGGAGAACAAATCACTTAGCTCACAACTGTTATTATAACCCACAGATCGATAGCACCCAGAAGCCAAGTTACAGAAAACAGGCTAACAGTTCCACAACTGTTAGGCCAAAACCAAAAACTGTTGGTTTGCCAAGTTACAGAAAACAGGCTAACAATTCCACAACTGTTAGGCCAAAACCAAAAACTGTTGGTCTTGCTTGGGTGAAATTGCAGAAACAAACAGTTTCTGAAGGAGCCAAAACTGTTAATCTAACTGATAATCAAATTGAGTCACAAACTGACCCAACTGTTTTACAAAAATCAAAAACTGTTTGTTCAAAAGACTCAACTGTTAATCACAACAGTTGGACACCACATGTTCTCACTAAATACTCTTCACACAAGATAGAGAAGTCTAACTTGGATGAAATTAAAAAGAATCAAACTTTGTTTAAGTATTATGATTTAAATAGTGTCCCCAAGACCTGCATGGCGTGGGTACTTCCTGCTACTAAGTAAGTTTTATTTTTGCAGAGCATTCATAGGGCCAATCAAGGAGAAATTTGGCATGTGGATAGTGGATGCTCAAGGCACATGACTGGAAATCCACACTGCTTGAAGGATTTCAGAAGAATCAATGAAGGACATGTAGCATTTGGAGGAAATGCTAAGGGAGGAAGAATCACTGGTAAGGGAGCTGTAAAGGCAGGTACACTTACTTTCAATGATGTTTTCTTTCTTGAACAACTCAAATATAATCTGTTAAGTGTATCTCAAATCTGTGACTATGGAAACAAAATCCTGTTCATAGACATTGAATGCATTATCCTGTCAAAAGATTTTAAACTGAATGAACAGGATGTTCTTTTAAGAACACCTAGAAAGGATAATGTATACTGTCTTGATACACAAAAGGTAGCTAAACAGAATGTATTAAGTTGTTTACTCTCAAAGGCATCTCATGATGAGTCTGCTATTTGGCATAGAAGGATGTGTCATGAATTTTAAAACCATGAATCTGTTAGCTAAAAACAATCTGGTAAGAGATTTGCCCCAAAAAGAATTCTCATGTGATGATCATTGTGTGGCTTGTCTCAAAGGTAAGCAACACAAAACTTCTTATAAGCCCAAAGAAGTTTCTTCCATTACTACACATTTGCAACTGTTGCATATGGATCTTTTTGGTCCTACATCTGTGGTCAGTATAGGGAAGAAAGCCTACTGTTTAGTCATAGTTGATGACTTCACCAGATTTACTTGGGTTCAATTTCTTAGAACTAAGGATGAAACTGCTGAGTTAGTTAAGTCTCTTATTCTCAGAATAGAAAATCAATCTGATTTGAGAGTGAAAGTCATTAGATCTGACAATGGTAATGAGTTTAAGAACTATGAGTTAAACAGTTTTTGTGAGGAAAAAGGGATTGAAAGACAGTTTAGTGCACCTCGGACTCCACAACATAATGGAGTGGCTGAGAGAAGGAATAACACTTTGATAGAGGATACTAGATCTATGTTAGCTGATTCTAGGCTCCCAATGACCTTCTGGGCAGAAGCAGTGAACACGGCCTGCTATGTTCAGAATAGAGAGGCACTATTGATAAGACATTATTTACAAAGATTGTTAAAACAGATATTTTGCTTGTTCAAATCTATGTTGATGATATAATCTTTGGATCCACTGATGAGAGTCTGTGCAAGCAGTTTGAAGGCATAATGCAAAAGAGATTTCATATGAGTTCCATGGGAGAACTTACATTTTTCTTGGGTTTACAGGTGAAGCAGAAGCTATCAGGTATATTTGTCAGTCAGTCAAAGTATGTCAAGGACATTTTGGACAAGTTTGGCTATCAAGATGTGAAGCTGGCCAGTACTCCAATGGAAACACACAAACAGTTGGGAGCAGATCCTGAGGGGGAGGATGTAGACATACACTTGTATAGGTCTATGATAGGATCTTTAATGTACTTAACTGCTTCTAGACCAGATATCATGTTTACTGTGTGTGTTTGTGCCAGGTTTCAATGCAGTCCAAAGATTTCACACCTATTTGCTGTAAAGAGAATCTTTAGATACCTCAAAGGCCAACAAAAACTGGGTCTTTGGTATCCTAAAGATTCACCTTTTGAATTGGTGGCAAACTCTGACAGTGACTATGGAGGAGCTAATGTGGACAGGAAATCAACTTCAGGAGGATGTCAATTCTTTGGCTCCAGGTTGGTATCTTGGCAGTGCAAGAAACAAACAACAGTTTCCACTTCAACAGCTGAGGCTTAATATGTTGCTGCCTCAAGTTTCTGTTCACAAGTTTTGTGGATCCAGAATCAGCTTCTGGATTATGGTATGACTTTCTTGAATACACCTATCTATGTGGATAACACAAGTGCGATTAGTATTGTTAACAATCCTGTGAAGCATTCTAAAACAAAGCATATAGAGATCAGGTTTCATTTTATCAGAGATTGCAATGAGAAAAGGTTAATCCATGTTATGAAAGTCCATACTGATGATCAGTTAGCTGATCTGTTCACCAAAGCATTTGATGTGAGCAGGTTCAACTTTCTGATCTCCAATATTGGAATGATTAACTTAGAATAAAAGTTGTTTGCTTGTTTATCTGTGTTTCTTTGTTTTCTCTCACTAACAGTTTGAAACTGTTAGTATTAAGTCTAACAACTGTTTGTGTAAGTGTTCAGGGAACAGTTGTACATAATGCAACTAACAGTTTTCAACTATTAGTACATGGAATCCACAACTGTTAGGCACACTGAATGTTCATTTAAGGGGGAGTATTTCTTTTCAATAACAGTTGTAGTCTATTAAGAAAACAGTTCTCAACTGTTAGTTCTTTTGTTTCTTTCAACTGTTAGTTTCTTTAAGCGTATTTTAGTCTTTGCAGGGACTTTGAGAGAATTTGAATTGCATTGAATATGCGTAACATATATAAACCATTCCCTCCTCATAGTTTTCTTTACGCTTACTGAACTCCTTTCAAATGCTAAAACCCTAGAAATTACTTGCAAATCGCCATGGCTCCCCTTCCGTTTGTTAAGGAACACAACATGCTTGCATTTCTCTCGAAACCTGGTGATCTAAATGTCTTCCATGATATGATTGACTATTTGTTGATGTCAAATCTCCGCACTGCTCTCACCATCAATCCAACTATTTACACATCACATATTGATCAATTCTTGAAAAATGCTACAATCAGAGAAGAAGATGGAGTGTAGTGGATTGACTCCAATATTGATAATGTTCCTGTTTCCATTTCTGAGGATATCATATGTCAACACCTTCAACTTAATGATCTCGAAGGTGAGTATTCGGACTCTGTTTCCCTGGAATATCTACATGCTGAGTTAGTTAAACTGGGATATGAGGGCCCTAGGGGAAAGGGTACCTTCTATAAACGGCAATTTTGTTCACACTGGAAGTATGTGATTCATACTATCCAGCAGTGTATCAGCCCTAAAAGAACTGGATGGAATGAATTCGGGAGCAACATTGCTTTGGCCTTAATTTGTTTGGCCAATAACCGTTCTTTTAACTACTCTAAAATGCTATTTGATGGAATGGTAAAACATCTTAGGACCAAATATGGTCTCTTTTTTATGTATCCCCGATTTGTGCAAGTTTTTCTAAATTCTTTATTGCCAAATCTCAAAATGCACAAGAGGGTACTGATTCCTTCTGCTCATGTGGCCTCCACATTGAGAAAATTATTGATAAATGGCAAGAATTTTTCTGGTGCCATAACTCCACCACTCTCTGCAATGGTGGAGTTTATGTCAAGAAACAGCGCTACCAGAGTTGAGTAAGAAGCCCACATCATTGCTGAACCCACAACTCTGAAACCCCCAGCTCACGATACTGAACCAACTCAATCTGCTACCTTGTCTAAAGCTACAACAAAAGCCCCCACTTTTATAACTTTCAGAAAAAGAAAAAGGACTGCTGGTGCTCCTTCCACCACAGTACCTATCACCCAAACTGTAAGCCCTGCACAAGAGCATTCTCCTGTGCAGAATATACAAAGGGAACCCATTGTGCTGTCTCCAAGGCACACTAAGGAGGTGATCACTCCACAGGAGGGTGACCATGTGGTGTTTGAGGCTGACACTACTGTTTCATCCGCAAGGGGTGAGCAGGACAGTGTCAACATCTTTAAGATCTCAGCCACGGCAAAAGAAGCTGTTCCAACATCTTCTGCAAATCCCCAGTACCAAGAATAGAGGGGTACTGATGTGGAATCACCAGTTATTTCTGCCAGTGATATGTTCACAGTGGCAACACTGCCTGACATTGAGGCCAGTATGAAACAAAAGGCATTAACGGATCCCAATTTTGTACCATTCTTTGCGGCTTACTTACATTTAAAGAAAAGAAATTCTTTACAAGACAAGCTTCTGGCTAAGCACAATGAGCTCATCATCAAGCCGGACAAACAAATCAAATTTTTGTCAGAAACTTTCAAGAAGGCTACTGATGTGCTTCAAGCTCATGATCAAGTAATGAAACAGTTTACTGCTAGACCCCCTCCACAAACAGTTCCAATCAAAAAGGGGGAGAAAACATCAATAGTTGAAACCATTTTGAATCCAGTTGCTGAGATTCAACAAACAGTTTTGCAAACTCAACCAACAGCTGCTGATATTCCACAAACAGTTGTGCAGACTAAACAAGTAACAGTTGCACCAAGTGCCCAAACAGTTGTAGATTCAAAGAAAACAGTTGCATCGGATCAACAACAAACATATGCACCAAGTTCAGAAACAGTTGTAGAAAAGCTGTCAGCAGTTGACAGAGTTCTGATCAATAAGATGATTATGTCTGGGGACTACCCAACAACTGAAGTATTCACAACATGGCCAAAAGTAAAGCAAGATCATTTGATTGCAGTAGGTGCTCAAACTCTAAACATAAGTGCTCTCAAAATGAAACAAAAGATAGAAGATGGATGGCTGGATCGTAAATCTACAAAGCTGGAACCAATTGCACCGAAGCCAGGATTCAAAGGAATTGCTATTACTGAATCAAAGAAAGATGAGAAGATGCCTTCTGTGCATGGTAAGGGAAAGGAGATTTCTGTTGAAATTCCAAAGTTAAAAGTTACCAAAGAACAGCAAGAGTAGCGTGATCATGAATTAGCACAGAGGTTGGATGCTGAGTTTGAACAACAAGAAAAGAAAGATCTTGAATTAGCTCAAAAGCTAGCTGCTGAATTTACAAAGGAGATAGATGAAGAAGAAAGTGCTAAGAAATTTCGTAAGGGAGTAAAAAGAAAGAAAGTTGAAAAGAAGAAAACAGTTCCACCTCCCAAGCCAACAGTTGGGAAGGAAAAACAAACAGTTCAGCCTCAAACAGCAAATGCTGGCATGGTAAAAACTATTCTTCATGACAAACTCAGGGTGGAGGTTGAAGAAAGAATTGATAAATTGCTGGCAGAGCAGCTAGGCCAGAAATCCCACATTACTGAGTGGAGATTTTAATTGTTGAGGATAGAGACTGGAAAGAAAGGGGTTACAATTGTCAGAGAACTAGAACCGATTGAAAGCTACTCTAGTTTCTTACATTTGATGGAAAGTGTGACTAGAAGGGATATTCAAGAGATGTATGCATATGGAATAAGTCACTATGGGGGAGCTGCAGAAATTGAAATCAGAGTTTTGATGAGGCGCCTAACAAGTATATGCAATCCACTGGAAATAATGCCCATTTTGATAAGTGACGAAGCCTTCCCAATAAGTTCTATGAAAGTATATGACAAGTCAAGAGTTTATCATATGGTGATGGGAAAGGGACAAACTCAGTGGTTTGATTTTGAATTTGTTGATCATGGTAAAACAAAGCTTCTGTATATGTTGAAAGCAAAGTTCTATGGCCCTTGCTAACATGAAGGAGGATGTGATGAAGAGGCAGAAGGAAAGGTTGGAGCTCATTCAGTCAAGTAAAAAGTAATTTTCTTTTTATGTTTTGATTGTAACAGTTTAACTTTGCATACTTAATGTAAATATTTTCTTTGATAAGTTGATTTTTCTGTGGTTGAACCCTATAAAATAAACAACTTAAATGTATTGTTCAATACTTTAAGTTAGGGGGAGATTGTTTGGAAATTTGCTAAGTAATTGAAACTGTTGGATATGCAAAGGTAAAACTGTTAGATTGTTTTGTGAAAACATTTGTAACTAACAGTTGTTGCAAGTTTTACAACTGTTAATACAAAAGTTCAAAACTGTTAGTTCAATTATACACAACTGTTTGAAGACCTTGAAGTGAATACTGTTAGAAGAAATTCAGAACTGTTTATTCAACAAACAGTTGCTGTTGAGCTATTCATGGAAAATGCTATCTTCGTGGATCTGAAGTATATCTTTATCAAAGTTGAAGATTATCAAGATTATCTTGGAATAGAATATCGTTTTAGGATCTCTTAATTTTTGCAATTCTACGCATTCATAGTTCATTGTTAACTTGTTTTAAGAAAGTGTGTTAGCCTCTATGTTTCATAGAAACCTAAGAACAAACTGTGTTCTTCGTCTAACAAAAGAGTTAGATTAGAGGTGTTGGTGAATATTGTAATCATAATTGGTTATTAATAAACATCTGGTGTTTGAAAGTATTTTCTCGTGTTGATTCTTGAATTGTTCTTGTGATAAAACCTTAAACATCAATTAAGTGTGATTCCGCAACTTCTTAGTTGATTGTGATCAAACTGAAAGATTATCTTTAAACAACTCTGATTTAATTCTAAAAGGTAATTCTTGTTTTTGATATTTAGTAATATCCGTTCCTGACATCGTATGTGTTACGAATCTTGATGCACAGTTTGTAAGTTCAACGTGATCAAGAAATTCACAGATTGCCAATTATTCGTGTATTCGAATCTTTACTTCTGTTGTGAAGTTGGTAAGTATTCAATCTGTAAATAAATCCTATTTAGAGAGTCAGTTCGTATCTATAATCATAAGTTGATTATAGATAGCAAACTTTGAGAGATTGAGAGATTTGATTTACATTAGGTGTTTACATGTCAAGTGTTGCTTACTTGATTGTTTCTATAATCATCTTCTTATTAATGAAAGCAAAGCATTCGATTGTTTGTGCTTTGATGTGTGTTAACACTCTTTATTGATTTGTTCAATTTTCCGCATAAAGTGTATTCAACCCCCCTTCTACACATTACTTGCTTGTTGATCTTCTCACCAAGGGACCAACAGTACTCATTAACATGATTGGTTGGTCTGTTCAACTTAAAATTGAGAAGTTCAATTAATATTTGATTAGTTCAAAAACAAAATCTTAGTAAGTTCAAGATTTTAAAACATAATTCTGTTCAACAAACTTAAACATTGTTTGATGGTTTTGTCATCATCAAATAGGGGGAGTTTGTTGGTCAAATGATCATATTAGTTAGGATTTGATGAGACAAAGTTAAGTTTGTAAGATATGTTCCAAATACAACTTAAACAGAATTATGAAGCTTAGTCAGACTGAGCACTTATAGTGTTTCAGACTGAACCTAAGCTGAGTATAAGCTGAGCATAAGTTGATCAGTTTATACTATACCTTAGTTAGTTTATCAATATTTTTTATAAGTTGTCTGTGTCACCTAAGGTATCAATCGAGTATTCAGCTTGATATGTTTCAAGCTGAGTGACTCAGCTCAAAAACTGAGTCAGCTCGACGGAGTACTAATTAAGTTTTAGCCAACTCTTATGACTTCTAATGATGAGTTAGTCATAATAAATGTTAGTACATGTTTTATATTGAGTTTGTTCTCGAAGAACTCGACTTGATAAGTTTCAAGCTGAGTAACTCAGCCTGACCAAATGAAGTCAGTTTAAGGGAATTTAAATGTGTTTTAAATTCTTTTTGACTTTATACATCTACGGAGCGGATAAGAAGATTCCAGAATCAAGATTGAAGATTGAAGAATCAAGATTGAAGAAGTCAAAGATTCAAGATTCCGGTTTATCCAATAGTTAGTTAGCAGATTAGGATAAGTTATAGTTTGTTAGGATCCGTAGGAACATGATTATAAATAATGATCTCCTGATTAGTTTAGAAATGACTAACTAAAAACCTCACCTCTCTATTGTATGTGTTACAAATCTTGATTCACCATTTGTAGGTTCAACGTGATCAAGAAATTCACAGATTGCCAACATTGTTCATGTGTTCGATCTTCACGTCTGTTGTGATGTTGGTAAGTATTCAGTCTGTGATTAAATCATGTTTAGAGAGTTAGTCCGTGTCTATAATGTATGTTGATTATAGACAGCAAGGTTGATCAATTAGTTTGAGAGATTGAGATAGTTTAATTTACATTAGGTGTTTACATATCAAGTGTTGTTTACTTGATAGTTCCTGTAATCATCTTCTTATTAATGAAAGAAAAGCATTCGACTGTTTGTGCTTTGATGTGTGTAACAATTTTTATTTGATTTGTTCAATTTTCGTAGAAAGTGTATTCAACCCCCCTTCTACATATTACTTGCTTGTTGATCTTCTCACCAAGGGACCAACAGATTTCTAGAATTTATTTTATATATATATATATATATATATATATATATATATATATATATATATATATATTCAATACATTAAAAGGTATCCGAATTGAAGGTTAAACCGGAAAATGGACAAAGGGGGTTTCGGTCCACGAGGAGATCTCGACCCAAAGGGTTCAGCCCAATGCGATCACGGCTCGGTGAGGTCCACAACCTAGAGAGTTCACAACCCAAGGGGTCCACGGCCCGGTGAGGTCCACGGCCTAGAGAGGTCCACGGCCAAAAGGGTCTACGGCCCAATGTGATCACGGCTCAGTGAGGTCCATGGCCTAGAGAGTTCACGACCCAAGGTGTCCACGGCCAAGTGACGTCCACGGCCTAGAGAGGTCCATGGCCAAAAGGGTCTACGGCCCAAAGAGGATTTTCGGCCCATGGTGGTTTTTGACCTAGTTAGCGGCGCGAACCACGAGGTTGCAGGTGGTTATTGGGTTTTGGCCCAATAAGCTGTTGGAGTATGCCCACTAATGCACGTATGCCATTGCGGGAAAGGGTATGAAAGATTCTGCGATAATCGGGAGTCCCGGCCAGAATTCATACAGTCTTAGGTGGTGCGATCTATTTTGATGATAATGGGGAGTCCCAGACCAAAAAGCACTAGAGTATAGTTAAACATACTAGACTAAGTCTAAGTACTCTACGAGGTTCTAGGAGTCGTAACAGTTAGGTACGATTGGTACAGGGTGTTACCTACCAGAAATAGCATGACTTGCCGGGAAGTGCCCAAACCTTGCGTCAAGTATGTGAAATATGGGTCCTAGGTCTGATATATATTATTGATGGGTTTGATAATATATGTTAGAATAGTTTATTTTCAGTTACTAATTAAATCGGGTTTTGATTTGTATATGGCAACCAACGTTACTAACACTAACAACCTCTCTCTTCTATCTATCCTTGAGAAGGCCCAACTTTCTCACTTGGGAGAGAAATCTCCGGATCGTGCTGAGGCACGAGAGAAAGTGGTACGTCCTAGACCAACCTCTAGGGAACCCTCCTGCCAACAACGCTAGGGCAGAAGTCAGGTAGGCTTTTCAGAAGCGCTCCAATGACGCCCTGGACGGGAGTTTCCTCATGCTTGCAACGATGAGTCCTGAGTTGCAGTCAAGCATGATGGAAACTCCTGCTTACGACATGATCCGCCAGCGGAGGTACATGTTCCAGGAGCAAGCCCGCATGGAGCATTATGATGCCACAAGGGCATTTAACTCGTGCATGATGGTGAATGGGACATCGGTCAGTAACCACGTCATGAAAATGAAAGTTTACATGGACCACCTGGAGAGGCTTGGGCTCCTAGTAGCGTTGCAACTAGCAACGGATACGATACTCAAGTTGTTATCAGACGACTGTAAGCCCTTTATAGTCAACTACAACATGAACAACATGGAGAAATCCGTGGGTGAGTTGCACTCTATGCTTAAGATAGCGGAGCAGAGTATTGGGACCAAGTCTATGGACGTCCTCATGGTGGCCAACGGCGGTTATAAGAAGAGGGAGGGGCGCAATGGAAAGGGAAAGGGTAAGACTCAGCCCAGCCAAATGCACCCACGGCTACTGATAACAACAAGGGCAAGAAGCTAAAGCCAAACAAGGCAAGAACCGAGAATCAGTGCTTCAAATGCGGCGAGGCCGGACACTGGAAGAGAGATTGTCCGAAGGGTCACGAAACACGAGGCAAGGCTGGCTCCTCAGGCATTGTGTGACTAGCTTCTTTGTCACTTTCCACTTGTAAAGTTTCTTACGAGTTCTCTAACATCTTGCAATCGTTTAGTGGTGGAAAGTGAAGTAGCCCAGCATTAGAGATCCAACGTGCAGCTTGGATATTTAATAATTCTTTGTCGTAGTTATTAAACTTTCTTTTTAAAGTTTTTGAATTTTTTGGCATGGTTTGCTTAAAACTCTTGGGTTGATACCTTTTTTTTATATTTGAAAATTTGAATTATTTAGTTTATATCCGTGCATGTGTGCTTTTGATGAATCTGGTTAGTCCAGTTGTGACTAAAGGATACTAATAAGTCAAGTTTTGACTTAATAGATGGTTCATAATGATCTTATGCAATAATTGTTGTAGTTACTTAATTCTCACTATATAAATACTTGGATAAACAAGTCGTGTTTATGAGATTAAATAAGTTTCTCTAATCTGCAAGTAGTTACAATTTTTTTTTTATGAAATACAAATGTTCCAGACTTTGAACATAATCAAATAAGAAATAATTGTTATTATTTCTAGATAAAAGTTTTTGGACAAAATATTTAAGAAAGTATAAAGGTGATTGTAATATGTCACACCCCGCTAAAGCGGAAACACGAGATGTTACATCAAAAGGTCTCATAGCACAAGGTTATAGAAAATTTCCAAACATAACGGATAATTTAAAATAAGATCAAATTACAATCATCCAAATACAGTACAGAATGGAATATTGTGTTTGACATGAAAATTAAAGAAGTTGACTGAAAATTTGTTTCATGATGTCTACACATGTCATGCTCTTATGTGCTCTAAGACCTATCGAGGGTTACCTCAAAGGCATGAATAAAAGAAAGGTCAACTACGAGAGTTGGTGACGACACAAGTTTTATATGCAAAAAATAAAGTTTCAATGCAAAAATAATAAATATAGTGTTGGGGCTTTGGGCCCAACAAATTTTGTAAGGATGAAAACTTTAATCCAACCACAGTTTATTGCCCAAATTTGATACGCATGGTTTTTAAGTATACATGGATGTTTTACTAAGCTTGAGCTATTTCCAATCCTATCGACATACTGTGCCCTGTAATTTTGTTAACCCAACGCCTATGTTAAATGACGTTAGTAGATGGTAAAGTACACCTATAGTTCGTCAACCATAAGTGGGGGATGTCGACCCCAAATAGTGCTATCTACAAGTACCATAGGCCACTTTAGTGAGGTTAATGGATAATGTCTTGTTGAGGTACTTTTATTAATAAGAACTCAAGTACATCAAGTATAATTTACCATAGCGCGTAATTTAAATATTTATGATGGGAATAAAACAATAAAACATTTATATTCATGCTTTCACCCCAAATATTTGAGTAAACATATTTAAAAAGGGGTTGTGAACACTCACCTAGTGTTGAAGCTTGGTAAGTAATAGTGAGTCCTACTAGTTCATTACTCGTCGACACACCTTTTTCCTATTATGTTAAATGTCCACCGTAAGGTCCTTTTTAGAATAATACTCTTTTTAAGAGAATTATGTTAATGTTTGTTGTGTTTTAAGGTCAATATAATTCCTGCTTTTATAATGTGGAAATCTTTTAAATAACCGCTTATAGTTATTATTTTTAGTTTCTATTTTTTTTTATTTTACACTTATAGGTAGTGTATTTACGAATATAAATAAATAAATATATATATATATATAGTTGATTTTAAACAAACACACACACACACACACACACACACACACACACACACATATATATATATATATATATATATATATATATATATATATATATATATAACTCTTTTTATGTAAACCTTGTCTTAAGTTATAAATAAATGTACTAGCAATGTGATAAAAAACACACACACACACACACACACACACATATATATATATATATATATATATATATATATAGATATATATATAATAGTTTTTAAAGAAATATAGACACACAACCTTATTATATGTATTTATGACTAACTTTGATGATGCATGAATGCATTATAAAGTTATTTTCTTTTATAAGAATGCATAAATATATATAATATGAATATATCTTTAGTTTATATATATTACTATGTAATAGTATATTTTATAGTTTTGTAGAATCATACACACACACATGCATAAATCGTATATATATACATAGTATCCATATACATGGTTTTGAAAGTATTAAGTATCTTTTATACATATAATAGGTAGATACATGCATGCATGATACTATATTGTAAGTATTTGTACATTTGAAATCCTTGGTTATTATCCATAATTTTTACCAATATTTTTCATTAAGAAGGGTATAGATAATCACATGCATGCTTCTTGCCATACAACATTTGGTAGGATCAAATCTATACTTCAAATGGTAGGATAAAGTACATGCATGTTTTTATAAGAGTAACCACATGCATGCTTCTTGCCTTCAACATTTGGTAGGATTAAATCCATACATCAAATGGTAGGATAAAGTCATTTAATAGGATATTTACATGCATGTGTTTATAAGTTTATGTTATTGTATTCATGAAGATAAAAAAAAAGAAATGATGAAGATATCTTAGTTTACATACACATCTTATCAAACATATTGATAATCTAACTAAGATATAGTCTAAAGTTGATCCAACAAATGTACAGCTGATACTCAGCATATACTCGGTCTGAATCACTATGAGTGTTCAGTCTGATTAAGCATTATAATTCTGTTTAAGTTATATGTAGAACATATCATACAAACTTACCTTTGTCTCATCAAATCTAAACTGATGATATCATTTTCTCAACATACACTTAAACCAAGTCACTAGCAAATCTAACACCTATCGATCTAGTATGAGAATCATGTACAGCTTGTAACAATGGTTTAGTGAATGGACCGGCCAAATTGCCTTCTGAGGCTACTCTGTTGATGGAAATGTCACCACTCTTTATAACATCTCTCATGAAGTGGTATTTTCGAAGAATGTGCCTCGTCCGCTTATGAGCCCTTGGTTCCTTTGCTAGAACCACCGCACCCTCATTGTCACAAAAGATCTCAATGGGGTCGGATATGCTAGGAACCACTCCAAGGTCTTGGATGAACTTCCTCATCCATACAGCCTCTTTAGATGCTTCACTAGCCGCAATGTGCTCCGATTCGGTAGTTGAATCAGCTACGGTGTCTTGCCTGGAGCTCCTCCAACTTATAGAACCACCATTGAGAAGGAACACAAACCCCGATTGTGATCGACAGTCGTCCTTATCAGTTTTGAAACTAGCGGGAGAGTAACCATGTACTCTTAGCTCTTCCTCACCACCATAAACTAAGAACATCTCCTTTGTCCTCCGTAGATAGTTGAGAATGTTCTTGACCGCAGTCCAATGGGCTTGCCCGGGGTTAGCCTGATATCTACTGGTCATGCTCAAAGCACACAATACATCAGGAAGAGTGCATAGCATGGCGTATATGAGTGATCCTATTGCCGAAGCATAAGGGACCATTTTCATTACGTCTAGTTCCTCCTTAGAACTAGGACATTGAGGCTTGCTCAACGTCACTCCATGCAACATAGGTGTGTTACCCCTTTTTGAGTCCTCTATCTTGAAACGCTTCAAGACCTTGTCAACATATGCACTTTGGCTAAGTCCAATTAGCCTCTTAGATCTATCTCTATAGATCTTAATGCCCAAGATATATGCCGCTTCTCCCAAGTCCTTCATTAAGAAACAACTCCCATAAAATATTTAACTTCTTGCAAAGTTGGGACGTCGTTCCCAATAAGTAGAATATCATCCACATACACGACAAGGAATACTACAACACTCCCACTAGCCCTGACATACACACATGGCTCATCCTTGCTTTTCGAAAATCCAAACTCTTTCAGTTGCGAGATGCTTGCTTAAGTCCATTAATGGACTTCTTTAGTCTGCAGACTCTATCGGGATACTCAGGATGTACAAAACCCTCGGGTTGTGACATAAATACCTCTTCATTAAGCTTCCCGTTAAGGAAGGTGGTTTTTACATCCATTTGCCATATCTCATAATCATAAAATGCAGCTATGGCCTTAAGTATTCTTATAGACATTAACATTGCCACTGGTGAAAAGGTTTCCTCATAGTCAATTCTATGAGTTTGCGTGAAACCTTTAGCTACCAGTCGGACTTTGAAGGTATCTACAGTTCCATCCACGCCGGTCTTCTTCTTAAAGATCCATTTCCATCCCACTATCTTACACCCGGGTGTAGGATCAACCAGTTCCCATACTTTGTTGTCCGACATGGATTGCATCTCACTCTTCATTGCTTCCCTCCACCTAGCAGACTCACTGCCGGCTAGGGCTTCCCGGTAGTTGGTCGGTTCATCATGATCCACCAATAAGTCATTGCCCTCATATATGAGAAACTTATATCTCTCTTGCTCATGACGTGGTCTACCGGACCTAGGAGGAATCAAATGAGAGTTGTCAGGTAATGATGCATCCTCATGACGTGCCGACACTAGTCCCTTCTCCATAGGGTTTTTGAACTTCTTCAAGATCAATCCTCTTTCCACCGGATTGCATGGATATCATCTCCTTTTCAAGGAAGACAACCCTTCGCACGATAAACACTTTGTTTTCGGAAGGTTTGTAAAACAAATAACCCATGGCTCCGGTTGGATACCCAATGAAGTAACACCTCTCAGATCTAGGTTCAAGTTTGTCCACTACCTCTCGTCTAACGAAGGCAGGACATCCCCAAACCTTGAGATATGCGATCTTTGGAGCAACTCCGTGCCACATCTCATAAGGTGTCTTTTGAACTTTCTTAGTCGGTACGAGGTTAAGGATCCTAGCTGCCGACTCGAGAGCGTACCCCTAAAAACTAATGGGTACTTCTGTGCGACTCATCATTGATCGGACCATATCCAACAACATTTGAAGGGTTTTGATCTAACCAAACCACCCTAAGACACAAACTGGTCAATCCTGTGTTTGATTCTCCTAGTTAAATCCTAAAGCGGAACTAGATTGAAAACAACCCTCTAAACCCCAAAAAGGGTTAGGATCTTTAACTAATGATCTATATAGTTTCTTACAATCAATAACAAAGGTTTATAGAAATTACATGTTTAATCATTGGATTTCTAAAGGTAGTCCACCATTACTGCACCACCAATGAACTGGCTGATAGACCGCTCCTGGATGTACCCGAGTATCACAAAAAACTTGCTTGAGTGTGTGTGTGTATGCGTGAATCACAAACCGAAACCTCCTTTAGGCTTTCTTGGTTTCGACGCAAGGAAGAGGGAGAGAAGGAGAGAGGCTAGGGTTATTTCTTGTTGCAAATTAGAATAATTAAGGATAAATGAGTTTTTTCTAGGTTTAAATACTTTTAAACCTTATCTAAGCCCAAGCCCGTTCAATTAAAGCCCATAACTTTAATTGAAGTTTCATTTTTCTCACTTTGACCCCCTGGACTTTACAAGTTAGTTAATTAACTATTAGTTAACTGGTCCGTTAAATATTAAACTTAATATTCAATTTTCCTTTAAATAACAAATTACTATTTTTTATTTATTTTCTTTCTAATAATTAATTTAACTGATTAATTATTTATTTTTCCCTATAATAATTAATCCATTTGATTAATTATTTCCACACAGAATTATGGTAAGTTCCAACTGTTCTAATTTGGGTGTGTAGCAGTATGACCCTTTAGTCTCTAATAACATTGGACACAATGTATCCATCAATTATGTCTGCACATAATCCAACAAACTCCTACTTATGCAAGATAAGCAATAGTTATTGTACATTGTTAGCCTAAGGAGGTCCTAGCCAGACACTTAGGATAAGCAGATTATAAGAACTCTTATACCCCAAATTAACTTGTGATAAAACAAAACCTCATAAGTTAACTTCTTATGAGTTACCTCTTATAAACTAACTGTTTATAACTAACTATCATAAACTACGTGTTTAAGAATGGGTACGGTTTTTATATAGGTTTGTCCCTTGTAGCGCTATATTTCAATTTTGAGCATGAGCATGGAGAGTGTCAAGTCAAAATCTCAAGAATTATGTTCATGACATACTTGATTTCAAAACTGCGTGATACACGACAAAGAACAGATTAGTTCTTTTGGGCATGACCGTGTACTTACCAGTTTTTCTAATCAGTCAAGGGGCCCAGGAAATATCTCTCCTAAAAAGGAGGTGCAAATACCATCTTGCATATTTGCAATTGGTAATACGGCTCCCATTGAATCTAGATACGCCCCTTATGACCACCCTGTTCGCCGCCGTGCCGTTAAGTCACACTAAGAAGACAATAGTTACCGCATCCTAAACCAAATACGTCAGGTTTAAGGATAACCTATGTGATAAATACTTTTGACACGAATCCACGAAGTATTTTTCACGGTGGGTGAATCCAATATTCGTAACCCTAACGAATATCCGTAAATTTTGGTCCGCAAAAACTTTTGCATCTATATTCGATATACTTTCGAATCTACCCTAAAATTACGATGACGTTATAGCCCTATCAAGGTTCCCACCATGATAAGTAGTCACAGAGAATGTTTTGAATAAACCAAGTTTATTCTGGATGATCTAAAACATACAAAATGGTGAAGAACAATGAAACTAATTTCTGCACCCTCCATATTCCACCTTGGAATAAAGATGCATAATTTCTACCATTTCATTCACTCAATTCACAGCGTTTATCTGAATTATTTTATTATTTTACAGTATAACTTATCACGGATTACATAGAAAATAATATGCATATAAACCTAAAACTCAAGACTAGTACCTTAAGGTACTCCTTCTTGGTTTTGCTAGAAACCGGTTTTGCAACCAAAAAACCAATTCTAGACTTACTTATATTATACATTCCTTTAAACTAGGAGAACTGGAAAATAACTTCAAAAATTCTGAGTTTATAAAATAATCCCCTTGTAATTAAGACTATAATTACACTTGTAGATGTGATAAACCTTACTAGGTTCATATCCTTTTAAAACGATAAATCCATTTACACCTACTTGTAAATATGATATTAGATTCCTAGTGTATATAAACACTTATCTAACTTCATTACTAAGGATATTGAAGAACATCCTATTTTATCATTTCTAACGTTAATCAACCATCAACATTAATTATCTTGACCTTTTGAACATTTTTATATATAATTCCCTTTTAAGTCATGTTTTGACCTTAAAACTTTGCAATGACTTCCTTATTGAGAACTTTTCAATAAGTCATGCGTTCCTCATATTAGTTCCCTTTCAAGAACTTTTATTTTAGATCACTTCTAAAATCATCCGACAATTATATACTTTAAAAGTTCATACTTGTATTTATCATACTAGTTAGATCAATCCTTGATAACTTGATAAATACACTAGTCAATGTTCTCCCTCTATCTTTTATGAAAGAGTATATTACCTTAAAACACCCCTTTTAGACTCGGTCAATCCTTGACTAATATGTGTAAAACTTGTGTTTTTAAACACTTGCTCAGTTTTTGTGAGAAATTTAAACATTTTATGAAACCAGAACTTGGATTTCGCATATATCCATCTTTCCAATTACGGAATGAGGTTTCATTAAATCTAAAGATAATTTAAATTTCTTTGCCTAAAACATTTAATATAAAACAACCTTGATTATAATAAATATTATGTGACATCCGTCACCAAATCATAAAAAGGTTTGTCCTATATACTTAAGTTTAAATTTGATAAGATTTTGATAAATTTAGAATTATCTTTCGTAGCTTAAGTATATAAATAAAAGTTCTAGTTCTTGCAAAAATTCTGATGTCTCACCTAGAAATCCTATTACATGTATAAATGTCCATTATAAATATGTAAAATTTAATAAGTAGCAAGTACATTTTTATGTACATTATAAAATAAAATGTAATGTAATAATAAACATACTAAAGATGTTTATCTTACATAATAATAATAATAATAAAAATAAAAATAATATTAATAATAATAATAATAAGATTAAAATATAAAAGTCAACACCATCATTTTAACCATTTTTCCACTCAACCACCACAATCATCACCCTCACACCCTCACCACCACCCCCCCCCCCCCCCCCTTCTTGATCTCGGCCATACCCCCCCCCCCCCCCCTCTCTTCTTCTTCTTTTTCTTCTATAAATACCACACCAACTCACTTCATTTCTTTCATCCCTTTCTCCACTTGCTATATATCTCTTTCTTCTCTCTAACTTACATCTTCAAATATCCTCAAGAAGATCAAGTAGAAGCCATTTTTTTTTCTTCAAGTAAGAGAGCTACTTTGAAGGTATAATCACCAACCCTTTGTACTAACTCTTGTACATTTGTTATCCCTTGCAAAAATCCACCATCTTCATCATTTCTTTTTTTTATCTTCTTGAATACAAGAAGATAAACTTATAAACACATGCATGTAAATATCCTATTAAAGGACTTTATCCTTCTATTTGATATATGGATTTAATCCTACCATATGTTGTAAGGCAAGAAGCATGCATGTGGTTACTCTTATAAAAACATGCATGTACTTTATCCTACCATTTGAAGTATGGATTTGATCCTACCAAATGTTGTATGACAAAAAGCATGCATGTGATTATCTATACCCTTCTTAATGAAAAAGATTGGTAAAAATGATGGATAATAACCAATGATTTTAAATGTACAAATACTTACAATATAGTATCATGCATGCAAGTATCTACCTATTATATGTATAAAAGATACTTAATAATTTCAAAACCATGTATATGGATACTATGTGTATATATATATATATATATATATATATATATATATATATATATATATATATATATACGATTTATGCATGTGTGTGTATGATTTTAAACACTATAAAATATACTATTACATAGTAATATATATAAACTAAAGATATACTCATATTATATATATTTATGCATTCTTATAAAAGAAAATAACTTTATAATGCATTCATGCATCATCAAAGTTAGTCATAAATACATATAATAAGGTTGTGTGTCTATATTTCTTTAAAAACTAGTATATATATATTTTTTATCACATTGCTTGTACATTTATTTATACCATAAGACAAGTTTTACATAAAAAGAGTTATATATATATATATATATATATATATGTATGTGTTTGTTTAAAATCAACTATATATATATATATATATATATATATGTGTGTGTGTTTGTTTAAAATCAACTATATATATATATATATTATTAAATACACTACCTATATGTATAAAATAAAAATAAATAGAAGCTAAAAATAATAACTATAAGCGGTTATTTAAAAGATTTCCACATTATAAAAGCAGGAATTATATAGACCTTAAAACACTACAAACATTAACATAATACCCTTAAAAAGAGTATTATTCTAAAAAGGACCTTACGGTGGACATTTAACATAATAGGAAAAAGGTGTGTCGACGAGTAAAGAACTAGTAGGACTCACTATTACTTACCAAGCTTCAACACTAGGTGAGTGTTCACAACCCCTTTGTAAATATGTTTACTCAAATATTTGGGGTGAAAGCATGAATATAAATGTTTTATTGTTTTATTGCCATCATAAATATTTTAAATTACGCGCTATGGTAAATTATACTTGATGTACTTGAGTTCTTATTAATAAAAGTCCCTCAACTAAACATTATCCATGAACCTCACTAAAGGGGCCTATGGTACTTGTACACAACGGTATTTGGGGTCGACATCCCCCACTTATGGTTGACGAACTATAGGTGTACTTTACCATCTACTAGCCTCATTTAACATAGGCGTTGGGTTAAAAAAATAACAGGGCACAATATGTCGATAGGATTGGAAATGGGTCAAGCTTAGTAAAACATCCATGTATACTCAAAAACCATGCGTATCAAATTTGGGCAATAAACTGTGGTTGGATTAATGTTTCCATCCTTACAAAATTTGTTGGGCCCAAAGCCCCAACACTATATTTATTATTGTTGCATTGAAACTTTATTCTGTGCATATAAAACCTGTGTCCTCACCAACTCTCGTAGTTGACCTTTCTTTTATTCATGCCTTTCAGGTAACCCTCGATAGGTCTTAGAGCACATAAGAGCATGACATGTGTGGACATCATGAAACAAATTTCCAATCAGTTGCTTTTATTTTCATGTCAAAGACAATATTCCATTATGTACTGTATTTGGATGATTGTAATTTGAACTTATTTTAAATTATCCATTATGATTTGAAATTTTCTATTACCTTGTGCTATGAGACCTTTTGCTGTAACACCTCGTATTTCCGCTTTAGCGTGGTGTGACAGAATTGGTATCAGAGCCAAAGGTTATAGAGAATGTAGTTTTCCTTATGGGGGGAAAACTGAAAACTATAACCGAAGGTTTTCAAAAGATAACATTTTTCCAAAATTTTTAACTTAAAGCATTTTACTAATGTGACTAAGTTGAGTTTTCCATTATCTTACTTTAATTAAACAAAGCTTGATCACCTATGTTTAATTCAAATAAGTATGATGAAATATTCAGGTTGGTTGTAATAGAACTATGCTTGAACAAAATCTTCTTTCATTTTAAAGTAAGCATGATTGTGTGTGTACTATGCATAACCTTTATTAGACACTCACAATATTAAACTAGTAATTAAGTAGATCATTATTGTAGATCAGTATGTCGTCCGAGTACACCCCTGGACCAGAGTATGACAGTGAGTCGGAGCCTACCGAACACACTCAGAGTACAACAAGGGATGGAAAGGAGCACTCACTATCCGATGAAGAACCAGAGGTGTCAAGCGGATGAAGATCACCAAAACCCTATGAACTACCACCCGGATTTCTAGAGCTAAAAAAAAAACCACCCGTCCCACGAACCAGACAAACCGCCCGTAAGACAACAGGATTGCCTCCTCGCATCACACCTGGACCATCGGCACCGGTCATTGGCGAGCCGTCTCATCCTAGGATGGTGGCATCAGAGTACTCCACAACAGTGCATGGAGTACCAGTTCTACCTCCAGGGATGATAGAGGCCCACACTCGGCAATTGAGACAGCTGACCAACCAGCTCGACTTTATAGGAGGATGTTTGGACTGTCAGCGTCACTTAACTGATGCACTCGCAGAGATGGTGGAGGGGCAGCTCCAGCATACCAACAGAGTGGAAGTGAAGACGCAGGAGGGCATAAAGAGGATGTTTGTGCAGGTAAGGATCCTAGCGGTGATAATGCTGGTTATTGGAATCATGGTAGGAATAATAATAGGGATTTACCTCTGATCTAGCGACCTGGACCCATGAAGACTATTTCTGACTTTTAGCTTACCTTATTAGCAAACTATTAGAACTACTTAGGTCCTTTTGCAATATGATTATGATTGGGACATTTTTGATAAACAGTATGTATACCCAATCTTGTTATTTATGTAATGTGACAAAATTGGGAAATTTTTCCCTTGATATGTACCTAAAAATGTATCAATGATATTATGATATTTTAAGAAGTTTCTTATCCTTATAATGTTATCTAGAGCCTGAAAAATGTTGTATCACCATACTTAGCCTCACTAAGAATTAAATTTGACAAGAATCATCTTATCTTCACATCTTAGAATCATGCCTCCAAGAAGAGAAAACGACTTAGATCAAAGGGTGTTGGAACGGGTAATAACTACATTACCCAACATCGTTAGCCAAGTGGCAGCAGGCTTACAAGCTGGACAAAATGCCAATGCGGCAAACAGAGACTTCAACTACAAAACCTTTAGGGCCTGCAACCCTAAGGAGTTTTATGGCACTGAGGGAGCTATAGGTTTGCTAAACTGGATTGAGAGTATAGAATGGGTTCTTAGTATAAGCAAATGCACGGAAGCTAACAAAGTGGAATTCGATGCTTGCCTATTACAAGGTCGAGCCTTGTCATGGTGGAACATCCAAGTGCAGACCCGAGGAAGGGAAGTTGATCATCAACTTACTTGGGCTGAAATCGTAAAACTGCTGAGAGAAGAGTTCTGCTCAAAGAGTGAAACACAGAAGCTGGAAGCTGAGCTGTGGAACCATGAAATAGTGGGAAGTGACATCAGCTCTTACACTACCCGCTTTCATGAACTATCTAAGTTATTTCCACACTTGGTAACCCCTAAAGAAAACCGTATAGATACGTATATCTGGGGTCTAGCTCCTGAGATACGAGCAAATGTCACCTCGGCAAACCCTACCACACTCCAGAACGCAGTGAATTTAGCCACCAGTCTCACCAACAATGCCATACGGTCTGGAATGTTTGCCAGTGACAAGAGTAAAGGAAAGAGAAAGATGGAGGAAACTTCAAGGAAGCAATTGGATGAGAGGTTTGGAAGGAACCAGAAGGTTAGCAGGAACTATGGAGTTCAGGCACAGACGACTGGAGGAAGAAGGACCTATCCTAGGTGTAACAACTGCGGTAAGCTTCACGAGGGGAAGTGCATCATCTGTCTTAAGTGTTGGAGTATGCCAACTGACGCACGTACGCCATAAGTATCACTGCCGATGATGTAAGGGCCTATTGGTTCACATACCGGGGACCTATCTCGACAGCCTATCAGATGGAGGGACCAATGGTGTCAAAATGGAAAGGTTTGTGTGCTGGCAAATTCCAGGACGAGCCACAAAGGAAACGCGACGCGGAGATTCCGTGGCGCGGAAACCTACGGGCCCGCGAAGCGGAAACTCGTCTGACAGCATGCAGCTTTTGTCTTTTCCACCACCACTCTTGCCCAATGAATGGGCTTTCTTCTGCAGAACTCAAGGCCGGCTAGGGGAAATGAAATGGCATCTTAGGGTTTTAAAATACCCCCTTTTGCCTTTCATTCTATCCTTTTGCAAAATAACCCACATAAACACTTAGTCTCATGTTCTATTAGAGTGTTCTTTGTGGTGGCTCTTAAAGGTCCGAATTTCTTCTCTTAAGTGGCTGTTCTTGAGGGGGTTCAAGTCTTTGAAGCTTCCACAAGCTTGCTAGTACAAGGAGAGGGACCATACCCGGGGTGAACTTCAATAGAGGAAGGCTTCTATGCTTTCTAAGTCATCACCACTACATCCACGATTTTTCTGGAGCTAAGGAGCAAGGGTATAACTCTCTTTTCCTTCTATTTTTCATGTTGCTTAAGCTAGTATAGAGTTTGGTCCATGGTTTGGGGTTTTATGCTTTGATTTCTTGTACTCTATGCTTTGTTTGTTGTACCTTGGCGCTTCCGCTGTGTACATAGAACCCCCAACAGTGGTATCAGAGCCACCTCTATACTATTTTTGCACATGGTGGCCTGAAAACCCCGAAAATAAGGTTTTGAGTTTTCTGTTCGTGAGTTTCCGTGGCGCGTAATCTTTGTGGTTACGCGGCGCGGAATGTCACCGTACAGATTATGTTTCTGTTTTTTAAACCTTGTTTTAAAGAAAAATTATTTTTGGGTTTTTGGCACGGAATTTTGGTTTCTGGAATTTTAGTCCAGAAATTAAAATTTAGTGTTTTGAAGTTGCCTTGTATAATGGTTGGTATATTTATATGTGGATTAATATTTTGGCATGAAAATAGTAATTGCATATACTTACATTATGTATTTATGAATATGTTTCATAAAAAATGGTTTGGTGTTACTAATGAATAAGTACATGGGATTTTTAGTGCCTTGAGTGTTTTTGTAAAAATCTTAACCATTATACATAAATTTGAATGGTTTTGTGTGGCACACCATGTTGATGTTGTTGTTTGTACATTAGTGAACTTTGTATGTTCTAGTGATGTTGGTAACCCTAGAAAAATGCCCTAGACCTTGTGGATAGTTGGTTGTTTGTTTATTATTCATTCATTTGGTGACTTAATGTCACAATGGTTTGTAATAATAATTTATTTATTTATTTGGTATGTAATTTATTTTGTGGCTTGCATGCCATTTTAATATCCCATATTATTTATTTGTACTAGAAAATAGGATTTGTGGCTTGCATGCCATTTATTTAATTTTCTGTGTATTTGTAATATGGAGCAT
The DNA here is from genome assembly GCA_947179395.2 of Pulicaria dysenterica. Classification (NCBI taxonomy): domain Eukaryota; kingdom Viridiplantae; phylum Streptophyta; class Magnoliopsida; order Asterales; family Asteraceae; genus Pulicaria; species Pulicaria dysenterica. Next base: position 40,736,959 of record OX359294.1, read on the forward strand.
CCATCGGGAGTCCATAGAGTGACGTCTTGGAAAACATGAATCCGGAAGGCCTAATGGAGGTGGCGGGTTTAGTTGGAGCACATCCAAGTCAAGGAGTTTTGTCATTAGATGACTTGTTTTTCCCGTTGTGCCTCATGGGAAAAACACATAGGTTTTAGGGGCATGGTTACCAACTTTATGTATGCGTGTGATGGTTTTATTATATATTGTTTATGCATGAGTAGTACGACTATTGCATGCTAGACAATTTTTGATAAATTATAAAACCCAAGAGTTTTAAAAATGGTTTAACAACTCTCGCGCGCTCACCTGATTAACATACGGATTTAAATTGGTTTAGTATCCGATTAGTGAAAACTTTTGGTTATTGTCACTTTTGTTAATCAAACTCAAAATGGTTATTTAAACCGGAAAACTAAATCCCGTTTTCTAAATGTAAATCGCACACCACCCATCAGATGACACCGCCCGAATCTAGCCGTGTAAGGGTTGATCGTCGAGCTCTAGCCGAATCGCCTTTTCATGAGCTGTGTGGAAGGCGCGTGTGGCAACTGGCAAGGTCGATTGTCGAGCTCTAGCCGAGTCGACCTTTGGGCAAGAGTACCATCATTTATCTTGATTGTTGATTTACGATTTCGAATTAATATTTCATATGGTCGTCGAGCTCTAGCCAAGGTCACGTAAAATATTAATTTGGGATTGGTGTAGAGGGATCAAACATGCCAAACATGGCACAATGGTTGTCTAGTAGGATCCCACAAGGAACTAAGAGTTGCAATAATGGATTGCAATCGGTCAATGGTTGCCGGCCTAAATAGCTTTGCCACGTGATCCGCGGAAAACCAGTCACGGTGCAAGGTGAAATAAGGTTCTTAGCCCTTGTTAAAATAGTTGTTTTTCATTAAACATTTGGGGTAATTATTTTAACGAGGATTTCAATCAAACTAACCAAATCTACTTTGCTTTTTATAGATGGCATCAACTATCACCAACCACACCACGTCAAACATATCCTTAAGAGTGTTTCTCGAGAAGGATAAACTCAATGGGACCAATTTTATGGATTGGTCACGGCAACTACGAATTGTCCTCCGTCATGAGGACAAGTTGGCCACCATTGAGGAACCCATCCTTGAGGTCCCTGCATCCAACGCGAGTAGGGTCGTGAAAGAGGCGTATGAGAAATGCCTCAAAGATATCACCGAGGTTACTGGCCTCATGCTTAGCACTATGAGCTCCGACTTGCAAAAGTCGATGGAGCACTTGAGTGCTTATGACATGATGCGCAAGTTTTCGGACATGTTTCAACTACAAGCCAAGAAATAATGGTATGGTTGTCTCAAAGACCTTCTCGGTTGCCGGTTGCAAGAGGGCGGGAACGTGTCCCACCACGTTCTTAAGATGAAAGCGTTGGTGGAATGCCTCGAGAGGTTGGGATTTGCCATCGCGAGAGAGATGGAGGTAGACTTGATTTTACGGTCTCTCCCACTGTCATATGATCAATTTGTTGTAAGTTATCATATGCACGGGATGGATAAATCCCTCATGGAATTGCATGGTATGCTGCGGACCGCTGAGTCCAACATGACCAAGCAATAGCCATCTACCTCCGTTCCCATCTTGGCCATCAAGGAGGGTGAGTCCAAGAAGAGGAAGAAACCTGCCTCAACTCCGAAAGGGAAAGGCAAGGGTAAGGTTGGGGCTCCCAAGCCGAACCCTGCACCGGAGCCAAAGCCAAAGGGACCTATCCCTCAAGCTAAGACTCCGGATGAGGCGATTTGCTTCTTCTGCGGGGCTAAGGGACATATGCGCCGGAGCTGCCCTAAGTACCTAGAAGGCCTAAAGAAGCTACGAGCTTCGGGAGCGGGCGCTTCTACTTCAGGTACGTTTGTGATTGAACTCCATCATACTTCTACATCTAATGGCTGGGTTTTAGATACCAGCTGTGGCACTCACATTTGTAATATGGTGCAGGTGCTAAAGGGAATTAGAAGGCTGAGAGATGGGGAGCTGGAGCTAACCATGGGAAACAAGGAGGTTGTCCTAGTGTTGGAGAAAGGAAGCGTGGAGCTCAATTTCAAGACAGGCTTATCTATTATTTTGAAAGATGTATGCTATTCGCCGCTTGTGGCTAGAAAGATTTTATCTTTTTATGCTTTGTATAACGATGGATATTTGTTTAAATTTGAAAATGGATTTATTTTGTGCTTTAAAAATGATGTTTCTTATTTTAAAGCTTATCCATGTCGTGGAATATACGAAGCCGATGCATACATAGAAAAGAATAGAGCAATCATGAACATTGATTCTGGATCCAAAAATGGTTTAAATAAGTTTTCCTTAAGGAATAGCCGTCTTGGCCATATAAACAAGAAACGCATCACCAAGCTCCAAGCGGATGGGATCATGGAATCATTTGACCTCGGGTCAAGTGAAGCATGCGAATCTTGTTTATTAGGCAATATGACTAAGTCACCCTTTACCGGTGTGTGTGAAAGGGCTAAATGCTTGTAGGAAATAGTACATACAGATATATGCGGTCCGTTCAAGCATGTTACCTGGAACAACTCAAGATACTTCGTAACGTTTACTGATGATTTCAGTAGATATGGATATGTCTACCTGATTAGGCAAAAGTCTGAGGCCTTTGAGGTTTTTAAGATATTCTAAAACGAAGTCCAGAATCAAATGGGCAAGACTATCAAAATACTTCGCTCCGATAGGGGAGGCGAATACTTGAGCTCGGAGTTCCGTGATCATCTTGTTAGTTGTGGGATTATTTCACGACTAACTCCTCCTAGGACGCCACAGTTGAATGGTGTCGCCGAGCGGAGGAATCGGACATTGTTGGATATGGTCCGGTCAATGATGAGTTGCACGGAAGTACCCATAAGCTTTTGGGGGTACGCTCTCGAGCCGGCGATTAGGATCCTTAACCTCGTACCGACAATGAAGGTCCAAAAGACACCTTATGAAATGTGGCATGGAGTTGCTCCTAAGATCGTATATCTTAAGGTTTGGGGATTTCCTGCCTTCGTGAGACGAGAGGTAGAGGATAAACTCGAACCAAGGTCTGAGAGGTGTTACTTCATTGGGTATCCATCCGGAGGCATGGGATATATATTTTACAAACCTTCCGAAAACAAAGTGTTTATCGCGAGAAGGGCCGTGTTCCTTGAAAGGGAACTTATATCCATGAAATCGGGTAAGAGTATTGATCTTGAAGAAACTCAAGAATCCAATGGGGAAGGGACAAGTGTCGGCACTAGCAATCAACCCGAAGTGGTTGAAACCGAGCAAGAGAATGCGTCGGTACCTGAAAACACTTCCTTAATTCCTCGTAGGTCCGGTAGACCACGTCAAGAGCTAGAGAGATATGGGTTTCTCATATCTGAGGGCAATGACTTATTGGTGGATCATGATGAACCGACCAACTACCGGGAAGGCGTAGCGGGCAGTAAGTCTGCTAGGTGGAAGGAAGCAATGGAGAGTGAGATGCAATACATGTCGGATAACCAAGTATGGGAATTGGTTGATCCTACACCCGGGTGTAAGACAGTGAGATGTAAATGGGTCTTCAAGAAGAAGACCGGCATGGATGGATCTGTTGATACCTTCAAAGCCCGACTGGTGGCTAAGGGTTTCACGCAAACTCATGGGATTGACTATGAGGAAACCTTTTCACCAATGGTCATGTTGAAGTCTATCCGAATACTCATGGCCATAGATGCGTTTTATGATTACGAGATATGGCAAATGGATGTAAAAACCACCTTCCTTAACGGGAAGCTAAGTGAAGAGGTGTTTATGACACAACCCAATGGTTTTGTACATCCTGAGTATCCTGATAGAGTCTGCAAGGTAAAGAAGTCTATTTATGGACTTAAACAAGCATCTCGTATCTCAAACCTGTGCTTTGATGAGAAAATCGAAGAGTTTGGATTTTCAAAAAGCAAGGATGAACCATGCGTATATGTCAGGCTAGTGGGAGCGCTTTGTATTCCTTGTCCTATACGTATATGATATTCTACATATTGGAAAAGACTTCCCAACCCTGAAAGAGGTTAAGACTTTTTTTGGGAGTTGTTTCTCTATGAAGGACTTGTGAGATGTGGCATATATCTTGGGCATAAAGATCTATAGAGATAGATCTAAAAGACTAATAGGGCTTAGCCAAAGTGCATATGTCGACAAGGTCTTGAAGTGATTCAAGATGGAGGACTCTAAGAGGGGAACACCCCTATGTTGTATGGAGTGACTTTGAGCAAATCTCAATGTCCTAGTTCCAAAGAGGAACTTGACGTAATGAAGAGGGTTCCATATGCTTCGGCAGTGGGATCAATCATGTACGCCATGCTATGCACTCGTCCTGATGTATCGTGTGCCTTGAGCATGACGAGTAGATATCAGGCTAATCCCGGGCAAGCCCATTGGACTGCGGTCAAGAAAATTCTCAAGTATCTTCGGAGGACAAAGGAGATGTTCTTAGTATATGGTGGTAAGGAAGAGCTTAGAGTACAAGGTTACTCTAACGCAAGCTTCCAAACTAATAAGGACGACTGCCAATCCCAATCGGGGTTCGTGTTCCTTCTCAATGGTGGTGCTATAAGTTGGAGGAGCTCAAAGCAAGACACCGTAGCTGATTCAACTACCGAGTCGGAGTACATTGCGGCTAGTGAAGGAGCTAAAGAGGCGGTATGGATGAGGAAGTTCATCCAAGAACTTGGACTGGTTCCTAGCATATCCGACACTATTAAGATCTTCTATGACAATGAGGGTGCGGTGGCTTAGCTAAGGAACCAAGGGCTCATAAGCGGACGAGGCACATTCCTCGCAAATATCACTTCATCAGCGATGTTATTGAGAGTGGTGATATTTCCATCATCAGAGTAGCATCGGAGGGCAATTTGGCTGATCCGTTCACTAAACCGTTGTCACAAGTTGTACATGATTCTCACACTAGAGAAATAGGTGTTAGATTCGCTAGTGACTTGGTTTGAGTGTAATATTTGGTTTATGTTTGATTTGTACTTGTACTTTGGGAATGCTAAGTAGTATTGTATTTCATTCTATATTGATTATTAAATGTGATTTAATGATACGCCGAGGGAGAATATTTTATGAATCCCTACCTTGTTCCATCTTAGCATGTTTAATACTTCCCAGAATGCTTTTTCATTCTAAATGCCCATAGTCGGTCATTCTTGAAGGGGAGGAAGTTTTAAATAAGACTGAGGGAAATGGTTGGTCTCTATCTAATAATAGATTTGATAAAAGAGACGCAAAACTTCGCCTGTGCTTGCAATGGTCAAGTGACTGGATGACCCACAGCTGAACTTACATCATGGTTTCTGTCACGAGTAAGTCAAGATGATAATATCATTTTATCCATAGACTGGAGATACATCTGTTGCAATGATATTTGATCATTCTTAAAGTATGGTGTATGTTGAGGAGTAATGTAGTCAGAAGGGATTCGTGCCTCTAGTTTTAGAGAGATATCCTTGGTCCCCTCGATGATTGAGTGCTGACGTAAAATGCATGGCCATGCTCAAGTTGCAATGATATTTGATCGATTGCAACTAGATTTTGGGTCACCATCAATCGAGATCGAGAAACATAATCGTGAACGATCTGGAGATTGACATTTAACCATGTCTCGTGTTCACACGGATATCGCGAACGAAGGGATATATGATCACTTATCTAAAGGACCATTTCGTAACTGATTCTGGATTTGGTTTTTGTTCTAGATGACAAAACCCATACTGACTTGGGGGCAGAGATGCCTTACTAGAGGCAGCTCTTTGTCTGTGGTCTTAGGGTACGGTGTGTCATGTGCAAGTGGGAGTTTGTTGGAGTATGCCCACTGACACACGTACGCCATAAGTATCACTGCCGATGATGTATGGGCCTATTGGGTCACACACGGGGACCTATCTCGACAGTCAATCAGATGGAGGGACCAATCGTGTCAAAGTGGAATGGTTTGTGTGCTGGCAGATTCAGCGACGTAGCTCAAAGGAAACGCGACGCGAAGATTCCACGGCGCGGAAACCTACGGGCCCGCGACGCGGAAACTCTTCTGACAGCATGCATCTTTTGTCTTTTCCACCTCCACTCTTGCCCAATGAATGGGCTTTCTTCTGCAGAACTCAAGGCTGGCCAGGGGAGATGAAATGGCATCTCAGGGTTTATAAAATACCCCCTTTTGCCTTTCATTCTATCCTTTTGCAAAATAACCCACATAAACACTTAGTCTCAAGTTCTATTAGAGTGTTCTTTGTGGTGGCTCTTAGAGGTCCAAATTTCTGCTCTTAAGTGGCTGTTCTTGAGGAATTTCAAGTCTTTGAAGCTTCCACAAGCTTGCTAGTACAAGGAGAGGGACCATACCCGGGGTGGACTTCACTAGAGGAAGGCTTCTTTGCTTTCTAAGTCATCACCACTACATACACGATTTTTCTGGAGCTAAGGAGCAAGGGTATAACTCTCTTTTCCTTCTGTTTTTCATGTTGCTTAAGCTAGTATAGAGTTTGGTCCATGGTTTGGGGTTTTATGCTTTGATTTCTTGTACTCTATGCTTTGTTTGTTGTACGTTGGTGCTACCGCTGTGTACATAAAACCCCAACATTAAGTGCAAGAGAGGAGGCCATTAAGCCAATGATTGTAAGGCACGACCATGCAACAAATGCGGGAGTTTGGAGCATCATCCACGTATATGCCCCCGTCACAACCAGGGACAGGATGCTAGTCAAAACCGCCAAGTGAATCAGCAGGGTCAAGGAGGCTAAGCTCGAGGACGAATATTTGAAATTGGAATGGATGAATCTAGACTGAATGCGGATGTTGTCGCAGGTACTTTCCTTCTAAATGATAATTATGCATCAGTGTTATTTGATTCGGGAGCAGATAGGAGTTTTGTGTCATTGGAGTTTAGGACAACACTTAATTTGAAAGCTGAAAAGATGAAAGAAGCATATACCATAGAGTATGCTAATGGTCAGGAAGCTAGGGTTAAGGATATACTTATTGGTTGTACATTGAACTTAGCTGGTAAGATATTTAGTATAGACTTAATCCCAATTAAGTTAGGAACCTTCGATGTAATTATCGGCATGGATTGGCTTACTAAATATCGAGAGGAGATATGTTGCTTCGAGATAATCATACGCCTCCCTATGTCTAAAGGCAAAAAACTCGTCATATATGGACATAAGTCGGGAAGAAATTTGAATTTCATATCGACTTAGTTCATGGAGCGGCGCCAGTGGCTAAGGCACCATATTGATTAGCGCCATCAGAAATGCAAGAATTGTCAGCACAACTTCAAGAATTGCTTGACACAGGGCTCATCCGACCAAGCTCGTCCCCTTGGGGAGCTCTAGTCCTTTTCGTTAAAAAGAAGGACGGGTCATTACGGATGTGCATATATTATAGGGAACTTAATAAGTTGACAATTAAAAATCGATATCCACTTCCTAGGATTCATGATTTGTTTGATCAACTTCAAGGAGCCACGTATTTTTCAAAGATCGATCTACATTCGGGATATCATCAATTGCGAGTATGTGAGGCAGATATTCCTAAAACAGCATTTAGGACCCGTTACGGACACTATGAGTTCTTAGTTATGCCTTTTGGGTTGACAAATGCTCCAGCTATCTTCATGTATTTGATGAATAGGGTTTGTAGACCATATTTGGATAAATTTGTTATCGTACTCATCGACGACATACTCATTTATTCCCAAAGCAAGGAAGACCACGAACGGCATTTGAAGTTGGTGTTAACGCTACTTAAGGACCAAAACTTGTACGCAAAATTCACTAAGTGTGAATTCTGGATGTGCGAAGTACACTTTCTTGGTCATGTGGTTAACAAGAATGGGATTCAAGTAGATCCGGCAAAGATTGAGGCAATTAAGCAATGGGAAGCACCAAAAACACCAACCGAAGTTCGCCAATTTCTTGGGTTGGTAGGTTACTACAGGCGATTCATAGCAAACTTTTCAAAGATTGCATTACCGTTAACAACACTAACCCAGAAAGATAAGAAATTTATCTGGGGAGAGAAACAGGGAGAAGCATTTCAAACTCTCAAGCACAAATTGTGTAATGCACCTGTCTTAACTCTACCTGAAGGAATAGATAACTTCATGGTTTACTGCGATGCTTCACATCAAGGATTGGGGTGTGTATTGATGCAGAAAGATAAAGTCATTGCTTATGCATCAAGACAACTAAAACTTCACGAGAAGAACTACACTACCCATGACTTGGAACTTGGAGTAGTGGTGTTTGCTCTTAAGATTTGGAGACACTACTTGTATGGCACTAAGTGTACCACTATACTGATCATAAAAGTCTTCAACACATTCTAGATCAGAAAATGCTCAATATGAGGAAAAGGAGATGGGTTAAGCTACTCAATGATTACAACTGCGAAATCAAATACCACCCTGGCAAAGCAAATGTGGTAGCAGATGCGTTGAGTAGGAAGGAAAGAGTAAAACCTTGTAGAGCTAGAGCTATGGGAGCATAGGTCCAAACCAGTTTAAAGAATCGGATTATGGAGAGTCAGGAAAAGGCATTACAAGAAGAGAATCTAATGGATGAAGCCTTATAGCACCTAGAATCCAGATTTGTAACGAAGACTGATGGAGTGCGCTATTTTGAGAATAGAGTATGGATCCCAAAATACAACAACACAAGGCTAATTATTTTGGATGAAGCACATCAGTCAAGTTACTCCATACACCCCGGAGCTGACAAGATATACAAGAATCTTAAGGAGTACTATTGGTGGCCAGGTATGAAAAAGGACATTGCCTTGTACGTAGGAAAGTGTTTAACCTGTGCAAGAGTAAAGGCAGAACACCAAAAACCATCTGGGTTACTGCAACAACCCGAAATCCCTCAATGGAAATGGGAACAAATCACAATGAATTTTATCACCAAGCTGCCAAGAACGGCAAGAGCTCACGATGCCATATGGGTCATAGTAGATAGACTTACTAAGTTTGCCCATTTTCTCCCAATCCGGGAAGATTACAAGATGTAAAATCTTGCCAAAATATACGTCAATGAGATTGTGGCACGTCATGGTATGCCGATTTCGATTATTTCAGATAGGGACAGTCGGGTTACCTCATGATTCTGGCAATCATTGCAAAAAGCATTAGGTACTCGAATCGACTTAAGTACAGCTTACCACCCACAAACCGACGGACAAACAGAAATAACCATACAAACTTTAGAGGACATGTTGCGTGCTTGTGTGATAGACTTCGGAGGAAGTTGGGATACTCACCTACCATTGGTCGAGTTTTCATACAACAACAGTTATCACACTAGCATAAAATGCGCTCCGCATGAAGCTCTGTATGAGCGTAAATTCCGATCTCCTTTGAGCTGGTTAGAAGTTGATGACCGACAACTAATCAAACCCGATATTATTCAGGAAACTACCGATAAGATCTCTATTATTAAAGAAAAACTCAAAACGGCAAGAGATCGCCAGAAGAGTTATGCGGATAATAGGAGAAAACCCTTAGAATTTCAAGTTGGGGACAAGGTGCTTTTGAATGTATCCCCATGGAAAGGCATCATTCGTTTTGGGAAGAAAGGAAAATTGAGTCCTCGATACATTGGACCCTTCAAAATTACTGAGAAGGTTGGTCCTGTAGCGTATAAACTCAATCTACCATGAGAGTTAAGCGTTATTCATAATACCTTCCACGTATCAAACCTTAAAAATTCCTGTCCGACAACTCATCGGTTGTACCACTAGAAGTAATTCAAGTAACCGAGCAATTGCACTTCACGGAGGAACCAATCGAGATCTTAGACCGAAAAGTCAAACAGCTCAGACGAAGCAAAATTCCTATCTTAAAGGTCCGGTTGAATTCAAGACACGGACCTGAATATACTTAAGAACGTGAGGATTACATGAGACATAAGTATCCCCACCTCTTCAGTGATGGTAGCGCCAAGTAAATTTCGGGACGAAATTTCTTTAACTAGGGGAGACTGTGACATCCGTCACCAAATCGTAAAAAGGTTTTTCCTATATACTTAAGTTTAAATTCGATAAGATTTCGATATATTTAGAATTATCTTTCGTAGCTTAAGTATATATATAAAAGTCCTAGTTCTTGTAAAAATTTCAATGCCTCACCTAGAAATCCTATTACATGTATAAATGTCCATTATAATTATGTAAAATTTAATAAGTAGCAAGTACATTTTTATGTACATTATAAAATAAAATGTAATGTAATAATAAACATATTAAAGATGTTTATCTTACATAATAATAATAATAATAATAATAATAATAATAATAATAATAATAATAAGATTAAAATATAAAAGTCAACACCATCATTTTAACCTTTCTTCAACTCAACCACCACAATCATCACCCTCACACCCTCACCACCACCCCCCCCCCCCTCTTGATCTCGGCCGTACCCCCCTTCCCCCTCTCTTCTTCTTCTTTTTCTTCTATAAATACCACACCACCTCACTTCATTTCTTTCATCCGTTTCTCCACTTGCTAGATATCTCTTTTTTCTCTCTAACTTACATCTTCAAATATCCTCAAGAAGATCAAGTAGAAGCCATTTCTTTTCTTCAAGTAAGAGAGCTACTTTAAAGGTATAATCACCAACCCTTTGTACTAACTCTTGTACATTTTTTATCCCTTGCAAAAATCCACCATCTTCATCATTTCTTTTTTTTTTCTTCTTGAATACAAGAAAGATAAACTTATAAACAAATGCATGTAAATATCCTATTAAAGAACTTTATCCTACCATTTGGTGTATGGATTTAATCCTACCAAATGTTGTAAGGCAAGAAGCATGCATGTGGTTACTATTATAAAAACATGCATGTACTTTATCCTACCATTTGAAGTATGGATTTGATCATACCAAATGTTGTATGGCAAGAAACATGCATGTGATTATCTATACACTTCTTAATGAAAAAGATTGGTAAAAATTATGGATAATAACCAAGAATTTCAAATGTACAAATACTTACAATATAGTATCATGCATGCAAGTATCTACCTATTATATGCTCAATAGGATGAGTTTATAAATATACGTGTTACTTCATGTTTGTTTTCGAGTCTGTTCTCGAAGAACTCAGCTTGATGAGTTTCAAGCTGAGTAACTCAGTCCGACTAAAGAAGTCAGTGTAAAGATAACTTTAATGTGTTTTAAATTAATCTTTTATCTCTCTCTCTATCTACGGCAAGGATATGAAGATTCCATAATCTAGTTTGAAGATTCAAGATTCAAGATTCTGAATTATCCGATAGTTAGTTAGCGAATTAAGTTGAGTCTTAGTTTGTTAGATTCCGTAGGCACAGGATTATAAATACTTATCTCTTGATAAGTTTAGAGGTACGACGTCTACTACGACTTAGAAAACAACTAAGTGTTGCAGAGCCAAAACCTCACCTCACAGTATGTGTTACGAATCTTGATTACAGTTTGTTAGTTCAACTTGATCAAGAAAACTCACAGATTCCCAAAGTGTTCGTGTGTTTGAATATTCACATTTGTTGTGAAGATTGGTAAGTAATCATAAGTTGATTGAATCTGTGTAAATCCTGTTTAGAGAGTCGTTAGTATCTATAATCATAAGTTGATTATAGATAGCTAAGTTTGAGAAATTGAGAGATTTATATTAGGTGGTTATATATCAAGAGTTGCTTACTTGATAATTATTTTAATAATCTTCTTATTCAAAGCATTGTAATCATCTTCTTAATAAAAGCATTCGACTGATTGTGGTTTGATTTACTGTGTGTAACACTTTTTTTTGATTTGTTCAATTTCCGCATAAAGTGTATTCAACCCCCCTTCTACACACCTGTTGCTTGATGTTATTCTCGTACAAGGGACCAACAACTGTTATCAGAGCAGGCTGAACGATTTCATTAGTTGAAAGTTCAAGATTCTGAGAAAGTTTACAATGTCTACAAGCAACAATACTTCAAACTTTCCACAGATGTCTGCCAAAGGCTGTCCCATATTTGATGGGTCTGACTATCCTATGTGGAAGTTCAGAGGCATGTTGTTCCTCATGTCCATTGACAACCGTTTGTCGGATGTTGTCACAAAAGGACCTATAATCCCAAAGATTCCTACTACTGTCAGTGATACGTCTCCTGGCAGATCTGAAAAAGAAACAAGAAAGCCTATTGCATCTTGGACTGATGAAGATTGGAAACTTTACAATCTGTATGATAAGGCTAAAAGTGTTCTAGCAAATGCCATGTCAAATGAAATCTTGCGTATTGTGATTGGGTGTCAAACTGCAAAAGATATCTGGGATATGCTGAGTGTCACATATGAGGGCACGGATCTTATCAAGCAGCACAAGAGAAATAATTTGAATAGATCTTATGAGAACTTCTTTTCCAAGAAGAATGAAACCTTGTTAGATTTGTTCACAATGTTTCACTGCTTGATAAAAGACCTACTAAGTGTGGGTGTAAAGAAAGATGAAGCTGAACTGGTGCTGAAATTTCTGGATGTGTTACCAGAAAGGTTTAATGACGTGACTACAGCACTGAGGGCTAGGGGAACACTGCACGTGTACAACCTACAGTCCATATAAGGGTTCTTGCTAAATCATGAACAGATCACTAAACAAAAGAAATCTTCTCAACAACAACTTAAGGAGTCCTTGGATATATCTGATATTGCATTAGTTGCAAAGAAGAAGAAGAAGAAAAGTCCCAAGGCACTAGTTGTTGAATCTGAGACGGAGTTAGAATCTCATGCTAACCACCCAGACTCCGACTCAAGTGATACTGATGATGTTCAGAATATCACTGAGAAAATGGCAATGTTATCCAGACGTTTGAGAAGGGCTCAAAGGGGAATAGGAAGATCTGACAGGGGCAAAGGAAAGAGTTCTTTTGATCCCAAGAATGCTGTGTGCTTCAAATGTCAGAAGAAGGGACACATTGCTGCTGACTGTAGATTAAAGAAGGTAGAATCAACATCAGTTGTTGATAAGAATGTTTATAGAGCTGATAAATACAAGAAGAAATAAACTTAGCTCAAGAAAGGAAAGCCTGAAGACAAACCCAGTACAAAAGGACTAATTGCTGAAACCTGGGATACAGAATCATCTACCTCAGATGATGATGTATGTCTGATGGCTCAAGAAGATGAAGAGTTGGAAATTGATGAGGTTGATTATGGTATGTCTGAATCAATCTTTGAAGCTGACATGAAGGAAGTTGAGGAAAGCAGCAAGCTCAGTGATTGGGATCCTGCATCCATGTATAAGATCAGTAATTTCTACTCTTACACTGATGAAGAAAAAGGTCTTGCGTTTGATTATCTGCTAAATGATTTCAAGCCAGCCTTAAGTCTCAGACTGACCTCAAAGCTGAAATAGCTAAACTTAAAGATGAGATTAAGGAAAATCAATCTCTCATTGATGTTGGTGAGAAAGCACAATGTGATCTTGAATGTCAAAGACACATTAACAAACTTCTAAGTGAAGAACTTCAGGAAGCTAAAGACAAAGCTGACCAACTCCAAAAGGTCACTGAGTCTTGGTGTAAGTCATCAACGCTTGCTAAAAAGTGCATAACCCAACAAATACCTAAACACGTAAAGGTTGTACTTGGAGGTGAGTATCAAACAGCAGCTTATGTAGCTGATGATGAGATAGGAAGTACATATTCTGAGGAAGATAAACAACTGATTAAGTCTCATAAGTCAGCCTCAGAGAAAAGACATGATCCAAGCTTGAAATTCAATATGTTTGTGAAAGCTAAAGACCATGGAAATGAGTGCTCAACATCTAAACAACATGGTAAGTCTATGCAAGACATATTAGGCACTCAGCCTATTCAAAGAACTTCAGTGATTGAAAGGCTTAATCCAAATCTTTCAAAAGACAACATTCTCTATCTGGCTCGGAAAGAAGTTACAAGAATAGGAAGACCACTGTAAGTTAGAGGTCAAATCACAACCATGGTAAGTCCAAAGTTGTGGATCTTGGTAAGTCCAAGAAGATCAACAGTGGTAAGTCCAAACCTGTTGAAACTGGAGAGTCCAGTAGGCATGACAAAGGTAAGTCCAAGGTCATGGAAAATAAGTTTGTTGGTCAAGCTTCCAAGGATAACAAACAAAGATCTGACAAAGGTAAGTCCAAAGTCAGTGAGCATCAAGTGAATCAACTTGCTAAGAAAGTTGAAAAGTTATCCACAACATATAATCCTAAAACTGAGAGTAAATTCTCACAAGGATTATTGGACACTCTACCTCCTGTAATCATTGGAAGAAGGAGATGCTACAAGTGTAGAAGTAGAGGTCATGAGGCTAAGGACTGTGATGCATAAATCTCAAGGCCTGAACAAGAACAAGCTGATCAGCCTGCACAGGACTCAGTTCCTGTTCAAGATGAACAGTCAGTTCAACCCGATGGAGAGGCTAAGTGCTCCTCATCAGAACCCACCAACAAGTGGGTTCCCAAACAAAACTAATGTGTTTAGTTTTCATATCATGTGCAGGGTTTAAGTAAATGGTACTTGGATAGTGGATGCTCAAGGCACATGACCAGGTAGAAAGGACTTCTTAGTGATTTCCAAGAAGATGAAGGTCCTAAAGTAACATTTGGTGACAACTCCCATGGAATAACAAAAGGCTATGGGAAGATGCAGGCTGGCAAAGTTACATTCCAGAGAGTTGCATATGTCAAATATCTCAAACACAACCTGATTAGTATCGGTCAATTGTGTGATGAAGATAATGTTGTTACATTTAGGAAGAAAGCAGGAAAAATTTATAATGATAAAGGAAAGCCTGTATTAATAGCTAAAAGAGAAAGAGATGTGTATCTAGTTGATCTTAATTCTGCTGATCCCTATAATGAAACCTGCTTGTATTCCCATTCTGTTCCTGAGCTGAGTTGGTTATGGCATAAACGTTTATCTCATTTAAACTTTAAAAATATTAATATGCTATCCAATAAAGAGTTAGTCTCTGGATTACCAAAAATCACATTTGTCAAAGACAAATTGTGTTAAGCCTGTGAACAAGGGAAACATCATAAAGGGTCCTTTAAATCAATGCAAAATTTTTCAATAACAGACCCACTGCATATGTTTCATATGGATCTGTTTGGACCCATAAGTACTCCAAGCCTGAGTGGAAAGAAGTACACACTGGTGATAGTAGATGAGTTCTCACGATTCATCTGGGTAATATTCCTTAAAGCCAAAAGTGAGGCTGCCCTAGAGATAATTAGTTTCATCAAAAGGGAAGAGTTGCAAAAAAGTTTATCCGTAAAGCAACTTAGAAGTGATCATGGGACTGAGTTCAGAAACTCAACTCTTGAAAGCTTTTGTGAACAAAAAGGAATATTAAAAAACTTCTCATCTGTCAAAACTCCACAACAAAATGGAGTTGCTGAAAGGAGAAATAGAACCTTAATTGAGGCTGCAAGAACAATGCTGTGTGAGGCAGGATTGAAACTCTATTTCTGGGATGAAGTTGTTAGTACAGCCTGTTATACTCAGAATAGGTCAATCATTGTCAAAATACATGGAAAGACTTCATATGAGATGTACAAGTCTAGAAAGCCCAATATAGGTTATTTCCATATCTTTGGTTCAAAATGCTATGTGCTGAATCAAAGAGATCAGCTCCATAAGTTGGAACCCAAAGCTGATCCTGGAATATTTGTTGGTTATTCTTCAATTTCCATATCATACAGAGTATATAATACTATGAGAAAGGCCATCGAATAATCAATACATGTCTCATTTGATGAAGATAGTCTTGATCAAGGTGAGAAAAGACAAGCTAACTCGGTCAGTCTGAGTGAGGTTGAAAGGCCAAGGGAAACCAATAAGTCAAATCCTATGTATGTCATAGGAGATGATAGTGATGAGGATGTGTGTTCATACAAGAAATCCTTACAAGCTCCAAGGAACTCTCAAGCTAAGAGAGATGATGAGTTCATAAATCCTTTTGGAGCTGAGGTCACTCAGACTGAGAATCTTAGTGATCATCAGTTTGTTGACAATGCTGCTGTTGAGACTGAGGATGTATGTTCACCTCAGAGTTCTCAACATCACTCAGATTCAGAACCAGATTCTCCAACTACAACATTTAAATTCCTCAAAGATCATCCTCAAGATCAAATCATTGGACTTGTCCAAGAAAAGGTCATGACCAGATCCAAGGCCATAACTAACTATGCTGCTCACTTTGGTTTCCTATCTCAAATGGAACCAAAGAAGACTGAAGAAGTCTTAGAGGATGAATATTGGATTGAAGCTATGAAAGAGGAACTAAATGAGTTTGAGAGAAATAAAGTCTGAAATCTTGTCCCTGCCGCCAAAGATCATACAATTATAGGCACTAAGTGGGTCTATAGAAACAAAATTGACAAGGATGGAGTGATAGTTAGGAACAAAGCCAGGCTGGTAGCATAAGGGTATAAGCAAGAAGAAGGGATTGATTATGATGATACCTTTGCCCCTATTGCTAGAATTGAAGCCATTAGGCTGTCCCTGGCTTATGCAGCATATAAAGACTTCAAAGTCTATCAAATGGATGTGAAGAGTGCTTTCCTAAATGGAAAAGTTCAAGAGGAAGTATATGTGAAACAACCTCCTGGCTTTGTAAGTTCAAAGTTTCCACATCATGTCTATAAGTTTGTAGGACCGTGGGGGTTCTAAACTAACACCCTAATGCTAGGACTGATCTAGGATGAGAAATAGTGCGGAATATCTATTTCCCAAACCTCCTAAGGATTCTAAGATCTGCTTAGGTGTCCGACACACAATTAACACGAAGAACACACAGAGTAGGATCAAGAACAACTCTAAGAACTCACACAAAATGCTTAAGGCTGCCCTTGGATTCGAGATTAACACTAAGTTCGCGATTACCGATGTTAAACGTACGATTACGAAGGCTCACTAAGGCATAAGTTCGATTTCCGGTAGTTATATGCGCTTACGGACGATTACTGACCATTCCTCGCGCCAATACGAGGTTAATCAGTATTTATAGTGTGGAATACGCGTATTTGATTGTAACACGTAACTTCCTTAATTAATTTCCACTACGAACGTAATGCTCTGCACTGCGTACGTAGTTAGTCCAGTACGCACGTACCGGGTGTTTTAATAATAATTAATTTAACTTTAATCGACCACCTCACCACGCACGTAGTGAGATCCACTACGCACGTAGTGAGATTCATCACGCACGTGATGCTCTTCACTCATACTTAAAACTTCCAAACACAAATCAACACATGACTAAGTACTTGTAAGCTTAAGACAAACATAAGTAACCACTTAGAATATATAAACATGTAAACCATTAATCGAAGCACATTTGAATTAACATTTCAAGCAAACATGTATGTATTGGATTGATAAGAACTAGGGATTTACAATTATGCACCAACAAACTCCCCCTAAGACCTAGTTCTATCAACAAAACTTGCACTAAGCAAACAAAATGACAATCTAGCTATTACAACGTTGTAGACTTGACTTCATCAGATCCAGGATAGATTTCAAATGCAAAACAAACTCGAATGACTTTTTGAAATTGCAATGCCAAATCCATGTACTGATCTTTGTAGAGGATTGGATTGTAATACAAAACTGTGATGTCATCCTTTCCAAAAAATTTCATCCACATAGGATCGAATACTTTAATCGTTTCTCCACCCGAAAGATCATCATCTAACACAATTACTGCCTCAGTTGTTTCCTCGTTAAAATACCACCATTTAAACCTTGCGCTCCACCCAATAGGCATGGTTTTCAACGGTAATTTTTTCATACAACGAGGAGCTTTGCAGTTTAACACTTTGAGCTTTCTTCCTGTCAGTGGATCAACTTTAGTTGGATGACTTTTAACACCTGGCACATACGGCTTTATGTTTTTCCATCCAAATCGAGCCTCACGCTTTACCAGCGTCTCAAACCACTTGGCCATACCTTGACCTTCACAATCCAAAAGGGGCAGACGAGCAAGTTGTCTGATATCATAAAATGGTAACGTTTGAATATCATTTGCTCTCTGGAAGTACTCAACTCCCCTTTCCCTCTTAATTGCATAAACGTTAAATTCAGGCACATAGCACCAACCAACTATTTCACCATCAGTCTTTTTACTAAGAGTTTGATAAAACTTTGTATATTCTGGTGAGCTTTTCGACTTCTTCTCTTTTCCTGCCTGACGTTCAAGATAGCGTTGAAATTTCTTTCTTCTTGCCTCTCTTTCCTCTTGTTTAGACTTCCTATCACCCAGATATTTGTCTAAGTCAAAATCAACAGTTGTTTGTTCTTTTACTTCAGCTTGTCTATTGATTTCCTCAGTGTTAGCATTTTTGAAAAGACCTGCAAGATCAGGCAGGTTATCATCTGTTTGTTGGCCTGGGTAGTGTTGATCCGTTTCATCCTCAATCTCTATTTCTTCGGTATCAAACACTGGTTCCTATTCAGCTTGAGGTGGTGGCACAAAGCTTTGCTCCACCTCTTCTAGAATCACGTCCTCTATGGGAATCTGTAAGAGTTCAGCAATTTGTTCTCTAGATAAAAATGGAAGAATTTCTCCTTCCTCAACTTCATAATCACTTTGAGAAACAATTTGTCCTTGAACACTTAGTAATCTTGACGATTGAGGAATCTCAGCTTTCAATGGCTGAACAATCAATGGATATTCACACAGAAGTAAAACAAATCATAAACATTTGTAAGTCAAAACCAAAACATTTCATTTCAAGATAGACATTCAAATACATATGATTGTTTCAATTCTATACATGATAACTAAATAATTACAGAAAAAAAACACACAGACTAGGAGTCAACCTTCTTCATCCCCAGAATATGTCCCAGCTAGTTCAGACTCAGCAAACTCCTTCAACTTCAGCAACTCCTCATCCTGTTTCTCCACATGAGACTTTAACCTTTTAAACTCTTGAGTGTACTCGATTAAGATCCTTTCCATCGTCTCATTCTTCTTTTCCAGCTCAATCATTTTTACTTCTCTCTCTGCATCCCTCTTCAACAGATTCTCAATCTGCTGGTCCTTTTCAACCATTTTCTTCTTTACCTCTTCAAGCTCTAACTTTCTTTCCTTTTCGTCCTTGATCATATCTAGAACGTAGCTTTGAAGCTTGCTCAGGCTTTCTTTAACTGAGATATTTGGTATCTGAGAACCAGTTTGAGACGGTCCTGTAGCACCTTGAGCAGTGGTTGAAACTGGAGCAGCTGTTGCTGTAGAAGATCTGACGATGATTTCAGTAGTTGCTACCAGAGGCTTGAACTTATAACCTTTCTTTTTCTTCTTCTCTGGCTCTTCAATTGCAGCCTTTTCTTTCCTTTTTCTTGTCTGCTCATCATCATCCTCCTCAAAGAACTCATCAACATTCATCTCATCCAGCTCGGTGGGGATGGCCTCTCCTCCAGTAGGATCACGAGCCTCTTGGCTCTGTACTTCTGCCTCCTCGTCCTCATCATCAGACACGATCTCAATATTCTCCACCTGAGACTTTGAACCCTCATTTCTCCATAGATGTTTTCGTTCTGGAGCTTGATAATCCTTGTCTCCCAGATGGCATATTAATCTTCTCTTTGGAGGAACTGAGGTGCCCATGTATCTGCTCATCTGCCTAACAGTTTGATCATTCATGTGCCTCAGTTTGATTCTGTCCCCATCCTCCTTCACCAAACCCTCAACCTGGGTATCAATTACGATTTGAAGAAACCTGGGATACATCAGAAATCGCCCCTCCTTCTTTGACAGATTTTCTTTCATGCATTTGAAAATCACCCTAGATATGTTGAATTTAACATTCAGCACCAGCGCCACAAACAAATGAGAGAATGTTTGGTTCAGCTGATCATGGCCGGTTCTCCGCGGCCCCAAACAGTGTGAGATAACATGCATCAAATAATGATATGAAGGGCAGAACTTGGTTTTGAACACAGATTCATTTCGGATCTCCCCAGTGTATCCACATCTCAGCAGACAACCCTTAACCCGGCAGATGTTCAGAGAGGTTGGATCTGCGATATCATCTCCTAGCTCAAGTAGCTCATTCAATACCCCTTCAGATACAAACACGGGTTTTTCTTGCACCAACCCTCGAATCCCTCCCAGAGATTCATCATAAACGGCCGTTCTCCAGAATTCTTGTTGATGTGAGGAGTAGGAAGTGCAGGCTGTTGAGATTGCTATATAAATCCTTGACCTTATCAAATAGTCAATTATCTCATCACAGTCCCTTGTTAATTTGTTCTTTGTCAGAAAGGCCCGGATGTTGTGCATGTCACTGGCTTTCAATTCGGCCTTTGTCTGACTGCCACTGCCAGATGCAGTCTCAACAGTGTTTTGGGCAGAGGAGCTGCCCAGTTGAGTAGATTCCATTTGTTTGAAGTCTGAGAAATAGACATTATGCACATTAGAGAGAAACATTCACAGATCGTAACACACAGTTAAAATCTACAGAATTTAAGAATTAAGCATTAGTCTCAAAACTTCGAAATTTCACCACGCGCGCACTAAACAGCATCACGCACGTGGTGATAGGACTTCCGGCGAAGTGAGTTAATATCTATAAAACGATTAATTAAACCTAAGATACACTTCGTACGAACTCATATCAGTACGTGCAAAATGGATTTCACTTCGCATGCCTGAAACTCATCATGTTCATCTTCTACGTCCCACAATTCGTGCGAAATTAAAGCAGTTCGTGCGAAATGAACATCACTTCGCACGGTTAACATTCAAACTGAAGAACATTTTGTCAAACTTTATAACTTCAAAAACCACTGATTTGCGATGTTTTTGTTGGAGTATGCCCACGAACACACGTACGCCAAATGATCACTACCGATGATGTATGGGCCTATCGGGTCACACGCCGGGGGTTGACCTTGACACAACCTAAACGATGAGGGTGAGAAAGGATAAATAATGATAGTTGGTTTCCAGCAGGGGTTAGCGGCGCTAACTCTGGCGTCGCTAAATCAGCCGCGTTAGCGGCGCTAACCATGGGAGGTTAACGGCGCTAACCGTGGGCGGTTAGCGGCGCTAACCCTGCCTGACAGAAACAACTTTATTCTTTTCACCTCTTAAATCCACCAATGCATGTAAAATCTAATGATGAGCTTTTGGGGCCGGCTGGGGAGACCTGGAGTCATCAGTTGGGTTATATATACATGCATAAGACTCTCATTTTTCCCTCTTGACTAATTTTGAGAGAAAAACACTTAGAACCTTTTTGTGTTGCTAAGTCCAGAGAGAAAAGAGAGAGTTCCCTGGAGTTGGTTGTGTTCCAGAAGTGCTTTCAAGCAAGGAAGAGTGCTTTGGAGTGCTAGTACACTTGGGTCACCTTGTTTCTCGGTGTGGACTTCGATTGTGCAAGAAAAGGAGCTCAAGGAGGATAAAGCTTGGAGCTATCCGGACACACACAATCATCAGTGACATCAGGGGTATATAATCTCCTCTTTTCTCTTCTGTTTAGTTGCTTAACTAGCTTGTAGAGTTAGATCCACTTGTGGGGTTCATATTGTGGTTTCCTTTTATGTTTGAAAATTCGTTTTTGACCTTGCATGCTTCCGTTGCTGTGTACCACGAACCCCAACAGTGGTATCAGAGCCAGCTCTACACTGGTTTTGCACTAGATGGCCAAGAAAATCCGAAAAATGTGATTTTTGGTTCTGTCCAGTGTTTAGCGGCGCTAACTTTTCTATGTTAGCGGCGCTAAACCTTAGTTAACGGCGCTAAAGTCGGAGTCAACAGTCCTCTTTGTTAAACTGACTTGTTTTAATGTCGTCTCGCGATAGCGGCGCTAAACTGGGTTAGCGGCGCTAACTCGTTATAGTTAGCGGCGCTAACCCCTTACTGGCAGAATGCATGGTTTTTGCCTTAAATCAATTTTGTTGGATTTTTGGGCTATTTGTACTTGCTGGAATTGTTCCAGATTTGAGTGATGATTAGATTAAAGTTGCCTTATGTCTTGGTTGATGTATTTATATGTGGATTAACATTTAGGCATGAAAATGATTAATTGCATATAATTACATTGTGTATATATGACTATGGAATTTTGACTTGTTTGAGGTTCCTAATGCATATGTACATAGGATTATAAGTGCCTTGAGTGATTAGATAATCTTAACCAAGACATATAAGATTTACATGGTTTTGTGTGGCACACCATGTAATGATGTGTGATTTCTTGTATGTGGTTGTAGTATGCGTATCCGGTAACAATTTTGAGCCATATGACCTATGAGATGTGTTTGGTTGATTTAGATTAATGTATTAATTCATTTGGTGGTTTGTACCACATTGGTTTGTAATAATTAATCTATTTATTCAGTTTGTAATTTTAACGGCTTGCATGCCGATTTCGTATTCTTTGTATTTTGTAGAATTAGCTTAGAATACAAATTGTGGCTTGCATGCCATTTCCTTTTAAATTTATAAATTGTAAAAGGTGAACCGAAGCAACCAACAAGAACCGTGTGAAGGGTGTCTTGGCATACTTGGTTCCGGAGGTCGGTATGAGACGCAATGGATCAAGTGGGAGGAGCACACATCGGGTCATTCGGTCTAGTCCTTAGATGACTTAGTCTTGCCCGTTGGCTCACGGGCAAGACGCATAGGATTTGGCTCGTTACCGGATTATATTACATGCGTGGTTGATTTTATTTTATATATTTTCTTGCATGGATGTTTAGGTTCTTCGCATGCTAGAAAATTTTTCAAAATAATAAAATCAAAGAGTTTTAAATTGGTTTACAAACTCCGCGCGCCACATAGACAAGAATTGGTTAAAAGTGTTTTAACCGGAAAAACTAAAACCCGTTTTTCAAAAGTAAATCTCACACCACCCGTAAGATGACACCGCCCGATTCTAGTGAAACAAGATCGGTTTGTCGAGCTCTAGCCGAGACCGGTTTTGCGTAACTGTGTGGAAGGCGCGTGTGGCAACTCGCAAGGTCGGTTGTCGAGCTCTAGCCGAGCCGACCATTGGGCTAGAGTACCACCGTGTATCTTGACGGACGATTTACAATTCCAAGACTTAAAACGCATTGGTAGTTGTCGAGCTCTAGCCGAGCTATCAAAGTGGGTTAATGAGGAATTGGTGTGGAGGGATCAAACATGCCAAGTGGGTGCTAAGAGTACCTAGGATCCCGCAAGTGCCTAAGAGTTGTGATCACGGATTGCAATTGGTAAATAGTTTACCGGCCTAAAATAGCTCTATGAAGTGATCCGCGGAAAACCCGTCATGGATTAGGGTATTTTGAGGTTCTTAGCCCTTGTTAATATAATTTGTTTTTATAACAAGAGGGTAATTATCTTAACAAGGATTTAATACAACAATAACTAACCATTTCGTACTTTGCTTGTAGATGGCATCTACTAGCAACACCAACACCACCAACATGTCACTCCGTCCATTTTTGGAGAAGGAGAAACTCACGGGGCCAAACTTTATGGATTGGCATAGGACTTTGAGAATTGTCCTACGTCATGAAATGAAGCTAGAGGTCCTTGAGTCACCTCTTCCGGAGGCTCCTGCTACCAACGCGGCGAGGGCCGTCCGCGAGGCGTATGAAAAACGCCTCAAGGACACAAATGACGTGACTTGCCTTATGCTAACGACCATGAGTCCCGAATTGCAAAGGCAATTCGAGAAAGTGAGTGCGTTTGAGATGATTTCTCAGCTGAAGGACATGTTCCAACAGCGAGCTAGGCAAGAACTCTATGAGTGCGTCAAGGCCTTCATCGGTTGCCGGATGTAGGAGGGCGGCAATGTGAGCTCCCACGTACTTAAGATGAAAGGGTACGTGGATCAGCTCGAGGAGTTGGGCTTTCCCATGGGGAAGGAGTTGGCGGTTGATATCATTCTCCAATCCTTGCCTCCTGCATATGGTCCGTTCATTGTGAACTTCCACATGCATAGTATGGACAAGTCCATTATGGAATTGCATGGCATGCTAAAGACCGCCGAGGGCGAGCTTGCCAAGTCAAAGCCCACCACCTCCACTGCCGTCCTCACCATCAACGAGGGTGGTAACAAGCGGAAGCAGCCCGCTTCGGGCAAGAAGGGCAAGGGGAAGAAGAAGGCTAAGGTCCAAGGACCGAAGCCCAAACCTACCTCAACCCCTGAGCCGAAGGGAAAGCAAGTGGCTCCCGCTGCCACCTCACCGGAATAGGCAACCTGCTACTTCTGCGGGGAGAAGGGTCACTACCGGCGTAGTTGCCCCAAGTACACGGAGGAGCTCAAGAAGCTTCGCTCTAAAGGTGTCGCTGCCTCCGGTACGTACATGATTGAAATCCATAACACTTCTACTTCTAACGCCTGGGTTTTAGACAGCGGGTGTGGTACTCACGTTTGTAATAATGTGCAGGTACTAAGAAGAAGTAGGGACTTGGTTTATGGAGAGCTGGATCTCATCATGGGAAACAAGGCGGTTGTCCCGGTTGAGAAGATTGGGAGTGTGGAGCTCGCCTTTCCTTCCGGCTTATCTATTGTTTTGTTAAATGTATCTTTTGCGCCCTGCGTGGCAAGAAACATTATTTCATTGTATGCCTTGTATGACGATGGATTCACTTTTAAATTTGAGAATGGTAGCATTTTATGTTACAAAGATGATGTCTTTTATTTCAAAGCATTTCCATGTCATGGCATTTATGAAACAAGCGTAAGCTTGCAAAGCACTAGATCAATCATGAATGTTGATTCGGGTTCCAAAAACGTTTTGGATAAATTGTCTCTATGGCATGGTCGGTTAGGTCACATAAACAAGAAACGCATCGCCAAGCTCCAAGTGGATGGGATCTTGGAATCATTTGACCACGGGTCTAATGACGTATGCGAATCTTGTATATTGGGCAAGATGACCAAAGCATCCTTCACCGGTGTTTGTGAGAGGGCGCAAGACTTGTTGGATATCGTTCACACGGATGTGTGTGGTCCGTTCAAGCATGCCACAAGAGATCATTCCCGCTACTTCATTACCTTTATTGATGATTATAGTCGATACGGGTATGTCTACTTGTTGAGACAAAAGTCGGATACCTTTGAGGTATTTAAGACTTATCAAAACGAGGTAGAAAATCAACTAGGGAAAAGGATTAAGATGCTACGATCTGATAGAGGCGGCGAGTATCTTAGTTCCGAGTTCCGTGAACACCTAAGGGATTGTGGGATTATCTCGCAGTTAACCCCTCCTAGGACGCCACAATTAAATGGTGTCGCCGAGAGGAGGAACCGAACATTGTTGGATATGGTTCGGTCTATGATGGTTCGTACGGACGTTCCCGTTACGTTTTGGGGATATGCGCTTGAGACGGCCGGTAGAATCCTTAACCTCGTACCAACAAAGAAGGTTAAGAAAACACCGTATGAGATGTGGCATGGAAAGGTTCCATCCATTTCATATTTAAAGGTCTGGGGTTGTCCTGCCTACGTGAGACGTGAGGTTGAGGACAAGTTGGAACCCAGGGCCGAAAGGTGCTTTTTCATTGGTCATCCTGCTGGGTCTATGGGATATTTGTTTTACAAACCTTCTGAGAACAAGGTGTTTGTTGCTCGAAGGGCAATGTTCCTTGAGAGGGAACTGCTATCCAAAGACGCTAGTGGGAGAAAGGTTGATCTTGAAGAAATTCAAGAGACTGCCAATGTAGAACCTGATGTTGGGACTAGCTCACAACCTGAGAGGGTTGAATCTCAGCATGATGAAGCTGGAGATGATGTAAACCCGTTGCCTATTAGAAGATCTGGTAGAAGTCGACATGAGCCAAAGAGATATGGTTTTCACATATCTGAGGGCACCGACATGGTAGTGGTCTCTGATGAGCCTACCAAATATCAGGACGCTGTGGTGGGCCCTGAGTCCGCCAAGTGGCTAGAGGCAATGGAATCCGAGATTCAGTCCATGTCGGATAATCAAGTCTGGGACTTGGTTGATCCCGTGCCGGGGTGCAAACCCGTAGGGTGCAAGTGGGTCTTCAAGAAGAAGATCGGCATGGATGGCGAGGTAGACACCTTCAAGGCCCGACTGGTGGCTAAGGGTTTCACTCAAACTCATGGTATAGACTATGAGGAAACCTTTTCACCGGTGGCTATGATGAAGTCTATTCGGATACTTTTGGCCATTGCCGCATTTCATGATTATGAAATTTGGCAAATGGACGTCAAAACCGCGTTCCTTAATGGAACACTAGCAGAGGATGTGTATATGACATAGCCTGAGGGTTTTGTACATCCTGAGTTTCCGGATAAAGTCTGCAAGCTTAAGAAGTCCATTTATGGGCTTAAGCAAGCCTCTCGGAGCTGGAACCTGTGCTTCGACGAGAAGGTCAAAGAGTTTGGCTTCTCTAAAAGCAAGGATGAGCCATGCGTTTACATTAGAGCTAGTGGGAGCATAGTTGTATTCCTAGTTCTTTATGTAGATGATATTCTACTAATTGGGAACGACGTCCCAACTTTGCAAGGGGTAAAAACCTGGCTAGGGAGTTGTTTCTCAATGAAGGATCTTGGGGATGCGGCTTACATTCTTGGGATCAAGATCTATAGAGATAGATCCCGCAGGTTAATCAGATTGAGCCAGAGTACGTACATAGACAAGGTCCTAAAGAGATTTAGGATGGAGGATTCCAAGAAGGGGTTCATACCTATGTCGCATGGTTTAGTGTTGAGCAAGGCTCAAAGCCCGAGTTCCCCTGAGGAACGGGAAGTAATGAGTCGAGTTCCATATGCTTCGGCAATTGGCTCGATCATGTACGCCATGTTATGTACTAGGCCTGATATATCTTGTGCATTGAGTATGACAAGTAGATATCAAGCCAATCCTGGTGAAGCTCATTGGACGGCAGTAAAGAACATTCTCAAGTATCTTCGGAGGACTAAGGAGATGTTCTTGGTGTATGGAGGTGCGGAAGAGCTACAGGTGACTGGTTACTCCGATGCTAGCTTCCAAACTGATCGGGACGACTGCCGATCTCAATCGGGGTTTGTGTTCCTGCTCAATGATGGTGCTATTTCCTGGAGAAGCTCCAAGCAAGACACTGTGGCCGATTCTACTACCGAGTCGGAGTATATTGCGGCCAGTGAAGCTGTGAAGGAGGCTGTGTGGATGAAGAAATTCATCCAAGATCTGGGAGTGGTTCCTAGCATTGCCGACCCTGTTGAGGTGTTTTGTGACAACGAGGGTGCGGTTGCTCTTGCTAAGGAACCAAGGTCTCACCGACGCACGAGACATATTCCGCGGAAGTATCATTACATCCGGGACGTGGTCGAATGTGGAGATATAATTATCAGCAGAGTACACATGGATAGCAATGTGGCGGATCCGTTCACCAAACCTTTATCGCAAGCAAAACATGACGCTCATACACGAGCTATTGGGATTAGATTTGCTAGTGATTTGGTTTGATCATGCCTTTGTATTTGTTTAGTATATTTGTTGTATTTACCCTTTTGGGAACATGAAGCAGTATTGTATTTATTGTATTTATCGATTATTAAATGGGATTTAGTAATACGCAAGTTGCGGGTATTTCTTTAAATCTTTACTGTGTTCCAACTTAGCATGTTTTGCTCTTCCCTGAATGCGCAAGCATTCTAAATGTCCACAGTCGGTCATTCTTCTCGGGAAGGAAGTATGAACAAAGACTGAGGGAAGTAATTGGTCATGTGTCCAATGGGTATTGGGGCACGGGGACGCAATTCTTCGCCTGTACTTGAAAGTGTTTCAAGTGACTGGACGACCCACACCTGATTTTACTTTATGGTACATGTCATGAGTAAATCAGGATGATAATATCAGTTCATCCTAAGACTGGAGATACACGTGGCTGCATCACTTTGGTTTGCTTTGTTCTAATTGCTTTCAAACGCAGTCCGTAACTGGCTGTTATAAAGGGAGTAGTTGGGCAGAGTATGATCACTGTGGTGGGCAGTGTAAGTCAAAGGAATTTGTTCCTCTGTTTAGAGAGATATCCTTGGGCCCCTCGATGATTGGTCGCTGACACCAAAATGCATGGCCATGCTCAAAGCTTGCAATAATTTATGATTGATTGCAACTTGTATATTTTGGTCACCACCAGTCTAGATCGAGAAACATAATCGTGAACGAACGGAGAATGACTTTGTACCATGTCTCGTGTTCACATTGGATATCGCGAACAAAAGGATAATTGATTACTTATCGATAGGACCTTTTCACATGGGTTGCAGATTGGTTTTTGTGCAGAAGACAAAACCCATACAAACTTGGGGGCAGAGATGTCTTACTAGAGGCCGCTCTTTGTCTGTGATGCATTGGGTACGTAGAGTCATGTGCAAGTGGGAGTCTGTTGGAGTATGCCCACGAACACACGTACGCCAAATGATCACTACCGATGATGTATGGGCCTATCGGGTCACACGCCGGGGGTTGACCTTGACACAACCTAAACGATGAGGGTGAGAAAGGATAAATAATGATAGTTGGTTTCCAGCAGGGGTTAGCGGCGCTAACTCTGGCGTCGCTAAATCAGCCGCGTTAGCGGCGCTAACCATGGGAGGTTAACGGCGCTAACCGTGGGCGGTTAGCGGCGCTAACCCTGCCTGACAGAAACAACTTTATTCTTTTCACCTCTTAAATCCACCAGTTCATGTAAAATCTAATGATGAGCTTTTGGGGCCGGCTGGGGAGACCTGGAGTCATCAGTTGGGTTATATATACATGCATAAGACTCTCATTTTTCCCTCTTGACTAATTTTGAGAGAAAAACACTTAGAACCTTTTTGTGTTGCTAAGTCCAGAGAGAAAAGAGAGAGTTCCCTGGAGTTGGTTGTGTTCCAGAAGTGCTTTCAAGCAAGGAAGAGTGCTTTGGAGTGCTAGTACACTTGGGTCACCTTGTTTCTCGGTGTGGACTTCGATTGTGCAAGAAAAGGAGCTCAAGGAGGATAAAGCTTGGAGCTAGCCGGACACACACAATCATCAGTGACATCAGGGGTATATAATCTCCTCTTTTCTCTTCTGTTTAGTTGCTTAACTAGCTTGTAGAGTTAGATCCACTTGTGGGGTTCATATTGTGGTTTCCTTTTATGTTTGAAAATTCGTTTTTGACCTTGCATGCTTCCGTTGCTGTGTACCACGAACCCCAACAGTTTTTGTTTCGATTGAGTGATTAAATACCATCTAATTACGTCAATGAACATTAATTTTCACTCCAATCTAACAAACGAACACATTAAACAACTTTAGATCCGGTTTTAACATTTTGAGTTTTTCACACATAGAATCGATTATAACTCGAGATCCAACCGTTGGATTGAAGCGAAAAACATACCAAAATGATCACAACACAAAGGCGAATCACACGGATGAAACGAATAACTCTTTCAACACAAAAGTTAGAATTAAAATCGAGAGAGAATGTAGTGTACTGTAGAAAGTATGAATGCGTAATGACGAATACGCACGGAACCAACTTATATACCATATTTCACTCCGTGCAAAGTGAGATCACTTCGCATGTTGTTGCCTGAAATGCACACCTAAAATGACACTTCACTTAGCACGCAATGGACCTCACCATGTGCGAAATATGACTAGACAATGCACGTTGTGTTGTACAGTTCGTGCGAAATGATTGAACTTCGTGCGGACTGAATTCCTCATATAAAAACAGAATTTTTCTTGACGATCCTGTACTTAGCACACAACGGTTAGTAACTTCAATGCAAGTCATAAACTTTTAAGCACACGAAAACACAAGAAACACACCAAGAGATAAGAACACACCAAAAATCATTTTGTATTTTTCTGAATATAAAGAAAATGAAAAATGCAGACAGTTAACAAATTAAATTCTAAAAAAACTAAGAGACAGAAATGAAAACACTAAAGAGATTTGCAAAAAATTAAATTACTGAAGTTAAATCTTTTTGTGAGAAGGTTCCAAGATGGAATCAGTACCAGCACATCTATACTTAGTTATCATTCATTTCAGAACCTTAGGCACAAACATACTCTCTCAATTTCTGTCTGTCAATCTAACTTTCCTCAGATAATGACAGATTTGATTTCAACATTTTCTGATTATCTAGACTGGGTACATGGTTAAGACTATCTCTTTCAAAATCTCACATTGTTTTGATTCACTCAGTCGGTTGCACAACTTGAGTACCCAACCACCATGCTTATGTGCTTTGTGATTTTGTCAACGCATTTTATGCTCTTTGACATGGAGGTCAATTTTTCACCTCTTTTGATAATTTCTGTTGAGTTTTTGTCACTGCATTTTATGCTCTTTGACAATTCAACACTAATAGATCTTTCTGTTGAACTTTTGTCACTGCATTTTATGCTCTTTGACAATTCAACACTAATAGATCAATGTATCTATTTCTTTTGACATCTCCGATTGGGGTCAATTTTTCACCCTCTTTTTACATTTTGCTCATTGTCATCTAAGCACATTTGGCATGGTAACAGGTGTGTGTACCAGACTAAGTTAGTCTCAACTGTTATTGACTTGTAGACTTGGAATATCGCGATAGTTTGAATCTTTGATGGATTTCCACATGCATAACCACTTATCAGCCTAGACTCTCATCATATGCCTTACACGACATCTGTTTCTTATCTGATTTGACTCAAATTTTCAGACAGTTTTCTCAAAAATATGTGCATGCCTTCAGTCCTAATCTTACTAGACATACTTTGTATAGAAAACCAGTGTACCATCATTTTCCATTTGAGTAGGATCAACTTCTCATTTTTGTTTTTCTGATATTTTTTTTGTATTTTCTATGTTTTTTTGAGTTTTTGTATTTTCTAAGTTTTTTTGATTTTTTTTGTATTTTCTATGTTTTTCTGATTTTTTTTTTGTATTTTCTATGTTTTTCTGATTTTTTTTGTATTTTCTATGTTGCACCTATCTCCCCCTAAAATACTAAAAGAAATAAATAACAAGAACAGAGACACACAGACACAGAAAATAAACACACAAAAAATAGCCACACAGACACAAATACGAGAAAGACATTAAGTTGCATCATCAGAGACAACCTCACACTTGGTTTTCATCCCGTTTTCATTCACTAAGAACAAAAACCGGGGTTTATCAAATGCCTTTGTATACAGGTCTACTTTTTGGAAATCCGTTTGAATAGACAAGACATCAATTAATTTCTTTTCCCAGCAGTCCCGTATAAAATGGTATTTGATACCAATGTGCTTGGTCTTATAGTGCTGTACGGGATTTTAGTAATGGCTATAGCAGCAGTGTTATCAACATAAATGGTAGTAGTAGAGAATTGCAAACCGTAATCCCGCAGTTGTTGTTGAATCCAGATGACCTAAGAACAGCAGCTCGCCGCCGAAATATATTCAGCTTCACACGTAGAAAGCGCAACTGCAGTCTGCTTCTTACACTGCCACGTGACAAGTCTCGATCCGAGAAACTGACAACCCCCAGAGGTAGATTTATGATCCTTTTTGCATCCACCATAGTCTGAATCACTGTAGGCCGTCAACTCAAAGTTATCATCACAAGGATACCACAGTCCAAGATTGGGAGCATCCTTCAGATAGCGAAAGATCCGCTTGACAATCATCAGATGCTTGACGTTAGGATTGGATTGGTATCTTGCCATCAGACATGTGGCAAACATGAAATCTGGTCTGGATGCCGTGACATACATCAGAGATCCAATCATTGCTCGGTAAAGAGATTCATTCACCAACTCCCCCTCAGTATCTGGAGACATGCCGTGATTGACAGGAAGAGGTGTTGCAGCAGTCTTTTCCGAAGACATTTCAAACCGTGATAGAATGTCAGCAACATACTTAGACTGGTGTAGGAAAATCCCTGTCTCTGTCTACTCCACTTGAAGTCCCAAGAAAAACTTCATCTCTCCCATCGAACTCATTTCAAACTTCTCTTTCATTATCCTTGCAAATTCTTCACACAGAATTGAATTTGGAGAACCGAAAATAATATCATCCACATATACTTGCACCAAGATCAGGTCTTTATCTTCACCTTTGAGAAATAACGTTTTGTCGATGGTCCCTCTCCTATACCCATTGTAAGTCAGATATTGAGAGAGGGTCTCGTACCATGCTCGCGGTGCTTGATGTAGACCATATATAATCTTATTCAGTAAAAAAACTTTGTCTGGATGAAGGGGGTCCACAAACCCCGGAGGTTGATTGACATACACTGTCTCTTGAATTTCTCCGTACAGGAACGCACTTTTAACATCCATCTGATAGACTTTAAAACGTTTGTGCGAGGCGAAGGCGAGAAATAAACGTATAGCTTCCAGCCGAGCGACTGGAGCAAGCACATCAGTGTAGTTTATGTCAGGAATTTGTCTGAAACCCTGAACTACTAGCCTCGCCTTGTTCCTAACAATCACCCCCTGATCATCCCGTTTGCACTTCAGAACCCATCTGCAGCCAAAGGACTTAGCACCTTTTGGTTTGTTCACTAAGCGCCAGACGTTCAGCTTTTGAAATTGAAGCAGCTCTTCTTGCATTGCATTAATCCAGGAATCATCTTTGAGTGCGTCAATATGATCTTTTGGTTCAATCTGTGAGAGAAATCCCGAACATAGACATTGTGTAAAATCCACAGACTTAACCAAATTTGCAACCAGATCGGAGATTTCTTTCATCTGTTTCAGTCCCGGGGACTCTGAAGAATGAGATCCTGATAGTGTTGCCACATGTCTCCTGGTTTGAACATGAGAATGAGGATCACCAATGATTTGTTCAGGAGGATGGTTTTTATCAACTATACTTGATCTCTGCAACTGAAATCTCGTCCTTGAAAACTCGAACTTGAAAAACTCGGACTCGAACTAGAAACTCAACCTCAAACCATGATCTGAAAGTGAAACTACGATCTGAAACTTGAACAATCAACGACACGATCTGGAGTCCCGAACACGAACTGGAATCTCGACCTCGAACCATGATCTGAAAGTTAACCCACGATCTGAAACTTGAACTATGAACTTGAAAAACGAACTTGGATGTGAAACTCGAGCGAAGATCTGGTGTTTGTGAACAATCTCGACCGGAACAAACAGAAAAGGAAAACGGGAGATGAAGAAAGAGAAGGTAACCATGATTTGTAAGTGAAACCACGATCTGAAACTTGAACTATAAACTTGAAAAATGAACTTGGATGTGAAACTCGAGCGAAGATCTGGTGTTTGTGAACAATCTCGACCGGAACAAACAGAAAAGGAAAACAGAAAAGGAAAACGGGGGATGTGAACTCTGATACCACTTTGTAGGACCGTGGGGGTTCTAAACTAACACCCTAATGCTAGGACTGATCTAGGATGAGAAATAGTGCGGAATATCTATTTCCCAAACCTCCTAAGGATTCTAAGATCTGCTTAGGTGTCCGGCACATACTTAACACGAAGAACACACAGAGTAGGATCAAGAACAACTCTAAGAACTCACACAGAATGCTTAAGGCTTCCCTTGGATTCGAGATTAACACTAAGTTCATGATTACCAAGGTTAAACGTACGATTACGAAGGCTCACTAAGGCTTAAGGTCGATTCCGGTAGTTATATGCGCTTACGGACGATTACTGACCATTCCTCGCGCTAATACGAGGTTAATCAGTATTTATAGTGTGGAATACGCGTATTTGAGTGTAACACGTAACTTCCTTAATTAATTTCCACTACGCACGTAATGCTCTGCACTGCGTACGTAGTTAGTCCAGTACGCACGTACCGGGTGTTTTAATAATAATTAATTTAACTTTAATCGACCACCTCACCACGCACGTAGTGAGATCCACTACGCACGTAGTGAGATTCATCACGCACGTGATGCTCTTCACTTATACTTAAAACTTCCAAACATAAATCAACACATGACTAAGTACTTGTAAGCTTATGACAAACATAAGTAACCACTTAGAATATATAAACATGTAAACCATTAATCAAAACACATTTGAATTAACATTTCAAGCAAACATGTATGTATTGGATTGATAAGAACTAGGGATTTACAATTATGCACCAACAAAGTTAGACAAGGCTTTGTATGGTCTTAAACAAGCTCCAAGAGCTTGGTATGATACACTATCCACTTATCTACTATCCATGGATTTCACCAGAGGTAGTATAGATAAGACACTCTTTATTAAAAAGAGTAAAGGACATGTGATTCTTGTATAAATCTATGTGGATGATATCAGTTTTGGTTCTACAATTGAATCTCTCTGTGATTGGTTCTCCAAAATAATGTCACAAAAGTACAAGATGAGTATGATGGGTGAGATGACATATTTCCTAGGCCTTCAAATACAACAAAAGCCTGATGGAATTTTCATCAATTAAAGCAAGTATGTTCTTGATTTGATAAAGAAATATGGTTTTGATTCTAGTTTAACCATGAGAACACCCATGTCACCAGCTGTCAAGCTGAGTAAAGACTCAGATGGTAAGTCTGTGTGTCAGTCTACCTATAGAGGAATGATAGGTTCATTACTCTATTTGACAGCTAGTAGACCTGATATTATGTTTGCTACATGCGTTTGTGCACGATATCAGGCAGATCCTAAAGAATCACATCTTTAAGCTGTGAAAACGATCTTTAGGTACCTTAAAGGTACACCAAATATAGGTCTTTGGTATCCAAAGGACTCTGAATTTGAATTAGTTGGTTTTTCTGATGCTGCCTATGCTGGGTGCAAGTTAGATAGAAAATCAACAACTAGAGGATGTCAATTGCTTGGAGGTAAACTAGTAAGTTGGACTACTACGAAACAGAACTCGGTGGCTACTTCAACTGCTGAAGCTGAGTATGTTGCAGCAAGGAGTTGTTGTGCTCAAATCTTATGGATGCAACATCAGCTTCAGGACTTTGGTATGAGTTTCAAGAAAACTCCTATCTTCTGTGATAACCAAAGTGCAATAGCCATCACTTACAATCCAGTATTTCACTAAAGAACCAAGCACATTGAAATTAGACATCACTTCATAAGGGACATCGTGGAAAAAGGTAATGTTGACATTAAATTTATCTCCACTGATGACCAATTAGCAGATATCTTTACTAAACCCCTTGATGAAAAGAGGTTTATGTATCTGCTAAGTGAATTGAGTATGCTCAACCCCTAGCTAAGTGTCTAAAATTTGGGTTCTCATTTGATAAAGACTAAGTGTCTTAAGCTAAGTGCACAGTTTATAAATAAGTTTTCATAAACTGATCAATATGTCAAACTGAATAATGAGTTCACACGTTTGGTAAGTTCCAAACATAATTCAACTACTCAGTGTGGTTGGAATGTTAGTTTGAGTAGGTCTCAAACATGAATGACTATGTGTCATTGAGTTTAAGCTATGTGTTTAACTCAAACTATGTGCTTAGTTCACACGTTTGGTTAGTTCCAAATATATTTTAACTATCCAGTATAGTTAAAAAGTACGTTTGAGTCAGTCTCAAACGTAAATGACTAAGTGTCATTGATTCTGAGCTGTGTGCTCCGCTCAAGCTGAGTATCAATCTCACTCTGAGTGAGTAATTCAAGCTGAGTGCTTGCCTTAGACTGAGTAATATGTTTACTCAGCTTCGTATGTGCAACCTATGAGTTAATTACTAAGTGTTATTAAGTCATCTGTCAAAACGTATTTGGATTAGTTTCAAATCGTATCGTATATCAATTGAGTATTGATATATTTACAGTGTGTTAATAATCTTATTATTTGTTAATATTATTATTTTACACTTGTATCCGTTGGTGAATGATGTGTTTCTACCCTCTAAATGTTACATCAAGCCGTAATTTACCGGCGTAACGGATTAAAAAGGGATTCCAACGGTAATTTTTCTCTCCCCTCGAAAAGGTATATATAACGACTTTACCCGCATTTTAGAGGTTTACGCTTAAACTTCTCATCTCTATACCTTTCATCTGCTTATATACCTCTCTACAAATTTGCTAAGTGCAATCTTCTGTTCCATCGATTTCGAAACCCTAACTCGCTCAGTGCGACGCTCTTTGCTCTGTGCAACGACATTTTTTACTCAGTGTAATTTTCAAACTTTCACGATGGAAGGAACCACTCTTATTCTAAGTGATAGAATGGTTAGGGGTTCTGCTTTAAAAAACAACGGATTTCCGCTGATCAAAATTAATAATCAGCGTGCCTGCCTTGCTATTCCTCCGAGGAAACAGGGCAGAGGTTATGAAACCTAGTTAGCCTACATCCGGAAATGCCCTTCGGCATTTGCCTTCATTGGAGCACCAGTTCATATTGCTCCGCAACATCTTTTGGAGTTCTGGTACACATGTACTTTCAACCAGAACAGGGGAGAGATAACATGCACTATTCTTAATGGCAATCGAACAAGGGAGGTTCTTCAACTCCCTGTTCAAGATGTGTTCGAGCCCACCGTGACTAGACAAGTAGCGAGATCAGTTCTACCTCAAATGGGTCACCCTCAAACTGAAGGGGTGATTAAGAAGGCCACTTTCCCAACAAGCTGGGGCTTCATGGTGTCAATAGTGGTGCGTTCACTGGGAACTAAGGTTGGAGGCTTGGATCAAGTAAACGAGTTCGAAATGCAGTTGCTATACAACATGTTCCTTGATAGATGTATCGACTATGAACAGCTCATTTTCAACGAGCTCAAAGTCCAAGTACTAAAGACCACCGGGGACCTCCATGTGCCATTCATAAGGTACTTTTCCTTGGTGCTTCAAGCTGAGTTAGGGGATTTATATGAACCGGATGGGATGTGTTTCCTGTTCTAACTCTCAGCTCCAAGATGTTTAATAATGACATCTTTCCAGAGCAAAAGGGTCTAAGTGCTCAAATGCTCCTGGTTACTGAGGGAGCTTCATCAGAAAGTGAAGATGAGGGATCCACTGAAGGGGGAGCTTCTCACGCTGATACAGAAGTTCAAGCTGAGCAATCTGCTCAGGGTGAAACAGTTTACACTGCAACTACCTCTGGTAAGACCTCTCCACTTTCTCTTTCTTCTTACTTTTCTCTATCCACTTTTGGAGACAAGACTGCAGTAAACCCAACTCAGTCTAACCCATCTCCTCCACCTTCATTCCATTTACAATCACACTCTGAAGCCACCCCTAGTGTGCCCACTGCTACTAGGGAGAAAGTTCATACCTATAAACGCAAAACTGCCAAACGTGGTGCCACCTCTAAAGGTATCATAGGAGCTGATATCACATTGATCCCTCCACCGGCAGGAGTTGAGGAGGAGACGCCTACTCTTCAGGTGTCAACCTCTAGGCTCTTTACAACCCAACAGCCTATACCGGGTGTGGTGACTACTCAACCCACACCTACTCTAGCCGTGGGAGAGCCTATTTCTATGCCTAAGCAGACACACTCGGGTCACCTTGAACATATGACCAATCCCCAGGGTCAATCACCCCCCTCTATACCCATAAGCCAACCACCTACCCATACACTTCACATTTCGAGCCCTATTCATTCTCTTCACTTCTCACACCCTAGTGCACGACCTATCAATGTTTCATCTTCAAACCAGGATGAATCACAGGGTCCACACTCTGGTGCACATAAATTTGAGGGTCCAAACCAACCCTTGGATGATGCACCTAAGTCTCAACCTTTACAAGCTGACTTTGATTCAATTATCACTTTTTTGAAAAGTCAGTTTGAGTTCCTCCACTTCAAAAAAAAGAAAGCCAAGAAGCATTTGTTGCTCAGGCTGGATGTCCTGGATACTGAGGTGGCAAAGCTGAAGTCTGCCGTTGCTACTCTCCATCAACAACGACCTTCAACCACTATTGATGATGACAAAAAGGGGGAGAAGGTTCAAGAGAATGAAGTTGAAGCTGAAGATTTATTATTTTTGGCAAAGGGAGCAGAGAGGATTGAGGGGGAAGAAGTTATTGAAAAAGACACTGCGCTGACTGACAAAGCAAAAGAAAAAAGACCAGCAGTGGTCAACTCAGGAGAATCAGAGCATCCTCAACAGAAAAGAAGGAATATGATTCCCAGTAAATCATCTGACTCAGATGAAGACTTTGTGGATAAAATGACTATACAAGAAAGAGCTTCACTGCTAACAGTTAGAAGAATGGAGAAGGAGGATGCTGACCAGCTTGGGATCTCGGTTAACGAATTAAGAGAAAGACAAAAGAATGCTCAAGCTTTGTTGGTCAGTGAAAAAGAGGCAAGAGAAAGGGCTTGGGCTGAGCAAATCAAAAAGCAGAATGAGGAACTGGCTAAACTCAAGCTGCCCATAGTGC
The DNA here is from genome assembly GCA_947179395.2 of Pulicaria dysenterica. Classification (NCBI taxonomy): domain Eukaryota; kingdom Viridiplantae; phylum Streptophyta; class Magnoliopsida; order Asterales; family Asteraceae; genus Pulicaria; species Pulicaria dysenterica. The sequence goes on from OX359294.1 coordinate 40,775,283, forward strand.
CTAAGGAAGAAGATGAAGAAGGACCTCCGGTGGAAGATCAACCAGAGGAGGAGAACATAATGGATTGCTATACAAAACTATTCTTCCATTCTCAAATACTTTCACTTAAGCTGAGCTCAGCTCAAGGGATCATTACCATTGAGTCTGTTTTGAAAAATGGTAAGATACCTTCTCTAGAGCTCAATCAACTACATAAACTGGGTTATGAGGAATGTAAGCAAGTGGCAGTGCTCATTAAACAGATGGAAAAGTACTCTGAAAGAAGTCAAGTTAAAGATGAGCTATTGAGGTTACTTGCAAGAGCTGATTCGATGAAAGCCATACCCAGATATGAGATAGCTACCCTACTTACTTCCTTTCATAAAGTTGGGAAGAAGAAGCTAACAAAGCCAGTTGCATTAGCAAATCTAGACTCGTACATTCTTAATCTTCCTGAAGGCATGGAGTTCAAAGAAAATACTTATGTAGAAAAGCCTCAGAAAGGTTTCATGTACTTGGATAGAAATGGAAACAAATGCTTCCAGTATGATGCAAGTATCTATATATGTGGGGTATCTCATGTGTTTGCTCTGAGACATCTAGTAGATAAGACTGAACAGACTGCAAGGTTCAGATACAGAATCACTAGAGCCATTAGATCACAGAAGGATCAGCTTCAACACTTACCCAATTTGCAAGAAATCCTTGAACAAATTGACAAGGAAATCAAAGAGTTTGAAGAGCTACATCCTCAATAGATTAGTTCTATTATATTAGTTCTAATTTTTGTAAGCACTTAGTGTGCATGATCTGTGTGATCAACATTTTGTATTATGATAAGTTCAATTAATACAAATATTTGTTTGATATGTTCAACTGTTTTGTGATGTGTTCATATTTATAAGTCTGATAAATTCAGCTTAATGATTAAATGATAAGTTCTTTTTTTTTTTTTTTTTGAAAGGCCTAAATGATAAGTTCTTATTCATTAATATGTTTGGTTGGTGTGTTCAACTAAAAGTTTGTATGTTCCACTTAAAATTGATAAGTTCAATTAATATTTGATTTGTTTAAAGTAACAATCTTGATAAGTTTAAGATTTAAAACATAATTCTGTTAAACAAACTTACTAACTGTTTGATGGTTTTGTCATCATCAAATAGGGGGAGTTTGTTAGGAAAATGATCTCGTCAGTTTAGATTTGATGAGACAAAGGTAAGTTTGTATGATATGTTCTACATATAACTTAAAGATAATTATAAAGCTTAATCATACTGAACACTCATAGTGATTCAGACTAAGTATAAGCTGAGTATCAGCTGTACATTTGTTGGATCAGCTTTAGACTATATCTTAGTTAGATTATCAATATGTTTGATAAGATGTGTATGTAAACTAAGATATCTATATTTAGTTTCAGCTTGATGTGTCTCAAGATGAGTGACTCAGTTTGTATACTGAGTAAGCTCAATAGAGTTGCTAAATATGTTTTAGTTAACTCTTTGGAGTTCTGAGGATGAGTTTATAAACATACGTGTCAGTTCATGTTTGTTTTCTAGTGTGTTCTCGAAGAACTCAGCTTGATGAGTTTCAAGCTGAGTAACTCAGTCCGACTAAAGAAGTCAGTTTAAAGATAATTTAAATGTGTTTTAAATTAATCTATTATCTCTCTCTATATCTACGGCAAGGATAAGAAGATTCCAGAATCAAGTTTGAAGATTCAAGATTCAAGATTCCGGATTATCCGATAGTTAGTTAGCGAATTAAGTTGAGTCTTAGTTTGTTAGATTCTGTAGGCACAGCATTATAAATACTTATCTCTTGATAAGTTTAGAGGTACGACTTCTACTACCACTTAGAAAACAACTAAGTGTGGCAGAGCCAAAACCTCACCTCACCGTACGTGTTACAAATCTTGATTACAGTTTGTTAGTTCAACTTGATCAAGAAAACTCACAGATTCCCAAAGTGTTCGTGTGTTAGAATATTCATATTTGTTATGAATATTGGTAAGTAATCATAAGTTGATTGAATCTGTGTAAATCCAGTTTACAGAGTCGTCAGTATCTATAATCATAAGTTGATTATAGGTAGCTAAGTTTAAGAAATTGAGAGATTTATATTAGGTGGATATATATCAAGAGTTTCTTACTTGATAATTATTGTAATCATCTTCTTTTTCAAAGCATTGTAATCATCTTCTAAATAAAAGTATTCGACTGATTGTGGTTTGATTTACTGTGTGTAACACTTTTATTTGATTTGTTCAATTTCCGCAGAAAGTGTATTCAACCCCCCTTCTACACACCTGTTGCTTGTTGTTATTCGCATACAACGGACCAACAGTGTATTATTTGGTTAATGTTTGATTGGTATTTGTATTTTGGGAACGTTAAGCAGTATTATATTTTATACTATATTGATTATTAAATGTGATTTAATGATACGCCAAGGGCGAATATTTTATGAATCCTTACAGTGTTCCATCTTAGCATGTTTAATACTTCCCTGAATGCCTTTTACATTCTAAATGTCCATAGTCGGTCATTCTTCATAGGTAGGAAATTTGAGATAAGACTGAGGGAAGTGGTTGATCGCTATCTAATAATGGATTAGATAAAAGAGATGCAACACTTCGCCTGTGCTTGCAATGGTCAAGTGACTGGACGACCCACACCTGAACTTACTTCATGGTTTATGTCACAAGTAAGTCAGGATGATAATTTCATTTTGTCCTTAGACCAGAGATACATGTGTTCCAAAGCATGGATCTGCTTTCCCTTAATTGCTTTCAAACGCAGTTCGTAACTGGCTGTTATTAAGGGAGCCTTTAGGTAAAGTATGGTGTATGTCGCGGAGCAATGTAGTCAAAGAGATTCGTTCCTCTAGTGTTAGAGAGATATCCATGGGCCCCTCGATGATTGAGCGCTGACGTAATATGCGTGGCCGTTCTCGAGTTGCAATGATATTTGATCGATTACAACTAGATTTTGTGTCACCATCAATCGACATCGAGAAACATAATCGTGAACGATCTGGAGATTGACACTTAACCATGTCTCATGTTCATACAGATATCGCAAACGAAGGGATGAATGATCACTTATCTATATGACCATTTTGTAACTGATTCTGGATTTGGTTTTTGTTCAAGATGACAAAACCTGTACATGTTGGGGGCAAAGATGCCTTACTTAGGCTGCTCTTTTTCTGTGGTTTATGGGTACGGTGTGTCATGTGCAAGTGGGAGTTTGTTGGAGTATGCCCACTGATGCACGTACGACATATAGATCACTGCCAATATAGTATGGGCCTATTGGGTCACACGCCTGGGATCAATCCTGATAGCAGCCTAAGTAGAGGGACTAAAATTGTCAATAAGGAAAAGAGTTGGTGTGTAGTCAGAGATTGAGGCGCAATTTCCTTTGGAATTCGCGGCTCAATCTCAGACAATAATCGCGGCGCGAATTCCTTAGGAGATCGTGTTAGGCCTTGATAACAAGTGGTTCATGTATCAATGTAGGATAGATGAAGGATTGCTATAGTAAACTAGAGAGAATATAGATTTCACCTTAGAAAACACCTAGTTTACTTCACATTATGCCTATAATCCTTAACTATTACAATCGTCATATCCCTATATATACTCCATGAGTATATTACATAGAAACTCCTATTTCTATACAAGTTATGAATTTACATTCTCCCCCTTTGTATTGAAATAGGAGTGTATACGCCAGTAACCTATGTTTTCCCTAGATTATATAACTATTTTTGGATGTAGCGTCCCACCAAATACATTAGTCTGAAACAATGCTTTATCTTGAGCTTTTGACAGTGGAAGCATAAACACTTTTAATGTGTTGGGAAGAATCTTTTTTTTTTGTCTCCCCCTACAATGTAGCTCAGACTGTTTCCATGTCTTCATAAGTCTGATAATCTTGACTCCCCCTAGACATGATAAAGACTGGTGTTTCTTTCTCTCTCCCCCTTGAGTAGTCACAATAATTTTTCAATATGTTCTTTTACTCCCCCTCAACAACTGAATCAACAATGTAAAATTTATTTACTTTTTATTCTCCCCCTCATGATGATTATGATACCTTATGAGCATCATGCATAAGAGACATCACCATGAGATTCAGTTGTAACAAACATGGAAGAGGGTTGGGGAGGACCCTACATATTCAAGTCAAAAATATCTCTATTTATTGTATGACATGAATAGATACTCGAACCACTCTTAACACTTAATCGTTGAGGAGTGGTAATGATTTGATCAGAATTCTTGAAGATTTATAACTCTGTGTTGGATGTAATATGATATTAGAGATTAATGTTGTTAAGTAAGTCTCCTAATATCATGTAATCAACCTTGACCAGATCACCACAAGTTCCAAAAATATTTTGGAAGACATACGGGTGCAAATGAACTTCGGTGCACATAAGTGGGTAGGTGACTATGATATAATAGTCAGTGAGTCGGACTCATCCTTATTCAAAAGCGCGAAAAGATTGATATGAAGTGAGCATTCGCATGTAATACAAAATCTTCTCAAAAACCTGAAGCAATTAGATTTAGGTTAATCCTTCAAACAATTTCACCAACAATGTGATCTGTGACTTCAGAAATGATTGATAAAATATAACCAAGATTCAAAATAAACAAGGAATGGATGGCCAAAATCTGGTTTTGAGACCAAAAATTGGTGACACTAAGAAAGAAGAACCAAAAATCAGTTAGGAAAGGGCAGGATGACTAGACATAGGGTACTAGACATTCAGCACATGGTAACAATGACCCAAAGCAAACCCAAATCTAGAAACATCAGAATGATAACTGAAACTTTGAGATCTCCTGACTCAGTCAAAAAATCCAAACACTTGACTTAGGAATCAAGGTGACAAGATAAATCAGTCACAATGATGACGAGGGTCCAAGGGGCAGCCCCCCTGATAGCGGGGTCCAAGGGGCAAAGCCCCTGGCTGGGGTTGAGCTGTAAAACCAATCAGAGGCAAAAAAGATCAGAAATCTTAAAAATCTTGGGAAATGAGTGTAAACCGATCAATTTGAAAACCGATGACACCAAAGACCGATCATTGTGCACATTGGAAAACCAATCATCTTGAAAACCGAAAAATCTTAAATTCCGAATAATCTTGAAAACCGAATAACCTTGAAATCCGGATAATTTGTGATAAACCGAATGTCTGAAATCCGAATAAAACAAAAACCGATCAAGTTTTGGTCAGTTTTTTCAAGAAACCGATCACTTTTATTCGTTTTTTTTTTAACCGATCACTTTTATTCGGTTTTCCATAAAACCGGATGATTCAAATCTTCAAAACCGAATGCTTCAACTCTGTAAAACCGCATGCTTCAAATTTCAACCCGCTCAGATTCAAAAATATCAAAATTTGTTCAAATCTTTAAATTTCTTGCCCAGATAACTTCATAAACCCCCGATTTACACTTCTCAATTATCAATTATCATTAACTTCGATCAAACAAGCAGATTTGAGAAAATTTCTTCAAGCACTTCAAAAACCCAAAAAACTCAAAATCTTCGATTTCCTTACTAATTTGTCGTCTATTTGATCCAAATCACTCCAGATTAACTCTATAAAGATAACCGATTAACAAACAAGCATAATCTTCAAAAAAATATCATAATTTGATGAAACACCCAAAAATCTTCAAATTTATTCTCGGTTTTCTTCAAACCTTCAAAAACTTTGATTTTTGTTGTTGAATTCAGATCCAAATCATCACTCCCTTGGCTTTGATACCACTAGTTAGTCCTTGATAACAAGTGGTTCATGTATCAATATAGGATAGATGAAGGATTGCTATAGTAAACTAGAGAGAATATAGATTTCACCTTAGAAAACACCTAGTTTATTTCACATTATGCCCACAATCCTTAACTATTACAATAGTCATATCCCTATATATACTCTATGAGTATATTACATAGAAACTCCTATTTCTATACAATTTATGAATTTACAGATCGAGGCGCGATTATCTGTCAGACTGCATGCAATCATTTTGTTTTCGACCTCCATTTGTAGCCAATGCATGTCCTTCCTTTCCACCTATTGTTGGCCGGTTTGGGGGAGATCATGGTTCACCTTGGAGTTTATTTAAGTCCCTCATTTGTCTCTCCTTGTACTCTCTTGGCTAACTTTAATACTTACGCACTTAGAGCATTTTGAGCTTCATATTAGAGTGCTTGTGAGTTGAATCCAGGAGTTAAAAAGAGGCTTGCTGTATTCTTGGTGATTTCTAGAGTTGAAGATCAACAAGAACAATCTAGTACTTGAGGATTATCCAAACCCAGGGTGGATCATCAATAGAGAGGAGCTTGCTTGGCTTTTTGGTCATCATCTTCACTTCTTCTTTGTTCCAGGATTGGTTGTAGAATTGGTTGTAGAGCTTGGTCCATTTATGGGGTTCCATGCATTATATGCTTGTACTTTGTGCTTTGTTTGTTGTACTTTACGCTTCCACTTTGTTCCTCAAACCCCATCATAAGCCCTCTTTCAGCCTAGTTACGGTTGAATTGGACAAGTTCGTTATTTTTAGTTTTATAAAAGCCCCGATGTTATTTATAATTTAAGATTTTTTTTCATTTCAAATTAAAATGGGCCTATATGAATTTAAAAGGGTTTAATGAACTTAATAGGCTTTATGGCCCAATTAGGTGAATTCAAGAATGGGCTTAGGCCCATTGGGACTTGGATGATATATTGGGATTATTAATTTGGATGAAATAATGATACAAGATATTATATATATATAAGTACTATTTTACATGCCGAAAATTGGTGTGTTTATACTTATATATATATTAATTATGGTTTAGGTGATATTTTAACTAGTTAAGTTAAAATACAAGTTTTATTATATTTTTGGTTTTAAAATATAATAAGTAACCATAATGGTGTATTATTATTATTATACAATTAAACAAAGAAAAATCTTTAATCGGTTAAGTGTTTTAGGATTAAAACACATTTGGTATGATAGTTATTATACCAATAGATTTTATTGATTAAAGTGATTTGACAAGTTTTGTCAAATATTTTCTCATCTTTAATTAACTGTTTGATTAATTTGAGAAGGTTTGAGAAAAGGTGTTTTACATACATTATTATTGTTGTTCTTTTTTAATGCGTGATTGATTATATATATTGTTGATATGTATATGTTTTTTGAATTAGTTGACTTGTATACTAAAAGTTGCATTGGTATCTTTAAATCGCATTTGCAGTTTTTCATGTCAACTGCAAGTATTTGATTTAAACAAGTCAACAATATATTCTTGTTGTGGTTGAACATGTAGGTTATAGGTTTTGCCAACTTAGGCATGTGGTTGTGTTGTTTTTCTTTCCCTATTTCTTTTGGTTTTGGGGAGGCCTGCGTGCCACTTGCAACCCTTTTCTACAATGTAAAGTATTTTGGGGAGCCTGCGTGCCACTTACAACCCCTTTCTATAATGTAATTGTAATAGAATATGCTTGTGTTTTCTAGAATAGAAAGTTGTAACCAAAACCGAAGACAAAAGGCTTTACAAGATGGAGGAATCAAACGGAGATTGCTCGGGTTGAGACCAGAGGTGTCAATGCCAGTGGGAGAAAGAAGATCTATCATTAGATCCAGCCACAGGATCTAATTAGTTTAGTTGTCCTTAGATTGACCCCCCTAGGACATAGTTGGCAAAACTATAACATTTTATTAACTGCATGGTTGTGCTTTAATTTTATGTTTTTATATACAACTATAAAATTGAAGTAGGTAATTAATAATGGCTTTTATTAATCAAGAGGTAAAACCACATATATGATAAAATTGGTATACAACAACAGCCTTATAAAATTGGATATTTTATGATTGTCGTAACATCATTTTAAAAACAGTTTGTTTTTCAAAATGGTTTTGTCATAAGACGTATTGTGTACCTAGTTTAAGGTATACTAAGATATACGGGTTTTAAAACAGATAGTTTTAAAATGGTTTTACAAAACTGGAATCAAGTTTTTCAAACTTGGATAAAACCCACGAAAATCATAGACCAGTAGTGCTACCCATCTAGCGGTACACCTTTCCTGCTCCCGGTACCTTAGTGTGTTTTTGTGCCCAAACCGTGCACACCGGGGTTCAAACCGATGTGGGGAGGGGGTGAAAGACTTTGCGATTCCCTGATATGACGGGCTAGAGTTCACCCCGTCCTAGGTGGTGCGCTCTATTTTGGTGATTCCCTGATGTGACGGGCCCAAAATGCGCTTAGTGTAGAGATAAACATACTTAGATAGTTTAATCTATAGATCACTACAAGGTCTAGGAGTCGAATCAAGTTAGATATGATTGGTAAAGAAACCTACCTACCCGATATAGCACAGGGTTGGTGTTGTTGTGCCCAAATTGTGCACCAACACGTGTGAAATAAGGATCCTAGGGCTAATACTTAATCACTTAAGGGTTTTTATGAATTTATATTTAGCAAAGTCTTATTTGTGTTACTAATTGGACTATATGGCACTAGTACAAAAATGACTTTTAGTCACACTTTTCCAGAACAGACCAATCACACTTTTGATTTAAAGTGTGACTATATGTCATTTTTTAAATTCTCTCATACTTTTAGTCACATTATATTTTGTTTGTGTGACTATTGCATAGTAAGTAAATACCTTTAGTCACACTTAAACATAAAAATGTGACAATTTCATAGTAACTAAATACTTTTAGTCACACTTAAACATAAAATAGTGACAATTGCATAATAAGTAAATACCTTTAGTCACACTTAAATATAAAAACGTAACTAATACTAGTCACACTTGTAAAAAGTGTGACCAAATGCCATAATATGGCCACTGGTATGTGAATAGAATTTTTGATAGATTTTATAAGAGACCATTAATATATATACGGTCACACACTAGTACAAAAATGACCTTTAGTCACTTTTTTCAAAACAAAACAAAGTCACACTTTTGATTTAAACTGTGACTATATGTCATTTTTAAATTTTTGTCATACTTTTAGTCACTTAATATTTTGTTTGTGTGACAATTGTATAGTAAGTAAATACCTTTAGTCACACTTAAACAAAAAAACGTGACAATTACTAGCCACACTCGTAAAAAGTGTGACCAAATATCTTGATATGCCACTAATATGTGAATAAAATTTGTGATGAGTTTTATAAGAGACCATAAATATATATACATTCACACACTAGTACAAAAATGACCTTTAGTTACACTTTTTCCAAAACATACCAAAGTCACACTTTTGATTTAAAGTGTCACTATACGTCATTTTTAATATTTAGTCATAGTTTTAGTCACATTATATTTACCTTGTGTGATCGTTGCGTAGTAAAGTAAATACCTTTAGTTACACTTAAAGATAATAACGTAACAATTGCATAGTAAGTAAATATCTTTAGTCACACTTAAACATAAAATTTTGGCAATTGCATAGTAAGTAAATACCTTTTAGTCAAACTTAAACATAAAAACGTAACCATTACTAGGCACACTTGTAAAAAGTGTTACCAAATGCCATAATACGCCACTGATATGAGAATAAAATTTGTGATGGATTTTAGAAGACACCATAGATATATATACGGTCACACACTAGTACAAAAAAAGAACTTTAGTCACACTTTTTTAAAACAGTCTAGTCGCACTTTTGATGGACTTATAAGTAAACTTTGGTATTACATGACACAACGCGTGTAAGGACCACAAGCATGGCACATCTCATGAGAACTCTGCAGTTAAGCGTGATTGGGCTGTAGCAATCCAGCGATGGGTGACCCCAAGGAATTGCTTGGGTCGTGGTAAGGTGGGATGTTATAACGTTCGTGTGACTATAGGTTATAGATAGTCACACTTTTGAAAACATTGTTTGACAATATAATGGTTTTAGCTACATTGTAAATATACATGTGTGACTAAAAACTAAACAATAACAACATTTATAATAGACTTGTGTGACTATAGGCTGAACAACAGTCATTCAAATAACAAAATTGTGTGTCTAGAAAAGGTTTTTTGTCACACTTTCGGATGAATTGTTTGATTTCAAAATGAAAAGTACATACCCTATAGTCACACTTTTAAGCTACGGTCACATTTTTTATATGATATGGTCACTAAATTTTCGTGTGACCATAACATGTCTAAAATGGCACGATCTTCGGTCACACTTTTAATGAAAAAAAATGTGTGACCTATACAGTCACACTTTTTTTGTGTGACTAAAGGTCATTTTTGTACTAGTGTGGTAAAAATTGTAGATGGAAAACATTACCAACACAAACAACCTCTCACTCCGTTCCATCCTAGAAAAGGATAAGCTTAAAGGACCTAATTTCCTCAACTGGGAGCGCAATATGCGGATCGTGCTCAGGCATGAGAGGAAATGGTACATCCTGGAGGAACCAGTGGGAAATGCCCCGGCCAATAATGCAAGGGCAGATGTTAGGGAGGCTTACCAGAAGCGTGTCAATGATGCGCTAGATGTAAGCTGCCTCATGCTTGCGACAATGAGTCTAGAGTTGCAAACTAGCATGATGGATACATTAGCCTATGACATGATCCTCCAGCTGAGGGACATGTTTCAAGAGCAGGGTCGTTCAGAGCGTTACGATATCACTAAGGTTCTTAACACTTACAAGATGGAAAAGGGTACTTCGGTTAGTACCCACGTCATGAAAATGAAAGGGTACATGGACAACTTGGAAAGGCTCGGACACCCGGTTCCATTGCAGCTTGCAACGGACCTGATTCTTAACTCGTTGTCGGACGACTATAGGCCATTCATTGTGAACTACAACATGAACTGCATGGACAAATCCATTGCTGAGTTGCATCCCATGCTTAAGACAGCGGAGTCAAACCTGGTAATAAGTCCGAGGATGTCCTAGTGGTGGAGACGGGAGCTGCTAAAAAGAGGAAGGGGTGCAATGGTAGGGGTAAAGGTAAAACCGATCCAGAACCATCTGCACCTAGGGCCAAGGAAAATCGCAAAGGCAAAGGTAAGGAAAACAAGTTTAAAAGGAACAAAGCGAGGGCCGAGAACCGGTGCTTCAAGTGCGGTGAAGTTGGCCATTACAAGGCCAATTTCCTAAAGCGTCACGAGGGTGGCGAAAACGCCACAAGTACTTTCATTGACTAACTTCAATATATTTGCTTTGAACTTATTTTATATAAGTGGTGTTTTTGACTTTTGCAATCGTTTATTGCAAATAGGTCAATAGGAAACAAAGGATGCCTTGGGATGCTAAAAAGACGATGCGTGCGGATGAAGGATATTTATAATTCATATTTACTTATTCTGAACAGGTTGTTTTAAAATATGTAATGACTACTTTTGAGACTCTTCATTTCTTTTAAAAGTATTTTGAATTATTGATTGATATATCCTTGCGCGCACCCTATGATTATTTCTAGTCAAGGTTGACTAGAGTATGACTAACAAGTCAAAGCTTTGACTTATTAGTGTTTTAGTCTTTTTGCATTGGTTGCCATTTTGAATAATGTGATTAATATTGATTGCTTGACTATCACTTATGGAATTACTTGGGTTAACACGGCTTGTGTTATATATATATATATATATATATATATATATATATTAGAAAGCCTGTCTAATCAAGTAATTATAAGTGTTTATGAAAACAAGTTCAAGTTTTGAACTAGAGTTAAATACTAGAAAATGGTAGTCATTATTTTCTAAGGATGTGTTTAAGGAAAAATATTTGTGAGTTTGATTATAATAGGGATTATGATCAAGGAGAGCTCATGTGTTTTTAAATAAAGAATCTATACAAGAGTTTCATACTTATGATGATTAGAAACCCATTTCCGTAATAGGAAATAATGGATATTAGAAAATTCAAGTTTAAGGTTTCGGTAACTTTAAGATTCTTATTCGAGATCTAAGTTTTAGATTCATACTTTAGACCAGTTTTTTTGACTTTTGTGTCAAGGTTGACCAAGTCAATAAGGTATTTTAAGTAATGCTATGTTTTCATAATAGTCAGTGGGAGCAATTGACATATGCTAAGGTATTTATCAGGTTTTAGATAAATTAATATACATATATGTATATTCGCGTAGAAGCAATTAAGTGCTTAGAGAAGCACGAAAATTACTAGCTTATTGTTTTTCAAGGACATATATAATCTTAATGACTAGAGTTTTGTGGATACAAAATGAGTCCACGTAAATGGACTAGGGCCAGGAGGTCATAATTATATATTGAAATTCAATGTCACAAATATTAACATATTAAAAGAGTTTAGTGTTAGAAATAATAAACAGATTATTAGGTATGTGTTTTTACATTGGATATCTAATTTTTGTTTACAAGATGGTGTAAACAAAAGGGTTTATTATTTCAGTCTATTTCTTGGAATAGAAAAGAATCTATACATCTACAATATAACCAAGTGTGATTAAGGGGTAATTTTATACATCTAGAAACGAAGAGTTTAACCCAGTTCTCCAAGTTTAGATGATGTGATAAAATAAGAAAGACTAGAGTTGTTTTTCAAGGTTTGCGGAAAGACAGTTTGTCTAGCAAAATGAGTGGGAGCACTAGTTAGTCTCCACTCGTTTTTAGTCCATAGTAATGTTGTGGTTTCAAGGTGAGATCCATGATAAGTCCACTTGAACCAACATAGTAATACAAATAGACACGGTGAATTGAGATGATGGATTAGTATTAACTATGTACTATATTCCAAGTGGGTGAATATGGAGAGTACATTATTAATCCCATAACTCTTCACAAATTTTATATGTTTTGGCAATATCCATGAATAATAGGATTATTATTCAAAAATTTTGTCCGTGACTACCTATCTTGGTGGGAACCTCGATTAGGGAGATAATAACGTCATTGTAATCCTTGGTGGAGATTCATAGTGATTGAAGATAGCTACGAGGGGGTGTAGGCCAAGGATATACGGGTATTCACCTGGGAGGTGAATATCGGATAGTGACATCATGTAGAATACCGCGTGATTAACGAGTCAAAGGTATTCGGCACATAGGTTATCCTTAAGCCTAAGGTATTTGGTTTGGGATGCGTAGACTTCTGGTATTTGAATCGCACCTAACGCTACTCCGTAACTGGGTAGTAATAACGGGCATGTCTGATATCAGCAGAAAGCGTGTTGCCAAATGCAAATATGCAAGAGGCATTTTGCGCCTACTTTTCAGGAGAGATGTTTCAGGGCCCCTTGACTGATGTAGACTGTGGAAGTGCATGGACATGCCCAAACGAACTGATATGTTCTTTATCGTTTATCACTCAGTCAAAATCGGATAGTCAAGAAATGGTTCTGAGTGTTCAGAGTTGACTCATTCCATGCTCACACTCACAATCGAAACGTCGCGATGCAGAGGGAAAAGCCTATAGTATACCCGATTATAAGACAGGGGGTTCTTATGAAGTTTTAATTATAAAACATTTAGTTTTATAAATTATAAAATAGTTTGTTTTTATAAAGGATATTATTATCACACCTGGGTATAAGAGTTGCTATGTGCTTGGTTACCCTAAGGACTTGTGTTGAAACACCCTTAGGCCAGTACACGGATTGATGGTAAGCACAAGTGGGAGTCTGATAGGATTTCTGTGCATAACCATCGAACCCTGATAATACGCACAATGCCATAAAACACTCAAGGGTCACACCTGTGAGAGTATGTAATTCAAGTAGGAAAATCCACACGGTTCGGAGATGGGTATTATGACAGTTAGTCATAAACCAGTATTGGCAATTGAGAAAATAACCAGGTTAATATAATTGACAAGAATATATATATATTTATTAGTTAATAAATATATATTGTTAATTATTGGATTAATATCTTGGATATTACTTAAAGGGTTATTATTATTAATTGTTATTATTATTAAAAAGAGAATAAAATATATTAAAGGATTATATATATATATATATATATATATGTTGATTATATATATATATATATATATTAATATGTTTTATATTAATAATAAAATGGTTTAAAAGGTTTCCTAATTAAAGATAACTAGATAAGTTATCTATAAATAGGGGTTAAACCATAACAATTAGGGTTAATGATAAAAATCATTCTCTCCCCTCTCTCCTTGTGTTCGACGGCCGAAGGCACCCCCTCTCAAGGGGTGTATTTGATTTTGGTGATTCTTGGTGCATGGAATCAAGTGAAAAATCAAGTGTGGATTAAACCTTTCTAGCGGGTGCTTGTAATACCTCATCAAGGGTGGATTAAGCTTGAGCAATTTAGGTATATTTTCATCTAATGTGTTGTTGGTGATGTATGGTGAAATCGATGGACTCAATATGTGTTTGACACATATATCGATTTCCAGTATATGATAATGGGATTGATTGCATGCTTAGTTTTATGTTTAATTCAATCCTGGTTTACCCTGTATGCATTCTGCGCAAAAGGCTATATGCCTGTGATCATGATTTTCGATTTTATATATATTGGATATATACACATGTGGTAAACTAAGATTTGTTTTAATCCTTTAGGGTTTAAGGATTAAGATAATTATTCTGTTTATGCCTATGTGAATAGTAATTGTTTAATTATACAATTATGTTCAAACCAAGTTTGGTTGTGAATCAGGATAACTCAAGTATGAATTGTGACCTGTCCCAACACTGAGAACACAACACAAATGAATCAGTAAATCAAATCATAATTAACTCCAAAAGTCAAGTTAATTCACAAACGGGTCAAAGTTTAACCGTTACACCTAATATGTATAACCAACCAGAAATAAACTCAAAATCATTTAAAATATATTTATATATGATATTTAACAAGTAGCAATCAACGAGGCATTCATAAGATTCATCTATCTTTGTTTCATACTTTAAAGTAAGGAATTATCCTTAATATATTCAAATATTGCATCCACGTACAAACTACCTCATTTAAATCATGAATACATGCATCATTACTTAGGATCTCTATATATGTAGTTTGTAACATGTAGGAATCAGCAAACATGTTTAAAGTTAATATATATCCAAGTAATTCACAAACGGGTCAAAACCAACCCGTTATGCTTGACACACAAAACTAACTTCAAATATATCAAACATCATTTAGGAATGTTTCATATATCATATGGAACATGTAATAATCAACCAAATACGCACAATGCGCGTCTAAGTCCATTTCTCGAAATTAAAGTAAGCATTTAGCGTTAATAATTCGATAATTAAATCAAGCCTTTCTAATCATAATTAATCATCAAAACACCTTTGTAACATTAGTATAACTAATACTAACAATGAACAACAGGCACAAGGCAATACGAAGCAAAACGGAGCGAACAACAAATGCGTCAAAGTTGGAACAGGGGCTTCGCGCCGCGCCGCGAAGACCTGCAAACAGCAGCAGTGTTGTCTGAAACTCGATTTTAAACACTTCTAACCACCAATTAAACTACTACTAACATTAGTATATCATCCAAACACATTTACCATCAACAAATCTTAAAATCTCAAATTCAAGTTCCACGTATATCATCATTCATGGAGCTTTAGGCTGGATTCAATACAAACATAGATGTCACACATGATTTCCATACTCAATTAACATATTACATCATTAATCATACCATAACACCAAGAAATATCAATTTCTCATAAACCCCCACTTTATTTCAAGCCCTATAATATCAAGTAAGCATGCCTTAACAAGAACAATTAAAGAGACCATCAAGAACACATGCTAACATGGAATTAGAAGCAAATCAACACAAAATAGGAGAGATAGATGGCTAAAGTAGGGGTTTCCTGGCTGCCCTAAGGAGTTCTTGAAGGAGAATTCAAATGTAAAACATAAAAAAGAACAAATGAAGCTTCAACAGGAAGCAATAACATAAGTTGGTCCCTATGTGGTCAATTAATAAACACAGTATCTAAACACTGCTTTTTGACATACAGGAACATAATAAAGCGGTCCTACACAAATAATTATCACACAACGAGGTATTATTTGGGACCCTCGTATAAAAACGAATCTAATGGTACAAATATCACATAAAAAATATAAAACTAGTATTTTTACATTTCCCTTGCGGTCCAATTAGATTATCAAATAATCATCACCAAAAATAGGTAAGTAAATAGCAAATAAGGAATGCAATAAATAATAAAATTGTTTACCACCGCTGTAACTATTAGGCCCGATAGGAGGATGTTACAAATCTCTCCCCCTTAAGAGGATTCCGTCCCTGGAATCTCACCACGCTACTAACTCAACGGTTCATCCACCAATCTCTTTTTCAATTTATTCTCCAGTTCATATCAGGAGAATCTGACTTTCATATTCTACTTTACATTTATTCAATTAGCAGACATTGAGTGTATCAGAAATACCAGTTACTCAGGATGAAGATCAATAGTAACCATGTGGTCGTTGACTATTTATCGTATACGAAACGGACCAATTATATAATAAAGAGTTAACTTCTAGTGTTCCCCAATGCAAATGATTCCCTTTTCAGAGTAAAAGTTCTAAACAAACTAACTCACCTGCAACAACTGAAATGCATAAGCGGCGTAGATCTGCGTATAGTTTCTGTCTGTCACACAATAACAACCTTTCGGTTGTCATGTGAACAATATCGAGACCCGCTTTCTGATCTGCCTGTAACCAACACGTAGGAGTACGACATTGATAATCGTATAACATTTCGTAAGGTGTCATACCGATACTAGCGTAATAAGAATTTTATATGTGAATTCAATCAATGGTAGGTGCAACTGTTAGATTCAAATATGTGTTTGTAATCTAGTCTATGTTTGTGTTTAAATGATCAATATATACCTTAGAACTCTTGTGTAGGTCAAAGGTATATATACTTGTAATTTTTGACTTCTATATAACTTTTGCCATTATTCAATATAAGAAACACACACTTAAAGGTGTATTTGGCTAACTCTCTCTACTTGAATCTTGCTTATACTCATCTACATACCTATCAATTGGTATTAGAGCCATACTCTAATCTGATTTGAATTGGAAAGTGCAAATTCGACTTCAAAGATTCAAGATTTGGGAAAATTTTGAAGAATTTTCAAGAAAACTATGGGTTACTTACTTAAATTGAAGATGTGATGGAGTTTGTGAGTTAAATTTGTTGGAGTATGCCCACTGACGCACGTACGCCATATGGATCACTTCCGATATAGTATGGGCCTATGGGGTCACACGCCGGGGATCAATCTTGACAGCAATATAAGTTGAGGGACTAAAAGTGTCAAAGTGGAAAAGGTTGGTGTGAAGGAAAATTCCACGGTGCGGAATTGAGGTTCGCAACGCGGTGTTCCGCGGCGCGGAATCTTTTACGCGGTGCGGAAAAGTGTCAGACTGCATGCAATCATTTTATTTCCACCTCCTTTTTTGACCAATGCATGGCCTTGCTTTTGGTAAAGCATATGGCTGGTTTTGGAGAGTGACAATTGGCATCTTTAGGCTTTTATAAGTCTCTCTATTGGCTCTCTCTTTGGTTCTTGACACATTACACTTACACACACTTAGAGTTCTTGGAGCTTCATTTTAGAGTGTGTGTGTTAGTCTTGTCCAGGAAAAAGAAAGGCAATTGTTGTTCTTGTTGTGGATCCAAGGCTTTGAAGTACAAGTGGATTGTGGAAACCCGGGGTGGATCAACAATAGAGAGGAGTTTGTTTGAACTTCAAGTCATCTTCTTCATCCTATACTTTGTTCCACGAGATCACCAAGGGTATAACTTTGTTTTCCCTCTTTTTACATGTTGCAATTATTAGTTATAGAGTTTGGTCCTCTCATGGGGTTTTTATGCTTTGCATGTTTGTACTATTGGCATTGCATGTTGTTCTTAGTGCTTCCGTTGCGCTCCTGAAACCCCATCAGTGGTATCAGAGCCACCTTTATACTATTTTTGCACATGGTGGCCTGAAAAACCCGAAAATAAGTATTTTTTGTTTTCTGTTCGGTGGTTTCCACGGCGCGGACCAGTTGGTTGATCGCGGCACGGAAAAGTGCTGTGCAGTTTTTTTTTAAAATTTTAAAAATTATTTTGGCTTTTTGGCAATATAATTTATTTTCTGGAATTTTATTTCCAGAAATTAAATTTTATTTATTTAAAATGCCTTGTATAATGGTTGGTGTATTTATATGTATATTATTATTTTGGCATGAAAATGGTAATTGCATATACTTACATAATGTATTTATGAATATGTTTCACCAAAAATGGTTTGGTGTTACTAATGCATAAGTACATGGGATTATTTTGTGTCTTGAGTGATTTAAATAATCTTAACCATTATGCATAAGTTGACATGGTTTTGTTTGGCACACCATGTTGTTGTTAATGTATGATGACTTGTTGTTCATGTGATGTTGGTAACCACTAGAAATGCCCTAGACCTTGTGGATGTTTGGTTGTGTGATTTTATAATTATTCATTCATTTGGTGACTTTAGTCACATGGTTTGTAATAATAATTAAATTTATTTATTTGGTATGTAATTTGTATTTGTGGCTTGCATGCTATTTAAATATTCCATATTATGTATTTGTACTAGAAAATAGGAATTTGTGGCTTGCATGCCATTTATTTAATTTTCTATGTAATTGTAATATGGAGCAACCATCGGGAGTCCA
This sequence comes from Pulicaria dysenterica, assembly GCA_947179395.2. Classification (NCBI taxonomy): domain Eukaryota; kingdom Viridiplantae; phylum Streptophyta; class Magnoliopsida; order Asterales; family Asteraceae; genus Pulicaria; species Pulicaria dysenterica. Next base: position 40,793,976 of record OX359294.1, read on the forward strand.
TGGAGTAGCGTCTAGGCGAACACGAATCCGGGAGGCCCAATGGAGGTAGCGGGTTTAGTGGGAGCACATCCAAAGTCAAGGAATTTGGTCCTTAGATGACTTTGTTTTCCCGTAGTGGCTCACGGGAAAACGCATAGGTTTTAGGGGCATGATTACCAACTTGTTGTATGCGTTTGATGGTTTTATTATATTGTTTATGCATGAGTTGTAGGACTATTGCATGCTAGATAATTTTTGATAAATAATAAAACCAAAAGAGTTTTAAAAATGGATTAACAACTCTCTCGCGCACACTTGATTTACAAACGGATTTAAATTGGTCTAGTATCCGATTAGTGATAACGTTTGGTTATTGTCACTTTTGTTAATCAAACTCTAAATGATTTTTTAACCGGAAAACTAAATCTTGTTTTCTAAAATTTAAATCGCACACCACCCATAAGATGACACCGCCCGAATCTAGCCGTGCAAGGGTTGATTGTCGAGCTTTAGCCGAGTTAGCCTTTGTACGAGCTGTGTGGAAGACGCGTGTGGCAACTCGCAAGGTTGATTGTCGAGTTTTAGCCGAGTTAACCGGTGGGCAAGAGTACCACCGTGTATCTTGATGGTTGATTTACAATTTCAAAATAATATTTTGGATGGTTGTCGAGCTCTAGCCGAGATTATTCAAAATCTTAGTTTGAAGTTGGTATGGAGGGATCAAACATACCGAACTTGGCACAATGGTTGTCAAGTAGGATCCCGCAAGGAACTAAGAGTTGCAATAATGGATTGCAATCGGTCAATTGTTGCCGGCCTAAATAACTTTGCCACGTGATCCACGAAAAACCCGTCACGGTGCAAGGTGAAATAGGGTTCTTAGCCCTTGTTGAGATAATTGTTTTGGGGTAATTTTTTTAAAGAGGATTTCTATCAAACTAACTAAAAATACTTTGCTTTAATAGATGACGTCGACTAGCATCAACTACACCAACTTTTCGTTATGTATGTTTCTTGAGAAGGAGAAAGTCGATGGGAGTAACTTTATGGATTGGTCTAGGCAATTGCGGATTGTCCTATGACACGAAGATAAGTTGTTCACCATTGAGGAACCCCTTCCGGAAGCCCCTGCTACCAACGCAAGTAGGATCATTCGGGATGCGTATGATAAATGTGTCAAAGATACCAACGAGGTCTCTTGGCTCATGTTGAGCATGATGAGCCCAAATTTTCAAATGCAAATGGAGAATCTAAGTGCTTACGAGATGATGCTTGTGTTGCAGGACATGTTCCAGCAACAAGCGAGGCAAGAACGGGGAAGTTTGCCATGTCCATGGAGTCAAAGGGCAATGAGATTGCGCCTCAAGATGATACTTCAAATGGGGAAGTTTGCTACTTTTGTGGAAAGAATAGAAATTGGCGCCACCATGCCAGCCCTAAGTGCCTGGATAAGCTAAAGATGGACAAGATGAGAAAGATTCGCTCCTAAGCTTCAGGTACATTCATGATCAAACTGTTGGAGTATGCCCACTGACGCACGTACGCCATAAGTATCACTACTGATAATGTATGGGTCTATTGGGTCACACACCGGGGACCTATCTCAACAGCCTAATAAGTGGAGGGACCAATGGTGTCAAAATGGAAAGATTGGTGTGCTGGCAAATACCGCGACGCGGAGCACTTAAGGACACGCCACGCGGAGTTTCCGCGACGCGGAAACTTATGGGCCCGCGGCGCGGAATTTCATCTGACAGTATGCAGCTTTTTGCTTTTCACCTCCACTTTTGCCCAATGGGTGGGCTAACGTGTGCAGAAGTCTGAGGCCGGCTTTGGGGAGAGGAAGTGGCATTTTAGAGTTTATAAAACACCCTCATTTGTCCTTCTCTTTAAGCTTTTGCAAAAACCCACATATACACTTAGTCTTGAGAACTATAAGAGTGTTCTTGTGAGTTCAAAAGGGCCATCCAAATTTCTGCTATCAAGGGTTGTTCTTGTGGTGATTTATACTGGAAGAAGATCATCCAAGCTTGCTAGTACAAGGAGAAAGGACCATACCCGGGGTGGACTTCGATAGAGGAGAGCTTCTTTGCTCTCTTGTTCATCATCACCTCACATCCGATTTTCTGGAGCTTAGGAGCAAGGGTATAACCTATTCTCTTTCTGTTTCACATGTTGCTTAAGTTAGCTATAGAGTTTGGTCCATGGTTTGGGGTTTTATGCTTTTATTACTTGTACTTTATGCTTTGTATGTTATACCTTGTTGCTTCCGCTGTGTACATAGAACCCCAACAGTGGTATCAGAGCCACCTCTATACTACTTTAGCACATGGTGGCCTGAAAAACCCGAAAATAATAAGTCTTGTTTTCTGTTCGTCAGTTTCTGCGGCGCGGAACCCTTGTGGAACCGCGGCGCGGAATGTCGCTGTACAGACTGTTTTTTTTTAACTTTGTTTTAAATAAAAATAATAATTATTTTTGGGTTTTTGGCACTGATTTTTGGTTTCTGGATTTTGTCCAGAAATTAAAAATTTATTTTTGAAGTTGCCTTGTATAATGGTTGGTGTATTTATATGTGGATTATTATTTTGGCATGAAAATAAATAATTGCATATACTTAAATTATGTATTTATGAATATGTTTCACTAAAAATGGTTTGGTGTTACTAATGCATAAATACATGGGATTATTTTGTGCCTTGAGTGTTTTAAATAATCTTAACCATTATACATAAGTTTACATGGTCTTTGTGTGGCACACCATGTTGTTGATGTTGTTGTTGTAATTGTTCACTAGTGAACCTGTTTTGTTGGTAACCCTAGAAAAATGCCCTAGACCTTGTGGATGTTTGGTTGTATGTTTTATTATTCATTCATTTGGTGACTTTGGGTCACAATGGTTTGTAATAATAATTTATTTATTTATTTATTTATTTGGTATGTACTAGAAAATAGGATTTGTGGCTTGCACGCCATTTATTTAATTTCCTATGTAATTGTAATATGGAGCAACCATCTGGAGTCCATGGAGTGACGTCTTGGCGAACACGAAATCCGGAAGGCCCAATGGAGGTGGCGGGTTTAGTGGGAGCACATCCAAGTCAAGGAGTTTTTGTCCTTAGATGACTTGTTTTTCCCGTAGTGACTCACGGGAAAAACACATAGGTTTTTGGGGCATGGTTACCAACCTTATGTATGCGTGTGATGGTTTTATTAAATATTGTTTATGCATGAGTTGTAGGACTATTGCATGCTAGACAATTTTTGACAAATAATAAAACCAAAGAGTTTTAAAAATGGTTTAACAACTCTCACGCGCACACTTGATTAACAAACGGATTTAAATTGGTTTAGTATCCGACTAGTGAAAACTTTTGGTTATTGTCACTTTTGTTAATCAAACTCAAAATGGGTTTTTAACCGGAAAACTAAAATCCCGTTTTCTAAATGTAAATCGCACACCACCCATAAGATGACACCGCCCAAATCTAGTCGTGTAAGGGTTGATCGTCGAGCTCTAGCCGAGATTGCCTTTGCATGAGCTGTGTGGAAGGCGCGTGTGGCAACTCGCAAGGTCGATTGTCGAGCTCTAGCCAAGTCGACCATTGGGCTAGAGTACCACCGTGTATCTTGATGGTTGATTTACAATTTCAAATTAATCTTTCATATGGTCGTCGAGCTCTAGCCGAGGTCATGTAAAATATTAATGTGGGATTGGTGTGGAGGGATCAAACATGCCAAACTTGGCACTATGATTGTCAAGTAGGATCCCGCAAGGAACTAAGAGTTGCAATAATGGATTGCAATCGGTCAATGGTTTCCGGCCTAAATAACTTTGCCACGTGATCCGCGGAAAACCCGTCACGGTGCAAAGTGAAATAAGGTTCTTAGCCCTTGTTAAAATAGTTGTTTTTCATTAAACATTTGGGGTAATTATTTTAACGAGGATATCAATCAAACTAACCAAATCTACTTTGCTTATTATAGATGGCATCAACTAGCACCCACCACACCACGTCAAACATATCCTTAAGAGTGTTTCTCGAGAAGGATAAGCTCGATGGGACCAATTTTATGGAGTTGCCTTGTATAATGGTTGGTGTATTTATATGTGGATTATTATTTTGGCATGAAAATAAATAATTGCATATACTTACATTATGTATTTATGAATATGTTTCACTAAAAATGGTTTGGTGTTACTAATGCATAAATACATGGGATTATTTTGTGCCTTGAGTGTTTTAAATAATCTTAACCATTATACATAAGTTTACATGGTCTTTGTGTGGCACACCATGTTGTTGATGTTGTTGTTGTAATTGTTCACTAGTGAACCTGTTTTGTTGGTAACCCTAGAAAAATGCCCTAGACCTTGTGGATGTTTGGTTGTATGTTTTATTATTCATTCATTTGGTGACTTTGGGTCACAATGGTTTGTAATAATAATTTATTTATTTATTTATTTATTTGGTATGTACTAGAAAATAGGATTTGTGGCTTGCACGCCATTTATTTAATTTCCTATGTAATTGTAATATGGAGCAACCATCTGGAGTCCATGGAGTGACGTCTTGGTGAACACGAAATCCGGAAGGCCCAATGGAGGTGGCGGGTTTAGTGGGAGCACATCCAAGTCAAGGAGTTTTTGTCCTTAGATGACTTGTTTTTCCCGTAGTGACTCACGGGAAAAACACATAGGTTTTTGGGGCATGGTTACCAACCTTATGTATGCGTGTGATGGTTTTATTAAATATTGTTTATGCATGAGTTGTAGGACTATTGCATGCTAGACAATTTTTGACAAATAATAAAACCAAAGAGTTTTAAAAATGGTTTAACAACTCTCGCGCGCACACTTGATTAACAAACGGATTTAAATTCGTTTAGTATCCGACTAGTGAAAACTTTTGGTTATTTTCACTTTTGTTAATCAAACTCAAAATGGGTTTTTAACCGGAAAACTAAAATCCCGTTTTCTAAATGTAAATCGCACACCACCCATAAGATGACACCGCCCAAATCTAGTCGTGTAAGGGTTGATCGTCGAGCTCTAGCCGAGATTGCCTTTGCATGAGCTGTGTGGAAGGCGCGTGTGGCAACTCGCAAGGTCGATTGTCGAGCTCTAGCCAAGTCGACCATTGGGCTAGAGTACCACCGTGTATCTTGATGGTTGATTTACAATTTCAAATTAATCTTTCATATGGTCGTCGAGCTCTAGCCGAGGTCATGTAAAATATTAATGTGGGATTGGTGTGGAGGGATCAAACATGCCAAACTTGGCACTATGATTGTCAAGTAGGATCCCGCAAGGAACTAAGAGTTGCAATAATGGATTGCAATCGGTCAATGGTTTCCGGCCTAAATAACTTTGCCACGTGATCCGCGGAAAACCCGTCACGGTGCAAAGTGAAATAAGGTTCTTAGCCCTTGTTAAAATAGTTGTTTTTCATTAAACATTTGGGGTAATTATTTTAACGAGGATATCAATCAAACTAACCAAATCTACTTTGCTTATTATAGATGGCATCAACTAGCACCCACCACACCACGTCAAACATATCCTTAAGAGTGTTTCTCGAGAAGGATAAGCTCGATGGGACCAATTTTATGGATTGGTCACGGCAACTACGGATTGTCCTCAGTCATGAGGACAAGTTGGCCACCATTAAGGAACCCATCCCTGAGGTCCCTGCATCCAACGCGAGTAGGGTCGTTAGAGAGGCTTATGAAAAACGCCTCAAAGACATCACCGAGGATACTTGCCTCATGCTTAGCACTATGAGCTCCGACTTGCAAAAGTCGATGGAGCACTTGAGTGCTTATGACATGATGCGCGAGTTGTCGGACATGTTCCAACAACAAGTCAAGCAAGAACGGTATGGTTGTCTGAACGACCTTCTCGGTTGCCGGTTTTATTAGGGCGGGAACGTGTCCCACCACGTTCTAAAGATGAAAGCGTTGGTGGAACGCCTCGAGAGGTTGGGATTTGCCATATCGAGAGAGATGGTGGTAGACTTGATTCTACGGTCTCTCCCACCGTCATATGATCAATTTGTTGTAAGTTATCATATGCATGGGATGGACAAATCCCTTATGGAATTGCATGGTATGCTGCGGACCGCCGAGTCCAACATGACCAAGCAAAAGCCATCAACCTCCGTTCCCGTCTTGGCCATCAAGGAGGGTGACTCCAAGAAGAGGAAGAAACCGGCCTCTACCCCGAAAGGGAAAGGCAAGGGTAAGGTTGGGGCTCCCAAGCCGAACCCTGCCCCGGAACCGAAGCCGAAGGGACTTATCCCTCAAGCTAAGACTCCGGAGGAGGCGATTTGCTTCTTCTGTGGGGCTAAGGGACACATGCGACGGAGCTGCCCTAAGTACCTAGAGGGCCTGAAGAAGCTACGAGCTTCAGGAGCGGGCGCTTCTACTTCAGGTACGTTTGTGATTGAACTCCATAATACTTCTACATCTAATGGCTGGGTTTTAGATACCGGCTGTGGCACTCACATTTGTAATATGGTGCAGGTGCTAAAGGGAAGTAGAAGGCTGAGAGATGGGGAGCTGGAGCTAACAATGGGAAACAAACAGGTTGTCCCGGTGTTAGAGAAAGGAAGTGTGGAGCTTACTTTCAATACCGGCTTATCTATTATTTTGAAAGATGTATGCTATTCGCCGCTAGTGGCAAGAAACATTTTATCATTTTATGCTTTGTATGACGATGGATATTTGTTTAAATTTGAAAATGGTTTTATCTTATGCTTTAAAAATGATGTTTGTTATTTTAAAGCTTATCCATGTCGTGGTATATACGAAAATGGTTTGGATAAGTTTTCCTTATGGCATAGTCGTCTTGGCCATATAAACGAGAAACGCATCACCAAGCTCCAATCGGATGGGATCTTGGAATCCTTTGACCTCGGGTCAAATGAAGTATGCGAATCCTGTTTATTAGGCAAGATGACTAAGTCACCCTTTACCGGTGTGGGTGAAAGGGCTAAATGCTTGTTGGAAATAGTGCATACGGATGTATGCGGTCCGTTCAAGCATGTTACAAGGAACAACTCAAAATACTTCATTACATTTACTGATGATTTCAGTAGATATGGATATGTCTACTTGATTAGGCAAAAGTCTGAGACCTTTGAGGTCTTTAAGACATTCCAAAACGAAGTCCAGAATCAATTGGGCAAGACTATCAAAGTACTCCGCTCCGATAGGGGAGGCTAGTACTTGAGCTCGGAGTTCCGTGATCATCTTGTTAGTTGTGGGATTATTTCGCAACTAACTCCTCCTAGGACGCCACAATTGAATGGTGTCGCCGAGTGGAGGAATCGGACATTGTTAGATATGGTCCGGTCGATGATGAGTCGCACGGAAGTACCCATTAGCTTTTGGGGGTATGCTCTCGAGTCGGCGGTAAGGATCCTTAACCTCGTACCGACAAAGAAGGTCCAAAAGACACCTTATGAGATGTGGCATGGAGTTGCTCCAAAGATAGCATATCTCAAGGTTTGGGGATGTCCTGCCTTCGTGAGACGAGAGGTAGAGGACAAACTTGAACCAAGGTCTGAAAGGTGTTACTTCATTGGGTATCCAACCGGAGGCATGGGATATTTATTCTACAAACCTTCCGAAAACAAAGTGTTTATCGCGAGAAGGGCCGTGTTCCTTGAAAGGGAACTCATATCCATGCAATCGGGTAAGAGGATTGATCTTGATGAAATTCAAGAACCCAATGAGGAAGGGACAAGTGTCGGCACTAGCAATCAACCTAAAGTGGTTGAAACCGAGCAAGAGAATGCGTCAGTACCTGACAACACTTCATTAATTCCTCGTAGGTCCGGTAGACCACGTCAAGAGCCAGAGAGATATGGGTTTCTCATATCTGAGGGCAATGACCTATTGGTGGATCATGATGAACCGACCAACTACTGGGAAGCCGTAGCGGACAGTGAGTATGCTAGGTGTTGGGATGCAATGGAGAGGAAGATGCAATCCATGTCGGATAACCAAGTATGGGAATTGGTTGATCCTATACCCGGGTATAAGACAGTGGGATGTAAATGGGTCTTCAAGAAGAAGACCGGCATGGATGAAACTGTAGATACCTTCAAAGCCCAACTGGTGGCTAAGGGTTTCACGCAAACTCATGGGATTGACTATGAGGAAACCTTTTCACCAGTGGCCATGTTGAAGTCTATCCGAATACTCATGGCCATAGCTGCGTTTTATGATTACGAGATATGGCAAATGGATGTAAAAACCGCCTTCCTTAACGGGAAGCTAAATGAAGAGGTGTTTATGACACAACCCGAGGGTTTTGTACATCCTGAGTATCCTGATAGAGTCTGCAAGTTAAAGAAGTCTATTTATGGACTTAAACAAGCATCTCGTAGCTGGAACCTGTGCTTTGATGAGAAAATCAAAGAGTTTGGATTTTTGAAAAGCAAGGATGAACCATGCGTATATGTCAGGGCTAGTGGGAGCGCTGTAGTATTCCTTGTCCTGTATGTAGATGATATTCTACTTATTGGAAACAACTTCCCAACCTTGAAAGAGGTTAAGACTTTTCTTGGGAGTTGTTTTTCTATGAAGGGCTTCGGAGATGCGGCGTATATCTTGGGCATAAAGATCTATAGAGATAGATCTAAAAGGCTAATAGGGCTTAGCCAAAGTGCATATGTCGACAAGGTCTTGAAGCGATTCAAGATGGAGGACTCTAAGAGGGGTAACACCCCTATGTTGCATGGAGTGACTTTGAGCAAGTCTCAATGTCCTAGTTCCAAAGAGGAACTTGACGTAATGAAGAGGGTTCCATATGCTTCGGCAGTGGGATCAATCATGTACGCCATGCTATGCACTCGTCCTGATGTATTGTGTGCCTTGAGCATGACGAGTAGATATCAGGCTAATCCCGAGCAAGCCCATTGGACTACGGTCAAGAACATTCTCAAGTATCTTTGGAGGACAAAGGAGATGTTCTTGGTATATGGTGGTAAGGAAGAGGTTAGAGTACATGGTTACTCTGACGCTAGCTTCCAAACTGATAAGGACGACTGCCGATCACAATCGGGGTTTGTGTTCCTTCTCAATGGTGGTGCTATAAGTTGGAGGAGCTCCAAGCAAGACACCGTAGCTGATTCAATTACCGAGTCGGAGTACATTGCGGCTAGTGAAGCAGCTAAAGAGGCGGTATGGATGAGGAAGTTCATCCAGGATCTTGGAGTGGTTCCTAGCATATCCGACCCTATTGAGTTCTTCTGTGACAATGAGGGTGCGGTGGATTTAGCTAAAGAACCAAGGGCTCATAAGCGGACGAGGCACATTCCTCGCAAATACCACTTCATCAGAGATGTTATTGAGCGTGGTGATATTGCCATCAGTAGAGTAGCATCGGAGGGCAATTTGGCTGATCCGTTCACTAAACCATTGTCACAAGCTGTACATGATTCTCACACTAGAGATATAGGTGTTAGATTCGCAAGTGACTTGGTTTGAGTGTAATGTTTGGTTTATGTTTGATTTATATTTGTACTTTGGGAACGCTAAGAAGTATTGTATTTCATTCTATGTTGATTATTAAATGTGATTTAATGATACGCCGAGGGCGAATATTTTATGAATCCTTACTGTGTTCCATCTTAGCATGTTTAATACTTCCCAGAATGCTTTTTCATTCTAAATGTCCACAGTCGGTTATTCTTCATGGGGAGGAAGTTTGAGATAAGACTGAGGGAAGTGGTTGGTCGCTATCTAATAATGGATTAGATAAAAGAGACGCAACACTTCGCATGTGCTTGCAATGGCCAAGTGACTGGATGACCCGCACCTGAACTTACTTCATGGTTTCTGTCACGAGTAAGTCAGGATGATAATATCATTTTGTCCTTAGACTGGAAACACATGTGTTCCAAAGCATGGATCTGCTTTGCCTTAATTGCTTTCAAACGCAGTTCGTAACTGGCTGTTATAAAGGGAGTTTTTAGGTAAAGTATGGTGTATGTAGCGGAGCAATGTAGTCGAAGGGATTCGTTCCTCTAGTTTTAAAGAGATATCCTTGGGCCCCTCGATGATTGATAGCTGACGTAAAATGCATGGCCATGCTCAAGTGCAATGATGTTTGATCGATTGCAACTAGTTTTTGGGTCACCATCAATCAAGATCGAGAAACATAATCGTGAACAATCTGGAGATTGACATTTAACCATGTCTCGTGTTCACATGGATATCGCGAATGAAGGGATAAATGATCATTTATCTATAGGACCATTTCATAACTGATTCTGGATTTTGTTTTTGACAAAAACCCATACTGACTTGGGGGCAGAGATGCCTTGCTAGAGGCCGCTCTTTGTCTGTGGTCTTAGGGTACGGTATGTCATGTGCAAGTGGAAGTTTGTTGGAGTATGCCTACTAACGCATGTACGCCATAAGTATCACTACTGATAATGTATGGGCCTATTGGGTCACACACCGGGGACCTATCTCGACAGCCTAATAAGTGGAGGGACCAATGGTGTCAAAATGGAAAGATTGGTGTGCTGGCGAATACCGCGACGCGGAGCACTTAAGGACACGCGACGTGGAGTTTCCGCGACGCGGAAACTTATGGGCCCGCGGCGCGGAATTTCATCTGACAGCATGCAGCTTTTTGCTTTTCACCTCCACTCTTGCCCAATGGGTGGGCTAACGTGTGCAGAAGTCTGAGGCCGTCTTTGGGGAGAGGAAGTGTCATTTTAGAGTTTATAAAACACCCTCATTTGTCCTTCTCTTTAAGCTTTTGCAAAAACCCACATATACACTTAGTCTTGAGAACTATAAGAGTGTTCTTGTGAGTTCAAAAGGGTCATCTGAATTTCTACTATCAAGGGCTATTCTTGTGGTGATTTCTACTGGAAGAAGATCATCCAAGCTTGCTAGTACAAGGAGAAAGGACCATACCCGGGGTGGACTTCGATAGAGGAGAGCTTCTTTGCTCTCTTGTTCATCATCACATCACATCCGATTTTCTGGAGCTTAGGAGCAAGGGTATAACCTATTCTCTTTCTGTTTCACATGTTGCTTAAGTTAGCTATAGAGTTTAGTCCATGGTTTGGGGTTTTATGCTTTGATTACTTGTACTTTATGCTTTGTATGTTGTACCTTGTTGCTTCCGCTGTGTACATAGAACCCCAACACAAACTCTACTACTTATCTACTTCTATGGGAAAGTTTTGAATACTAGCCACAACACTCACGTTTGTCACAAATTGGTTTGTTACGAAGTGCAGGTGTTAGTAAGAAGTAGGAGTTGTGGAGAGCTGGACTTCATAACGGGAAACAAAATGGTTGTCCTTATTTGAAAAGGATTGGAAGTTGGAATCTTGCCACTCTTTCGATCTATTCTATTACTTTACTAGATCTATGTTTTACACCGTGCGTGGCTAGAAACCATCTATCTTCTATGCCTATGATAACGATGGATAAAATACTTTTGAATTATGTATTTTGTGGTGGTTTATTTCAAAGTTTATCCATGTTGTGGCATTTATTATGAGCATCTGCTTATGAAGTAATAGAATGAGCATGAATGATTTGTACATGTTACTCTTATTACTATAGTCAATTTAACCATATAAAGAAGGCTTGCATCACCAAGCTCCTAGTGGTTAGGAACTTGGCATCTTTTGATCTAGGATCAATTGTTGATTGCAAATCTTATTTGTTAGGCTAAAATGACTTAAACGTCCTTCACTTATGTATGTGAGAGGAATGAAGGCTTGTTGTATTTCGTTCACACTTTTGTGTGTAGACCGTTCAAGCAAAACCTAAGGAGTAACACTGGATACTTTGTTACCTTACCCGTGAAGGTAAAAAGGATGAATATGTTTAACTTATTAGATACTCATCTGAAGCCTTGAGAGGTGTTCAAGACACATCCAACATGGATAAGTTTATGACTTCGAATACTGGGATGCAATCCATGAGGGATATCCAAGTACTGGACTTTGTTGACCTAACCCATGGGGAGAAACCCGAAGGGTAAAAATGGTTCTTTGTAGAAAGAGAACAACATGGATAAGTTTATGACTTCGAATACCGACTGATAGGAAAGATCTATGATTGACCATGTGGAAGGTATCATATGAAAAACTTTCTCTCAGTGGTTATGTCGAATACTGAGCTCGTAGACAACTTCGAATACCGACTGATAGGAAAGATCTATGATTGACCATGTGGAAGGTATCATATGAAAACTTTCTCTCAGTGGTTATGTCGAATACTGAGTTCATAGACAACTTCGAATACCGACTAGTAGGAGATAGTTTTACGATGATTGACCATGAGGATGGTATCATCTAGAAATTCACTACCGGTGGTTATGATGAAGTAAACTCGGATACTTGTGATTTTAGTGCCTTTTCATGGCTACGACAACTTAATGCAAAGTCCATATTCCTTAATAGGAATTCTCTGAGGAAGTGCTCATAACACTATCAGATGGTTTGTTACATTAAGTGTATCCTTGTAAAGTCTACAAACAAAAGAAGTCCCATGGTGGACTTAAATAAGCCTCTCAAAGGTTACAATCTTTGCTTTAATATGAAAATCAATTGTTTGAGTTTTCAATAAGCGAGGAAGAAACATGGATGAATGTCAGGGCTATTGGGAGTGTTGTTGTAATTCTATATTTACAACGTAATGGAGATAATGTCCTGACCTTGTTTCGTTCAAAAGATAAGGAAAGGAATTATGCATCCATAACATCTATAGAATATACAAAACCTGTTTAGGAGTAGAATGGGATAACTGCCGATCTCAATCGGAGTTTATGATCCTACAAAATATGGTGTTGTTGATCAAAATGGTTCTTGAAGCATCACTGACCCTATTGGGTTCTTCTGAAACAATGAGGGTAGGATGGCTTTACTATAAGAACTCGAGTATCATTTACCATATTGGGTTCTTCTGAAACAATGAAGGTATGATGGCTTGTACGAAGCACCATGATCTCACCAACGTATACTTTATGAGTGATTGGTTAAGGTAGAGACATGGTCGCTAGCAGAGTTTACACATATTGTTTTGTGGCAGATCCGTTAACTAAGCTGTTGTCACAGTCTAGTGATGATCATCATATTAGGCCTAGGTGTACAAGGCTTGAGTTTGCTTTAGTTATATGTTTGATATGTATTATCTTGGGGAACATTATGTTAGATTATGTGCAGAGATAATTAATGGGCACGTTGTATCCAATGTTATAAGAGACTAAAGGGTCACACTGCTACGCACCCAATACGGAACAGTTGGATTACACCATTATTCTGTGTGGAAATAAGTAATCAGTTAGATTAATTATCAAAGAGAAAAGTAAATAATTAATCAGTAGTATTAATTATTGAAAAGAGAGAAATAAATAATTAATCAGTTTGTATTAATTATTAGAAAGGAAATAAATAATAAATAGTTATTTATTATTTAAATAGAATTAAATATTAAGTTTTAATATTTAACGGACCAGTTAATTATTAGTTAATTAATTAACTGGTAAAGTCCACGGGGTCAAAGTGAGAAGAGGTGAAAGTTTAATTAAAACCAGTATGCTTTTAATTAAACGGGCTTAGGTCCATCTAATCCTTATATATATCTTAAGCCTCAAGGATTAAAAGATAAGACACAAGGGATTAAACCTAGCCACCACCATCTATCTCTCTCTCGATCTCGGCTCTCTCTCTCACGTCGCTTTCTCTCTCTCTCTCGACCGATCTCTCTCTCTCTCTCTCGGTCTCTCTCTTCGTCGAACAAGAAGAACACCCAAGTGATGTTTCTTGTTATTGTTGATTGACGCATCCTATCCCACACGAGAGCTTCACGGTTTGAAGATTTGGTAATCCAGGAGCGGTCTAGCAGCCAGTTCCATCCGAGGTGCAGTAGTGGTGGACTTGCTTTAGCAATCCTATTATTTCTGATCAGGTATATATTTATAACCTTTTGTGTGGATTTTTTGTTAGGAACTATGTTGATCATGTTAGATTAAAGATCCTAACCCTTTTGGGGTTTAGAGGGTTGTGTTCAATCTAGTTCCGCTTTTAGGATTGAATCAGTAGAATCAAGCCCAGGTTTGACCAGTTTGTGTCATTAGGTGGTTTGGTCAAGTTAAAAACCCTTTAGTGGTATCAGAGCCTCGGCTCTATGATCCATAGTTTCTAGTTTTATCTGTTTCTCGGATTAAGGTTTGATTCTTGATCTCCTACTTGCTCTAGAGTTTTTC